>CP136055.1:235253559-236453559 GCA_032464435.1 Aegilops umbellulata | reverse complement strand
GCGAGCTCCTCCCGCCGGGGCCTTGGTGCTTCGGCTTAGTCGTCCCGGCAAGCTCCTCTTGCCGGGGCCTTGTCGCCTTGGCCCGGCAAGCTCCTCTTGCCGTACCTCGCCTTCTCGCCCCCAGCAAGCTCCTCTTGCCGGGGTTTGGTCTTCTCGGCTCGATCACTTGGCCTTCGTCCGGCCCAGAAAGGGCCGTGGAGGCTCTTGTCGCTCCCCTAGCAAGCCTTGCCGCGGGACGCTACTACTTCCCGTGCACAAGTTCGGGGTACTAAGGTACCCCTACTTTAGTACACCGACATTCCTTTACCTAGAAGGCGTTCCAAAAATTCAGAGTATTTAGATCTTGATGATGAAATTGATAAAAGTGGGATTGAAAGAAATAAAACCCTAGATGTTACTAAACCCACTATATTGGATTTCAAGGAATTTAATTATGAAAGTTGCTCTTTAATTGATTGTATTTCCTTGTTGCAATCCGTGCTAAATTCTCCTCATGCTTATAGTCAAAATAAGGTTTTACCGAACATATCGTTTATGCCTTGATGAAATCTTATGAAGAAAAACTTGAGTTGAAAGTTTCTATCCCTAGAAAACTTTATGATGAGTGGGAACCTACTATTAAAATTAAAATTAAAGATCATGAGTTTTATGCTTTGTGTGATTTGGGTGCTAGTGTCTCCACTATTCCCAAAAGTTTGAGTGATTTGCTAGATTTCTGTGATTTCGATGATTGCTCTCTAAACTTGCATCTTGCGGATTCCACTATTAAGAAACCTATGGGAAGAATTAATGATGTTCTTATTGTTGAAATAGGAATTATGTGCCCGTAGATTTTATCATTCTTGATATAGATTGCAATCCTTCTTGCCTTATTATTCTCGGTAGACCTTTCCTTAGAACGGTTGATGCAATTATTGATATGAAGGAAGGGAATATTAGATTTAATTCCCATTAAAAAAGGGCATGGAACACTTCCCTAGAAAGAAAATAAAATTACCATATGAATCTATTATGAGAGCCACTTATGGATTGCCTACCAAAGATGGCAGTACCTAGATCTATCCTTGCTTTTATGCCTAGCTAGGGGCGTTAAACGATAGCGCTTGTTGGGAGGCAACCCAATTTTAATTTTAGTTTTTTTTGCTTCTGTTTAGGAATAAATAATCCATCTACCTTCTGTTTAGATATGGTTTTATGTTTTAATTAGTGTTTGTGCCAAGTTAAACCTATAGGATCTTCTTGGATGATAGTTATTTGATCTTGCTGTAATTTCCAGAAACTTTCTGTTCACTAAAACAATTGTTAAAAATCACCATGATGTGATAAAATACTGATTCCAATTGCTGCTAATCAATAAACAAATTGTCTAGGTCGTCCTATTTTCGTAGATGTTTGGAGTTCCAGAAGTTTGCGTTAGTTACAGATTACTACAGACTGTTCTGTTTTTGACAGATTCTGTTTTTCGTGTGTTGTTTGCTTATTTTGATGAATCTATGGCTAGTAAAATAGTTTATAATCCATAGAGAAGTTGGAATACAGTAGGTTTAACACCAATACAAATAAATAATGAGTTCATTACAGTACCTTGAAGTGGTCTTTTGTTTTCTTTCGCTAACGGAGCTCACGAGATTTCTGTTGAGTTTTGTGTTGTGAAGTTTTCAAGTTTTGGGTGAAATCTTTTGATGGATTATGGAACAAGGAGTGGCTAGAGCCTAAGATTGGGGATGCCCATGGCACCCCCGAGATAATCCAAGGACACCAAAAATTCAAAGCTTGGGGATGCCCCAGAAGGCATCCCCTCTTTCGTCTACTTCAATCGGTAATTTTACTTGGAACTATATTTTTATTCACCACATGATATGTGTTTTGCTTGGAGCGTCTTGTATGATTTGAGTCTTTGCTTGTTAGTCTACCACATTCATCCTAGCTGTACACACCTTTTAAGAGAGCCATACATGAATAGAAATTTGATAGAATACTCTATGTGCTTCACTTATATCTTTTGAGCTTTATAGTTTTGCTCTAGTGCCTCACTTATATCTTTTAGAGCACGGTGGTGGATTTGTTTTAAAGAAACTATTGATCTCTCATGCTTCACTTAGATTATTTTGAGAGACTCTTAATACATGGTAAATTGATTAATAATAATATGCTTGGTATTCAAGATTTGTAAAAACTTTCTTTTGAGTGCGTTGAATACTAAGAAAAGATTGATGCTTGACAATTGTTTTGAGATATGAAGATGGTGATATTAGAGTCATGCTAGTTGAGTAGTTGTGAATTTGAGAAATACTTGTGTTAAAGTTTGTGATTCCCGTAGCATGCACGTATGGTGAACCGTTATGTGATGAAGTCAGAGCATGATTTATTTATTGAGTGTCCTCCTTATGAGTGGCGGTCGGGGACGAGCGATGGTCTTTTCCTACCAATATATCCCCCTAGGAGCATGCGCGTAATACTTTGCTTTGATAACTTCTAGATTTTTGCAATAATTATATGAGTTCTTTATGACTAATGTTGAGTCCATGGATTATACGCACTTTCCTTCCTTCCATCATTGCTAGCCTCTCTAATACCGCGCACGTTTCGCCGGTATCATACACCCACCATATAACTTCCTCAAAACAGCCACCATACCTACCTATCATGGCATTTCCATAGCCATTCCGAGATATATTGCCATGCAACTTTCCACCATTCTGTTTATTATGACACGCTCCATCATTGTCATATTGCTAGCATGATCATGTAGTTGACATCGTATTTGTGGCAAAGCCACTATTCATAATTATTTCATACATGTCACTCTTGATTCATTGCATATCCCCGTACACCGCCACAGGCATTCATATAGAGTCATACTTTGTTCTAGTATCGAGTTGTAATTGTTGAGCTGTAAGAAAAATAAAAGTGTGATGGTCATCATTTTTAGAGCATTGTCCCAAGTGAGGAATGGATGATGGAGACTATGATTTCCCCACTAGTAGGGATGAGACTCCGGACGAAAAATAAAAAAGAGAGAAAAAGAGGCCATAAAAAACAGAAAAGGCCCAAATAAAAAAATGAGAGAAAAAGAGAGAAGGGACAATGTTTCTATCCTTTTACCACACTTGTTCTTCAAAGTAGCACCATGATCTTCATAATAGAGAGTCTCTCATTTTGCCACTTTCATATACTAGTTGGAATTTTTCATTATAGAACTTGGCTTGTATATTCCAATGATGAGCTTCCTCAAAATGCCCTAGGTCTTCATGAGCAAGCGAGTTGGATGCACACCCACTTAGTTTCTTTTGTTGAGCTTTCATATACTTATAGCTCTAGTGCATCCATTGCATGGCAATCCCTACTCACTCACATTGATATCTATTGATGGGCATCTCCATTGCCCGTTGATACGGCTAGTTGATGTGAGACTATGTTCCCCTCTTTTTGTCTTCTCCACAACCACCATTGTATTCCACATATAGTGCTATATCCATGGCTCACGCTCATGTATTGCGTGACGATCAAAAAAGTTTTGAAAATGTCAAAAGTATGAAACAATTGCTTGGCTTGTCATCGGGGTTTTGCATTATTTAAATACTTTGTGTGGTGAAGATAGAGCATAGCCAGACTATATGATTTTGTAGGGATAACTTTCTTTGGCCATGTTATTTTGAGAAGACATAATTGCTTTGTTAGTATGCTTGAAGTATTATTATTTTTATGTCGATATGAACTTTTGTCTTGAATCTTCCAGATCTGAATATTCATACCACAATTAAGAAGATTTACATTGAAATTATGCCAAGTAGCACTCTGCATCAAAAAATCTCTTTTTATCATTTACCTACTCGAGGACAAGCAGGAATTAAGCTTGGGGATGCCTGATACGTCTCCAACGTATCTATAATTTTTTATTGCTCCATACTATATTATCTACTGTTTTGGACTATATTGGGCTTTATTTTCCACTTTTATATTATTTTGGGACTAACCTATTAACCAGAGGCCCAGCCCAGAATTGTTGTTTTTTGCCTATTTCAGTGTTTCAAAGAAACAGAATATCAAACCGAGTCCAAACGGAATGAAACCTTCGGGAACGTGATTTTCTCATCAGATATGATCCAGGAGACTTGCACCCTCCGTCAAGAATGAAGAGAGGCGGCCACGAGAGTGGAGGGCGCCCCCCCCTAGGGTGCGCCCCCTGCCTCATGGGCCCCTCGAAGCTCCATCGAAGTACTCCTTCCTCCTATATATACCTACGTACCCCCAAACGATCAGATACGGAGCCAAAAACCTAATTCCACCGCCGCAACCTTCTGTACCCACGAGATCCCATCTTGGGGCCTGTTCCGGAGCTCCGCCGGAGGGGTCCATCATCATGGAGGGCTTCTACATCATCATAGCCCTCCGATGAAGTGTGAGTAGTTTACCTCAGACCTTCAGGTCCATGGTTAGTAGCTAGATGGCTTCTTCTCTCTTTTTGGATCTCAATACAATGTTCTCCCCCTCTCTCGTGG
Organism: Aegilops umbellulata; assembly: GCA_032464435.1. Taxonomy (NCBI): domain Eukaryota; kingdom Viridiplantae; phylum Streptophyta; class Magnoliopsida; order Poales; family Poaceae; genus Aegilops; species Aegilops umbellulata. The sequence goes on along the minus strand of CP136055.1, from coordinate 236,449,057 downwards.
AGATCTATTCGATGTAATCTTCTTTTTGCAGTGTGTTTGTTGAGACCGATGAATTGTGGGTTTATGATCAAGTCTATCTATGTACAATATTTGAATCTTCTCTGAATTCTTTTATGTATGATTGGTTATCTTTACAAGTCTCTCCGAATTATAAGTTTGGTTTGGCCTACTAGATTGGTTTTTCTTGCTATGGGAGAAGTGCTTAGCTTTGGGTTCAATCTTGCGGTGTCCTTTCCCAGTGACAGAAGGGGCAGCAAGGCACGTATTGCATTGTTGCCATTGAGGATAACAAGATGGGGTTTTTATCATATTACATGAAACTATCCCTCTACATCATGTCATCTTGCTTAAGGCGTTACTCTATTTTTAACTTAATACTCTAGATGCATGCTGGATAGCGGTCGATGAGTGGAGTAATAGTAGTAGATGCAGGCAGGAGTCGGTCTACTTGTCTCAGATGATGCCTATATACATGATCATACCTAGATATTCTCATAACTATGCTCAATTCTGTAAATTGCTCAACAGTAATTTGTTCACCCACCGTAGAATACTTATGCTCTTGAGAGAAGCCAGTAGTGAAACCTATGGCCCCCGGGTCTATTCTCATCATATCATTCTCCATCACTTTATTATTGCTTTGCTTTTTTACTTTTTACTTTGCATCTTTATGTCAAAAATACCAAAAATATTATCTATCATCTCTATCATATCTCACTTTCGCAAGTAACCGTGAAGGGATTGACAACGCCTAACCGCGTTGGTTGCGTTGAGCTATTTGTTTTGTGTAGGTATGAGGGACTCGCGCATAGCCTCCTACTGGATTGATACCTTGGTTCTCAAAAACTGAGGGAAATACTTACGCTACTTTGTTGCATCATCCTCTCCTCTTTGGGGAAATCCAACGCAGTGCTCAAGAGGTAGCACGGTGTGAGGTGTGCAACGAGGCGCCTCCATCGATGCACATAGCCTCTGTAGCCTTCTGGAACTCGTGCTCGCCGGACTCGTCGTCCTCGTCGTGATCATCATCCTCCGCTTTCTTGTCGCGGCCCCGAGCGGGCCTCTCTTGTTGGTTATCTTTGCCACCGCGACCCCCTTGGCCCCCATGCTTCTTGCCGTATCCCGACCCTTCTCCTTGTCTCGCTTTTCATATTCAGCCTTCTGCTTTTCTGCAAGCAGCTCAACTTGTCGGCAGTTCTGGAGGTCGTGGCCCTTGGTGTGGTGGATCTTGCAGTACTGCTTGTCGGAGCCTCCTGGCTTGTCGGCAGCTGCCAAGGCCCGGCAGGCGGCGCACTTGGCAATCTCCTTGCTGGGGTCGTCAGCCTTGGCCTTCTTGGCGGCGCCGAGGTCGCCGGATCCCTCAACGGCAAGTACAGTTTTGCCTTTACGCTTCCTATTGCGGCGCCGACCCTTCTTCGTCGGCGTGGCGGTGTCTTCGTCCCTAGAGTCGGTTTCCGCGGCGGCATCCTCGCCGGGGTAATTCCTTCCTTCCTCAGCCCGAGCACACCTATCAGCCAGAACATAAAGTTCGGCCATGTCCCTGACCTTGTTCATCGCCAGCTCTTCACGCATCTTGCGGTTGGGTACGTTCTGGTGGAACGCACTAATGACAGGGGCGGGATGAACATCTGGGATCATGTACTGCACACGGCTGAACCTCTGTATGTACTTACACAGGTACTCACCATCCTTCTGGGGATGACATGCAAGTCACTTGTCTGACCAGGAGCTTGGTGGCCTCCGGTAAAGGTGCCAACAAACTCGTGGCACAGGTCCGACCAAGAATAGATGGAATTCACCGGTAGGTGCATCAACCACGACATGACATTGGGCTTGAGTGCCAACGGAAAGTAGTTGGCGAGCACCTTATCGTCGCGAGCCCCAGCGGCCTGCATAACGATGGTGTAGATGTTGAGGAACTCCGATGAGTGAGTCTTGTCGTTGTACTTCTCGCTAACATCGGGCTTGAACGTGCGGTGGGAGGGCAACTGGAACTGCCGCAACTCTCGCGTAAAGGCTAGACAACCCACCTCGTAAGGCAGGTCGCCGGGACACCCAGCGTCGGGTGGCTCATAGCAGGCCCCGCACGCCGATCTGACTGATGGCGTGTGATACGTCTCCAACGTATCTATAATTTTTATTGCTCCATGCTATATTATCTACTGTTTTGGACAATATTGGGCTTTATTATCCAGTTTTATATTATTTTTGGGACTAACCTATTAACCGGAGGCCCAACCCAGAATTGCTGTTTTTTTGCCTATTTTAGAGTTTCGCAGAAAAATAATATCAAACTGTAGGGGATATAACTATTTGTGTAAGCCGCCCAGGAGGAGCTGGGTTACGCAAAGAGGATTAATCATATGAAGCCCAAGGTCAAGCATGAAGATGGCGGTCCAGTAAAGGGTTTAAAGCCCACAGGCGACTTAAGGCCCGTAATGATAAACCGTCGTAATGGCATGACTTGTACAATAAGGCAGAATTAACTAGTCACCGAGCCGGACAATGTTTATGAGCCGGACGGGACTCTGTAGGCCGCAGGGCGTCAACCCGTGTATATAAGGGGACGACCCGCTGGCGGCTTAGGGCAAGAAACATATCATTGAGAGCCGGGCATAGCATATCTCGCTCCCTGGTCATCGAAACCCTAGCAATACCAACCCAACTAGACGTAGGCTTTACCTTCACCTAAGGGGCCGAACTAGTATAAAACCTCTCTCGTGTCCCTTGTCCCGTTAACCCCTTTAAGCTTCCTAGTTGCGATGGCTCCATGACTAAGTCCTTGCAAGAGGACATCTGTCGTGACAATTCCACGAAGTTGGTGCCCACCGTGAGGCCAGCGCACGGTGCATTTGAGTTCTTGAAGGGTAACTTCAAAGGGCTCAAGGGATACGTTGTGGGCCGGATGACCAAGAGTCGTCACGGCAAGATCTACATCGACGACGAAGGCTGGGGCCCCGACACCGGCTCAATTGAGTACGGGTATCGGGTCCCCTTCGGCGAAATCCACGTCTTCATCGGCCGGATTGGTGAGCCGGGCCCTGAGCCGGACAACTGCACCGACCTCGTCGAGACGGCTCAGCGTGCGAGACCCGCCCGAGCTCAACCCGTCGTGAAGCGTGCCTTTCAATGGCAGCAGTATTCCGGACCCCTTTGAGCCGCCAAGCTAGGTAGGGGTCTTCATGGCTGGTACTCAACCCGTTCAAAACTCTACGGCTGCGGCAGCAATAACATCAGGGTCAGGAGCGGCCGGGGCAGGAGGCCCTGTGCGTCCGCCGGCTCAGGTGCTGATTGATCTCATGGATAAGCTGAAGGCCCTGTTAACCATCACAGTTATTTCTGCGAGTCAAGATAAGCATAATGCAGAGGTGGCACAGGTGCGCGAGGAAATAGCTCGGGCCAAGGAGGCCTTAGCACCTGAGGACACTAGGTTGGCCACAGAACAGGCGGCTTTGGATGCACGGGCGCAACAGCTCCAGTCAGAGGCTTTCCAGCTTATGATGAGCCTGAATGCATCTAACGAGGTGACGAGGAGGAGACACCAGAAAACTCAATCATGTTTGCCTCCTGTTTATGATCCTCGGAACCTTTTCGCTAAACCTGGAGCCGGCCCTAGCAACCCGCCAGAAGCAAATCAGTTCATGACATCCGGAGCAGGAGGACCGGCTCAGCCTCGGGTGATGGCACCTCCTCATGGGAATATGGCCCCGCACCGCTACGTACCAACACCACCGGGTCACTTTTCTAACGCCATGGAGAAACTGATTGCAGCATCGGCACGTTTGGCAGCTCTTACAGTGGAGGGTGACGATCCAACAGCGGTGGAGACGCAAAGGATCAGAGAACTTGTCCAAACGGCTCTGGCTCAGCAAGAGACTTATTCCTATAGTCGGGACATGATTCATTCAACTCCTCGCCCAAGCCGGAACCAGAGTTATAGCAGGCATATGGAGTCGAAGGCTTTGTCAAGCAACGCCCAGCGCCATAACCAGCCCGGAGGTTATAACCCAGTGCAAGACCGGATACGTCAGGAGGATGAACAGGCGGCTCAGCTGGCGGCTCAGCTGACGGCTCATCACGCCTTCCGGGATTATCCGACGACTTCTATTGAGGCAGGAGTGGCCACCAGAACCGGCGGCGTTCCTTGTTTGGTGCGGGCTTTACGCAATGTGCGTTTGCCTAAGGATTTCAAGGGACCCCGAAAGGTGCCAAATTATACGGCCGACTTACAGCCCGGGGCGTGGATCGAAAGCTATGAGATGGCCATGGAACTATTGGAGGTCAGTGATGCAGCAATGGCTAAGTACTTCACCGTGATGTTGGATGGAATGGCCCGAACTTGGTTAAAGGGTCTGCCGCCTAATTCCATCGTCTCATGGGCGGAATTAAAGGCCCAGTTCATTCAGAACTTCGAAGATACCTGCAAGCAGTCCATGTCTATTGTGGATTTAACCAATTGTAAACAAGAGGAGGGTGAATCTACCACTCATTGGGTGCGCCGGGTCAAGGAGATAATACATTCGTCTGACAAGATGGATGCCGGCTCTGCAGTCCTCAAGTTGGAGAAAAATTGCTGATTTGAACCGCTGAGACAGAAGCTGGGGCACCTCAAGCGTGATTGTAATGATATGGGTCAGCTGATGGCGGCTCTAGTCAAATACGCCAATTCTGATAGTACCAAGGATCATGCGTCTGATGAGGAAAAGACGGGGAAGGGAAAGAAGAAAGGCAATGGAAAGGTTCAGCAACATAACCCGACAAAAATCAAGGAGGCAACTAGCATAAAGCCGATGGTAATCCGGAGTTTGTGGCCAACACTAATGCACAGAGTAACAATCTGAGACGCAAGGGGAGGCCGCCCTCTCGATCTGGCGGGTCAGGTCCATCTCTTGAGTAGCTACTCAATGAGCCCTGTCCGAGACACGACACCCGGGAAAGGCCAGCCACTCACTTATGGAAGGATTGCGCGATCATGAAGGCTTTCAAGAATTCCAACATGTTCGACGGCAATCATGGGTCGGGCGACGGCTCAGGTGCCGGCGGCTTTCATGGCCCGGGTGGCAGTTCAAATTCTGGCTTTCAGGGAAATCAAGGCGGCTATAATCAGCAGCAATCTGGTCAAGGAGGTCAGCAACAACAGCAATCGGGTTATCAGAGCAATCCAAAGAAGTTGAACAGTGGATAGTATCATGTGTTCACCACTAGCTTATGAAATCATGACCAGAAGATTCATAAGAGGGCGGTGAATGCTGTTGAGCCAGCGGTTCCCCGTTACTTGAGGTGGTCAAAGCAGCCTATTGTGTGGAGCAGGGAAGATCACCCTCCCCGGGTTGATAATCCGGGTCAGTTAGCCTTGGTGGTAGCACCGCAAGTTGGTGGATATAAATTCACTAAGGTACTCATGGATGGAGGTAGCAGCATCAACATCCTCTATTATGAGACCTTTCGACGTATGGGGTTGACTGATAAAAATTTAAAGATGTCCAACACTGTTTTCCATGGAGTGGTGCCTGGTAAGTCGGCATACCCAGTTGGCAAGATTGAGCTGGAGGTAGCCTTCGGAGATGAATATGATTCTAGGGCTGAGAAATTAACCTTTGAGGTGGTCAAGATCAGAAGCCCATATCAAGCTCTGTTTGGACGGCCGGCTTATGCCAAGTTCATGGCGCGACCGTGTTATGTTTATTTGCAGCTCAAGATGTTGCGTCACAAGGGCACTATTACTATGCATGGGAGTCGAAAGATAGCCCTGGAATGTGAGGAGGGCGACGCTGCTTATGCTGAATCTGTTTGTGCAGCAGAGGAACTGAAATTTTGTAAGATAATGTTGACCCGGCGGACATGACACCTCTGAAGAAGCCAACCACAGAGCATGACCCGGTGATGAAATTTAAGTCGGCTGATGAAACCAAGCTTGTTGATTTCACTCTGGGTGATTCGTCTAAGCAGTTCAGTACCAGTGCCAATCTGGATCCTAAATAGGAAAGCGCGCTCATCGAGTTCATCCGTGTGAATCGGGACATCTTTGCATGGAAACCTTCTAACATGTCGGGTGTACCGAGGGATCTCGCTGAGCACACTCTTAATATTGATCCAGAGTATAAGCCGGTCAGACAATTTCTCCGGCGGTTTAGCAAGGAAAGGCGAAAAGCTATCGGAAAGGAGGTGGCCTGGCCCTTAGCGGCCGGGTTTATTGTTGAAGTTTTTCATCCTGAGTGGTTGGCTAACCTGATGCTCGTGCTTAAAAAGAATGTCACCTGTCGGATGTGTGTGGGTTACACGGACTTAAATAAGGCTTGTCCGGCTGATCCTTTTGCTCTCCCCCGTATTGATCAAATCATTGATGCTACGGCGGGTTGTGAGCGTTTGAGCTTTTTGGATGCTTACTCTGGCTATCATCAGATCAAAATGGCAGTTAAGGACCAGGAGAAGACGGCCTTCATTACTCCATTTGGAGCCTTCTGCTATGTATCTATGCCTTTCGGGCTCAAGAGTGCCCAGGCGACTTATCAGCGGTGTGTACATAATTGTCTCCATAATCAGATTGGACGCAATGTTCATACTTATGTGGATGACATAGTGGTGAAGTCCAGGGAGAAGGAAACCTTGATAGACGATCTGAAGGAAACCTTTGATAATCTCTGGGTCTATAAGATGATGCTTAACCCGGCCAAATGTGTGTTTGGCGTGCCAACAGGCAATCTTTTGGGTTTCCTAGTCTCCAACAGGGGCATTAAAGCTAACCCGGAGAAGATCAAGGCAATTACCTGTTTGGCTAAACCGGCATGCATCAATGATGTTCGGCGACTGGCGGGTCGTATCGCCTCTTTAAGTCGGTTTATAAGCCGGTTAGGTGAGAAGGCCATACCGCTAAATCAGATGTTGAAGAAAACGGACACTTTTGTCTAGAGTGATGCTGCTAATGCTGCTTTTGAAGATTTAAAAAGACAGCTATCTGAGCCGTCGCTCCTTGCGGCTCCCATTGATGGGAGCCGTTGTTGTTATATGTGGCCGCTAACTGATGTGCTGTCAGTGTTGCAGTTGTGGTGGAATCAAGGAGGCTGGCAAGGAGCATCCGGTTCAACGGCCGGTTTATTACATAAGTGAGGTGCTCATTGAGTCTAAGCCAAGGTATACACAATGGCAGAAGCTTGTTTACGGGGTTTTCATGGCAAGCCGGAAGCTTAAACAATACTTCCAGGGTCACCCCATCACCGTGGTAAGCTCTGCTCCCTTGGGAGACATCATACAAAACAGAGAGGCCACAGCACGAGTCGCCAAGTGGGCCATTGAGCTTGGGCCTCATGGTTTGAAGTATGTGCCACACACCGCTATTAAGTCTCAAGCACTGGTGGAATTTATCAATGATTGGACAGAGCTGCAGACACCTGAGGAGAAGCCAGACAACATGTATTGGACCATTCACTTTGATGGATCTAGGCAGTTGGAGGGCTCGAGGGCTGGAGTCGTTTTAACTTCCCCTCGAGGTGACAAATTTTGTTATTTGCTACGGCTCATGTTTCCTTGTACTAATAATGCAGCTGAATATGAGGCCTTACTCCATGGTCTTCGGATGGCCAAAGAGATGAATTTGAGTCAGGTAAGGTGCTTGGGTGACTCAGATCTCGTGGCTCAACAGGTGTCAGGCAAGTGGAACTCCAAGGATCCCCTCATGGCGTCTTATCATCGTGAAGTTGATGCAGTAGATGGGCATTTCAAGGGTTATCAAGTGGAGCACATTGATCGAAGGAAGAATGAGGCGGTTGATTCTCTAAGCCGGCTGGGATCTCAGCATAAGCCGGTACCGCCTAACACCTTTTTGGATGTTTTGCATAATTCTTCTGTCAAATTACCCACAGAGGAAGACTTAGCTGTGCCTGACCCGGAAGCGCAGCTAGTGGCAGCTCTTCATGTCATCCCGGATTGGACAGTGCCATATTTGGATTACATGACCCGGGGAGAGTTACCTGAGGATGAGACCTTGGCAAGACAAATCATCCGGCGGTCTAAATCCATGACAATTGTTCATGCGGAGTTGCATCATCGCAGTGTCACTGGGGCATTTCAACATTGTGTGTCGCTTGCGGAAGGACAGGAAATACTTTGTGAGATCCATGAAGGGGATTGCGGTCATCATGTCGGCTCGAAATCTCTTGTGGCAAAGGCCTTCCGTCATGGGTTTTATTGGCTGACGGCTCATGCTGATGCAGAAGATCTGGTCAGTAAATGTGACGGGTGCCAAAAATTCTCACGACGAGCTCATGTGCCGGCTCAAGAGTTGAGAATGATCCCGATTACTTGGCCGTTTGCGGTCTGTGGGCTTGATATGGTCGGACCTTTCAAAAGGTCTAAGGATAAAAAGACACACCTCCTGGTGGTGGTTGATAAGTTTACAAAGTGGGTTGAGGCAGAGCCGGTCAGTAAGTGTGATGCAGCCACGGCGGTTCAGTTCATGAAGAAGGTGATCTTTAGTTTTGGTTTTCCACACAGCATCATAACTGACAATGGCACTAATCTCTCCAAGGGTGCTATGGAGGAGTTCTGTCAACGAGAACATATCCGGCTTGACGTTTCGGCAGTAGCTCATCCTCAATCCAATGGTCAAGCAGAGAGAGCCAATCAGGAGACCTTGAAAGGTATAAAACCCCGTCTCTTGGTCCCCTTACAACGGACGCCGGGTTGTTGGGTGGAGGAGTTACCCTATGTGATTTGGAGCATCAACACTACACCTAACAGGTCTATGGGTTATACACCTTTCTTCATGGTTTACGGAGCAGAGGCGGTCCTGCCAAGTGACGTTCGTCATGACTCGCCCAGAGTGGCGGCTTACGTTGAAGTTGATAATGAACAAGCTCATCAGGATGCACTTGACTTGTTGGATGAAGAGCGAGACTTGGCAATAGCCCGCTCGGCGATTTACCAGCAAGACCTGCGTCGCTATCACAGCCGCCGGGTTAGATCCAGAACCTTTCAGGAAGGTGACCTAGTGGTCCGGCTCATCCAGGATCAATCCAATATGCACAAGCTATCCCCTCCTTGGGAAGGACCCTTTGTGGTCAGCAAGAACCTGAACAACGGGTCATATTACCTCATCGATGTTCGAGAGCACAAAGACTCACGTAAGTCAGAGGAGGAGACCCGCCGGCCGTGGAATATCGCTCATCTTCGGCCTTATTATACTTGAGCCACTGGCTCTCAGGACGTACATATTTTGATGATGTATATATTATGAAAGCAATAAAGAAGGACCTCTGTCCTTTTCATCCTCAAAAGTTTACATGTCTTCCTTGTCATGATGTTGAAACAACCAATAGGGAGCGGATCATATTTGACTCTGGCTTTCCCCTTGGTACGGCTTATGATCATATCTGAATCTAGCCATGATCACTTGTGTCGGTGTACTAAAGTAGGGGTACCCTAGTATCCCGAACTTGTGCACGGGCAGTCGCAGCACCCCGCGGCAAGGCCCGCCAGGCGATCGCCAAGGCTCTCTATGGCCCCTTTGGAGCCATTCGAGAACAAAGTATTTAAGCCAAGGAGACAAGTCCCCGGCAAGAGGAGCTTGCCGGGAAGGCCGCTCGAGGCACAAGACCACGGCAAGAGGAGCTTGCCGGGAAGGCCAACCAGAGCATCTCAAAGAACCTGCCGCGACGCGCCACGCGTCCCGACAGGACTCGGCGAGCGACAAGCTCCCGGATGCGGCAAGACAACGGCCGCGGCAAGACACTTGCCGCGGCGGGCAACCACTCTGTACCCGCGCTCCAGCTCACCCACCCACGTGTCGCTCCGGGACCCTTCCTGACGTACGTGGCGGGAGGCTGTGCAGCCAGGGGTACACTGTGGCATGCAGCGCTGACAAGATCGCCATCGTGGCAGGTGGTGGCGCCCCCGACGGTCCCTTTTCTGCACTGTCTGGGCGACATAGATAGGCATTTAATGCCTTTGTCCCCTGCCGTCAGGGTTAGATATGATACACTGTGTAGGTAGCTGTACCTACCACAGCATATTTCCATTTTTGCCCTTACCTACGTTGCTACCTGTTGGAGACCCCTTGAACATATAAAAGGAGGCCCATGCACAACGTAGGGGGGGATCAGACCCCGGAGAGCGATCTCTGAGAGGAAAACAGAAGAACGCTCGGTCCCGTTAGCTTCTTGAGTGTACTGTAGCACTCAGCGCTCCCGAGCAAGAACTCAATACAATCCACAAAGCAGCAGTAGGAGTATTATCTCTCCGGAGAGCTCCGAAGCTGGGTAACCCCCCCCCCCGCGTGCCTCGCCTCGATCCGCTCTTCGCGCGACCTCCGCCCCCCGCCGAACCGAGAAGGGGCTCCGTCCCCATAGGTGCTCAGGGAGCCAGAAAACCCCGGCATCTTTGGCGCGCCAGGTAGGGGGCGTCGAGGTTGTGTGAACCTGATCCGGCGTTTACGCGAGCTAAATCTTCATCGACTTCATCGACATGCCGCCGAAGAAGAAGGCTTCGGAGGTGGCTGCGCCGTCCGCGTCGAATCCACCGCTGCCGCAGCAAACGGCCGGTGGGGAGGACGCCGGCGTAAGAACGGGCGTCGACGAGGGAGCCCACGGTGCCACCAAGTCCAAGGACAAGACCGCGCTACCCGTTGGCGGCGTAGTCGGCTCCCACGACGACCGGGCGTCCGTAGACGCACCGCGCCCATCTCAAGAGGCGCAGGACCGGCAGCGCCATGGTACTCCTGGTACCATACGCTCGCTGGACCCAAATCGAGCTGGCGGATCCCGGGATGCTCAAGGCCAACATGCACGCCAACGTGCTGGCGCGAGCGAGGCACGGTCGCCTGGACGGAATACTGCTCCTTCTAACATCGCTGGAAGTCCGAGCATATCCCGCTCCTCGCACCGTTCGCCACCGCTACCCGCCACTCCAGCAGAAGCTTTGGCCCGGGATCAACTACTCCTAGACTTCCCTCCAACGCCAGACAAGATCGACGACTGGAGGGCCACCATTCAGAGTCTCATCGGCTTCGCCAACGGCGACACCCCACGGCCGGCGACCACATCGCAGCCGCGGCAGGCCAGCCAAGCGCGAGCCGATGGTGACAAAACCGGTGGGGGTGCAACCACCGTGCACTCTCCGCCCCAAAGGCCAAGATCGCCGACTCGCTGGGTCCGCCACGACAGCGACTCCACTGCTTCCTCAGATCCGCAAACTCGTCGCGATCAGCGCCACGTTCTTCACGAACGGCAGCAAGAAGACGCTCGTACCCGCATCGAGCGCCGAAGGGAAACGCAGCGTCAATCAGACCGACGCACTGGCCCCGCTGTCGACATGCAAGCGCCAGGCGAACCAGGCGACCTGCCGTACGCGGTAGGTTGCCCTGTGTTTACTCGTGAGCTGCGGCAAGTCCAGTGGCCCAGCATGAAGAATTTCAAGCCAGACGTACCAGAGAAGTACGACGGCAGGCTGCATCCGTCGGAGTTCCTCAGCATCTACACCATCGCGGTGCAGGCTGCCGGGGGGCGAGACGACAAGATCCTCGCCAATTACTTCCCTCTGGTGCTCAAGCCCAAAGTCAGGTCCTGCCTCATGCACTTGCCGGAAAACTCCATATCTTCCTGGGCAGACCTGTGTCATCAGTTTGTCGGCGCCTTTCCAGGCGGCCACAAACCTCATGGCCAGGAGAGTGATCTTCACCTGCTTGCCCAGAAGGAAGGGGAGCCTCTACGCAAGTACATCCAGAGATTCAGCCAAGTCAACGCAACATCCCAGACGTCCACCCCGCCGCGGTCATCATTGCATTCCACCAGAACATGCGTAACTGCAGGATGCGGGAGGAGATGGCGATGTGCAAGATCAGAGACGTCAGTGAGCTGTATGCCCTGGCCGACGGATGTGCACGTGCCGAGGAAGGGAGGAAACTCCCCGGAGAGAACATAGGAACAGGGGGATCTGACAGCGATGATGCCGCCCCGGCAAGCAAAAACCGGCGGCGGAACAACAGGAAGAGGAAAGGCAAAGATGTGCTAGTTGTCGAGCAGTCCGGCAACGAAGGTGGCGCCAAGACAGCAAAGACTGGTAGCTCTGGCAAGGAGGTTGCCGCATGCGCCAACTGCCAGGCTGTGGCGGCCGCCGACAAGCAGGACGGCACCAACAAGCAGTACTGCAAGATTCACCGCACCAAAGGCCAAGACCTCCAGAGCTGCAAGAAGGTCGAGCAGCTCGTTGAGCTGCAAAAGACCGAATACGAGCGACGCGACAAGGAGAAGGCCCAAGGAGGTGCTGGAGGATCCAGTATGAAGCGCACCGGCCGGGGGGGGGGGGGCGCCGCGGCAACGCCAAGCAGTGGCAAGGCGACAGACCTCCCCGCGGCCGCAACAAGGATGAAGATGACGACGACGACGAAGACATGGATGACGCCGAGACCAGCGAGCAGGAGTTCCAGAAAGCCACAGAAGTTTTGTGTGTTGACGGCGGTGCTTCTCTGCATACTTCACACCGCCAACTCAAGCAGTGGGTGCGGGAAGTCAATGCAGCAGAACCACCCGTTGAGTCACGCAAGCTTCTGAAATGGTCCAGCACGCCTACCATCTTTGATATTGAGGACCACCCCGATCGCACAACTGCTGTCGGGTGTTTTCCGATGTTGGTCTCACCAACTATCCGCAACCTCAAGGTCACTAAGATGCTAGTTGACGGCGGGGCCGGCTTGAACCTGATCTCCTCCGCTGTGCTCCGGAGACTCCAAGTCCCTGACAGCGAGCTCGAAGAGACCGGCACGTTCCAAGGAATCAACCCGGGAAGGAGCAAGCCGAAGGGGAAGATCACGCTGCTGGTGACATTTGGCAGCGAGCTGAACTTCAGGACTGAGAGGATCACTTTCAACGTTGCCGATTTTCCATTGCCTTACAATGGAATTCTCGGCCGTCCAGCGCTCGCCAAGTTCATGGCGGCCTCTCACTACGCATACAACATGTTGAAGATGCCAGGCCCGATAAGTGTCATCTCTGTAAATGGCGACAAGAAAGACGCTCTTATCTGTGCCGACAAGATCTACCGGGAAGCAGCAGCCGCCGCAGATCGCGAGACACTTGCCGTTGAAGCTCCCAGAGGGAAGAAGAAGACCAAGTCCGGCAAGAGCTCTGATGCCCACTCCGGCAAGCGCACCTCTTCGGAGTGCTGCGCTATCGTCGAGGACGCACCATCGAGCTCCACCGGCAAGTGTAAGAAGACGATGGCAGCTCCACCAGCGACCAAGAAGGTGTCCGCCAAGGAGGACGGCACTGGTGGTACCTTCACCATCAATGCCACTCTCGACCCTAAATAGGAAAGCGCGCTCGTTGCTTTCCTGCGGGCGAATGTCGATGTGTTTGCGTGGCAACCGTCTGACATCCCCGGCGTTCCCAGGAAAGTAATCGAGCACCACCTTGCCGTCTGCCCTCATGCGCGGCCCGTCAAGCAGAGATTCAGGAAACAAGCAGTGGAGCGCTAAGAGTTCATCGCCGAAGAGATCAAGAAGTTGGAAGCAGCAGGCCTCGTCAGAGGAGTGCTCCATCCAACGTGGTTGGCCAATCCTGTAGTCGTGCGCAAGGCAAACAGGAAATGGAGACTTTGCATCGACTTCACCGATGTCAACAAAGCTTGTCCCAAAGACCCATTTCCCTTGCCGCGCATTGACCAGATTGTCGACTCCACAGCCGGATGCGACTTGCTTTCATTTCTTGACGCATACTCAGGATACCATCAGATCTTCATGGCAAAAGAGGATGAGGAGAAAACCGCGTTCATCACTCCATGTGGCACGTACTGTTTCGTACGAATGCCTTTCGGTTTGAAGAATGCTGGTTCAACATTCGCAAGGGTAGTCCATACTGCTTTTGAGCCGCAAATACACATAAATGTGGAAGCCTACATGGATGACATAGTGGTCAAAAGCAGGGACAAAGCAACTCTGATTCAAGCCCTAGAAGAGACTTTTGCAAATCTACGCAAGATCAGACTCAAGCTCAATCCCGAGAAGTGCGTGTTTGGAGTCCCGTCCGGCAAGCTTCTCGGATTCTTCGTGTCTTAGAGAGGAATTGAAGCAAATCCCGATAAGATCAAGGCCATTGAGCAGATTGAAGCACCGAAGCGTGTCAAGGATGTACAAAAACTTGCCGGCTGCATGGCGGCTCTCAGCAGGTTTATCTCTAAGTCTGCGGAGCGCGCCCTGCCGTTTTTCAAAATCTTTAAAAAGGCAGGTCCAATGAAATGGACTCCGGAAGCGGAGGCTGCGCTGCAGGACTTGAAGAGATACCTGTCCTCCACTCCAATACTTGTCGCACCTAAACCACAAGAGAAGTTGCTGCTATATCTGGCGGCAACCAATCAAGTGGTTAGTGCTGCGTTAGTAGCGGAGAGAGAGGCAGGTGATGAGCCAGCGACCGCGGCAAGCACATCCAGCGACAAGTAGGGGGCTTCCCCGACGAGCTCTGGTCCCGACGAAGATGGATCTGCGCAGATGTGCGAAGAGATACAGAAGAAGAAAATGGTGCAGCGCCCAGTCTACTTTGTCAGTTCCCTTCTGCAGGGGGCTAGTTCAAGGTACTCTGGGGTGCAGAAGTTTCTTTTCGGCCTTCTTATGGCCTCGAGAAAGCTGCGCCATTACTTCCAAGCACATGAGATCACAGTTGTCACTCGCTTTCCGCTGAAGAGGATACTGCAAAATCCAGAAGCAACAGGCAGGATTGTCGAGTGGGCACTGGAACTGTCAAGCTTTGGCCTCAAGTTTGAGAGCACTTCAACTATTCAAAGCAGAGCATTGGCAGAATTCATAGCAGAGTGGACGCCAACACCAGACGAAGAAATTCCAGAGACGAGCATCCCCGCCGAGGAAGCAAACAAAGAGTGGCTGATGTACTTTGATGGTGCGTTCTCGCTGCAAGGCGCCGGTGCTGGCGTGCTGCTTGTCGCACCCACCGGAGAGCACCTCAAGTACGTGGTCCAGATGCACTTTCCCAAGGAGCAAACAACAAACAATACTGCAGAGTATGAAGGATTGCTCGCCGGTCTCAGGATCGCGGGAGACCTTGGGATCAAGCAACTCATCGTCAGGGGTGACTCACAGCTTGTCGTCCGCCAAGTGAACAAGGATTATCAGAGTCCGTTGATGGAAGCTTACGTTGATGAAGTGAGGAAGCTAGAAGAGCGCTTTGTCGGCCTACAGATGGAACATGTTCCAAGAGCTCAGAACGACATCGCTGACGGCCTATCAAAGTGTGCGGCATTTAAGTTACCTGTGGAACCAGGGATCTTTGTGCTCAAGCTGACTCAACCATCCGTGACGCCATCAACTGGACAGAGCAAGAAGAGGAAGTTGATTTCTGGTGACTATCTTCCGGCAGAGCTTCCCGAAGCCACCGCCAAGAAGGTCCCCAGGATCAACGCCAAGAGTGCTGAGGAGCAGTCTGCTCCGACAAGCCCCAGAGTTTGTTTCGTTGAAGCAGACGCTCCCGTGAAGTTTCGCTTCGGCAAGCTTGCCGGGGATCATCAAGCTCCGGCTGAACCACATGTTCTCGCCGTAGAAGCGGATGCTCCCGCAGCAGCAGATATGCCTTTAGTCCTTGTTGTCGAGCCACAGGCTCCAGCATGGGCACAGCAGATCGTCCATTTCCTCTAGTCAGGAGAACTTCCCGAAGAGCCAGAAGAAGCGGAAAGAGTAGCCCGGCAGTCTAGTATGTACCAGTTCGTTGACAACACGCTGTACAGAAGAAGACTCAACGGAGTGAAATTGAAGTGTATCCCCCGGGAAGATGGACAGAAGCTGTTGGCAGAGATACATGGAGGCATTTGTGGTCACCACATTGGCGCAAGAGCGCTTGCCGGCAAAGCATTCCGACAGGGCTTCTTTTGGCCGACAGCCCTCCAGGATGCGACTGCACAAGTAACCAAGTGTGAAGCGTGCCAGTTCCATTCCAAGCAGATACACCAGCCAGCTCAAGCTCTCCAGACGATCCCTTTATCCTGGCCCTTTTCGGTCTAGGGGCTCGACATCCTCGGCCCCTTCCCCCGAGCAGTCGGGGGCTTTGAGTACTTGTACGTCGCCATCGACAAGTTCACAAAGTGGCCGGAAGTGGAACCAGTGAGGAAGGTGACGGCACAGTCAGCAGTCAAGTTCTTCAGGTCGATTGTTTGCCGCTTAGGAATCCCTAACAGGATCATTACCGACAACGGTACACAATTCACGAGTCGCGCCTTCATGCAGTACATCCAAGACCTTGGCGCCAAGGTCTGCTTCGCTTCTGTTGCTCACCCCAGGAGCAGCGGTCAAGCAGAGAGGGCAAATGCTGAAGTGCTGCGTGGGCTCAAGACCCGGACTTTCGACAGGCTGCACAAGTGCGGAAGAAACTGGATCGAGGAGCTGCCGGTGGTTCTTTGGTCGATCAGGACGATGCCAAATCGAGCCACTGGCCAGACACCTTTCGCTCTAGTCTATGGAGCAGAGGCAGTTATCCCCACGGAACTCGTATAGGGGTCACCTCGAGTGCTCGCTTATGACGAGCTTGAACAAGAGCAGCTGCGAAAAGATGACGCGCTACTCCTTGAGGAAGACCGTCTTCAGGCTGCTGTACGAGCTGCTCGATACCAGCAAGCTTTGCGCCGCTACCATAGCCGCAAAGTTAAAGCCAGAAGTCTCGAGGAAGGTGACCTTGTTCTTCGGCGCGTTCATTCCGCCAAGAATTCCAACAAGTTGACGTCGAAGTGGGAAGGCCCTTACCGGGTGAAACGAGTCACTAGGCATGGCGCTGTCCGCCTTGAGACCGAGGATGGCTTTCCGGTGAGCAACTCCTGGAACATCGAGCATCTTCGTAAGTTTTACCCGTAAGGCGCGGTTGTCGGACCCTGTCCGGCAACCACCATTTTGTACAAGTCTTGCCGTTGTTGCATGTAATCCTTTGTACAAAGCCAGGCGCAGACCCTGAGCGAAGATAAAGCACTGGCGCCCTGAGTTTTAGCATGCATGCTGAGTCGAGTCTCGTCCTTGGTTAGGGTTGACAGTGCTTAGCAGCGGCTAACCCCTAACTTAGAGGTCGAGTGTGCGTCCTTTTGTCGTTCTTTCGTTCCCCTTGGTTCGCAGGACTCGCGCACCCTGACCGGACCACACGGACGGACCAACACCCGGACCCCGGCAAGCCAATGTTGCCGGGGGCTGCAACACCCCGGCAAGCCAGCATTGACGGGGGATGAAGTGCAAAGATTAGCCCGCGGCGAACCGAAGTTGCCGGGGGCTGCGATCTCAGATAAGTTTTTCATCCCATATCATGCGTTCTCTTATGGGCTGGGGTATGCGAAACCTCGTTTCTCCCTAAAAGCTACTGTGCTCCCTTAACTCTAGGCCCTCGGGCTCGTTCCTGGGGGCAGATTTGGTCGTAGTCGCGGCAGCAAAGGGACGAAGCGAGGAGCCTGAACCCGCCTCCTCCCTGCCTCCGCCAGAAGCGTGAGAAAGGGCGAGCGACGTGGGAAGAAGGCAGGGCCTGCTGCCGGGAAAGGAAGTGTCTATCTTAAAGATATAAACGATTCGCTCCTTGACGTGGGTTCCACCCACGAGACGAGTGACCCGGCAAGCATCCCCTTTTCATTAAAGAGCATTCCACTCAGGTACAGTTCATAAAAGGATGAAAAACATGAATAATGGGATTACAAGCTTTAAATGCAACTAAGGCCCGAGGGCTTACAAATTGAAAAGAGATAAGATGCCCGTAATCCCTCTCTTGTCCCTCTCTTCAGGAGGCAGGTCAAGGAGGCGAAAAGGGCAAAAGGGGCACCTACACGAGCTACGGGTGGCAGAAGACACCAAGAGGACGTCTCGGCGGCATGGTGATGGTGGCGCCGGAGGTAGAGCTCGAAGACGAGGCGGCAGGACATCAGCACGCCGTCGAGGGCGTCGCGCCCTCGTACTCCGAGTTGACGGCCTTGCCGCCTGCCCTCTTCCTCTTCCGCAGCCTCCCTACGCCAGCCGCCCAAGGAGACGACCCCGAGAAGCTCCAGGAGCCAGCGACGCGGATGATGGGGTCGCCGGTGCCACGCAGAGCGGCGCCCGACACCTAGTCGGACCCGTCATCCCGCCGCCCGCCACCCTCGTCGTCATCGTTGCTGTCGCTGTCCTCCTCGTCACTCCCGCCCGAGGAGGAGCCTTCGCTATTGGAGGAGCTCTCCACGCAGCACCGTGCCCGAGTCCCGAAGCACCTGAAGACCTTGACGGAGAGGAGAGCGCCCTCCATCAGCTTAAAATGGAGGGTGAGCCCCGCCGTCAAGCTGTGGATGCGGGTGAACGTCTTCCACCCTGGACCAAGATACATCACATTAGGGTCCGGGAAATCAACGCGGACTCGCGTACCGCTGATTCCACAACCCCTCATGTGCAACCTCAGTGTCTCGGGCGGATCCAACTCCATCTCGCTCGCAAACGGAGTCGGGAGACGAAGGCGGCGACAAGGCGGCCGACGCAGCCTGACGAAGAACTCGCAAGGGTCATCCCCGATATGGTCCGCCACGGGGAGAGGATCTGCTGGCAGAGGCGAGGCCGGCGGACTGCCTCGCACACCTCTTCCCCGACCGCCTCGGCCTCGCCCTCGACCTCGCCCGCGGCCTCATCCCCTCCCTCTTCCCCTTGCGGCTGGCTCTGCCACCACGGGTGCGGGGGGAGGAGGGACGCGTTACCTAGCGGCAACCCTCGTCGCCACCGTCGAAGGACCAGGGTTCCCTTTCTCCATGGCGAATGAGAGAGAGGGGAGTAGAAGCTGAAGAAAGGAGGAGATGAGAGAATGCGGGCTTCCGTCCCCCCTATCCCGCTCCTTATAAAGGAGCGGGGTGGGGGCTTGGCCGCCCCGCTCAGCCAATCGAGACGCAGGAGGCGCAGGGAACTAGGCCCGACCTGCTGCCTCGACCCGTGGCGACCCGGTTCCCCGCCTCCACCGTTCGCCACTCCAAGCGCATGGAGGCCGCGTGGCAGGAGGCCAGAGTTGAGGCGACGGATGAGGCGACCTCTCCCCACCCCGTGATCGTGGGGGGTGGACTCCTCGAAGACCACGCCTCCATGCCTCCATGCCTCCCTCCGTTTATGAGGGAGATACGAACCGCCAGGAGGCGGGCGTTTCGCCTTTCTGAATAAAGAAACCACCCACGACCTCTCCCATGACGCTGCAATCGACGCGTGCCGTTCGGGGAGGGCGTGGTGGGTGCGGAGCAAGGTGCGACGTGACCCAGGCCGTGCGTGCCCGTGCCCTGTTTTGGTCCTGGCCGAACAGCGCTCGGCACCGTGTGTGGCCCAGGCCCGGGGGCTCCTGTCGGTGTACTAAAGTAGAGGTACCCTAGTATCCCGAACTTGTGCACGGGCAGTCGCAGCACCCCGCGGCAAGGCCCGCCAGGCGATCGCCAAGGCTCTCTATGGCACCTTTGGAGCCATTCGAGAACAAAGTATTTAAGCCAAGGAGACAAGTCCCCGGCAAGAGGAGCTTGCCGGGAAGGCCGCTCGAGGCACAAGACCCCGGCAAGAGGAGCTTGCCGGGAAGGCCAACTAGAGCATCTCAAAGAACCTGCCGCATCGCGCCACGCGTCCCGACAGGACTCGGCGAGCGACAAGCTCCCGGACGCGGCAAGACAACGGCCGCGGCAAGGCACTTGCCGCGGCGGGCAACCACTCTGTACCCGCGCTCCAGCTCACCCACCCACGTGTCGCTCCGGGACCCTTCCTGGCGTACGTGGCGGGAGGCTGTGCAGCCAGGGGTACACTATGGCATGCAGCGCTGACAAGATCGCCATCGTGGCAAGCGGTGGCGCCCTCGACGGTCCCTTTTCTGCACCATCTGGGCGACGTAGATAGGCATTTAATGCCTTTGTCCCCTGCCGTCAGGGTTAGGTATGATACACTGTGTAGGTAGCTGTACCTACCACAGCATATTTCCATTTTTGCCTTACCTACGTTGCTACCTGTTGGAGACCCCTTGAACATATAAAAGGAGGCCCATGCACAACGTAGGGGGGGATCGGACCCCGGAGAGCGATCTCTGAGAGGAAAACAGAAGAACGCTCGGTCCCGTTAGCTGCTTGAGTGTACTGTAGCACTCAGCGCTCCCGAGCAAGAACTCAATACAATCCACAAAGCAGCAGTAGGAGTATTATCTCTCCGGAGAGCTCCGAAGCTGGGTAAACCCCCCCCCCCCCCCCGCGTGCCTCGCCTCGATCCGCTCTTCGCGCGACCTCCGCCCCCCGCCGAACCGAGAAGGGGCTCCGTCCCCATAGGTGCTCGGGGAGCCCGAAAACCCCGGCAACTTGGGGGCTTCCTGTTCAAACATAGGTCGTATTCGAACCAAAGAGAACATAACTGTCGATACCCTCTTGATCAGCATACTGCCAAACCCATTAGGGGGCTTCTTGATCATATCTCAATCATAGCTTGACCCCTTTGGGTCTGACGTGGATCGTATTCGAATCAGCGTCATTAAACAAGTCTTATGGTCACTTGGGGGCTTCCTGTTCAAACATAGGTCATATTCGAACCAAAGAGTACATAGTTGTCGATACCCACTTGATCGGCATCGCCAAAGCCACTAGGGGCTATACGATCGTATCCAAATCTTAGCTTAACCCCTTTGGAACGGTTTACTGATCATATTCGAATCAGAAGCCTTTGAATTTTGTTTATTGCTTATAACACTTTGCAATCAAAATTATTTGACTATATTAAGATCATCTTGAAAGCATTTATGGGGTGGTTTTTGTTCCACCGGTTTAAATATTGATCAAATAAGGTTGTTAGCACATAGCAAACATCATATGTGCCAAGTTTCAGGATTAAAAGCTTACCATCATTGTGTGGGTTACATAAGCCGGGAAGATCACCAAAGGATCACAGGTATGCTGTTACGATTATGTCTCAAAGATATAATTGAAAACCGGCCTTTATATGATTTTTTGGTTCACACTCCTGATTATCAATACATTATGTGACCCCCAATACGGTAAGCCGCCAAGGGACTTCTGTTTGTTCTATACGCAGGGCAATGCAAGTGAATTTTTTTAGCACAGAGAAAGCAGAAGACCGATACAAACCGGAAGCATATAATGATGGCGGCTTAAGAAAGTGTTGAGCACCTCGAACATGCGCGAAGGCACGACAAAATCAAGTGTTTTTCTACCGTATTACAAGACTCCCCGAGTCTGGATAATGAAGCATTGTTTTCCACGAAGCATAAAAGTAAGATGCCTGACGGGTCACTCATTTTTTTTGACTGGAAACTGTGAGGCAACAGCCCCACAGCAATTTATTAAAACCCAACCACCAAATAAACAAAGAGGTTCTGGAGAAAGTCTAACTATATGAGTTGGGGCCTACTTACCTATTGAGCTATTTACAACATATACAAAAATATATACATGGATATATACAGCCAATTAGGGCAAAGAATTAACCCAAGCTAACAGCAGGGGGCTAAGAATAGATTTGAATCTGTGAGAGTGCAGAGTAGCATCATGAATAAAATTCCTCTTCCAAGCAGTAAAAGATGGCCTTTCATGCCTAAATATTCTTCCATTTCTGAGTAGCCAAATATTCCAGGCTGCTAGATAAACAATCTCCCTGAAGAAAGGTTTGCCGAAGCTTTTCCTGGCGGCAAATAGGCATTGAGCTGGTGTTAAACCAACTATCTATTGGATGCTCAAGTAGTTCCATACCCTTGTGCTGAATTGGAATGTGAAGAAGAGATGATTTCTATCTTCATGGGCATGGGCAAAACATAACGGACAGGTGTTATCATCCTGAGGGGATCTCCAGTGCCTTCTCACTAGCATGTCCCTAGTATTGAGTCGATCATTTAGCATCAACCATGCAAAAACTTTTATCTTCATTGTTGCCTTACTTTCCCAAATCCACTTGGTTGGAGTATCTATGGCCATATGAGAATGCATGATAGTGTAATAACTCTTTGCAGAGAAAACACCTTTACCAGGTGTCCATGACCAAAAATCTGGAATCTGTACATCAGCATTTAGGTCAAGAAGACCAGACTGGACAAAGTTCAGTTCTTCCATTGCCTCTAGCGACAAGGGTAGATGAAAAAGGTCAGCCATATTAGTTGTGTTGAGAACCTCGCGTACAGACATCTTGTCATCAATTACGAAAGAGAACAATCGTGGAAATCTCTCTCTAAGGGGAGTAGATGATCCTAGGAACCCCCAAGCATCAAACCAAAAAAGAACAGAATCCCCCATGTTGACAGTTACCTCTTAGTGGAGTCTGAAAACTTCACTGAGCTTTAGGATATCTTTCCACCAATATGAACCACATAAAACTGTGCCATGAGGAACAACGCCATCATAGTAAGTGTTCCAGATGAGAGTAACCCATGGAATATCTGCTTTGTTGTAAAACTTAGATAGATGCTTGGACAAAAGAGCTCTGTTTTGGATGCTGAGATTGACTATCCCCATGCCACCTTTATCTTTGGGTCTGCACACAAGTGGCCAAGCTGCAAGTGATTGCCTGGGAGTATCAGAATTTCCTCTCCGCCTCATAATCCTTTCAAGCTATTTTATAATGCCAGCTGGCAAACTTAAACTGCAGAGAAAATAAATAGGCAAGGAGGACAAAACTGACTGAAGGAGTTGTAACCGAGCACCCTGTTTGAGGAGACTTGAGCTGGCAGATAACCTTCTTTCAACCCTCAACCTGGACTATGTTTATACCCTAAAGGCCACCTTTCTGAATTATGATGCTTGCAAAGGTTATCGTTATCCGGCCACGGCCGAGGAAATTAAGATTGTTACTCTAGATGCTGGTTATTCTGTTGATCCTGAGGAGTGTGTTGATCTTCCCCGGATTGATTCCATAACAACTCCGGCATCACCCCCGGCCACCTCTCCGACGAGGGTTTTGCTATCTCCGGATGTCACGTTTGGATCAATATCTCCCCGTGATCTTCTCCCAGAGTTTTCGGGATCACATGCGTCAAATGGTTTGATCTTCTCCCATGCATGTCATGCTGGGCCTATGCCATGCCTGCAGCCCAACCTGTTAGGAACGGCCCAACACCCATTTGAGCTTTCGGATGATGATTCAAACCAAGAACAACGCTCTTTGACCCGAAGGCATGAGTTGGTAATGCCTGATGACTCACCGCCTAAATCACCAGTCGAGATTGTGCGTGATTTACAAGGACTTGATCTTGTCGTGGAAGAGATGGCTGCTAGTTTCTGGGATTGTTCAAAATGCCTTGGCATGGGACATGTTTTGGACCATTGCACCAATTTGGTTAGATGTCGTAAGTGTTTCCGGTCCGGTCACGTTAAAAAGGACTGCACCCGGTCTCCTCCAAATATTAAACTTTGGGTTCCCAAAATTAGAGCGCCTACCATCGAGCCTCGCGCCTTCAACAGGAATCTTGACGTTTCGAGCTCCCCCGTCTCCTCTGCCTACTCTGACAAAGCCCCACCAAAAACGCCAGCCTCCTCCGCTTCCCCAACAAAACCACCATCTCCATCGCCGCCGCGTAGCCCAGCACCAAATCCGCCATCGATCCTACCTCCAGCGCCACCTCCATCCATGGCAGTCTATGAGCTTGACCCCCGACGTTTCCTTCCGGCGGGTCACGACATCGTCGACGGTGGGCCTTTTCGAGTACCGAGGACGTTCTACACGCCGGCTCAAGCTCCTCCCCGGCGCCATGAGTCCTTCATGGTCGGCATTGTTGACCCACCGCTGCCACCTGAGGATGTCACTATTCGTCGGCAACAAGTCCATGCCTTCATCACCAACCAGCTTGAGCTCCCGGTACGATCTGCGCAAACTTGGTTTCAGGGTGTAGGACTATATGAGATGCAGGATCCTGTCATCTGCGCTGCTTTGATTTCACACCCACCTTGGCCACTTGGATTAGATCAGCATGGCAATGAGTTGTTTATCAGATTTATTAGACATGATCATGGAGAGGGTTACCGTGCTTTGCAAGGGCATAGAACGGGCTGGCTTATGTTTGTCGGAGTGCCTTTGGATTACCGTAATGCAGTCAACCTAGCTGAGGTAGTAGGCACGTTTGGTCAGTTTCATTATTGGAATTATCAAGATGATAGACTTGTCAGATCTCTCGTTTATGCCTCTTTCCCCGATAACCAGTTGGTTCCACGAGATGTGGTTTTTCGTCAGTTTGCAAATATCGGTGGAGCAGTGGTCTCATGGACTGCATCGGTCTCTATCCTCACTGCTGATTTCGCTGAGCAATTACCTCCTGATGAGGATGTTATGCCAATTGATGGAAATCCCCACCCAATGCCAGGAGAATTGCACCCACCTGAACATTTTTGGGTTTTGCCACCGTACCCTGCTCTAGGGTGGAATGATGTCCCTCAGCCAGAACTAGAAGAGCCACCACAGCCCAATCCGCAGGATCTGCATGGCTGGGGGCATGACGACAATGAGGTGGAAGTTGATCAAGTCCAGCCACAGGTCCAGGAGGCAAATTCTATGATTTTAAACCCTTCAATGGGTTCAAATGAGTCAGGTGAGGCTTTGGGCCCATTGGAGCCTGTTCCCCTAGTGGATGGGCCAAACAATGCAGTGGTTAATGGCCCCATACTGGTTCAGGATAATGCAATGGAAGGAATACAACAGGAGCAGGGGCCTCACGAACCCCTCCTTCAACCAGAGCAGCAGCACATACATGTCCAGCCAGAGCAGCAGCATTTTCTGGAAGACCCTGACAATGTTGTTGTGCCTGGAGATGTGCAGGATCCGGGCCAAAACAATCTTGCAATAGTCCCATATAACCCAATTGTGGTTCAGGCACCCCCTCTGCATGTTGGGCTTGTGAGAATTGTCATGGGGCCGGCTCTGCCGCCCGATTTTATCTGGAGAAGGTCTTTCGAGTCACTCATGCCTACTTTCCTGACTGCTAAGATCCCTAGGACCATGCCTACACCTGGTTTGTCACAACAAAAGAGATCTTGGACAGTGGCTTTTGATCCTACACTGGCTCTCTGCTTTCCACCAGCTGACCAGCATCTGCTACCTCAACGCACGGCTAGGAGACTTTTCTTGGAGAACGCATGCACAAAGGCTATTACACAAGCGCCAGAGGACAGTGTGCCCTTCTCCGAACCACATACTCAGGAAAGTCAAGCTTCAGATAGTTTGACCTGCGCCTTTTCTTCTATAGTGAAACCAACCAGAAAAGCTCGTGCCAGAAAGAATCGACCTTCACTTGTTCGGGCTGCTTCAGACTTTTCTGACAGAAGGGTTACCAGGAGTGCTGCCAAGTCTCAGGGTTTTAAGCCCATATCTCCTCTGTCTCCCAAGCCCAAGCCTCTTCGGAGGCCCCGAGCCAAGAAGTTAAAGGTTGACTCCACTCCCATCTCGCAGGACAAGCCAGAAGACAATGCAGCTCAAGATCAGTTTCCCCCTCCAACCCCAATTGCCACATTGCAGATGATTGGAGCAGCCCTTGGAGTCCCTGCTGAGAAGATGACTACGGAGAAGCTTATGGCTTCTTCCGACACTGCCCCCACGCCTGTAGTTTCCCATGACGTTTAAGTCTCTTATTTGTTATACAGGGAGGCATGTCCCTTGTCATGCCAGTTGTCTGAACCTTATTTCCCTCTTGTCTGTCGTCTGCACTTTGGTCTACTCTCTGGTCTATGTGGATGGTGTTATCTATGGCCTTTTGTTTCACTGTTATGCAGTGAGCTATTATCTATGCCTCTTTTTATTGTCTACTCATGAATGCACACCAAACTAGAGATTGGAAGGTTCTCTGTTGGAATGTGCGAGGCTTAAACTCTGAAGATAGGCAGAGAAGTGTTAGGGCGAAAATTGAAGAAAGCCAGTGCTCTATCATCTGTCTACAGGAAACTAAATGTAACTTCTTTGATCAATGTGCGATTAGAAAGTTTTGCCCGAGGAGATTTGATAATTTTGTTTATTCACCTTCTTCTGGTGCCTCTGGTGGAATACTTGTGCTGTGGTGTTTTAATATGTTCACTGGCACATTAGTGGATATTAAGCCGTTTGGTATCATAGTATCATTCATCTCTGCCCATAATGCAAGTCAATGGACCTTGGTCAATGTTTATGGGCCTTGTCAAGGACAGCCTAGAGATAATTTTGTTCAATGGTTGTATGATCTGGATATTCCAACTGATGATAAATGGCTACTTGTGGGAGATTTTAATTTCATTAGATCTCCTGACAATAGAAACTTGCCAGGGGGAGACATAAATGATATCTTTCTTTTCAATGAAGTCATTGGACACCTTGGTCTCCTTGAGTTACCACTAAAAGGAAGATCATACACATGGTCTAATATGCAAGAAAACCCATTGCTGGAGCAGTTGGACTGGTTTTTTACTTCCTCCACTTGGATAAATGATTATCCTAATACAATGGTCCTCCCTTTAGCAAGAACAGCCTCGGATCATGTACCTTGTGTTGTCTCCATTGCAACATGTATTCCCAAGGCCAAAATCTTTCGGTTTGAAAATTATTGGGTGGATCTGCCAGGTTTCTTTGACTGTGCGGAACAATCCTGGAGTTCCCCAACAAAGAAAACAAATTCTGCAGCTCGTTTGACAGAAAAGTTCAAAAGGCTTCGCAATGCTCTTAAGCGATGGTACATCAGCCTCCAAACTCAAGAGAGCCATTGCAGCTTGTAACAAGGTGGTCATCTTTTTTGATAATCTTGAGGAGTTAAGGCCTCTAACGAGACCTGAATTTAACTTCAGGAAAATAGTAAAACTTCATATTGAGGAATTACTCCATCTGCAGTTTTTATACTGGAAACAGAGGTGTACCATTCGGTGGATAAAAGTTGGGGAAGAGAACTCTAAGTTCTTCCAAGCAATGACAACTGAACGTTTTAGGAGGAATTCCATTTCCTCTCTACAGAATGAAAATGGTGATGTTGTCTCTGACCATCATCAGATGGCTGGCATGTTATGGGGCACTTTCAAGGGCAGAATGGGTGTTCCTGAGGGGATTCCTCAATTTTGAACTAGGCCCTCATAATTCAGTGTAGAGTTATTCCACCAGGGTATAAACCGCCTTTAGCTTGATCAACATGCTCTGGTTAAGGTTTGTGCTCCTGGGGCCTGCATTAACAAACATCAGGTGAGCCGGGTGTGACAATTAAGATACTCGTCGAAAAAAGATTTGCAATATTTAAACGTTGCAGAAGTAGCTTACCAAAGATTGCTGAGACCATCTGAGATATATGGCGTTTTAAGCCGGATAGCTCGGCAGTTGCTTCTGCAAGCGACGCCTCTGCTTTCTCTGACCAGGTGACCAAGCAGGCCTTTTCATCAACCCATACTTTCTTATCTGTTTCATAGCCTTTCTTCAATTTTTCTTGTTCAAATATGGTGAACTCAAACTTGGAATTGGCCTTTTGGATTTCAGTCTCTTGAGCTTCCAGGCGATTCTTTAGATCAGCAATCTCCGACTCAAATTTACTTATGGTGGCCTGCATCAATGCCGGGTTACACTCAGGATTATTATAAGATAACATTAAGTCCCAAGCACTTTGCAAAGCGAAGATACTTGGCACTTGGGGGCTAATGTATGCTGAAGAACTCTGACTTACTGCGGCGGTTCAGGGAAATTAAGTCCCAAGCACTTTGCAAAGCAAAGATACTTGGCACTTGGGGGCTAATGTATATTGCAGTTCAAATTATTATACTACACCGGTTCAAGTATCTTATTTTATAGCCGGCCTTCAAGTGTTACAAGATAAGCCGGGCGTCTGGCAAGTAGTACTAAGCGGATTCTAAGTCTACAGCATATTTTTTCATAAGCAATAGACTTGGGTCATACCTCAGATTTTTTATGTATCTGTTTCACCATGTCAATTTCTAGGTCACGGCTGTTGTGCACTTGATTTATAATGTCTCCAATGCTCAGATGAGTGTAATCAGTGACATCCAGCTTGGCCTTTCGGCGCTCCAAAAGTTCCTCCTTGGCAGAACACTTGGCAAGCACAATGGGCCAATTCAACAAACTGAGACTTGAGGATCTCGACTTCCGGGTCATCTGTTTTGGCTGGGCTAGGAATCTCTGGATTGTCAGAACCATCAAGAGCTTGTTCGGCAAGCGGGGCAGAAGTTGGTGCTGGAATATCATGGGCCGGTTCAGGTGGCCTCTCACGTGTGGAGGTGTCAGGGGCAGTTGTTCCGAGCTCCGGGTTAGTCACGACCGGCTCTTTGGCCGGCTTATTTTTCTTTGCCCTTTTGCTGGGCTTCACTTGTACGCTATGTGCAAATCAGAAGGGTTAGTGCAAAAAAATGAGTAAGATAAGCATAAAGATAAATAAGTTGACATTACCCTGGAGCAGTCTTGAAAGCCGCCATGTTGGATTGCACGGATTCTCCAGAGGTAGGTGAAGTATCCTGATATTTAGAGTCAGATGAATTGAGGGGTTGACGAATGAATCCCGCCAAAGGTAAAGAAGAGCGTAAATCGGAGATAACCTCAGCACGGCGCTTCCTTGTTACATCAGGTAAGCCGGAGGAGAGTTCTGCGTCTTTGCTGGTCTGGGTCTGCCTCCGGCTCTCATGAGTCCGTTGCTTCAAAAGAAATTGAGGATCTTGGTAAGCTAAAGGATGTGAAAATCTTACTTTCTGGGTCACTCTTCGGACTTTCTGCCTCGGCAAAGGCTCGGAGTCGGAGGAAATTATAGTTACCTCTTCCTCAATTGCTTGGTTGTTTCCTGTGTCCTCCTGAAAGGAATTAATGTCAACAAGATAATGGTAAAGGAGTCAGGGGAGTTAAGGATTACCTCTTCTTCATTGTCATCGGTGTCATCCAATTTAAAAAATCTGAAGTACTTGGCTTCTTCTTCCTCTGAGTTCCTGTCTTGGCGGCTCTCCTCTCGGCCCTCTTGGCCGCTCTGGCTTGTTTGGCAGCCTCATGGTCATATTTGACCTTCCAGAAATTGTCATTTGCATGTGAATAATGATAAAGGGCTATGAGTAAAAGCAAGGCATAACACAATAAGGGTATAATTGTTGAGGTTGATGACTTACTGCAGGAGCCGGGTTATTCTTGAAGAATGGAAGTAAGCCGAAGGCATTACTAACCACTGAGCCCTCTTTCAACAAAGATTGGGACATAGCTTCAACCGTATCATCAGGTAAGTCATCAGGACAATGACGCAGCGGGTCATCCTTTTCGCCTGAGTAAGTGCACATTAAGCCGGGGCGGTGGCTTAACGGAATCGCCCGCCAGGAGATCCAGACTCGGACTAAATCAACGCCATCAAAGCCATTCCCCAAAAGAGCCTTGATTTTCTTTATGGTGGGGGCGAGTGGTAGACGCTCAACAGCAGATAACTTGTCCGGCAGCGGGTGGTTGGATTCAAGGCGCAGAGCGCGAAAGCCGGGCAACGGGTTTTCATCAGCCGGAGAAGTGTCCTGGCAATAAAACCACATCTGGTTCCAATCCTTAGGGTGGCTTGGCGGTTCAGCATATGGGAAAAGGCAGTCCCTCCGTCGCTGGATGGAGATACCACCAAGTTCGAGGCTGGGCCCATTGGCGCGCTCATTCTGACGATTTAAGTAAAATAGCTCTCTAAAAAGCAATATGTTGGGCTCTTCTCCAAGGTACACTTCGCAAAAGACTTGGAAATTGCAGATGTTTGATACAGAATTGGGCCCAATATCTTGTGGTCTAAGGTCAAAAAAGTGCAGGGCATCCCTGAAGAATTTTGAGTCGGGTGGAGAAAAGCCCCGGATCATATGATCAGTGAAAATGATCACTTCCCATTCCTTGGGTTGAGGTTTTCCCTCTGACGGGTTAGGAGCACGATAAGACATCACTTCTTTCTTGGGCAAATAGCCAGTCTTCACAAAGCCGGACAGTGTGCTTTCAGTAACGATGGACTTGACCTAGTTACAGGTCACATGTGCTTTGGGAGCTTTGGGTGCCATAATGCAGATGGAAGCCTATGACAAAATAACATTTTTCCGGTTCAGTTTAACCCAGTGGAGAACATTTGAAATTCTATTCAAGAAGGCGGCTTACGAAGGGGCCTAATGACATATGGCTAATTACCTCTGGTCAGTTAAGCCGCTATGAATATCAGAAGCAATTAAATTATTTTAAACTGCGAGGAGTTGGCAAGGTTGTGACTCAGTTTTGTCTTTTTAAAGCCAGCGGGCAGAGTCGCTGTGCTAAATGGATCTGACAGAAACAGATTTTCCCTAAGTATCGCACAAACAAGTTTCGCAACTGGCAGATATTATTTTGGATCAAACAGGTGTGCAGAAAAGAAAATATTCTAGACCTAAAATCAATACAGATGAAGTTCATAAGCTTGAGTGAGGCCTATATACAAGCGAAAGGGGATCTATTTGTATTAAAGATGGGAGCAGAACAGCTACCGCACGAGTTTGTACTCCTTTCAGAGCAAATCAAGTTGCTAAGGTGAAATCCATGAAGTGTTCATGATGAACAGCGACGAACGCCGGGGAACTCGAAAAACCTAATGGGGATCTAAGACAGGGAAGGAAAGGAACTTACGGATGTAGACTGGCTGCGGAGGTTCGCCGTTGATCTCTGGTCGGGTTCGGGTTGATGCAGCGGCCTGAGGTTGCGAAGACAAGGAGCTCAGCGGCAGCAGGCGGCGGCGGAGCTCGAGCAGCAGAGGAATGGCGAGAGAAAGAAGATGATCGAAGGGGGAGAATGGAAAAGACCTAGGTCGTGCCTATTTATAAGGAAGGGTTTACTGAGAACGCGCAAGAAACGAGGAGGCCAGACATCAGTTTCCAACGACTCCGATGCCTTGATTTTCGCAATGGTCAGTAAAGATAAAGATCCGTCAAAGATATGACAGAATAAAATAGGAATTTAATGGAAGATGACGTCACGGCGGGTTATCACGGATCCAGAAGATGACATCATGGCGGGTTATAACCTTCACACGGACAGAAGACGGAAGGCTTTTTTCTTAAGGTATTTTAAGATTGACATGAACCGGTTCAAATCAATCTGGGACCTAATGTTGGGGATATAACTATTTGTGTAATCCGCCCAGGAGGGGCCGAGTTACGCAAAGAGGATTAATCATATGAAGCCCAAGGTCAAGCATGAAGATGGCGGTCCAGTAAAGGGTTTAAAGCCCACATGCGACTTAAGGCCCGTAGTGATAAACCGTCGTAATGGCATGACTTTTATAATAAGGCAGAATTAACTAGTCACCGAGCCGGACAATTTTTATGAGCCGGCCAGGATTCTGTAGGCCGCAGGGTGTCAACCCGTGTATATAAGGGGACGACCCGCTAGCGGCTTAGGGCAAGAAACATCTCATCGAGAGCCGGGCATAGCGTATATCGCTCCCTGGTCATCGAAACCCTAGCAATACCAACCCAACTAGACGTAGGCTTTACCTTCACCATAAGGGGACAAACTAGTATAAAACCTCTCTCGTGTCCCTTGTCCCGTTAACCCCTTTAAGCTTCCTAGTTGCGATGGCTCCACGACTAAGTCCTTGCAAGAGGACATCTGCCGTGACAATTCCACGACAGTTGGCGACCACCGTGGGGCCAGCGCACAGTGGATTTGAGTTCTTGAAGAGCAACTTCGAAGGGCTCAAGGGATACGCTATGGGCCGGATGACCAAGAGTCGTCGCGGCAAGATCTACATCGACGACGAAGGCTGGGGCCCCGACGCTGGCTCAATTGAGTATGGGTATCAGGTCCCCTTTGGCGGAATCCACGTCTTCATCGGCCGGATTGGTGAGCCGGGCCCTGAGCCGGACAACTGCACCGACCTCGTCGAGACGGCTCAGCGTGCGAGACCCGCCTGAGCTCAACCCGTCGTGAAGCGTGCCTTCGCGGGTTGCATCCACGGAGGAGAACATTCTGAAGGATCCGCAGATGGCGGTGAGGCGGCCATCCACTCTGATGGTGATTCATCCACTGGTGAGACAGATTCGTTGTATCAACTGCAAGATGGCAGGCTTGGGGGCTGGTCCGATGGCAGCAGTATTCCGGACCCCTTTGAGCCGCCAAGCTGGGTAGGGGTCTTCATGGCTGGTACTCAACCCGGTCAAAACTCTACGGCTGCGGCAGCAATAACGTCCGGGTCAGGAGCGGCCAATGCAGGAGGCCCTGTGCGCCCGCTGGCTCAGGTGTTGATTGATCTCATGGATAAGCTGATGGCCCTGTTAACCACCACAGTTATTTCTGCGAGTCAAGATGAGCATAATGCAGAGGTGGCACAGGTGCGTGAGGAAATAGCTCGGGCCAAGGAGGCCTTAGCAGCTGAGGACACCAGGTTGGCCACAGAACGGGCGGCTTTGGATGCACGGGCGCAACAGCTCCAGTCAGAGGCTTTCCAGCTTATGATGAGCCTGAATGCATCTAACGAGGTGACGAGGAGGAGACACCAGAAAACTCAATCCCGTTTTCCTCCGGTTTATGATCCTCGGAAACTTTTCGCTACACCCGGAGCCGGCCCTAGCAACCCGCCAGAAGCAAATCAATTCATGACATCCGGAGGAGGAGGACCGGCTCAGCCTCGGGTGGTGGCACCTCCTCATGGGAATATGGCCCCGCCCCGCTACGTACCAACACCATCGGGTCACTTTTATAACCCCGTGGAGAACCTGATTGCAGCATCGGAACATTTGGCGACTCTTCCAGTGGATGGTGACGATCCAACAGCGGTGGAGATGCGAAGGATCAAAGAACTTGTCCAAACGGCTCTGGCTCAACAGGAGGCTTATTCCTATAGTCGGGACATGATTCATTCAACTCCTTGCCCAAGCCGGAGCTTGAGTTATAGCAGGCACATGGAGTCGGAGGCTTTGTCAAGCAACGCCCAGCGACGTAACCAGCCCGGCGGTTATAACCCGGTGCAAGACTGGATACGTCAGGAGAACGAGCGGGCGGCTCAGCTGGCGGCTCAGCAGACGGCTCATCAGGCCTTCCCAGATTATCCGACGACTTCTGTTGAGGCAGGAGTGGCCACCAGAACCGGCGGCGTTCCTTGTTTGGTGCGGGCTTTACGCAATGTGTGTTTGCCTAAGGATTTCAAGGGACCCCGAAAGGTGCCAAATTATACGGCCGACTTATAGCCCGGGTCATGGATCGAAAGCTATGAGATGGCCATGAAACTGTTGGAGGTTAGTGACGGAGAAATGGCTAAGTACTTCACCATGATGTTTGATGGAATAGCCTGGACTTGGTTAAAGGGCCTGCCGCCTAATTCCATCGGCTCATGGGCGGAATTAAAGGCCCGGTTCATTCAGAACTTCAAAGACACCTGCAAGCAGTCCATGTCTATTGTGGATTTAACCAATTGTAAACAAGAGGAGGGTGAATCTACCACTCATTGGGTGCGTCAGGTCAAGGAGATAATACATTCGTCTGAAAAGATGGATGCCTTCTCTGCAACCCTCATATTGGAGAAAAATTGCCGATTTGAACCGTTGAGACAAAAGCTGGGGCGCCTCAAATGTGATTGTAATGATATGGGTCAGCTGATGGCGGCTCTAGTCAAATACGTCGATTCTGATAGTACCAAGGATCCTACGTCTGATGAGGAAAAGACGGGGAAGGGAAAGAAGAAAGGCAATGGAAAGGGTCAGCAACATAACCCGGCAAATCAAGGAGGCAACAAGCATAAAGCCGATGGTAATCCGGAGTTTGTGGCCAATGCTAATGCACAGAGTAACAATCCGATACGCAAGGGGAGGCCGCCCCCTCGATCTGGCGGGTCAGGTCCATCTCTTGAGCAGCTACTCAATGAGCCCTGTCCGAGACAAGGCACCCGGGAAAGGCCAGCCACTCACTTATGGAAGGATTGCGCGATCATGAAGGCTTTCAAGAATTCCAACACGTTCGACGGCAATCATGGGTCGGGCAGCGGCTCAGGTGCCGGCGGCTTTCATGGCCCGGGTGGCAGTTCAAATTCCGGCTTTCAGGGAAATCAAGGTGGCTATAATCAGCAGCAATCTGGTCAAGGAGGTCAGCAGCAGTCGGGTTATCAGAGCAATCCAAAGCAGCTGAATAGTGGATAGTATCATGTGTTCACAACTAGCTTATGCAAACGTGACTAGAAGATTCATAAGAGGGCGGTGAACGCTGTTGAGCCGGCGGTTCCCCGTTACTTGAGGTGGTCAGAGCAGCCTATTGTGTGGAGCAGGGAAGATCACCCTCCCCGGGTTGATAATCCGGGTCAGTTAGCCTTGGTGGTAGCACCACAAGTTGGTGGATATAAATTCACTAAGGTACTCATGGATGGAGGTAGCAGCATCAACATCCTCTATTATGAGACCTTTCGACGTATGGGGTTGACTGATAAAAATTTAAAGACGTCCAACACTATTTTCCATGGAGTGGTGCCTGGTAAGTCGGCATACCCAGTTGGCAAGATTGAGCTGGAGGTAGCCTTCGGAGATGAATATGATTCTAGGGCTGAGAAATTAACCTTTGAGGTGGTCAAGATCAGAAGCCCATATCACGCTCTGTTTGGACGGCCGGCTTATGCCAAGTTCATGGCGCGGCCATGTTATGTTTATTTGCAGCTCAAGATGCCGGGTCACAAGGGCACTATTACTGTGCATGGGAGTTGAAATATAGCCCTGGAATGTGAGGAGGGCGACGCTGCTTATGCTGAATCTGTTTGTGCAGCAGAGGAACTGAAATTTTATAAGGATAATGTTGACCAGGCGGACATGACACCTCTGAAGAAGCCAACCACAGAGCATGACCCGGTGATGAAATTTAAGTCGGCTGATGAAACCAAGCTTGTTGATTTCACTCCGGGTGATTCGTCTAAGCAGTTCAGTATCAGTGCCAATCTGGATCCTAAATAGGAAAGCAAGCTCATCGAGTTCATCCGTGAGAATCGGGACCTCTTTGCATGGAAACCTTCTGACATGCCGGGTGTACTGAGGGAACTCGCTGATCACATTCTTAATATTGATCCGGAGTATAAGCCGGTCAGACAATTTCTCCTGCGGTTTAACGAGGAAAGGAGGAAAGCTATCGGAGAGGAGGTGGCCTGGCTCTTAGCGCCCTGGTTTATTGTTGAAGTTTTTCATCCTGAGTGGTTGGCTAACCCGGTGCTCGTGCTTAAAAAGAACGGCTCCTGGCGGATGTGTGTGGATTACACGGACTTAAATAAGGCTTGTCCGGCTGATCCTTTTGCTCTCCCCCGTATTGATCAAATCATTGATGCTATGGCGGGTTGTGAGCGTTTGAGCTTTTTGGATGCTTACTCTGGCTATCATTAGATCAAAATGGCAGTTAAGGACCAGGAGAAGACAGCCTTCATTACTCCGTTTGGAGCGTTCTGCTATGTATCTATGCCTTTCGGGCTCAAGAGTGCCCAGGCGACTTATCAGCGGTGTGTACAGAATTGTCTCCATAATCAGATTGGACGCAATGTTCATGCTTATGTGGATGACATAGTGGTCAAGTCCAGGGAGAAGGAAACCTTGATAGACGATCTGAAGGAAACCTTTGATAATCTCCGGGTCTATAAGATGATGCTTAACCCGGCCAAATGTGTGTTTGGCGTGCCAACAGGCAAGCTTTTGGGTTTCCTAGTCTCCAACGGGGGCATTGAAGCTAACCCAGAGAAGATCAAGGCAATTACCTGTTTGGCTAAACCGGCATGCATGAATGATGTTCAGCGACTGGCGGGTCGTATCACCGCTTTAAGTCGGTTTATAAGCCGGTTAGGTTAGAAGGCCATACAGCTATATCAGATGTTGAAGAAAAAGGACACTTTTGTCAGGAGTGATGCTGCTAATGCTGCTTTTGAAGATTTAAAAAGACAGCTATCTGAGCCGCCGCTCCTTGCGGCTCCAATTGATAGGGAGCCATTGCTGTTATATGTGGCCGCTAACTCACGTGTTGTCAGTGTTGCAATTCTGGTGGAACGCAAGGAGGCCGACAAGGAGCATCCGGTTCAACGACCAGTTTATTACATCAGTGAGGTGCTCATTGAGTCTAAGCAAAGGTATCCACATTGGGAGAAGCTTGTTTACGGGGTTTTCATGGCAAGCCGGAAGCTTAAACAATACTTCCAGTGTCACCCCATCACCGTGGTAAGCTCCGCTCCCTTGGGAGACATCATACAAAACAGAGAGGCCACAGGACGAGTCGACAAGTGGGCCATTGAGCTTGGGCCTCATGGTTTGAAGTATGTGCCACACACCGCTATTAAGTCTCAAGCACTGGTGGATTTTATCAATGTTTGGACAGAGCTGCAGACACCTGAGGAGAAGCCAGACAACTCGTATTGGACCATTCACTTTGATGGATCCAGGCAGTTGGAGGGCTCGGGGGCTGGAGTCGTTTTAACTTCCCCTCGAGGTGACAAATTTTGTTATGTGTTCCGGCTCATGTTTCCTTGTACTAATAATGCAACTGAATATGAGGCCTTACTCCATGGTCTTCGGATGGCCAAAGAGATGAATTTGACTCGGGTAAGGTGCTTGGGCGACTCAGATCTTGTGGCTCAACAGGTGTCAGGCAAGTGGGACTCCAATGATCCCCTCATGGCGTCTTATCATCGTGAAGTTGATGCAGTAGCTGGGCATTTCAAGGGTTATCAAGTGGAGCACATTGATTGAAGGAAGAATGATGCGACTGATGCTCTAAGCCGGCTGGGATCTCAGCATAAGACGGTACCGCCTAACACCTTTTTGGATGTTTTGCATAATCCTTCTGTCAAATTACCCACAGAGAAAGACTTAGATGTGCCTGACCCAGAAGCGCAGCTGGTGGCGGCTCTTCACGTCATCCCGGATTGGACAGTGCCATATTTGGCTTACATGACCCGGGGAGAGTTGCCTGAGGATGAGACCTTGGCAAGACAAATCATCCGGCGGTCTAAATCCATGATAATTGTTCACGGGGAGTTGCATCATCCAGTGTCACTGGGGCGTTTCAACATTGTGTGTCGCCTGCGGAAGGACAGGAAATACTTTGTGAGATCCATGAAGGGGATTGCGGTCATCATGTCGGCTCGAAATCTCTTGTGGCCAAGGCCTTCCGTCATGGGTTTTATTGGCTGACGGCTCATGCTGATGCAGAAGATCTGGTCAGTAAATGTGACGGGTGCAATCTTGTCAGCGCCGCTTGCCACCGCGTACCGCTGGCTGCACAGCCTCCCGCCACGTACGCCTGGAAGGGTCCCCGAGCGACACGTTGGTGGATGTGCGTGGGTACGGAGTGGTAGCTTGCCGCGGCAAACGCCTTGCCGCGGTCGTTGTCTTGTCGCGTCCGAAGGCTTGCCGCTCACCGGGCCTTGCCGGGACGCGTGGCGCGTCACAGCAAGTTCCTTGAGATGCCTTGGTTGGCCTTCCCGGCAAGCTCCTCTTGCCGGGGTCTTGTGCCTTGAGTGGCCTTCCCAGCAAGCTCCTCTTGCCGGGGCCTTGTCTCCTTGGCTTGAATACTTTGTTCTTGAATGGCTCCAAAGGAACCACAGAGGACTTTGGCGGTCACCCGACAAGCCTTGCCGCGGGATGCCGCGACTGCCCATGCACAAGTTGGGGATACTAGGGTACCCCTACTCTAGTACACCGACAAGAGCCCCCGGGCCTTGGCTATACACGGTGCCAAGCGCTGTTGGGCCAGGCCCAAAACAAGGCACGCGCACGCGCGGCCTGGTTCACGCCGTATCCCACTCCGTATCCACCGCGCCCTCCCCGAACGGCACGCGTTGATTGCGGCATTGTGGGAGAGATCGTGGGTGGTTTCTTTATTCGGAAAGGCGGAACGTCCGCCCCCTCTCTCCTTATAAGCAGGGGAAACAGGGGCAGTTCGCCCATCCGCCAATTGCTACTCCAACCTCGAAAATCTCCGCCACTCCCCTTCTTCCCAAAGCCGAAAGAGAGCAGCGCTCCGCCCCCCATCGCCACCAGCACCACCAACGCCGTCGACCTCCCTTATCACTTCCGCCATGGCTCCGAAAGCCGAGAAGGGGAAGGTCGTGAAGTCGGCCGAGGCGCAGCGGCTCGTGGCGCTGCGAAAGGAGCGGGCAATCTTCCCCCCCAAGCTTGCCGCGAGGGATCTGAGGGAGTACTACTACCTCTTCTGGTCGACAAAGACGCGGGCGCACCCGCGCGCGAAGGTACATCCAGCCGTCGCTTGGAAAATGGCTCCAGCTGGATACCCCTTTTTCGCCTTGTTCTTCTACTGCGGGCTCTGCCCGCCTTTCTCTGAGTTCTTCTGTGATATTATGAACACCTACGGGTTCCGCCTCCTTGACTTCACCCCCAATGCTGTCCTGACCATGGCTGTTTTCGCACATCTCTGCGAAAACTTTGTCGGAGTCCATCCAAATGTAGCCCTTTTTCGCCACTTCTTTATGCCCCGAGTTGAGAAAGGAGAGCCTTTATCCGGCGGAAATGATTGGATCTCAAAAGCCGACAAGAAGGAAGCTTATCTGGAGGGAGAGCTCCGCAGCAAGTGGGAGGAATGGAGAGCAGACTGGTGCTGGATTGTCGAGGAGGACCCGTAGCCGTTTACCGCCCGGCGCCAAACTCCAGTAGTGCGCGGTAGCGATTGGAGCAACGTGGCCCCGAAAGACGACAGGCTGAAGATTGCCGTCGCCCGGATCCAACGCCTCAGGCTTGCTGGGCTCACTGTAGGCGCCGTTGGCGCAGATTTCCTTCGCCGCCGCATCACCCCCCTGCAGGAGAGGAGGAGACAACCCTGGGAGTTCAAGAATGCGGTGGATATCATGAGGCTACGTCCGGGCCTCAACTTCAACTTCACTGTTCTGGAGCTTAACACGATGCTCCAGGAGCTGTTCAAATACGACCCCCAACATCCCGAAGTGTTCAGGTTGCCGAGGGGTGTCGTTCCACTATGCAACAATTCCTCGCTTAGCCGCATCCGTGCAATGATGCCGCTGTGCAACTCGCATGGAATTGACCCAGCTTGGCAAGAGCCTGCAGACGGCGTCGTGCAGGCGTTCTTCGATGGCTTGGTAGAAATGCCGATCCGCTCCGACGAGCAGAAGGGCCTCACTCGCGCCACCACCGATGAGGAGGTGAAGCGCATCGCCACTAGGCTGGAAGAGGAGGCGGCAGCCGCAGCCGCGGGCGAGTTTGGGTTCACCGTGGAGGAGGCAGAGGCAGCGGAGGCGGCAAGCCTTGCCGAGCGAGAGGGGCTTGCCAGCGAGGAAGATCCTGCCGGGCGTGACGTCGAGTCGAGCGAGCCTGCCGAGGATACGAGCGGCTCGTTGGGGATCGACTCCTCTTCCTCCTCATCTTCGGGCAGCTTGCCGCAAGCAGAGCCCCCGGCTCCACCAAGAAGGCATCTCCGCAAGGCCGGGGATGTAGCAGAGCGGCAGACGAGTCAACAGCCGCCGTGCCGCGCGACACGCTCCACCGCGGCAAGTTCTGTTGCCGCGGGGGCACCTCACGCTGCGGCGGCAGCTGGAGCAGGGTCTTCCCGGACCGCCGCTTCTGCTCCTGCTGCTTCTCATGCCGCGGCGGCAGCTGGAGCAGGGTCGTCTCAGACCACCGTCACTGCTCCCGCCAAGCGGCCAAGGGAACCTACTCCTCCGCCTCCTCGCGCCGGAGGTGAGCCAGGCTTTGACTTCTCCGCGCTCAGCTCCGACGAGGAAGAAGAAGAGTAAGATTCTTGTTGTACTTGTATTTCTTCAATTCTTGTTGTTTTGTCTTGTATCTCGTTTGCTTTACTCTGAACTTATTCCTTTTTAGGACTCTGGCCCAGAGAGCGGCAAAGAGAGCCAAGGTCCCGTTGATTATCATCAAGGACGAACCCACCGCGAAAGCAGGGGGTGCGTCCGAGACAACCTGGCCGGACCCGGCAACTGTTCTTCAGAGCAGCCCCCAGCGCAGCCCCCAGCATAAGTATATGGTTTGCTTCCCGCTGTTAGGCGCGCATGGATACTCTTTGTTTGCTGATATCTGACTGCTGGTTTGTGTAGGAGCGGAGCAGCCCCACCAGGAGCGTCCTGAGACCGCCCCTGACATGCCATCTGCTTCGACTACTCCGCCAAGGGAGAGTTCTCCGGCAAGGGAGAATCCTCGGGCAAGGGAGAGCTCTCCGGCAAGGGGGAGTTCTCCGGAAAGGGAGAAGTCCCCAGCAAGGGACAGCACCAGCGGCCCCCCGGCGGCGGAGACCACAACTGCAGAGCCCGGTACAGGTAAACCTCTTGCTTCGAAACTTCCCTTGGGTTCTTCTTCGTTTGATCTTCTTTTTGGATATTCGCTTGACTTTTCTTCCTTTTCCGGCTATCAGACCCATCTGCTGTGGAGCCGATGGAGACCGAGGTTGCTGTCGACGACGCCGTTGCCACCGAAGAAGCGGCCGGCGCTGATGATCCCGCCGGCGAAGAGGCCGCCAAGGCTGCCGCCGCAGCAGCTGGCGAGAGGTCTGGCGATCGCACTGACGACCCTGAGGCCGCAAGAGCGCCAGGCACTACGCCGACCGCCGACCCTTCCGCCGCTGTCGCAGCGTCAGGCTCCGAAGAGCCCCAGCCAGGCGTCTACTTGAAGGCCGGCGATGGCGTCTTCATCAACCTCCCCTGGGCGTCAATGTCCAGGGCGCCGGTCGAAGGAGAAAGCTTCGAGGAGAGGTGCTCGCCTCCACTGGGCTGACGCTGGTTAACGCGCCAAGCAGCAGTAGCAGCGAGCCCAAGGAGGAGCGGCTGCTGCGGAAGCTGTTGTCGCTCTACCGCGCTCGGCAAGCCAAGCTGGAATCCCGCGAGGCGCTTGTTGCGAAGGCGGGAGCAGACATTGAGAAGCGCGCGGAGGAGCTCCGAGTTCTCAACCAGGCAGCTCTCCGGTCCCTGGCGGAGGAGCGGGAGCAGCTCGCTGAGGAGCAGAAGGCCTTCCTCCTTGAGAAAGCTGACGTCAAAGAGCAGCAGCGGCTTGCCGCTGAGAAGCTGTCTGCGCAGGAGGGCGAGCTGGCGCAGCGGAAGATCAACCTCGATAGCCACGAGGAGGAGCTTGCCGCGCGCGAGCGAACATTCGGCGGAGCTCTCAAGCAAGCAGAGGACGCTGCCGCAGCTGCCGAGGCCGCCAAGAAGGATCTGGAGACGAAGGTGGCGCAGCTGGAGGCCGATCTCAAGGCGAGCGGCGAGGAGCTTGCCGCGCTCAAGCATGAGCGGGAGAAGGACGCCTACAGCCACTCAGAGCTGCAGGCCCATCTCGCTGAGAAGGGCAAGGAGCTCAGTGCCGCCAAGGACTCCAACGCAGATCTTGAGTTGAAGCTGACCACTTTGACCAAGACGCTGGACGGCGCCAGGGAGCAGGAGGTGGCCTTGAAGGAGGAGATCAAGGCCGACAAGGCGCTGCTGGAGAGTGCTGCTGCCGCCCAGAACACTTTTAGGGAGACTGTGGAGCACTAGACGGAGGGTCTTGTGAATGCTGCCGCAGACATTGACAGGGAGCTGGCCCAGCTGGGGATGGAGGATCTCGGGTATCCCTCCGATGAGAACCTCCAATCCAGCGCCAAGCTCACCTTGTTCTTCAAAGGCCTGGCGACGGCCCTCTAGCGACTCCGGGAGAGGATCCCAAAGCAGCTGGCCGACGAGTCGCGCAAGATCTGCGCGGGAGCTCTTCAAAAGGTGTTGGTGAAGGTGGCCTTCCGCAACCCGGGCCTCAACCTCACCAACGTCCTCAAGACCCTGCCGCCGGATGCTGATCTGGAGGCGCTCAAGGCCCTTGTCGCACCCATTGTGGACAAGGTGAGCAGGATCAAGAGGGTTGAGGGCGATCGTGTAGACTAGGCCGCCCG
Organism: Aegilops umbellulata; assembly: GCA_032464435.1. NCBI lineage: Eukaryota > Viridiplantae > Streptophyta > Magnoliopsida > Poales > Poaceae > Aegilops > Aegilops umbellulata. The sequence goes on along the minus strand of CP136055.1, from coordinate 236,407,332 downwards.
TTTTCTTCTTTTCTTGTCGCTGCTGGTCATGTTATGAAAACAATCTATTAGAGCCGCGACAAGCTATCTTGCAATATAACTCTATTTTGGGTAGTGATTGCAATGTTATTTCCTTTACTTGATTCTTTCCTTTGTATGTTTTTGCCCTACGTTTTTAGGGAACTTGCCGGCGCAGGCACCTTAGCCGCGAGTGCTGAGTGCGGGACGTCAGCAGCCTGCTGGCGGTGCCGTTACCGACAAGAAACCTTGTCGCAACTAGTCGCAGCTCACTTAAGTTGTTGAGCGGACTCGAAACAAAGTAAGGGCGCAACTCTAGTCGCAGCACACTTAAGTTGTTAAGCGGACTCGAAACAAAGTAAGGGCGCAACTAGCCACGAGCTGGTTCCTCCACGCACAGGTTTTCCATACAAAGCATGGTCGTTCAAGGAAGATAACTTAAAAAATTTAAAAAATATGATTGCTCAAACTCTGGCAACTTAGCTTTTCTGTTGCTTGCTTCCCGGCAAGGTGAAACTTTCTTGAACGACGCCTGCTTTCCGGCAGGGCGAAACTTTCTTGAATGACGCCTGGTCCATACCATTATGTTCTCCTCCCCCCCCCCCAGGCAAACTTGTGGGCGAGGGAACCTTCCTTTCCTTGAGAAAAAAGAAAGAAGAGAAAATAAAGATATGGAGCCTTATGGCTCGTTATTGCTTACCGGGGGTTGGCGCTGCACAAAGTGTCAGATAACTCATGCAAAAAATAAAAAGCATGAAATTGACAAGATGTGCGGAGCACATGAGCTTTATTTATGCACAGGGTCTGCGCCTGGCTTTGTACAAAGGATTACATGCAAAAGCGGCAAGACTTGTACAAAAGGTGGTTGCCGGAACAGGGTCCGGCAACCGCGCCTTACGGGTAAAACTTACGAAGATGCTCAATGTTCCAGGAGTTGCTCACCGGAATGCCATCTTCGGTCTCAAGGCGGACAGCGCCAGGCCTAGTGACTCGTTTCACCCGGTAAGGGCCTTCCCACTTCGGCGTCAACTTGTTGGAATTCTTGGCGGACTGAACACGCCGAAGAACAAGGTCGCCTTCCTCGACACTTCTGGCGTTAACTTTGCGGCTATGGTAGTGGCGCAAAGCTTGCTGGTAGCGAGCAGCTCGTACAGCAGCCTGAAGACGGTCTTCCTCAAGGAGCAGCGCGTCATCTTGTCGCAGCTGCTCTTGCTCAAGCTCATCATAAGCGAGCACTCGAGGTGACCCGTATACGAGTTCCCTGGGGAGAACTGCCTCTGCTCCATAGACTAGAGCGAAAGGTGTCTGGCCAGTGGCTCGATTTGGCGTCGTCTTGATCGACCAAAGAACCACCAGCAGCTCCTCAATCCAGTTTCTTCCGCACTTGTGTAGCCTGTCGAAAGTCCTCGTCTTGAGTCCACGCAGCACTTCAGCATTTGCCCTCTCCGCTTGACCGTTGCTTCTAGGGTGAGCAACAGAAGCGAAGCAGACCTTGGCGCCAAGATCTTGGACGTACTGCATGAAGGTGCGGCTCGTGAATTGCGTACCATTGTCGGAGATGATCCTGTTAGGGATCCCGAAGCGGCAAACAATCGACCTGAAGAACTTGACTGCTGACTGTGCTGTCACCTTCCTCACTGCTTCCACTTTCGGCCACTTTGTGAACTTGTTGATTGCAACGTACAAGTACTCAAAGCCCCCGACTGCTCGGGGGAAGGGGCCGAGGATGTCGAGCCCCCAGACCGAAAATGGCCAGGATAAAGGGATCGTCTGGAGAGCTTGAGCTGGATGGTGTATCCGCTTGGAATGGAACTGGCATGCTTCACACTTGGTTACTTGTGCAGTTGCATCCTGGAGGGCTGTCGGCCAAAAGAAACCTTGCCGGAATGCTTTGCCGGCAAGTGCTCTTGTGCCAATGTGGTGACCACATATGCCTCCATGTATCTCTGCCAACAGCTTTTGTCCGTCTTCCCGGTGAATACACTTCAATTTCACACCGTTGAGTCTTCTTCTGTACAGTGTGTTGTCGACAAACTGGTACATACTTGACTGCCGGGGTACTCTTTCCGCTTCTTCTTACTCTTCGGGAAGTTCTCCTGTCTGAAGGAAACGGACGATCTGCTGTGCCCATGCTGGAGCTTGCGGCTCGACAACAAGGACTAAAGGCACATCTGCTGCTGCGGGAACATCCGCTTCTACGGCGAGAACCTACGGCTCAGCCGGAGCTTGATGTTCCCCGGCAAGCTTGCCGGAGCAAAACTTGTCGGGAGCGTCTGCTTCAACGGAACAAACCCTGGGGCTTGCCGGAGCAGACTGTTCCCCAGCACTCTTGGTGTTGATCTTGGGGACCTTCTTGGCGGCGGCTTCGGGAAGCTCTGCCGGAAAATAGTCACCAGAAATCAACTTCCTCTTCTTGCTCTGTCCAGTTGATGGCGTTACAGACGGTTGAGTCAGCTTGAGCACAAAGATCCCTGGATCCACAGGTAACTTAAGTGCTGCGCACTTTGACAGGCCATCGGCAATGTCGTTCCGAGCTCTTGGAACATGTTCCATCTGTAGGCCGTCAAAGTGCTCTTCTAGCTTTCTCACTTCATCAACGTAGGCTTCCATCAACGGACTCTGATAACTCTTATTCACTTGGCGGACGACAAGCTGCGAGTCACCCCTGACAATGAGCTTCTTGATCCCAAGGTCTGCCGCGATCCTGAGACCGGCAAGCAAACCTTCATACTCTGCAGTATTTTTTGTTGCTTGCTCCTTGGGAAAGTGCATCTGGACTATGTACTTGAGGTGCTCTCCGGTGGGTGCGACAAGCAGCACGCCAGCACCGGCGCCTTGCAGCGAGAAGGCACCATGAAAATACATCAGCCACTCTTTGCTTGCTTCCTTGACGGGGATGCTCGTTTCTGGAATTTCTTCATCTGGTGTTGGCGTCCACTCTGCTATGAATTCTGCCAATGCTCTGCTTTGGATAGTTGAAGTGCTTTCAAACTTGAGGCCAAAGCTTGACAGTTCCAGTGCCCACTCAACAATCCTGCCTGTTGCTTCTGGATTCTGCAGTATCCTCTTCAGCGGAAAACGAGTGACAACTGTGATCTCATGTGCTTGGAAGTAATGGCATAGCTTTCTCGAGGCCATGAGAAGGCCGAAAAGCAATTTCTGCACACCAGAGTACCTTGACCTAGCCCCCTGCAGAAGGGAACTGACAAAGTAAACTGGGCGCTGCACCATTCTCTTCTGTATCTCCTCACGCGCCTGCGCGGATCCATCTTTGTCGGGACCAGAGCTTGCCGGGGAAGCCCCCTACTTGTCGCTGGATGCGCCTGTCGTGGTTGCTGGCTCATCATCTGCCTCCCTCTCCGCTACTAACGCAGCACTAACCACTTGATTGGTTGCCGCCAGATACAGCAGCAACTTCTCTTGTGGCTTAGGTGCGACAAGTATTGGAGTGGAGGACAGGTATCTCTTCAAGTCTTGCAGCGCAGCCTCCACTTCCGGAGTCTATTTCATTGGACCTGCCTTTTTCAATATTTTGAAAAACGGCAGGGCGCGCTCAGCAGACTTAGAGATAAACCTGCTGAGAGCTGCCACGCAACCGGCAAGTCTTCGTACGTCCTTGACGCGCTTTGGTGCTTCAATCTGCTCAATGGCCTTGATCTTGTCGGGATTGGCTTCAATTCCCCACTGAGACACGAAGAACCCGAGAAGCTTGCCGGAAGGGACTCCAAACACACACCTCTCGGGGTTAGGCTTGAGGCTGATCTTGCGCAGATTTGCAAAAGTCTCATCTAAATCTTGAATCAGGGATGCCTTGTCCTTGCTCTTGACCATTATGTCATCCATGTAGGCTTCCACATTTCTGTGTATTTGTGGCTCAAAAGCGGCATGGACTACCCTTGCGAATGTTGAACCAGCATTCTTTAAACCGAAAGGCATCCGTATGAAACAGTACGTGCCACATGGAGTGATGAATGTGGTCTTCTCCTCATCCTCTTCTGCCATGAAGATCTGATGGTATCCTGAGTATGCGTCAAGAAATGAAAGCAAGTCACATCCGGCCGTGGAGTCAACAATCTGGTCAATGCGCGGCAAGGGAAATGGGTCTTTGGGACAAGCTTTGTTAACATCGGTAAAGTCGATACAAAGCCTCCATTTCCCGTTTGCCTTGCGCACGACTACAAGATTGGCCAACCACGTAGGATGGAGCACTCCCCTGACAAGGCTTGCCGCTTCCAACTTCTTGATCTCTTCTGCGATGAATTCTTGGCGCTCCACTGCTTGCTTCCTGACTTTCTGCTTGACGGGCCGCGCATGAGGACAGACGGCAAGGTGGTGCTCAATTACTTTCCTGGGAACACCGGGGATGTCAGACGGTTGCCACACAAACACATCGATGTTCGCCCGCAGGAAAGCAATGAGCGTGCTTTCCTATTTAGGGTCGAGAGTGGCACTGATGGTGAAGGTACCACCAGTGCCGTCCTCCTTGGCGGACACCTTCTTGGTCTCTGGCGGAGCTGCCATTGTCTTCTTACACTTGCCAGTGGAGCTCGATGGTGCGTCCTCGACGGTAGCGCAGCACTCCGAAGAGGTGCGCTTGCCGGAGTGGGCATGAGAACTCTTGCCGGACTTGGTCTTCTTCTTCCCCCCGGGAGCTTCAGCGGCAAGTGACTTGCAATCCGTTGCGGCTGCCGCTTTCGGTAAATCTTGTCGGCACAGATAAGAGCATCCTTCTTGTCGCCAGGGACAGAAATGACACTTATCGGGCCTGGCATCTTCAGCATGTTATACGCATAGTGAGAGGCCGCCATGAACTTGGCGAGCGCTGGACGGCCGAGAATCCCATTGTAAGGCAATGGAAAATCGGCAACGTCAAAAGTGACCCTCTCAGTTCTGAAGTTCAACTCGCTACCAAATGTCACCGGCAACGTGATCTTCCCCTTCGGCTTGCTCCTTCCCGGGTTGATTCCTTGGAATGTGCCGGTCTCTTCGAGCTTGTTGTCAGGGACCTGGAGTTTCTAGAGCACAGCGGAGGAGATCAGGTTCAAGCCGGCCCCGCCGTCAACTAGCATCTTAGTGACCTTGAGGTTGCGGATAGTTGGTGAAACCAACATCGGCAAGCACCTGACCGTAGTTGTGCGATCAGGGTGGTCCTCAATATCAAAGATGATAGGCGTGCTGGACCATTTCAGAAGCTTGCGTGACTCCACGGGTGGTTCTGCCGCATTGACTTCCCGCACCCACTGCTTGAGTTGGCGGTGTGAAGTATGCAGAGAAACACCGCCGTCAACGCACAAGACCTTTATGGCTTTCTGGAACTCCAGCTCACTGGTCTCGACATCATCCATGTCTTTGTCGTCGTCGTCATCTTCATCCTTGTCGCGGCCGCGGGGAGGTCTGTCTCCTTGCCGCTGCTTGGCCTTGCCGCGGCGTCCTCCCCGGCCGGGGCGCTTCATGCCGGATCCTCCAGCACCTCCTTGGGCTTTCCCCTTGTCGCGTCGCTCGTATTCAGCCTTTTGCAGCTCGACAAGCTACTCGACCTTCTTGCAGCTCTGGAGGTCATGGCCCTTGGTGTGGTGGATCTTGTAGTACTGTTTGTTGGTGCCGTCCTGCTTGTCGGCGACCGCCACAGCCTGGCAGTTGGCGCATGTGGCAACCTCCTTGCCGGAGCTACCAGCTTTGGCTTTCTTAGCGCCACCTTCGTTGCCGGACTGCTCAACAACTAGCACATCTTTGCCTTTCCTCTTCCTGTTGTTCCGCCGCCGGTTTTTCTTTGCCGGGGCAGCATCCTCGCTGTCAGATCCTCCTGCTCCTGTATTCTCTCCGGGGAGTTTCCTCCCTTCCTCAGCACGTGCACACTTGTCGGCCAGGGCATACAGCTCACTGACGTCTCTGATCTTGCACATCGCCATCTCCTCCCGCATCCTGCAGTTACGCACGTTCTGATGGAACGCGCTGATAACCGCGGCAGGGTGGACATCTGGGATGTTGTGCTGCCCACGGCTGAATCTCTGAATGTACTTGCGCAGGGGCTCTCCTTCCTTCTGGGCGAGCAGATGAAGGTCACTCTCTTGGCCATGAGGTTTGTGGCCGCCTGTAAAGGCGCTGACAAACTGATGGCATAGGTCTGCCCAGGAGGATATGGAGTTGTCCGGCAAGTGCATGAGCCAGGACCTGACGTTGGGCTTGAGCACCAGCGGGAAGTAGTTGGCAAGGATCTTGTCGTCCCGCCCCCCAGCAGCTTGTACCGCGATGGTGTAGATGCTGAGGAACTCCGACGGATGCGACTTGCCGTCATACTTCTCTGGTACGTCTGGCTTCAAATTCTTTGTGCTGGGCCACTGGACTTGCCGCAGCTCACGTGTAAACGCAGGGCAACCTACCGTGTACGGCAAGTCGCCTAGTTCCCCTGGCGCATGCATGTCGACAGAGGGCCCAGCGCGCTGGTCCGATTGACGCCGCGCTTCTCTTCGGCGCTCGATGCGAGTTCGAGCGTCTTCTTGCTGTCGTTCGTGAAGAACTTGGCGTTGATCGCGACGAGCTCGTGGATCCGATGACGCGGTGGAGTCGCTGTTGAGGTGGATCCGGTGAGGCGCCGATCTTGGCCTTCGTGGCGGGGAGTGCACGGTGGTTGCACCCCCACCGGTCATGTCGCCACCGGCTCGTGCCTGGCTGACTTGCCGCGGCTGCGATTACTCGGCTGCCGTGGAGCGTCGCCGTTGGCAAAGCCGATGAGACTCTGAATGGTGGCCCTCCTGTCGTCGATCTTGTCCGCCGTTGGAGGGTAATCTAGGAGCAGTTGAGCTCGCGCCAAAGCTTCTGCTGGAGTGGCGGGTAGCGGTGGCGAACGGTGTGAGGAGCGGGATATGCTCGGACTTCTAACTATGTTAGAAGGAGCAGTATCCCATCCAGGCGACCATGCCTCGCTCGCGCCAGCATGTTGGCGCGCATGCTGGTCTTGAGCATTCCGAGATCCACCAGCTCGATCTGGGTCCATCAAGCGTATGGTACCATGAGTACCATGACGCTGCCGGTCCCACGCCTCCTGAGATGAGCGCGGTGCATGTACGGACGCCGAGGTCTTGGAGTGCGTCCGGTCGTTGTGGGAGCCGGCTACGCCGCCGCTGGGCAGCGCAGCCTTGTCCTTGGACCTGGCGGCACCGTGGGCTCCCTCGTCGACGCCCGTTCTTCCGCTGGCATCTACCCCACCAGCCGTTTGCTCCGGCGGTGGTGGGTTTGTCACGGACGGAGCAGCCGCCTCCGAAGCCTTCTTCTTCGTCGGCATGTCGATGAAGATGATGAAGATCTAGCTCGTGTGAATGCCGGATCAGGTTCACACAACCTCGACGCCCCCCTACCTGGCGCGCCAAAGATGTCGGGGAAACTGATCCACGAGCACCTATGGGGACCGGCGGACCGAGCCCCTTTCGGTTCGGCGGGGGCGGAGATAGCACGAAGAGCAGATCGAGGCGAAGCGCACGAGCAGTTTACCCAGGTTCGGGCCGCACGGATGCGCAATACCCTACTCCTGCTTTGTGGTTTGTATTGAGTTCTTGCTCGGGAGCGCCGAGTGCTACAGTACACAGCAGCAGCTAACGAGACCGAGCGTGAGTGTTTTTCTGTCCGCCCCCCCCCCCCCCTACGTTGCGCATGGGCCTCCTTTTATATGCCCAAGGGGTCACCGACAGGTGGCAACGTAGACAGGGGTAAAAATGGAAAGGTGTTGCGGTTGGTACAGCTACCTGTACAGTGTACCATACCTAACCCTCACGGCCGGGGACAAGGGCATTAAATGCCCATCTGCGTCGCCCAAACAGTGCAAAAAGGGACCGTCAGGGACACCACCGTTCGCCACGATGGCAATCTTGTCAGCGCTGCTTGCCACCGCGTACCGCTGGCTGCACAGCCTCCCGCCACGTATGCCTGGAAGGGTCCCCGAGCGACACGTTGGTGGATGTGCGTGGGTACGGAGTGGTAGCTCGCCACGGAAAACGCCTTGCCGCGGTCGTTGTCTTGTCGCGTCCGAAGGCTTGCCGCTCACCGGGCCTTGCCGGGACGCGTGGCGCGTCGCGGCAAGTTCCTTGAGATGCCTTGGTTGGCCTTCCCGGCAAGCTCCTCTTGCCGGGGTCTTATGCCTTGAGTGGCCTTCCCGGCAAGCTCCTCTTGTCGGGGCCTTGTCTCCTTGGCTTGAATACTTTGTTCTTGAATGGCTCCAAAGGAACCACAGAGGACTTTGGCGGTCACCCGGCAAGCCTTGCCGCGGGATGCTGCGACTGCCCGTGCACAAGTTGGGGATACTAGGGTACCCCTACTCTAGTACACCGACAGTATTCGAATCAGCGTCATTAAACACCTCTTATGGTCACTTGGGGGCTTCCTGTTCAAACATAGGTTGTATTTTAACCAAAGAGAACATAGCTGTCGATACCCACTTGATCGACATCGCCAAAGCCACTGGGGGCTATACGATCGTATCCGAATCTTAGCTTAACCCCTTTGGAACGGTTTACTGATCATATTCGAATTAGAAGCCTTTGAATTTTGTTTATTGCTTATAACACTTTGCAATCAAAATTATTTGACTATTTTAAGATCATCTTGAAAGCATTTATGGGGTGGTTTTTATTCCACCGGTTTAAATATTGATCAAATAAGGTTGTTAGCACATAGCAAACATCATATGTGCCAAGCTTCAGGATTAAAAGCTTACCATCATTGTTTGGGTTACATAAGCCGGCAAGATCAACAAAGGATCACAGGTATGCTATTAGGATTATGTCTCAAAGATATAATTGAAAACCGGCCTTTATATGGTTTTTGGTTCACACTTAGGATTATCAATACATTATGTGACCCACAATACGGTAAGCCGCCAAGGGACTTGTGTTCGTTCTATACGCAGGGCAATGCAAGTGAATTTTTTCAGCACAGAGAAAGCAGAATACCGATATAAACCGGAAGCATATAATGATGGCGGCTTAAGAAAGTGTTGAGCACGTCGAACGTGCGCAAAGGCACGACAAAATCAAGTGTTTTTCTACCCTATTACAAGACTCTCCGAGTATGGATAATGAAGCATTGTTTTCCATGAAGCATAAAAGTAAGACGCCTGACGGGTCACTCATTTTGTTGGCCTGAAGCTTCCGGGTTATCCTTCTCTGCTCCTCGGTCGGCTGCCCGGTCCTGGAAGGTTGATGATGACCGGTCAATGCCACTCAAAGCTTCAAATTCAGCTTCATCATCAATTAACCCGGCCGGATCGACTTCGGGGGCGAAGGTATACTTACGAATTGGAGGGATCAAGCTGACTGCATCATAATGTGGCATTGCAATCCTCTGATTTTGGCTGCCATAACCCGGCTGGTACTTGGTGAGGTCTGTGTCATTCCCAATTAGGGTGGCCACATGACGTATTTCCTTCACACAGGCAGTGAAGTCCTTCTCCTCAAACAGGGTGCCATCCTCCTTAAGGCTTGGATATCCATGGGCGATGTCGGCCGGGTCCAGCTCTGGTAACCATGCCTTGGCCCGGCTCAATGCGGCTATGGCTCCGGCTCTTGCAGACGCCCGCCTTAGCTCTTGGACCTGTTGAGGTAGCACAGCGAGCCACCTTAGCACGTCTGCCAGGAGATGGGGAACCTCACTTGACAAAACCACAACGGCCAAAGCACGTTGTGACCTAGTGTAGAGTTGTTCCACCAGGGTATAAACCGCCTTTAGCTTGATCAACATGCTCTGGTTAAGGTTTATGCTCCTGGGGCCTGCATTAACAAACATCAGGTGAGCCGGGTGTGACAATTAAGATACTCGTCGAAAAAAGATTTGCAATATTTAAATGTTGCAAAACTAGCTTACCAAAGATTGCTGAGACCATCTGAGATATATGGCGTTTTAAGCCGGATAGCTCGGCAGTTGCTTCTGCAAGCGACGCCTCTGCTTTCTCTGCCCGGGTGACCAAGCAGGCCTTTTCATCAACCCATACTTTCTTATCTGCTTCATAGCCTTTCTTCAATTTTTCTTGTTCAGATATGCTGAACTCAAACTTGGAATTGGCCTTTTGGATTTCAGTCTCTTGAGCTTCCAAGCGATTCTTCAGATCAGCAATCTCCGACTCAAATTTACTTATGGTGGCCTGCATCAATGCCGGGTTACACTCAGGATTATTATAAGATAACATTAAGTCCCAAGCACTTTGCAAAGCAAAGATACTTAGCACTTGGGGGCTAATGTATGTTGAAGAACTCTGACTTACTGCGGCGGTTCATGGTAATTAAGTCCCAAGCATTTTGCAAAGCAAAGATACTTGGCACTTGGGGGCTAATGTATATTGCAGTTCAAAGTATTATACTACACCGGTTCAAGTATCTTATTTTAAAGCCAACCTTCGAGTGTTACAAGATAAGTCGGGCGTCTGGCAAGCAGTACTAAGCGGATTCTAAGTCTACAACATATTTTTTTCATAGGCAATAGACTTGGGGGCTGGTATAGTAAGCATGAATAAGGAAAAGCAACAATAGTCATACCTCAGATTTTTTATGTATCTGTTTCACCATGTCAATTTCTAGGTCACGGCTGCTGTGCACTTGATTTATGTAGCTAGAGACAATCTCTCCAATGCTCAGTGTAATCAGTGACGTCCAGCTTGGCCTTTCGGCGCTCTAAAAGTTCCTCCTTGGCAGAACACTTGGCAAGTACAGTGGGCCGTCCCGGTTCAACAAACTGAGACTTGAGGATCTCGACTTCCGGGTCATCTGTTTTGGCTGGGCTAGGAATCTCTGGATTGTCAGAACCATCAAGAGCTTGTTCGGCAGGCGGGGCAGAAGTTGGTGCTGGAATATCATGGGCCGGTTTAGGCGGCGGCTCATGTGTGGAGGTGTCAGGGGCAGTTGTTCCGAGCTCTGGGTCAGTCACGACCGGCTCATTGGTCGGCTTATTTTTCTTCGCCCTTTTGCTAGGCTTCACTTGTACGCTGTGTGCAAATTAGAAGGGTTAGTGCAAAAAAACATGCGTAAGGTAAGCATAAAGATAAATAAGTTTACATTACCCTGGAGCAGTCTTGAAAGACGGCATGTTGGATTGCATGGATTCTCCAGAGGTAGGTGAAGTATCCTGATAGTTAGAGTCAGATGAATTAAGGGGTTGACAATGAAACCCACCAAAGGTAAAGAAGAGCGTAAATCGGAGATAACCTCAGCACGGCGCTTCCTTGTTACATCAGGTAAGCCGGAGGAGAGTTTCGCGTCTTTGCTGGTCCGGGTCTGCCTCCGGCTCTCATGAGTCTGTCGCTTCAAAAGAAATTGAGGATCTTGGTAAGCTAAAGGATGTGAAAATCTTACTTTCTGGGTCACTCTTCGGACTTTCTGCCTCGGCAAAGGCTCGGAGTCGGAGGAAATTATAGTTACCTCTTCCTCAACTGCTTGGCCGTTTCCTGTGTTCTCCTGAAAGGAATTAATGTCAATAAGATAATGGTAAAGGAGTTAGGGGAGTTAAGGATTACCTCTTCTTCATCGTCATCGGTGTCATCCAGTTTAAATAAATCTGAAGTACTTGGCTTCTTCTTCCTCTGAGTTCCTGTCTTTGCGGCTTTCCACTCGGCCCTCTTGGCCGCTCTGGCTTGTTTGGCAGCCTCATGGTCATATTTGACCTTCCAGAAATTTTCATTTGCATGTGAATAATGATAAAGGGCTATGAGTAAAAGCAAGGCATAACACAATCAGGGAATAATGTTGAGGTTGATGACTTACTGCAGGAGCCGGGTTATTCTTGCAGAATGGAAGTAAGCCGAAGGCATTACTGACCACTGAGCCCTCTTTCAACAAAGATTGGGTCATAGCTTGAACCGTATCATCAGGTAAGTCATCAGGACAATGACGCAGCGGGTCATCCTTTTTGCCTGAGTAAGTGCACATTAAGCCGGGGCGGTGGCTTAATGGAATCACCCGCCAGGAGATCCAGACTCGGACTAAATCAACGCCATCAAAGCCATTCCCCAAAAGAGCCTTGATTTTCTTTATGGTGGGGGCGAGTGGTAGACTCTCAACAACAGATAACTTGTCCCGCAGCGGGTGGTTGGATTCAAGGCACAGAGCGCGAAAGCCAGGCAGCGGGTTCTCATCAGCCGGAGGAGTGTCCTGGCAATAGAACCACGTCTAGTTCCAATCCTTAGGGTGGCTTGGCGGTTCAGCATATGGGAAAAGGCTGTCCCTCCGTCGCTGGATGGTGATACCACCAAGTTCCAGGATGGGCCCATTGGCGCGCTCATTTTGGCGATTTGAGTAAAATAGCTCTCTGAAAAGCAATATGTTGGGCTCTTCTCCAAGGTACACTCCGCAAAAGACTTGGAAATTGCAGATGTTTGATACAAAATTGGGCCCAATATCTTGTGGTCTAAGGTCAAAAAAGACATGACTTCTTTCTTGGGCAGATAGCCAGTCTTCACAAAGCCAGACAGTGTGCTTTCAGTAACGATGGACTTGACCCAGTTATAGGTCAAAGGTGCTTTGGGAGCTTTGGGTGCCATAATGCAGATGGAGGGGCCGGGTTAAGCAAAGAGGATTAATCATATGAAGCCCAAGGTCAAGCATGAAGATGGCGGTCCAGTAAAGGGTTTAAAGCCCACATGCGACTTAAGGCCCCTAGTGATAAACCGTCGTAATGGCATGACTTTTATAATAAGGCAGAATTAACTAGTCACCGAGCCGAACAATTTTTATGAGCCGGCCGGGACTCTGTAGGCCGCAGGGTGTCAACCCGTGTATATAAGGGGACGACCCGCTAGCGGCTTAGGGAAAGAAACATCTCATCAAGAGCCGGGCATAGCTTATCTCGCTCCCTGGTCATCGAAACACTAGCAATACCAACCCAACTAGACGTAGGCTTTACCTTCACCGTAAGGGGCCAAACTAGTATAAAACCTCTCTCGTGTCCCTTGTCCCGTTAACCCCTTTAAGCTTCCTAGTTGCAATGGCTCCACGACTAAGTCCTTGCTAGAGGACATCTGCCGTGACAATTCCACGACAGTTGGCGCCCACCGTGGGGCCAGCACACGGTGGATTTGAGTTCTTGAAGGGCAACTTCGAAGGGCTCAATGGATGCGCTGTGGGCCAGATGACCAAGAGTCGTCGCGGCAAGATCTACATCGACGACGAAGGCTGGGGCCCCGACGACGGCTCAATTGAGTACGGGTATCGGGTCCCCTTCGGCGGAATCCACGTCTTCATCGGCCGGATTGGTGAGCCGGGCCCTAAGCCGGATAACTGCACCGACCTCGTCGAGATGGCTCAGCGTGCGAGACCCGCCCGAGCTCAACCCGTCGTGAATCGTGCCTTCGTGGGTTGCATCCACGGAGGAGAACTTTCTGAAGGATCCGCAGATGGCGGTGAGGCGGCCATCCACTCTGATGGTGACTCATCCACTGGTGAGACGGATTCGTTGTATCAACTGCAAGATGGCAGGCTCGGGGGCTCTTCCAATGGCAGCAGTATTCCGGACCCCTTTGAGCCGCCAAGCTGGGTAGGGGTCTTCATGGCTGGTACTCAACCCGGTCAAAACTCTATGGCCGCGGCAGCAATAACGTCCGGGTCAGGAGCGGTCGGGGCAGGACGCCTTGTGCGCCCGCCGGCTCAGGTGCTGATTGATCTCATGGATAAGCTGACGGCCCTGTTAACCACCACAGTTATTCCTGCGAGTCAAGATGAGCATAATGCATAGGTGGCACGGGTGCATGAGGAAATAGCTCGTGCCAAGGAGGCCTTAGCAGCTGAGGACACCAGTTTGGCCACAGAACGGGCGGCTTTGGATGCACGGGCGCAACAGCTCCAGTCAGAGGCTTTCCAGCTTACAATGAGCCTGAACGCATCCAACGAGGTGATGAGGAGGATACACCAGAAAACTCAATCCTGTTTGCCTCCGGTTTTATGATCCTCGGAAACTTTTCGCTACAACCGGAGCTGGCCCTAGCAACCTGCCAGAAGCAAATCAATTCATGACATCCGGAGGAGGAGGACCGGCTCAGCCTCGGGTGATGGCACCTCCTCATGGGAATATGGCCCCGCCCTGCTACGTACCAACACCACCGGGTCACTTTTCTAACCCGATGGAGAACTTGATTGCAGCATCGGCACGTTTGGCGACTCTTCCAGTGGACGGTGACGATCCAACAACGGCAGAGATGCGAAGGATCAGAGAACTTGTCCAAACGGCTCTCGCTCAGCAAGAGTCTTATTCCTATAGTCGGGACATGATTCATTCAACTCCTCGCCCAAGCCGGAGCCCGAGTTATCGTAAGGAAGGTCGCCGGGACCCCCCCCGCGTTGGGTGGCTCATAGCAGGCACCGCACGCCGATCTGATTGATGGCGTGTGATACGTCTCCAACGTATCTATAATTTTTGTTTGCTCCATGCTATATTATCTGCTGTTTTGGACAATATTGGGCTTTATTGTCCAGTTTTATATTATTTTTGGGACTAACCTATTAACCCGAGGCCCAGCCCAGAATTGCTGTTTTTTGCCTATTTTAGAGTTTCACAGAAAAAGAATATCAAACGGAGTCCAAACAGAATGAAACCTTCGGGAACGTGATTTTTAGGAAGATTGTGATCTGGGAGACTTGGACCCTACGTCAAGAAAGAAAAGAGGAGGCCACGAGGTAGGGGGGCGCGCCCTCCACCCTCGTGGGCCCCCTGTTGCTCCACTGACGTACTCCTTCCTCCTATATATACCTACGTACCCCCAAACGATCAGATAAGGAGCCAAAAACCTAATTCCACCGCCGCAACCTTCTGTACCCACGAGATCCCATCTTGGGGCCTGTTCCGGAGCTCTGCAAGAGGGGGCATCCATCACGGAGGGCTTCTACATCAACACCATAGCCTCTCCGATGAAGTGTGAGTAGTTTACCTCAGACCTTCAGGTCCATAGTTAGTAGCTAGATGGCTTCTTCTCTCTTTTTGGATCTCAATACAATGTTCTCCCCGTCTCTCGTGGATATCTATTCGATGTAATCTTCTTTTTGCGGTGTGTCTGTTGAGACCGATGAATTGTGGGTTTATGATCAAGATTATCTATGAACAATATTTGAATCTTCTCTGAATTCTTTTATGTATGATTGGTTATCTTTGCAAGTATCTTTGAATTATCAGTTTGGTTTGGCCTACTAGATTGATCTTTCTTGCAATGGGAGAAGTGTTTAGCTTTGGGTTCAATCTTGTGGTGTCCTTTCCCAGTGACAGTAGGGGCAGCAAGTCACGTATTGTATTGTTGCCATCGAGGATAACAAGATGGGGTTTTTATCATATTGCATGAATTTATCCCTCTACATCATGTCATCTTGCTTAAGGCATTACTCTGTTTTTATGAACTTAATACTCTAGATGCATGCTGGATAGCGGTCGATGAGTGGAGTAATAGTAGTAGATGCAGGCAGGAGTCGGTCTACTCGTCTCGAACGTGATGCCGATATACATGATCATACCTAGATATTCTCATAACTATGCTCAATTCTGTCAATTGCTCAACAGTAATTCGTTCACCCACCATAAAATACTTATGCTCATGAGAGAAGCCACTAGTGAAACCTTTGGCCCCCGGGTCTATCTTCATCATATTAATCTTCCAACACTTGTTTATTATCTTTGCCTTTTACTTTGCTTTTATTTTACTTTGCATCTTTATCACAAAAATACCAAAAAATATTATCCTATCATATCTATCAGATCTCACTCTCGTAAGTGACCGTGAAGGGATTGACAACCCCTTATCGTGTTGGTTGCAAAAAGTTATTTGCTTTGTGCAGGTACGAGGGACTCGCGCGTAGCCTCCTACTCGATTGATACCTTGGTTCTCAAAAACTGAGGGAAATACTTACTTTCGTGGTTTTGTCACGGGAGATGTCCTCATGGAAGGACTTAGTCGTGGAGCCATCGCTACGGGTTAGCTTGAATGGGTTAAATCGGACACAGGGACGCAAGGGAGTTTATACTAGTTCGGCCCCTTCGATGAAGGTAAAAGCCTATGTCTAGTTGTGATGGAATTGATGGGGTTTCGATGACTAGGGAGCAAACTAGCTTTGCCTAAGTCTCGAGTTGTTGTTTGTTATCCTTGAACTGCCACCGGGTCATCCCCTTATATATTCGGGTGACGCTCGTCGGTTTACAGAGTCCCGAGACCGGCTCATACACGTGTCCGGTTCGGTCTCCACTATTTCTAATTTACAATACAAGTTACATACCGACGCCGGTTTACGGCTATGGGCTTTAAACCGATTGTGGGCTTTGAACCCTTACATACCATCTTCATCTGCCTATGTGGGCTTTAACACACTCAACTATTGACGAAGTTAACCCGGTCTGTCTTAGCCGGTTTACGCCAGGTAGCAATATCCCCAACATTAGGCCCCAGATTGATTTGAACAGGTTCATGTCAATCCTTAGCGAAAAACTTCATCTTCAACATCTTCTTGCAATTTGGTAAACCGTCATGACGTCATCTTCTCAGATCGTTGTAAACCTGCGTGACGTCACCTGTTATAAAGAAACTATACATGATACCTCCTTACTAATAGATCTGCGACAATCGAGGCGACAACTCCGTTTCCAAACTTGTGCCCCCTTGATTTTCACGCCTGACACATGTCCCTTTCTTTATAAATAGGACCGAGGGGTCATTTTATTTTCCCCTTCGTGCCTTTCCGCTTCGTCTTCCTTGCGTCGCTCAGCTTGGGAGCTCCGCCGCCGCCGTCGACTTCTGCTCCGACCTTGGCCGCTGCATCACCCTGAGCGTACCAGAACATCGCGGCGGTTTTCCGCTTCTTCCTCAGCTTCGGTAAGTCTCTTATCCTTTCCACCATAGATCTGTTCTAGGGCTTCCAAGTTCTTCAGTGTTCATCGTCTGCTTCTTATTCATATGATAGATCTCAGATGAATCCTTGAATCTCTGCTCTGTGTATTAGTAGCCTTTGGCCTTCGTTTTCACTTACATATCTCAAAACCATAGATTTATTCGCACCCTTGCTCATTGGTTCGGTACTGCTCTCTTTAGGCTTTGAACATTTTTTCTCTTTTTTGAACATGCTCCAGATCCAAAACTGTAATACAACTTTGTGAAATCTTTTTACTTACTCATCTGCAATCTTGACTCTTTAACGTTTAGACCAGGCGGTTTAACTTTGTAGAGAATTAACAAACTAGTGCATACCATTAGTCCCCTTGTTGAACCGCCAAATCCATTTTCCAGTGATACTATTGTGTTTGCTGAACTCTGGTCTGTAGATAGCTTTGTCCAGTTTAGCAAACATATATCATCACATAACTGTCAACATATTATTGAACCGGTAATTACTGTATTTGTAGATCTCACCATGGCCAAACAAGTTTATGAGTGCAACTGGGTCCCTTCTCGAGTGACCGAAAATAAATTGTACAACTTGGTCAACACTGGCGCTTTAAGTAAGCAAGACACCATTCACTGGAGGGTCCCTGGCCCGGAATGTCCCCCAAAACCTCAAGACGGAGAAGTTGTAGTTTTTGTTGATCACTTAGCCCGGGGCTTCAACCCTCCCTGTTCAAAGTTTTATCGGGATGTCCTAGCCAACTTCCAACTGCGTCCACAAGATACCGGTCCCAACTCCGTAACCAACATTTGTCACTTTCAAGTGTTCTGTGAGGTTTACCTTCAAGAGGAACCTCCAGTAGAGTTATTCCGGGATTTCTTTCACCTGAACCGCCGCACTGAATTCACAGCCGGACCCAATACGGAGCTGGGTGGTATGGCAATTCAGAAGAGGAAAGAAGTCACCTTCCCTCACGCTAAACTTCATAGCCACCCCAAAGAGTGGAACCAAACATGGTTTTACTACAAAGACACCTCTCCTTCTGAAGAAAATCCCCTGCCGGGTTACAGAGGTTGACTGCTAAGGAGAGAAGCAAATATGCTCCTCACCTATCCAAGCTTAGGGCTTTCATGGCAAACGGGTTGACATGGGTTGACCTTGCTCGATGCTGGATATCTTGGAGC
This sequence comes from Aegilops umbellulata, assembly GCA_032464435.1. Lineage (NCBI taxonomy): Eukaryota > Viridiplantae > Streptophyta > Magnoliopsida > Poales > Poaceae > Aegilops > Aegilops umbellulata. The sequence continues at coordinate 236,389,325 of CP136055.1, read as the reverse complement.
ATACTGCCCTTAAGCCAGCGCTCCGGTTTGATGTGCGAATATACCGGAGACGTAAAAGATGTTCAACGGCACATTGACATCCAGCTTACAGATGATGAAGTTACTGAAGCTGTGAAAAAGATATTAAATGAACCGACAGCCGCCTGTGCCCAAACCAGATTGCCTCCTTTCTGCGCCATTAACAAACCGCCAGCTGTAAGATTCATCCCTTACACTTTCCTGAAATTGTTGTTGTCCCAATACACTCTAAGAATGTTATCGTTATTTTTAACAGGGCGACGATCCGTTTTGGAGCAAGAAACCCCCGCAAGATAAACCGGAGAAGCCAACCCGGCCAAAAACCAGAGTTGTGAAGAAGCCTGCGAATAGGAAAAGAACCACTGCATCCTCCGATCCACCAGCTGATGATGATGTGGGTAACCCGGATCTTGAGGTAGATCTTGACTCACTCGGTTTATTTTTCATACGCCTTATTGATGATGATCATTGCCAGGACGACGCTAAAGTCAGTCACACTGATGTTGTAGAGGTAATCGTTCTTTCTTCCGATTCAAACCCTTTGCCTTAACTAAAAATCCGTCGGGCAAACCGGAAAGTTAAATTTTCTCATCCTCTTGCTTATTTGGACCCAAACTTTCTTGTGAAGACACAACAACACAAAGCTCGCCGCACAACCCGGCACAGCGGCTAGGTAGTTACCTCCGCCGGTTTACCGAACAGTCCGGTTCGGAAACGCCATTCAGAGGTCTCTTATTCACTTGTTACTGCATGCCCTAAAGCGGGTTGTTTTCGTCAACCTCTTAATCCGTCCGATTCCAATTATCATGGCACTTCTAATTCATCCTCCGGCGAGTCATCAGCCACCAAGCTTCCCCCGCTTAAAACGGTGTTTGGGTAAGTTATATTCCATCTTATATTTTTGATATATTACCTTTAACAAAAATTGTACTGATCCTTGTTAATTTCCTTTCTCAGGGCCAAGCCCAGACCAAGCAAGAAGGCTCGCCTGAAAAATACGGCAGAGGAAAATCCTGCTACTGAACCGGATAAAATACCAGATCCTAAATAAGCCAACCGTGACGACGTGCTGAATGACCCACCGCCGCAAGACCATTACTTTGTCGTTGAAGAGGCAAATGTTGATACCACAGGCCCTACTGATCAACCAACGAGCCCTATCCGGACTGACAGAACAGCTAGTCCAACGAAGAATAGTGACAAACCGGCGACCCCGGTTCAAACTGGTGAAGAGAAAGATGATGAGGTCCTTATCACTGGCATTGGTCGTACCGAGCCAAGTAATCCTGTCGCTTTATCTAGGCACACTGCCAAAGATGATTTTGCTGCAATTGGTAAAGGCAAGTGGAATGCTGACTTATCGACTTATGCCGCTCTGAACGCCCAAGATTTCCATTCTGGCTATCTGAACCGGCTGTACACTAGCCGTGACTATGAAGCCGGTCTGGTCAATATGATGAAGGACAAATATGAGGTAATTTATTATACGCTTCTCTGCTTGTATGTTATACTGTGCCAACTCCAATAGCCCCCAAGTGACGGTTTAAGATATCAGCTTAAACCGAGACTTTCCAATGTAAACTTCAACTCATCTGTACTTTGCTGACGTAGCCCCCAAGGGCCGGTTCAACTTAATGCAGTTAAACCGGGACTATTAGATAATAAAAATTCCAGTATCAGTAGTCATTGAGCAAATAGCCATTAGCCCCCAAGTGCCAGGTTGAATACTTGTATTGAGCTTGGGACTTTGTAGAAATTGTATGATGAAGAGCAAATATGCATTAGCCTCCAAGTACCAAGGGCATAACTTGTTATGTGGTTGGTACTTCAAATCTGTACCGTCATTTTCATCATATAGTTATCTGTATGCAGGCTGAGCTGAGCAAAAGAGAAAGTCAAACCGCCGACCTGCAAGAAAACCCGAAGTCCCAACAAGCCAAAACCTCTAAGGCAAAATAGGAATTAACCAGCGCTTTAAGCGTCATGGAGAAACTTAAGGAGGGCTTCAACAAACAGCGGGCGGACTGGGCCACTAAGAAAGCCGCTTTAACGCAAATGGCTGAGAAAGCCGAAGCCGCTCTCAAACCGATGGTTGATGAACTAACCACTGTGAAGCGACAGGTTCATGCCATGACTGCGACTATATTTGGTAAGTATCCTTGGTTCTCCTGATTCAAGCAGACCTCTATACGTATCTGCCGGTTTAATAACCCTTACAATGATGTAGGAACTCACATTGGCCACTTGGGATCGGATGTGCAGAAGAAGCTGAAAGCTGCTTACACGTTGATAGAGCAACTGTACACAGGTGCCCAACGGATCATCTATACCGCGTCTCATAACAATCCGCCGCCCACTTTGATCAAAGATACCCTTGAAAGGCTATCGATGCTCCCTGCCCGAGTTGAAGAGCTGAAGAGATCCGCCGCTAGAACAGGTGCAATAAACGCTTTAATCCGGGCCAAGGCATGGGTGCCTGACTTTGATCCTGTTGAAGCGGCCCAAGGCTATCCCAGTTTGAAAGAAGATGGGACAGAGTTTAATGAAGATGATCTCCGAGCCATAAACCGGGAAGTGCGCCCTTTGGCTTGTCAGCTGGCGGAAGAAGCGGATTTGTCCCACTATCAAGCCAATTATGATGATCAGAACAAACGGGTTGCGGCACCTATCCCTGAAGCGGAGAATCTTGCCTCGCCAATCCGTAAGCATACTTACGCTCCTGATATTGAACCGTCCTTGCTGATCAGTGATGAAGCTGTGTTTCAAGCATTAACTGGAACCGACTGGGCAACTGTTGATTTCTAGCCGCTGGGGAGGGAGGAAGAGGCTGAACCGGCGCGAGATGATCCGCAACCATCAGGTCAGGCTGGTGACCAAGCGTGAACCGGAAGCCGGTTTAAAACACTGCATGCTGTGATATGCAGAAAACAATGATCTTATTTGGGCACTTTATTGCCTTGTAATAGGCTAGCTGATACACTTGGTCTTGATATGCCTTCATGCTTATTTATTGCAACTGATGCTTCTTTTGAATTATCTATCTCCAAACTGTTTTCTGCAGCCAAAAAAAACTTAAAACGCCTTCGCAGTTTATCGCTAGGCGGGTCATGACATCTATGTATGTGAAACCAAAGATAATAGCTTAGGTTTAAACATATGACCAAATATTGGGATACATAATACCTGCCATCGTTAGGCATGACGTTGGCTGGCCAATCTTGAAGCGGGGTTAAAAACCCACACTGTTGGAGGAGAAAACAGCTCCTGTAATATAAGGCCGGTTTACAATGTAAGCCGTTCCGGGTTATGATAAACACCGGTTTTACTCCATAATAGGAAAAAATCAAACCGGGCAGTTGGTCTCCGGGTTAAGATTTGACCGTGTTCCGTCAATTTGTAATTGACAGTTGAACCGGTTTAACAATGTCGGTTTTAAAACGCAACAAAAATAAAAAAGGTCTTTAGCAAAAAAGAACAGAATTCAAGCAAAGGCAAAGATAAAACCATTTGCAAATGAGGCTTTTGAGCCGATCAAGAGGCATTACCAAGGTCGGACACGACTAGGCCCCCAGCAGGCATAGCTATGGTTCGAGTCAGCCAGGTCCCCAAATGATGCATTGGCATTACGCCGATCAAGAGGTGTAGCGATGGTTCGGGTTCGACCAAAGCCCCCAAGTGATGCTGTGGCACTAGGCCGATCAAGAGGCGTGACTATGATTCGGACTTGACCAAGTCCCTAAGTGATGATGTGGCTTTTCGCCTACCAAATGGCGTTGCTATGGTTCGGACATGACCAAGCCCCCAAGCGATATAATATAGAGCTTTTGAAAAGCTAACTCAAGGGGTAAACCGGAGGCCGCTTTAAGACAGAAACTCTGTGTAACCGCACATGATGTAAAGATAACAGATACCACGCTTTAGTTGAGGCTCCAGTTTATTACATGGATCATAATATATACATTGTCATAATATGTACATAAGCAGAGCCTATGGCTCAAGTATAGTAAGGCCGAAGATGAGCTATGTTCCACGGCCTGTTGGTCTCCTCCTCTGATGTACGTGAGTCTTTGTGCTCTCGAATATCGATCAGGTAGTATGACCCATTGTGCAGATTCTTGCTGACCACAAAAGGTCCCTCCCAAGGTGGGGATAACTTGTGCATATCAGTCTGATCTTGGATGAGCCGAAGTACCAAATCTCCTTCTTGAATGGTTCTGGTTCTAACTCGGCGACTATGATAGCGACAGAGATCTTGCTGATAAATCGCCGAACGGGCAGCCGCTATGTCACGCTCCTCGTCCAACAAGTCCAGAGCATCTTGTCGTGCTGCCTCGTTGTCCGCTTCAACATATGCCGCTACACGAGGTGAGTCATGACGGATGTCACTGGAGAGAACCGCCTCCGCTCCATAAACCATGAAGAATGGTGTGTATCTTGTCGATCTGTTGGGTGTGGTGTTGATGCTCCATAATACAGATGGTAACTCTTCAACCCAACAACCCAACATCCGCTGCAAAGGAACCATAAGCTAGGGTTTGATGCCTCGCAAGATCTCTTAATTAGCCCTCTCTGCTTGGCCATTGGACTGTGGGTGAGCCACTGATGAGACGTCAAGCCGGATGTGCTCACGTTGACAGAACTCCCTCATAGCACCCTTGGACAGGTTGGTACCATTATCAGTGATGATGCTGTGTGGAAAGCCAAACCGGAAAATCACCTTTTTGATGAATTGAACCACCGTGGCTGCGTCACACTTGCTAACGGGCTCTGCCTCCAGCCACTTTGTGAACTTGTCAACCGCCACCAAGAGGTGGGTTTTCTTGTCCTTGGACCTTTTGAAAGGCCCAACCATATCCAGCCCCCAAGTTGCAAACGGCCAAGTAATTGGGATCATCCTCAATTCTTGAGTCGGCACATGAGCACGTCTTGAGAACTTCTGACAGCCATCACATCGTTTGACTAGGTCCTCCGCATCAGCATGAGCAGTCAACCAATAGAAACTATGGCGAAACACTTTAGCCACCAAAGATTTTGAACCGGCATGGTGACCACAATCTCCTTCATGGATTTCTCGTAAAATTTCACAGCCTTCCTCAGGAGACACACAACGTTGAAAGCCCCTGTCACACTGCAACGATGCAACTCGCCATTGATAATAGTCATGGACTTGGATCGCCGGATTATCTGCCTGGCCAGGATCTCATCCTCTGGTAACTCGCCCCGGTTCAAGTACGTGAGATAAGGAACCGTCCACTCCGGGATGACATGAAGAGCCGCCACCAATTGAGCCACTGGATCAGGAATAGCCAAATCCTCTTCACTAGGGAGCTTGACAGACGGATTATGCAGAATGTCCAAGAAGACATTAGGCGGAACCGGTTTACGTTGAGAACCCAACCGGCTCAAAGCGTCCGCCGCTTCGTTCTTCCATCGATCCACGTGATCCACCTGATAACCTTTGAAGTGACCTGCGACAATATCCACCTCACGACGATACACTGCCATGAGCGGATCCTTGGAATCCCAAGTGCCAGATACTTGTTGAGCCACCAGGTCCGAGTCACCGAAGCACTTAACTTGGCTTAGATTCATCTCCTTAGCCATCCGGTGACCATGGAGTAAAGCTTCGTACTCAGCTGTATTGTTAGTACAAGGGAACATTAAGCGGAGAACGTAACAAAACTTATCACCTCGTGGGGAAGTTAACACGACTCCAGCCCCCGAGCCTTCCAATTGCCTGGACCCATCAAAATGAATAGTCCAATAAGTGTGATCTGGCTTTCCTTCAGGTGCTTGCAGCTCCGTCCAATCATTAATGAAATCCACAAGTGCCTGAGATTTGACCGCCGTCTGAGGTATGTATTTTAACCCATGAGGACCAAGCTCTATAGCCCACTTGGCAATCCGGCTAGTTGCCTCCCTGTTCTGGATTATGTCCCCCAAAGGGGCAGAGCAGACCACTGTGATGGGATGACCTTGGAAGTACTGTTTAAGCTTCCGACTTGCCATGAAAACTCCGTACACCAATTTCTGCCAATGCGGGTACCTTTGCTTGGATTCAATAAGTACCTCACTGATATAGTAAACCCGACATTGAACCGGATATTCCTTGCCTGCCTCTTCACGCTCCACCACAATAGCTATGCTGACTGCGCGAGCATTAGCTGCCACATATAATAGCAATGGTTCCTTGTCAATCGCAGCAGCAAGAACAGGCGGATTGGCGAGCTGCCGCTTTAAGTCCTCAAATGCTTCATCAGCGGCAGAAATCCAGATGAAGTTATCCGTTTTCTTCAGCATCTGATACAAAGGAATCGCCTTCTCACCAAGGCGGCTGATAAACCGGCTCAACACAGCGATCCGGCCTACCAAGCGTTGAACATCATTGATACACTTCGGTTTGGCCAAGGAGGTGATAGCTGTAATGTTTTCCGGATTAGCCTCAATTCCCCTGTTGGACACCAGAAAACCCAATAACTTTCCTGCCGGTACACCAAAAACGCACTTGGCCGGATTGAGCATCATCTTGTATGTTCGCAGGTTGTCAAAGGTTTCCTTCAAATCATCAACCAGAGTCTCCTTCTTCCTTGACTTGACCACAATATCATCCACATAGGCATGAACATTACGGCCGATTTGCTTATGCAGACAATTCTGTACACACCGTTGATAAGTCGCCTGGGCACTCTTGAGCCCAAAAGGCATAGACACATAGCAGAAGGCTCCAAAGGGAGTTATGAAGGCTGTCTTCTCCTGGTCCTTAACTGCCATTTAATCTGATGATAATTAGAATATGCATCTAAAAAACTCAAACGCTCACAACCCGCCGTAGCATCAATGATTTGATCAATACGGGGGAGGGCAAAAGGATCTTCTGGACAAGCTTTGTTGAAATCTGTGTAATCCACACACATACGCCATGTACCATTCTTCTTAAGGACTAGCACTGGATTAGCCAACCATTCAGGATGGAAAACTTCAACGATAAATCCAGCCGCTAAGAGCCTGGCCACTTCCTCTCCAATAGCCTTACGCCGTTCTTCGTTGAACCGGCAGAGAAACTGCTTCACCGGTTTGTACTTGGGATAAGCCAGTTCCCTCGGTACACCTGGCATGTCAGAAGGCTTCCACGCAAGGATGTCCCGGTTCTCACGGATGAACTCGATGAGGGCGCTTTCCTATTTTGGATCCAAGTTTGCACTGATACTGAGCTGCTTGGACGAATCGCCAGGTACGAAGTCAACAAGCTTAGTCTCAGAAGCCAATTTAAACTTCAGGGCCGGATCATGCTCCGTAGTTGGCTTTTTCAACGGAGTCATGTCTGCCGGATCAACATTGTCTTTGTAAAATTTCAACTCCTCCGTGGCACAAACCGACTCAGCATAGGCCGCATCACCTTCTTCGCACTCCAAAGCGATCTTGCGGCTTCCATGAACAGTTATTGTTCCTTTGTGACCCGGCATCTTGAGCTGTAAATAGACATAGCAGGGTCGTGCCATGAATTTAGCATAAGCCGGCCGTCCAAACAGGGCGTGATATGGACTTCGAATTTTCACCACCTCAAAGGTCAATATTTCTGATCTGGAGTCATAATCATCTCCAAAGGCCACCTCCAGGGCTATTTTGCCAACAGGATATGCCAATTTACCAGGTGCCACGCCGTGGAACACCGTATTGGACGGTTTAAGATTTTTATCTGTTAGCCCCATACGGCGGAAGGTCTCATAGTAGAGGATGTGAATGTTGCTCCCTCCGTCCATGAGCACCTTGGTGAACTTATAACCTCCCACCTGAGGTGCCACCACCAACGCTAGCTGAACCGGATTGTCAAACCGGGGAGGGTGATCCTCTCTGCTCCATACGATTGGCTGCTCGGACCAGCGTAAGTAACAGGGTACCGCCGGTTCAACAGAATTTACTGCCCGCTTATGAATCTTTCGGTCACGCTTGTCCAAACTAGTGGTGAAAACATGATATTGCCCACTATTTAACTGCTTCGGGTGGCTCTGATAACCCGACTGCTGCTGCTGATTGTAACCACCCTGGCTGCTCTGGTTACCTTGACTGTTTTGTACGGCCTGATTGCCATTGAAGCCTGAACCGTAATTTCCTCCGCCGTAACCCAGCCCATGAGATCCGGACCCTAAACCGCCACCTGATCCATGATCATATCGGAAAGCATTAGAATTTTTGAACTCTTGCATGATGTAGCAATCCTTCCAAAGGTGGTTGGCCGGCATCTCCTTCGTCCCATGCTTTGGACAGGGCTGGTTTAACAGGTAAGTCAAGCGGTCCAGGTTGGGATTGGGCGCTCCGCTGCGATTCGGCGATTTACCCTTTCGTCGCTGGCCTTTGTCCTGCGCGTTGGTATTAGCCACGAAGTCCATGCTGCTATCCGCTTTATGCTTGCCGCCGTTTCCATGACCTGCCGTGTTGTGCTGTTGCCCTTTGGAGTTGCTGCTCTTCTTTCCCTTCCCTGTCTTGTCATCGTCAAACTCGGGATCCTTGGTACTATCAGAGTCAGCATAGTTCACTAACGCAGACATGAGGGTCCCCATATCATTGCAATGGTGCTTCAACCGTCCCAATTTCATCTTCAGAGGTTCAAACCAGCAGTTGCCTTCCAAGGTTATAACTGCTGTATCGGCATTGATGCGGTCTGACGAGTGCAAGATCTTCGAGACCCGGCACACCCAACGGGTCGTCGACTCTCCTTCTTCCTGGACACATGCCGCTAAGTCCACTATCGACATAGGCTGCTTACATGTATCCTTGAAATTCTGGATAAACCGGGATCTCAACTCAGCCCACGAACTGATAGAATTGGCCGGCAAACTTTTTAACCAAGTACGGGCCGTTCCTTCTAGCATCATGGTGAAATATTTCACACACACCGCATCATGCACATCAAGCATCTCGATGTCCATCTCATAGCTCTCCACCCATGTCTCTGGAGATAAATCGGTAGTGTAATTTGGTACCTTGCGCGGGCCCTTGAAATCCTTGGGCAGGCGCACATTGCGTAAGGCGGGGACAAGGCATGGCACCCCCAAAGAACTATAGGTAGCTCCTGGCTCGACCGAGGTGGTTGGACGAACCGGTGTAAGCTGACGAGCCTCATACTGTGCTGCTAACTCGGCCTCCCTGCATGCTCGGGCCCGGTCTACCACTTCCTGAGCATCACCAACACCGCCTGCCGGGTTGTTGCCACGAGGCGCTCCATGGTTTTCTGTGTTGCTTGACATAGCTGGTTCGTCCATGCATCTGCTGTAGCTCCGGCTCGGGCAAGGGGTAGAATGAATCCGATCACGGCTGTACGAATATGCTTCCAGTTGAATCAAGGATGTCCGAAGAAGTTCCTTAACCCGGCACGTCTCCACCGCCGCCGGAGAATCACCGTCAATTGGGATGGCTTCCAGTCGTGAAGCGGCAGCAACAAGGTTGTCCATCGGATTGGAATAATGACCCGGAGGTGTCGGGACAGGCTGAGGCATGATATTGTTCTGACGAGGCAGATGCACCAAGCGAGGCTGAACCGGCGCGCCCGTCCCTGGTGCTTCCGTCTGGTTTACCACTGGCGGGTTACTGGTCCCTGCTCCTAGGGTGTTAAAGAGGTCTCTGGCATCATAAACCGGAGGTAAGCGAGACCGGTGCTTCCTCTTCAGAACCTCATGTGATGCGTTCTGATCCAGCATAAGCCGATAAGCCTGTGCGTCCAAAGCGGCCCGTTCTGCGGTCATCCTGGCGTTCTCAGCCGCTAAATCGGCCTTGGCCTGAGTAATCTGATACTTTACCTTTGCGATTTCCATGTTGTGGAAGTCCTGATCGACCGGGTTAGCCTTGGCCATGAGTGTAGCCAACGCGTCAAACAGATCAGATAAAACTTGAGCCGGCGGGCGCACAGGGCCTCTTGCCCCGGCTGCCGTCACCGTCACTGATCCGGAGATCATTGTTGCTGCAGTCGAAGAGTGGATTGCCGCTTGAGTACCGGCCATTAATATTCCAACCCGGTTTGGCAGATCAGAGGGGTCCGGAATATTGTCGCCATCGGAACAGCCCCAAATCCGGCCATCTTGTAACTGATATAACGATTCAGTTTCTCCGGTCGAGGACTCGTCGCCGGAATAAAAGACGGTCTCACCACTAGATTCCGATCCATCCTCGTATTCTCCTCCATGGATGACTCCCACGAAGGCGCGCTTCACGGCCGGTTTAACCTGGGCGGAACGTGCACGCTGAGCCATTTCGACGAGGTCGGTGCAGATGTTCGGCTCAGGGCCCGGTTCACTGATCTTGCCAATGAATACGTGTATGCCACCAAAGGGGACCCGGTACCCGTACTCGATTGAGCCGGCCTCGGGGCCCCATCCTGCATCGTCGATGTAGAGCTTGCCGCGACGACTCTTGGTCATCCGGCCCACGACGTAACCCTTGAGTCCTTCGAAGTTGCCCTCCAAGAACTTGAAACCATCGTGTGATAGCCCCACGGTGGGCGCCAACTGTCGTGGTTTTGTCACGGCAGATGTCCTCATGGAAGGACTTAGTCGTGGAGCCATCGCTACAGGTTAGCTTGAAGGGGTTAAAGCGGACACAGGGACGCAAGGGAGTTTATACTAGTTCGGCCCCTTCGACGAAGGTAAAATCCTACGTCTAGTTGTGATGGAATTGATGGGGTTTCGATGACTACGGAGCAAACAAGCTTCGCCTAAGTCTTGAGTTGTTGTTTGTTGTCCTTGAACCGCCGCCGGGTCGTCCCCTTATATATTCGGGTGACGCCCGTCGGTTTATAGAGTCTCGAGACCGGCTCATACACGTGTCCGGTTCGGTCTCCACTATTTCTAACTTACAATACAAGTTAAATACCGACGTCGGTTTACGGCTATGGGCTTTAAACCGATTGTGGGCTTTGAACCCTTACATACCATCTTCATCTGCCTATGTGGGCTTTAACATACTCAACTATTGACGAATTTAACCCAGCCTGTCTTAGCCGGTTTACGCCAGGTAGCAATATCCCCAACACTTACGCTACTTTGCTGCATCATGCTTTCCTCTTCAAGGAAATCCAACGCAGTGCTCAAGAGGTAGCAAGAAGAATTTCTGGCACCGTTGTCGGGGAGTCTACACAAAAGTCAACATACCAAGTACCCATCACAATCCCTTATCTCCTGCACTACATTATTTGCCATTTGCCTCTCATTTTCCTCTCCCCCACTTCACCCTTGCTGTTTTATTCGCCCTCTCTTTTCCGTTTGCCTCTTTTCCGCTTGCTTTTTGTTTGCTCGTGTGTTGGATTGCTTGTTTGTCATGATGGCTCAAGATAATACCAAATTGTGTGACTTTACCAATACCAACAATAATGATTTCGTTAGCACTCCGATTGCTCCTCTTACCAACACTGAATCTTGTGAAATCAATATTGCTTTGTTGAATCTTGTCATGAAAGATCAATTCGCCGGCCTTCCTAGTGAAGATGTCGCTACTCATCTAAATAGCTTCATTGATTTGTGTGATATGAAAAAGGATAAGGATGTTGATAATGATATTGTTAAATTGAAGCTATTTCCTTTTTCTCTTAGAGATCGTGCTAAAGCTTGGTTTTCGTCTTTGCCTAAAAATAGTATTGATTCTTGGAACAAGTGCAAAGATGCTTTTATCTCTAAGTATTTTCCTCCCTCTAAGATCATCTCTCTTAGAAATGATATTATGAATTTTAAGCAACTTGATCATGAACATGTTGCACAAGCTTGGGAGAGGATGAAATTAATTATACATAATTGCCCTACTCATGGTTTGAATTTGTGGATGATTATACAAAAAAATTATGCCGGATTGAATTTTGCTTGTAGAAATCTTTTAGATTCGGCCGCGGGAGGCACTTTTATGGAAATCACTTTAGGAGAAGCTACTAAACTCCTAGATAATATTATGGTTAATTGTTCTCAATGGCACACTGAAAGATCTACTAATCAAAAAGTGCATGCGATAGAAGAATTTAATGTTTTGAGTGCAAAGATGGATGAACTTATGAAATTATTTGCTACTAAGAGTGTTTCTTCTGATCATAATGATATTCCTTTGTCTACTTTGATTGATAATAATAATGAATCTATGGATGTGAATTTTGTTGGTAGGAATAATTTTGGTAACAACGCGTATAGAGGAAACTTTAATCCTAGGCCTTATCATAGTAATTCCTCTAATAATTATGGAAATTCCTACAACAACTATTATGGAAATTTTAATAAGATGCCCTCTGAATTTGAGACTAGTGTTAAAGAGTTTATGAATTCGCAAAAGAATTTCAATGCTTTGCTTGAAGAGAAACTGCTTAAAGTTGATGAGTTGGCTAGGAACGTTGATAGAATTTCTCTTGATGTTGATTCTTTAAAGCTTAGATCTATTCCTCCTAAGCATGATATCAATGAGTCTCTCAAAGCCATGAGAATTTCCATTGTTGAGTGCAAAGAAAGAACCGCTAGGATGCGTGCTACGAAAGATGCCTTTATTAAAGCGTGTTCCTTTAGTTCCTATGAAAATAAAGATGAAGATCTAAAGGTTATTGATGTGTCCCCTATTAAATCTTTGTTTTGCAATATGAATCTTGATAATGATGGGACTGAATATGATCCACCTTTACCTAGAAGGCGTTCCAAAAATTTGGAGTTTTTAGATCTTGATGCTAAAATTGATGAAAGTGGGATTGAAGAAATCAAAACCCTAGATGTTGCTAAACCCACTATTTTGGATTTCAAGGATTTTAATTATGGAAATTGCTCTTTGATTGATTGTATTTGCTTGTTGCAATCCGTGCTAAATTCTCCTCATGCTTATAGTCAAAATAAAGCTTTTACCCAACATATCGTTGATGGCTTGATGCAATCTTATGAACAAAAACTTGAGTTGGAAGTTTCTATCCCTAGAAAAGTTTATGATGAGTGGGAACCTACTATTAAAATTAAGATTAAGGATCATGAATTCTATGCTTTATGTGATTTGGGTGCTAGTGTTTCCACTATTCCCAAAACTTCGTGCGATTTACTAGATTTCCGTGATTTTGATGATTGCTCTCTAAACTTGCACCTTGCGGATTCCACTATTAAGAAACCTATGGGAAGAATTAATGATGTTCTTATTGTTGCAAATAGGAATTATGTGCCCGTAGATTTTATCATTCTTGATATAGATTGCAATCCTTCATGTCCTATTGTTCTTGGTAGGCCTTTCCTTAGAAATACTTATGCTCTTGAGAGAAGCCACTAGTGAAACCTATGGCCCCCGGGTCTATTCTCATCATATCAATCTCCAACCACTTTATTATTGCTTTGCTTTTTTACTTTGCCTTTTATTTTACCTTGCATCTTTATACCAAATATACGAAAAATATTATCTATCATCTCTATCAGATCTCACTCTCGTAAGTGACCGTGAAGGGATTGACAACCCCTAATCGTGTTGGTTGCGTCGAGCTATTGTTTTGTGTAGGTACGAGGGACTCGCGCGTAGCCTCCTACTAGATTGATACCTTGGTTCTCAAAAACTGAGGGAAATAGTTACGCTACTTTGCTGCCTTATCCTCTCCTCTTCGGGGAAATCCAACGCAATGCTCAAGAGGTAGCAAGAAGAATTTCTGGCGCCATTGCCGAGGAGTCTAAGCAAAAGTCAACATACCAAGTACCCATCACAATTCCTTATCTCTCGCACTACATTATTTGCCATTTACCTCTTGTTTTCCTCTCCCCCACTTCACCCTTGCCGTTTTATTCGCCCTCTCTTTTCCGTTTGCCTTTTTCTCGCTCGCTTTTTGTTTGCTCATGTGTTGGATTGCTTGCTTGTCACGATGGCTCAAGATAATACCAAATTGTGTGACTACACCAATACCAACAATAATGATTTCCTTAGCACTCCGATTGCTCCTCTTGCCAATACTGAATCTTGTGAAGTCAATACTACTTTGTTGAATCTTGTTATGAAAGATCAATTCACCGGCCTTCCTTGTGAAGATGTCGCTACTCATCTAAATAGCTTCGTTGATTTATGTGATATGCAAAAGAAGAAAGATGTTGATAATGATATTGTTAAATTGAAGCTATTTCTTTTTTCGCTTAGAGATCGTGCTAAAGCTTGGTTTTCATCTTTGCCTAAAAATAGTATTGATTCTTGGAACAAGTGCAAAGATGTTTTTATCTCTAAGTATTTTCCTCCCGCTAAGATCATCTCTCTTAGAAATGATATTATGAATTTTAAGCAACTTGATCATGAACATGTTGCACAAGCTTGGGAGAGAATGAAATTAATGATACGTAATTGCCCTACTCATGGTTTGAATTTGTGGATGATTATACAAAAAAATTATGCCAGATTGAATTTTGCTTCTACAAATCTTTTAGATTCGGCCGCGGGAGGCACTTTTATGGAAATCACTTTAGGAGATGCTACTAAACTCCTAGATAATATTATGGTTAATTATTCTCAATGGCACACCGAAAGATCTACTAATAAAAAAGTGCATGCGATAGAAGAAATCAATGTTTTGAGTGGAAAGATGGATGAACTTATGAAATTATTTGCTAATAAGAGTGTTTCTTATGATCTTAATGATATGCCTTTTTCTACTTTGATTGAGAATAATAATGAATCTATGGATGTGAATTTTGTTGGTAGGAATAATTTTGGTAACAACGCGTATAGAGGGAATTTTAATCCTAGGCCTTATCCTAGTAATCCTTCTAATAATTATGGAAATTCCTACAACAACTTTTAATAATAGTGTTAAAGAGTTTATGAATTCACAAAAGAATTTTAATGCTTTGCTTGAAGAGAAATTACTTAAAGTTGATGAATTGGCTAGGAACGTGGATAGAATTTCTCTTGATGTTGATTCTTTAAAGCTTATATCTATTCCTCCTAAGCATGATATCAATGAGTCTCTCAAAGCCATGAGAATTTCCATTGATGAGTGCACGGAAAGAACCGCTAGGATGCGTGCTACGAAAGATGCCTTTATTAAAGCATGTTCTTCCAACTCCTATGAAAATCAAGATGAAGATCTAAAAGTTATTGATGTGTCCCCTATTAAATCTTTGTTTTGCAATATGAATCTTGATGAAACTGAATATGATCCACCTTTACCTAGACGGCGTTCTAAAAATTCGGAGTATTTAGATCTTGATGATGAAATTGATAAAAGTGGGATTGAAAAGAATAAAACCCTAGATGTTGCTAAACCCACTATATTGGATTTCAAGGAATTTAATTATGAAAGTTGCTCTTTAATTGATTGTATTTCCTTGTTGCAATCCGTGCTAAATTCTCCTCATGCTTATAGTCAAAATAAAGCGTTTACTAAACATATCGTTGATGCCTTGATGCAATCTTATGAAGAAAAACTTGAATTGGAAGTTTCTATCCCTAGAAAACTCTATGATGAGTGGGAACGAACTATTAAAATTAAGATTAAGGATCATGAATTTTATGCTTTATGTGATTTGGGTGCTAGTGTCTCCACTATTCCCAAAACTTTGTGTGATTTGCTAGATTTCCGTGATTTTGATGATTCCTCTCTAAACTTGCATCTTGCGGATTCCACTATTAAAAAACCTATGGGAAGAATTAATGATGTTCTCATTGTTGCAAATAGGAATTATGTGCCCGTAGATTTTATCGTTCTTGATATAGAGTGCAATCCTTCTTGTCCTATTATTCTTGGTAGACCTTTCCTTAGAACGATTGGTGCAATTATTGATATGAAGGAAGGGAATATTAGATTCCAATTTCCATTAGAGAAAGGCATGGAACACTTCCCTAGGAAGAAAATAAAATTACCATATGAATCTATCATGAGAGCCACCTATGGATTGCCTACCAAAGATGGCAATACCTAGATCTATCCTTGCTTTTATGCCTAGCTAGGGGCATTAAATGATAGCGCTTGTTGGGAGGCAACCCAATTTTATTTTTAGTTTTTTTGCATTTTGCTTCTGTTTAGGAATTAATATTTGTTCTAGCCTCTGGTTAGATGTGTTTTTATGTTTTAATTAGTGTTTGTGCCAAGTTAAACCTATAGGATCTTCTTGTATGATAGTTATTTGATCTTGCTGTAATTTCCAGAAACTTTCTGTTCACGAAAACAATTATTAAAAATCACCAGAACGTGATAAAATAGTGATTCCAATTGATGCTGATGAATAAACAAATTGCCTAGATCTTCCTATTTTTGCTGATGTTTTGGAGTTCCAGAAGTTTGCGTTAGTTACAGATTACTACAGACTATTCTGTTTTTGACAGATTCTGTTTTTCGTGTGTTGTTTGCTTATTTTTATGAATCTATGGCTAGTAAAATAGTTTATAAACCATAGAGAAGTTTGAATACAGTAGGTTTAACACCAATATAAATAAAGAATGAGTTCATTACAGTACCTTGAAGTGGCCTTTTGTTTTCTTTCGCTAACAGAGCTCACGAGATTTCTGTTAAGTTTTGTGTTGTGAAGTTTTCAAGTTTTGGGTGAAATCTTTTTGATGGATTATGGAACAAGGAGTGGCAAGAGCCTAAGCTTGGGGATGCCCATGGCACCCCCAAGATAATCTAAGGACACCAAAAAGTCATCCCCTCATTTGTTTACTTCCATCGGTAACTTTACTTGGAGCTATATTTTTATTCACCACATGATATGTGTTTTGCTTGGAGCGTCTTGTATGATTTGAGTCTTTGCTTTTTAGTTTACCACAATCATCCTTGCTGTACACACCTTTTGAGAGAGCCATACATGACTTAGAATTTGTTAGAATACTCTATGTGCTTCACTTATATCTTTTGAGCTATATAGTTTTGCTCTAGTACTTCAGTTATATCTTTTAGAGCACGGTGGTGGATTTGTTTTATAGAAACTATTGATCTCTCATGATTCACTTAGATTATTTTGAGAGTCTTAAATAGCATGGTAATTTTCTTAATAATCCTAATATGCTTGGTATTCAAGATTTGTAAAACTTTCTTTTGAGTGTGTTGAATACTATGAGAAGTTTGATTCTTGATAATTGTTTTGAGATATGAAGATGGTGATATTAGAGTCATGCTAGTTGAGGAGTTGTGAATTTGAGAAATACTTGTGTTAAAGTTTGTGATTCCCGTAGCATGCACGTATGGTGAACCGTTATGTGATGAAGTCGCAGCACGATTTATTCGTTGATTGTCTTCCTTATGAGTGGCGGTTGGGGACGAGCGATGGTCTTTTCCTGCCAATCTATCCCCCTAGGAGCATGCGCGTAATACTATTCTTTGATAACTTGTAGATTTTTGCAATAAGTATATGAGTTCTTCATGACTAATGTTGAGTCCATGGATTATATGCACTTTTCTTCCTCCCACCATTGCTAGCCTCACTAATACCGCGCACTTCTCGCCGGTATCATACACCCACCATATACCGTCCTCAAAACAGCCACCATACCTACCTATCACGGCATTTCCATAGCCATTCCGGGATATATCGCCATGCAACTTTCCACTGTTCCATTTATTATGACACGTTCCATCATTGTCACATTGCTTTGCATGATCATGTAGTTGACATCTTATTTGTGGCAAAGCCACCATTCATAATTCTTTCATACATGTCACTCTTGATTCATTGCTTATCCCGGTACACCGCCGGAGGCATTCATATAGAGTCATATTTTGTTCTAAGTATTGATTTGTAATTGTTGAGTTGTAAGAAAATAAAAGTGTGATGATCATCATTATTAGAGCATTGTCCCAAGTGAGGAAAAGGATGATGGAGACTATGATTCCCCCACAACTCGGGATGAGACTCCGGACGAAAAATGAAGAAGAGAAGAGGCCATAAAAAAGAGAAAAGGCCCAAATAAAAAAAGAGAAAAAGAGAGAAGGGACAATGTTACTATCCTTTTACCACACTTGTGCTTCAAAGTAGCACCATGATCTTCATGATAGAGAGTCTCTCATTTTGTTACTTTCATATACTAGTGGGAATTTTTCATTATAGAACTTGGCTTGTATATTCCAAGGATGGGCTTCCTCAAAATGCCTTAGGTCTTCGTGAGCAAGCGAGTTGGATGCACACCCACTTAGTTTCTTTTGTTGAGCTTTCATACACGTATAGCTCTAGTGCATCCGTTGCATGGCAATCCCTACTCACTCACATTGATATCTATTAATGGGCATATCCATAGCCCGCTGATACGCCTAGTTGATGTGAGACTATCTTCCCCTTTTTGTCTTCTCCACAACCACCATTCTATTCCACATATAGTGCTATATCCATGGCTCACGCTCATGTATTGCGTGAAGATTGAAAAAGTTTGAGAATGTCAAAAGTATGAAACAATTTCTTGGCTTATCATCGGGGTTGTGCATGATTTAAATACTTTGTGTGGTGAAGATTGTGCATAGCCAGACTATATGTTTTTGTAGGGATAACTTTCTTTGGCCATGTTATTTTGAGAAGACATGATTGCTTTGTTAGTAGCTTGAAGTATTATATTTATGTCAATATGAACTTTTGTCTTGAATCCTTCGAATCTGAATATTCATACCACAATTAAGAAGAATTACATTGAAATTATGCCAAGTAGAACTCCGCATCAAAAATTATCTTTTTTATCATTTACCTACTCGAGGACGAGCATGAATTAAGCTTGGGGATGCCTGATATGTCTGCAACGTATCTATAATTTTTTATTGATCCATGCTATATTATCTACTGTTTTGGACAATATTGGGCTTTATTATCCACTTTTATATTATTTTTGGGACTAACCTATTAACCGGAGGCCCAGCCCAGAATTGCTGTTTTTTTCCTATTTCAGAGTTTCGCAGAAAAAGAATATCAAACGGAGTCCAAACGGAATGAAACCTTCGGGAACGTGATTTTTAGGAAGGTTATGATCCGGGAGAATTGGACCCTGCATCAAGAAAGAAAAGAGGAGGCCATGAGGTAGGGGGCCGCGCCCACCCCCCCAGGGCGCGCCCTCCACCCTCGTGGGCCCCCTGTTGCTCCACCGATGTACTCCTTCCTCCTATATATACCTACGTACCCCCAAACGATCAGATACGGAGTCAAAAACCTAATTCCACCGCCGCAACCTTCTGTACCCACGAGATCCCATCTTGGGGCCTGTTCCGGAGCTCTGCCGGAGGGGGCATCCATCACAGAGGGCTTATACATCAACACCATAGCCTCTCTGATGAAGTGTGAGCAGTTTACCTCAGACCTTCGGGGCCATAGTTAGTAGCTAGATGGCTTCTTCTCTCTTTTTGGATCTCAATACAATGTTCTCCCCCTCTCTCGTGGAGATCTATTCGATGTAATCTTCTTTTTGCGGTGTGTTTGTTGAGACCGATGAATTGTGGGTTTATGATCAAGATTATCTATGAACAATATTTGAATCTTCTCTGAATTCTTTTATGTATGATTGGTTATCTTTGCAAGTCTCTTCGAATTATCAGTTTGTTTTGTCCTACTAGATTTATCTTTCTTGCAATGGGAGAAGTGCTTAGCTTTGGGTTCAATCTTGCGGTGTCCTTTCCCAGTGACAGTAGGGGCAGCAAGGCACGTATTGTATTGTTGCCATCGAGGATAACAAGATGGGGTTTTTATCATATTGCATGAATTTATCCTTCTACATCATGTCATCTTGCTTAACGCGTTACTCTGTTTTCATGAACTTAATACTCTAGATGCATGCTGGATAGTGGTCGATGAGTGGAGTAATAGTAGTAGATGCAGGCAGGAGTCGGTCTACTTGTCTCGGACGTGATGCCTATATACATGATCATACCTAGATATTCTCATAACTATGCTCAATTATGTCAATTACTCAACCGTAATTCGTTCACCCACCGTAAAATATTTATGCTCATGAGAGAAGTCACTAGTGAAACCTATGGTCCCCGGGTCTATCTTCATCATATTAATCTTCCAACACTTGTTTATTATCTTTGCCTTTTACTTTGCTTTTATTTTACTTTGCATCTTTATAACAAAAATACCAAAAAATATTATCCTATCATATCTATCAGATCTCACTCTCGTAAGTGACCGTAAGGGATTGACAACCCCTTATCGTGTTGGTTGCGAGGAGTTATTTGCTTTGTGCAGGTACGAGGGACTCGCGCGTAGCCTCCTACTGGATTGATACCTTGGTTCAAAAAAACTGAGGGAAATACTTACGCTACTTTGATGCATCATCCTTTCCTCTTCAAGGAAATCCAACGCAGTGCTCAAGAGGTAGCAGCGTGTCTCCCGTCGTCGTTCAATGGTAGTTCGAGCGTCTTCCTGGGCCCGTTCCCGAAGGACTTGATGTTGGTCGTGGCGTGTTCGCGGGTCGGACAACGCTGTGGAAACACTACCACCAACATCGGGTCGACGGGCCGGTGGCTGTTGTCACGGCCGCGGGGGGGGGGGGGTGCACCATGGTCGCAGCATCTCTGGTCTACCCACCGCCAGCATGCACCGGCTCGTCAGGACGCCGGTGCGAGGGTCCCGCCGGGAACGGCTCGTCTTTGTTGGCGAAGCCGACAAGGCTTTGGATGGTAGCTCTCCACTCGTCGAGCTTCTCCGCAGCAGGGGAAGTCGAGGAGCAGCTGCACGCGTGCCAGCGCTTCTGCTAGCGTAGGCGGCGGCGAGATCTGCGTAGACCGTGACGTGCTCCACTTCTAATTGGGTTAGAAGGGGCTCTGTCACGGTCTCGTGGTCGCCCGCCGCCCGCGCCGGCGTCTGAGCGCGCATGCCGGCCTGGTTCGTCCTGTGAGCGGCACACAGGACTCTTTCCGTGGCGGTGCCCGAGGGCTCCGGCATCATGGTGTTGCTCATCGCATGCGTCCTGGGAAGGGCGCAACGCGGGCGCCAACTGGGGTGCCGTAGAGGCTACTGCGCCGCCCGTGGGCAGCACGGCCCCGCCCCCGGACCCAGCGGCGCGTGGCTCGTCGTCTCGGACACGGACGATGCCGCTCGCCTGGCTCCGATCGCCAGACTGTCATGGATGCTCGTGGGCGGCGCCTCCGGCACCATCCGTGGCCACCCGATCTCCCGTTCGCGCTAGTGTGGACGGGCCTTCTCCGGGCGATCCGATCACCATCATCCCCTTCTTCTTGGGAGCCATGGTGATGAAGAACTGCTAGACTAACTGCTAGACCAGATTTTCACAACTGCGCGCCCCTACCTGGCACGCCAAAGATGTCGGGGAACGACACCTATGGGATCACTGGAATCCCTTCTACGGTTGGCGGGCGCGAGGCTGTGCAAAGAGCGGGTCTAGAAGCCACCACAAAGATCGTTTACCCAAGTTCGGGCCGCGAGGATGCGTAATACCCTAGTCCTACTTTTGTGTATATTTGAGTGTTCTTGAGCTTTTGAACTAGCTATGGTGCGTGTGTCGTCCAAAAGATTTGAATCCTCTCTCAATACGTCGCGGGCCTCCTTTTATAGACAAAGGGGTTGCCACAGTGGCACACAGGAGGTGGAAAGTTATACAGTGTACAAGCTTATCGCCTGTCATTACATGACAAAGTGTACTAAATGCGCTACTTAGGTGTCCACTTGCTTTATAGGGGGCGGTCACGAGGCCCGTCCCACCCCTCGCCGCTCTGCCTTGCTCCGGCACGTGTCCAGGCCAACGAGGCATGCAACACCACGTAGGCTGGCAGGCTGCTGAGTTGGCGTGGTGGTAGGGTCTTCATGAAGATCTGCATGCCACCATGCAGGTGCTTGCTGAGTTGGCCTAGAGGCCGCATGTCGCCATGCAGGTGCTCGCCTAGTTGATGGGCTGGCAGCTGTATGGGAACGGCGATGGAGTCTTGGCAGATGTGGGCCTGGCTGTGGCCCCGCGGATGTCTTCGGCAGGAGTCTTGCCGGGGCCCCGGCAAGGGTCTTGCCATGGCATCGTGGTCATCCCCGACAAGGATCTTGCCGAGGGTCTTGTGGGTATCCTCGGCAAGGATCTTGCTGAGGATCGTCGTCTTCTGATTCTCATCTGATCTTCACAAAGATCTGCATGCCACCATGGAGGTGCCTCCCGAGCCTTGGTTCCAATGTGGTTGACGGTGTTGGAACTCTTGGGCTCAAGGGTGGCGGCTCCGCTGGTGTTGGGCAAGTTGCCCCGACAAGGTTCTTGCCGGGGCTGTGGAGGCCGCCCCGGCAAGGGCCTTGCCGCGGGAGTTCACGTCGCACCTCTGCTCTTTGTGTCTCTGTCTTGGCGTTGCTCTGTTGTCTTGTGGCTTTGCTTCCCTCCTTTGACCCGCCAAGCGTGGCCAGGGGCTGCGACTGCCCGCGCACAAGTAAAGGGGTGAAAAAAGGGATCTCTACTTTTGTACACCGACAATCATTTTCGAGAGGTATGAAGTTGATGAATTTAGTAAACACTACCTTCTCTCCCCACCTTTTATTTTTTGTTTTTATTAGTTAAATAAAATTGAATGCCATGTTTTGTCTGTTTTCTGAATTTCCCGTGCAATAAAAAATGACCCAAAAATAAAAGTTCTCATAATGCTCTGGAAATTTAATGTGATTTTTTTCTGAATATTTAAGAATTTCTGGTGCAAATAATATCAAAGGGAGGTGCACCAGGTGGGCACAACCCACCTGGGCGCGCCAGGACCCCCGGGCGTGCCCTGGTGGGTTGTGGTCCCCACGTGGGCCCCCTTACTTATCCCTTCACACCACATCATCACTTACCTCCAGAAAAAATTCACCTTCGCTGTCCCTCCCGTGTTCTTGCTCTCAAACCCGCGGATTTTGATCTCTTTGCTCGAAGCTCCGTTTCCGAAACTGTTTCGGGGGATTGTTGCTCGATATGTGACTCCACCGTTTGTCCAATTAGTTTTTGTTTTAGTGGTTTATATTTTGAATAATTAGCTACTCTTGGTGCTAATGTAGATGATCTTGCATGTTGAATTCTTAGAGTTCTAAGTAGTTTGAATGCTTGCTATGGCCTCTATGTATCCCTATGAGTAGTTGTTATCAATTGTATGAAGCTTTGTTGATAAATTTTTGTCACCTAAAATTTTTCAGAAAATTGTACGCGAACATGATGAACCTATTTGGAAGGAGTTCTTCGGGGAGGAGATCCTCGGGGGCATCTTCTAGTGACAATTCCGCTCGCCGGTCTTATGTTGAACCAAGTGAAAGTTCCATACGAGATGCCGCCACCAAAACATGCTTACGGCCTTGTGATGATTGTATGGTGCGTGTGGGTTAAGGAGGATTTGAGCAACATGTTCACAATGCCGGTCTCGGTCCCTACATTTCAGATAAGTGCGATCAACACCACACTCTCACTGAATCATTTGTCAAATGATTTAAATTCCATCCCCGTGAGTCTAGGGTGTCATTTAAACTGTATGAAAATTCATTCACCATATCACTAGAGAGTTTTGCTCACCACTGCAAACTCCCATTCTGGGGTTCGCTTGATGAACCGCCGAGGGCTGAGTACCAATCATTCTTGACTAGTCTTTGTTACAGTGAGATGAGGGGAGTGGCAAGGTAGAATAAAGAGCATTCACTTTCCTGCTATTCAGTACTTTGCATTATTTAACGGGAAATGTATAGTAGGCAAGGAAGATCGTAGCACACTTTGTGCCCCAGAATTGAGCCTCATACGCACCACTATCACCGGTGAAAGAAGTTATAATCTTGGAGCGATTGTTGCACGCAGACTGCAGCATAACGCTAATAGTGGCTATTTCTATGGTGGAATTTACGCCACGCGATTAGCACGAGGACTAGGTGTTTCACCTCTGCCCTTTGACCCTATCCTATCCACGCAGTATTTAGACTTTGATGCTTTGAAAAGTCATAAGATCCTGAAAGGAAAATTCATAATTTCACTTACAATCTGTTGTGCACACATATTTGCCTGCGCCTACTCTTTTTGACCATCACAGCAAAGGGATATTTGTTCTTGAGAGCGAGGCCCGAGCTCACAACGTGGCAGTGGAGGCAGCAAGGCAGGCCAACACATCCGCGCCAAGAGCCTCCGTGAGCTACCACTCCGACTATTATGCAGGCTACTGATCGATTACCAAGTTAGGCCAAAAGCCTAAGCTTGGGGGAGTACGTGTTTCTCACTGACATTACATTCATGTTCACACATTTCATTCAGTTGTTGGTGTTCACACTTTTTCATTGTATCATCCATGTTAGATTTATTTTCTTGCTTTCTTCTTGTGTGTTTGAAAAACTTTAGAAAAGCCAAAAAAATTAGTTGTAGTTAGTTTACTTTCTATGCATGCTTAGTTGTAATACTAAAAATAAAACCCAAAAAGATTTCCTTGTTCTTCTTTTGCTTGTTGGGAGTTTTCCTGTGTAAATAGTTTTTCTCGTTTTTGCTTTCCCCTTTTATTTAGCTTGTTCAAGAAAACCAAAAACTCCAAAAATATTTCAGTGTGTTTCTCTGAACTTCTTTTCTTTTTATTCGAGTTGTACCAAGGAGAAGACCACGATGAAAATGTTGAGTGGCTCTCTTATGAATAATTGTTGATCTAATAAAGAGCCCATTTTACCTTGTCTTCTCCTGTTGAATAAAATGTTTGGAAATTCCAGCTTACTCCACGGCACTCTTGCACTATTATTATATTCACATCATTCGGTCATGCAAGTCAAAGGCAATAATGACGATATTCGATGAATTGGTCGTGGCAAAGAGAAACGGGTATGAACTCGACTTGTTCTATTTTTGTAAATATGTTTAACCTAGTATCCATGATTCAGCCCATTATAATTAAACATGTTTGCAATGACAATTAGAGATTATAGTTTCTCATGCCATGCATAAGTAGCTAGGAGTGGATAATGATTTATCTTGGATATCAACATTGCGTTAAAATGATTTTGATGTAGTATGATGATATGGTATCCTCCTCTGAATATTCGAGTGGCTTGACTTGGCACATGCTCATG
Organism: Aegilops umbellulata; assembly: GCA_032464435.1. Taxonomy (NCBI): domain Eukaryota; kingdom Viridiplantae; phylum Streptophyta; class Magnoliopsida; order Poales; family Poaceae; genus Aegilops; species Aegilops umbellulata. Next base: position 236,364,387 of record CP136055.1, on the reverse strand, counting down.
CATGTAGTTGAATCAAAACCAACATAGCCTCTATGATATTTATGTTCATGGTGTTCATATCCTACTCATGCTAGTGTCCAATGTTACTTACGCATAATGCATGTTCATGACCTTTGTTGCTCTCTAGCTGGCCGCTTCTCAACCTATTTGCTAGCCTTAGCCTGTACTAAGTGGGAATTCTGCTTGTACATCAAAAATCTTGAACCCAAGTTATTCTCGATGAGTCCACCATACCTACCTATATGCCGTATTACCCTGCCGTCCTAAGTAAATTTGCATGTGCCATCTCTAAAAAATTCAAATAAATATCCTTTTTGTGTGCCTGGATCGTTCATGGAATGATAGGAGGTGGTCGATATCTTCCATGCTAAGCGGGTTATTCTCAGGTCGAGTGTTTATTCACTCGTCATCGCACGAGAAAAGGACGGTAATAGGGATGCCCAGTCCCAAACTTTAAACAGAAAAGCTTACAAATAATCAAACAAAAACTCCCAATGGAGTCAAAACCTTTACTTTTATCGCCTGGGAAACGCCACTAGCGTGCTTATCATGGAAGATATTGATAACTGATAGTCGTGAAGTAAATGAGAAGGGTGCATGCCTCAAAATATCATTTACCTCTATTTTAAAAACTTGAGCTCTAGCACCTATGCAAATCACTGCTTCCCTCTGCGAAGGGACTTTCTATTTACTTTTACGTTGTGTCATCACCTTCTTAAATAAGCGCCAGAACCTGAGAGCACTTATGTCATGCTGATGCACTGTGTGTAGCTAATGTTGGGTGCATCATGACTGGATCTTTTCTACCATAAATTACAATGTTTAGTCGCTGCTTGAACTCTGGAGGTGCTCTGCATTTATGTTTTGCAGTCTCAGAAAGGGCTAGCGAGATACCACTATTGTCATATTATATCATGGTTGTTTTGATAACATGTTGCCATTTGAGATATCTTATTATTGCTCGCTAGTTGATTATGTCATTGATATGAGTAAATATAACTTTTAAGGGTTATTGTCGGCATGGTTAGTTATAATGTTGGCTGAAAACCTAGGTGCTGTTTAAGCTTATTTATGCAAACAGGAGAAAAATAGTTTGAAAAGTTTTTCTTTTTCACTTTCAGTTTATCAACTGAATTGCTTGAGGACAAGCAAAGGTTTAGCTTGGGGGAGTTGATACGTCTCCAACGTATCTACTTTTCCTAACGTTTTCCTCTTGTTTTGGACTCTAATTTGCATGAATTGAATGAAACTAACCCCGGACTGAAGCTGTTTTCAACAGAACTACCATGGTGTTGTTTATGTGCAGAAATAAAAGTTCTTAGAATGCAGCCAAGAGCCACCAGAGGGGGGCACCTGGGTGGGCACAACCCACCAGGGTGCGCCTGCCCTCCTAGGCGCGCCCAGGTGGGTTGTCCCCACCTGGTGGCCCCGCAGACCCTAAAACCAATGCTATAAAATCCTATTTTTTCCAGAAAAAGATCAGGGAGAAAGAATTATCGCGTTCCACGAGATGGAGCCACCGTCACCTCCTGTTCTTCACCAGGAGTCCACATCTGGAGTCTGTTTGGGGCTCCGGAGAGGGGGGTCTTCGTTCTTCGTCATCACCAACCCTTCTCCATCGCCAATTCCATGATGCTCCCCGTCGGGAGTGAGTTATTCCTTCGTAGGCTCGCTGGTCGGTGAGGAGTTGGATGAGATTCATTATGTAATCGAGTTAGTTTTGTTAGGGCTTGATCCCTAGTATCCACTATGTTCTGAGATTGATGTTGCTATGCTTAAGGCTTGTCACTTTGGGCCCGGGTGCCATGAATTCAGATCTGAACCATTTATGTTATCACCATTATATCCATGTTCTAGATCCGACCTTGCAAGTTATAGTCACCTACTACGTGTTATGATCTGGCAACCCCGGAGTGACAATAGTCGGGACCACTCCCGGTGATGATCGTAGTTTGAGGAGTTCATGTATTCACTATGTGTTAATACTTTGTTCCGGTTCTCTATTAAAAGAAGGCCTTAATATCCCTTAGTTTCCAATATGGACCCCGCTACCACGGGAGGGTAGGACAAAAGATGTCATGCAATTTATTTCCATAAGCACGTATGACAATTTACAGAATACATGCCTACATTATATTTATGAACTGGAGCTAGTGCCATATCGCCCTAGGTTATGACTGTTACATGATGAATATCATCCAACAAATTACCGATCCAATGCCTATGAATTTATCTTATATTGTTCTTGCTAAGTTACTACTACTATTGTTACTATTGCACTTGCTACAAAAATACTACTACTACCACTGTTACCGTTACTATTGTTGTTGTCACTACTATCAAAACTATCATATTACTTTGCTACTAATCACGTTGCTGCGGATAATTAATCTCCAGGTGTGGTTGAATTGACAACTCAGCTGCTAATACCTTCAAATATTCTTTGGCTCCCCTTGTGTCGAATCTATAAATTTGGGTTGAATACTCTACCCTCGGAAACGGTTGCGATCCCCTATACTTGTGGGTTATTAGTGTCTAACTAAGCTTGCCTTACAGTACAAGTTAAACATATGGCAGTTAACCTCTTTGGGCCTCAAGTCGCCTCTGGGTCTTAGGCCTTGAATAGGCTTGCTTCATGATCCGCCATCTTCATCTTTAAGTCGCGAGTGGTATGACCCGGCCCCTCCTGGGCGGGTCATACCCAGTAGTTATATCCTCCGCAACTTTATATCATTTTTTGGGACTTACCTAAGGGCTCTATGAAATAATTCTGTCAACAAGAGCATATTCGTCTCAATGTTTCATGAGTGGCTCACCCCCAGTCCAATGGTCAAGCTGAAAGGGCCAATCAAGAGATCTTAAGAGGGATAAAGCCCTGGCTTATGGTCCCTTTGCCAAGGATGTCGGGTTGTTGGGTTGAGGAGTTACCTTATGTACTTTGGAGCATCAACACCACCCCTAACAGATCCACGGCTTATACGCCTTTCTTCATGGTTTACGGGGCAGAGGCGGTTCTTCCAAGCATCATCCATCATGATTCACCCCATGTGGCGGCTTATGTTGAAGCTGACAACGAAAAATCACGTCAGGATGCTCTAGATTTGTTGGATGAAGAGTGTGATCTTGCGGCGGCTCGTTCGGAGATATACCAGCAAGATCTGCGTCGCTATCATAGCCGCCGGGTTAAAACTCGAACCTTTCAAGACGGCGATTTGGTGCTCCGGCTCATCCAAGATCAAACAGACATGCATAAGTTATCCCCACCTTGGGAAGGGCCTTTTGTGGTCAGCAAAAACCTGAACAATGGGTCATATTATCTTATTGATGTTCAAGAACACAAGGACTCGCGCACATCGGAGGAGGAGACCCGCGGGCCATGGAACACCGCTCATATTCGGCCATATTACACTTGAGCCACCGGCTCTTGTGTTGTACATACTTTCTTCAATGTATATATCATGATCACTATAATAAAGCAGGCATCCCTGATAATTCATGGCCTTTGTCGTTTCATTTCTAAGTATATGAGCCTTTATTGTTTGTTCATAAGGCCACTTGGGGGCTTCTTGCTCATCGAGCGTCGCCTACCCACTTGGTCCAACTTACATGCCGCCTCATAAGACGACTTGTGGGCTTTTTGCTCATTGAGCATCGCCTACCCACTTGGTTCGGCTTACATGTTGACCCCTATGGTCACTTGGGGGCTCCCTGCTCGTTGAGTATGGCCTACCCTCTTGATCTGACTTACATGCCGACCCCTATGGTCACTTGGGGGCTCCTAGCTTGTTGAGCATAGCCTACCCTCTTGATCCAGCTTACATGCCGACCCCTATGGTCACTTGGGGGCTCCCTGCTCATTGAGCATAGCCTGCCCTCTTGATCCGGCTTACATGCTGACCCCTATGGTCACTTGGGGTCTCCTTGCTCATTGAGCATAGCCTACCCTCTTGATCCGGCTTACATGTCGTCTCCTATGGTCACTTGGGGGCTTCTTACTTATTGAGCGTGGCCTACCCTCTTGATCCGGCTTACATGCCGTCTCCTATGATCACTTGGGGGTTGCCTGCTCATTCAGCACATCCTACCCTCTTGATCCGGCTTACATGACATCTTATTAATCGTTTGGGGGATTCCTGCTCAATGAGCAAAGCCATGCTTACCCTCTCGATTGGCTTACATGTCAGGTGTAAACACCAAAAGCTGCATTTTTCGCTTGGTGGTCTTTGAAAGACTTGTGTTTCTGGATTTCTATTTTTTCTGTAAATTTTGGATTCATGTTTTTCTTCCATATCAACATATGGCTTTTACAATTCAGGCCATGTAGCCTTAACTATATGACTCATAATTGAGCATATTGGGTTAATGACCCGCCCTGCCAGCGGATTATAAGCCGCCAGGAGAAATTGCCTCGCACAACCAACATCATGATATATCATATCTATGACCCGCCCTAGTTTAAGCCGCCAGGGCACATGTTATTTACTTGTGTGCAGGGAATATGTTAATGTTATAAATGCAAAAAGTAGATCTTCAACATCAATTCGGCGGTTTAAAATATTCAGCAAGGCCAAACATGCACGATGGCATGGCAGATCATGGTTTTAAACTAGCCTATTACAAGGCTTTCCAAAGCCCAATTGATTAAGATGTTTTCAGAGAGAAATGTTATGCTGAAGTCTAAGAGCCACCCCTTGGTTTAGTTGTTCTGGGCTTGGCATGTTGAAGACTCTGGGTCATCTTGCACCGATTCTTCTTATTCTTCATCCATTGGTTGGAAATCAGGTGATGTCCAATTGATGTTGGTTACAGCTTTGAATACACAATCGTCATCTATGAGCGTGGATGGATCAATATCAGGAGCAAAAGTGTGCTTACGTGTTGGTGGAATAAGATCCATAACTTCATAAACCGGTGCCTTCACTTTTGCATTTTCAACGGTATAAGCCACCTAATACTTGGATAGATATGTTTCTTCTGCCAGTTTGCTCGCCAAAGGACGCATTTCCCTTACACATTTGGCAATGTCATCTGCATCAAAGGGAGACCCATCTTCTTTTAAGCTTGGACAACCAGTGGCCATCTCCTCCGGGTCTAGCTCCGCTTTCCACGCTTTGGTCCGGCTCAGGGCGGCGATGGCACCAGCTCTGGCAGCTAACTGCTTTATCTCCTCCACCCTTTGGGGTACGACTGACAGTTTGTCCAGTGTTTCCCTGATAAGTGCGGGTGGCTGTTGGAGCCTCTGGGGCCTGGTTACACACACAAAGCGATAAGTTGCCAGGCGGGTTAAAGTAATTTACTGATGCAAAATTGCCATGAAATATCACTTACTAAAGATGGCGGTTGTCATTTGATTCACATGTCGCTTTAAACCGGATAACTCTTCAGTGACCGGTTTAAGAGCTACTTCAGCATTTTCAGCTCTCTTCAAAAGAGAGGCCTTGTTGGTTTCCCAGCCGGTTCTCTGCGTGTTGAAATCCGTCTTTAATTTTTTAGAAACCTCCAAGGCGGCTTACAATTCCGATTTGGCCTTTGATGTCTCTGATTGTTGTAACGTGATGTTCTTCCGCACATCGATCACCTGAGACTCCTTCATGTTTAGCTCAGCCTGCAAGGATAAATCAAGCAATATTCATGAGTCGTGATAATGATTCTATTGAAGTCCCAAGCACATTACAAAGTATTCTACTTGGCACTTGGGGGTTAATGTAGGTCGTTTCTCTTTCAAGACAAATGACCCAGTTAGATTCTTCAAATTAAGCCGGCTCATGGGGGCTACGTATTTGGATTTCTTTGCAACCAAGATGTTAAGTCCCGGCTTAGCTATGCAGCTTAAGCCGACCCTTGGGGACTACTCATTTGGATCTAATGCAGACAGGGTCATTTTTGAAGGATTGCATGAAGGCTGTCATATAAGTCTACAACATTCTCAAAAATTTTCATATCCTATAGACTTGGCGGCTGATATATATATTGATATGAGAAGGGTTCTAATGGTTACCTCAAAGCATTCTTTCATCAGATTGACTAAGCCGGCTTCCATGTCTCGGCTGGTATGCAGGCGGCTTAAATGGCCCGAGTGAATCTCGCTGGCACTGAAGCTGGCGTAGCTTTCCAAGTTCAATTTCCATTTCCCTTTGTCAGTAGCGGAGAATTCTTCTTTGGCACTGTGTTTTGATAAAACAGTGGGATGACCTGGCTCTGTATAACCGGACCCAATAACTACGACATCCTCGACCTCTTCTTCAGCAGGCTTCGCAGGACTTGGCGGTTTAGCATTGGGCGGTTCAACATCAATGGGATCCGCTCAGATATTGAGAGTTTCTGGCGGCGGGTCATCAACAGGAGTGTGGTGTGAAGATACAGATATGGTTTGGTTCGGCAACCTTGGGGTCTTCAGCCGGCTAGTTTATCTTCACCTTTTTTGCTTGGCTTGGCTTTGCCACTTGAAGTAAGACATATAAAGATATTAGCATGATAACTTGTAAAGCGCTTAAAAGCAAAGAAATTTAATGTTCTCACCCAGGAGCGACTTTGAAGAGGGGGATTTGAGTCCCAGTGGAGTCGCTAGATGAGGATCGAGAGGTTCCCTGATAGTTGGAGTCGAAAGGGTTAAGGGGTTGTCGGATAAGACCCACCTTTGGAAAAGCTAAGTCACAAATCCGTGAAACCTATTCTCAGCGTTTGTGAGGGGCCGGTGTATTGGGCAAGCTGGCATGTAGATCTCCTCCCCCGTTGTTCCAGGTTGTACGTTGAGCTTCACGCTACTGTTTCTTCAAAATCAAGTTTGGATCTAAGTAAGCCAAAGGGTGAGAAACCTTACTTTCCGGGTCGCTCGCCGAACTTTCTGTCCTGGTAAAGGCTCTGAGTTGAAGGAAATGATATTTACCTCTTCAGCCTTAGCCTGGCTGGTCTCCGCGTCGTCCTGAGAGGGGTCAGTGTCAATAGTACAAAAAATGAGCCAAGGGAATCAAGTTCTACCTCCGACTCATCATCGTTCAGCGCAAAAAGTTCTGATGTGTTTGCCTTCTTCTTGGCGGGTTTCTTGGAAGCCTTCGTCTTATCTCTAACCTTCTTGGCCGGTTTATCTTGCAACTTCTTACTCCAGAAGGGAGCGTCAGCCTGAAAAAGAAGCAAACCAAGATGAAAAATGTGCAATACAGTATGGATAATGATTATAAGAAAATCAGGATAAGGTACTTACGGCTGGAGCCGGGTTAAGAGTGCAGAAGGGGTTCAACCCTGCCTTGCTGCAAGTCTCTAAACTCTCGTTGAGCAGAGTCTTAGTCATATCATTGATCTCTTTATCTTCTAGACGGATTGGAGAATAACGCAGCGGATCATTGACATCGCCCGGTATATTCACACATTAAACCAGAGCAGCGGCTTAAAGGTATGATTCTCCAGGCGACCCAGCATCGAACCAAGTCCACTCCGATCAATCTATTGGCAATCAAGGCCCTCACCTTTGAGAAGGTAGGCATGTACGTGGCCAGTTCAGCAGTGGTGAGCCGATCTCGAAGTGGATGCTTCGGGCTAGCTGACGGTCGTGGAAACCCAGTAAAGGATTTCCGTTAGATGGAGAACTATCTTGGCAGTAGAACCAGGTTTGATTCATGTCCTTAGGGTGACTGGGAAGTGAGGTCGTGGGAAAGATAGCATCTCTTCGCCTTTGGATTGAAATGCCCCCAAGTTCTAGGCAAGGTCCATCTGTGAATTCAGTCTGGCGGTTCAGATAATAATATTGTCGAAAAAGATTGACATTGGGTTCCTCTTGAAGATAGACTTCGCAAAAAACTTGAAAGTTGCAGATGGAATTGGGTCCAATGTCCTGAGGATGTAGGTTGAAAATGTGTAGCACATCGTGAAAGCATTTCCAGCAGGGCAGAGAGAAGTCGCGGTTCATATGATCAGTAAATACTATGACCTCGCCCTCCTTCGGCTACGGTCTCACTTCTGTTCCTGGAGCTTGCCAATGAATAACATCTTTGGTGAATAGAAAGCCCACTTGAACGTATTTCGTGAGAGTTTGTTCTGTGATAGTGGAGGCGACCCAGGTGATGAGGTGACGGTCTTGTTCATGTTCAACAAGGAACGTCTAAGGAATACAGTGCAATGGATTAATATTAAAAGGAAGAATTCCCCAATATCTTTAAGGTGCATGGTTAAGTCGATAGTTTTTATAAGCAAAGAGTTATGGCCGTTCGGTTGGTGAACCGGATGAAGCTATGGTGGGTCACAGAAAGTTGTTGGTTTAGCCGCCCAGCAAGTGAATGGCGAGTCAGGTAGTCTATCATGGCAGCTAATATTTTTCTAAGTACTGAACAAACAAGTTCCACACATCAGTTCTATGATTTTGGATCTACTGCAGCTCCAAAAATGGACGAAAATTGTTAAACCTAGCGCACAGTGGTGTTGGGGAACGTAGTAATTTCAAAAAAATTCCTATGCACATGCAAGATCATGGTGATGCATAGCAACGAGAGGGGAGAGTGTTGTCTACGTACCCTCGTAGACCGAAGCGGAAGCGTTGACGCAACGTAGAGGAAGTAGTCGTACGTCTTCCCGGTCCAACCGATCCAAGCACCGTTACTCCGGCACCTCCGAGTTCTTAGCACATGTTCAGCTCGATGACGCTCCCCGGGCTCCGATCCAGCAAAGCTTCAGGGATGAGTTCTGTCAGCACGACGGCGTGATGACGATGATGATGTTCTACCAACGCAGGGCTTCGCCTAAGCACCGCAACGATATGACCGAGGTGGAATATGGTGGAGGGGGCACCACACACGGCTAAGGAACGATCACGAAGATCAACTTGTGTGTTCTAGGGGGCCCCCCTGCCCCCGTATATAAAGGAGGGAGGGGGAGGTGCGGCCGGCCCCAAGGGGTGCGCCTAGAGGAATCCTACTCCCACCGGGAGTAGGACTCCCCCCTCTCTTGCCTTGTTGGAGAAGGAAAGGGGGAAGGAGAAGAGGAAAGGGCGGTGCCCCCCCCTTCCTTGTCCTATTCGAACTAGGGGGGCACATGGCCAGCCCTGGCCAGCCCCTCTGTTCTCCCGTATGGCCAATGTAGGCCCATTAACCCCCGGGGGGGTTCCGGTAACCCCCGGTACTCCGGTAAAATGCCGATTTCACCTGGAACCATTCCGATGTCCAAATATAGGCTTGCAATATATCGATCTTTACGTCTCGACCATTTCGAGACTCCTCGTCATGTCCGTGATCACATTCGGGACTCCGAACTACCTTCGGTACATCAAAATGTATGAACTCATAATAACTGTCATCGTAACGTTAAGCGTGCGGACCCTACGGTTCGAGAACAATGCAGACATGACCGAGACACGTCTCCGGCCAATAACCAATAGCGGGACCTGGATCCCCATATTGGCTCCTACATATTCTACGAAGATCTTTATCGGTCAGTCCGCATAACAACATACGTTGTTCCCTTTGTCATCGGTATGTTACTTGCCCGAGATTCGATTGTCGGTATCCAATACCTAGTTCAATCTCGTTGTCGGCAAGTCTCTTTACTCGTTCCGTAATACATCATCTCACAACTAACATATTAGTTGCAATGCTTGCAAGGCTTATGTGATGTGCATTACCGAGAGGGCCCAGAGATACCTCTCCGACTATCGGAGTGACAAATCCTAATCTCGAAATACGCCAACCCAACAAGTACCTTTGGAGACACCTGTAGAGCACCTTTATAATCACCCAGTTATGTTGTGACGTTTGGTAGCACACAAAGTGTTCCTCCGGTAAACGGGAGTTGCATAATCTCATAGTCATAGGAACATGTATAAGTCATGAAGAAAGCAATAGCAACATACTAAACGATCGGGTGCTAAGCTAATGGAATGGGTCATGTCAATCAGATCATTCAACTAATGATGTGACCTCATTAATCAAATAACAACTCTTTGTTCATGGTTAGGAAACATAACCATCTTTGATTAACGAGCTAGTCAAGTAGAGGCATACTAGTGACACTCTGTTTGTTTATCTATTCACACATGTATTATGTTTCCGGCTAATACAATTCTAGCATGAATAATAAACAATTATCATGGTAAATGAGGAAATAAATAATAACTTTATTATTGCCTCTAGGGCATATTTCCTTCAGTCTCCCACTTGCACTAGAGTCAATAATCTAGATTACACAGTAATGATTCTAACACCCATGGAGTTTTGGTGCTAATCATGTTTTGCTCGTGGAAGAGGCTTAGTCAACGGGTCTGCTACATTCAGATCCGTATGTATCTTGCAAATCTCTATGTCTCCCACCTGGACTAGATCCCGGATGGAATTGAAGCGTCTCTTGATGTGCTTGGTTCTCTTGTGAAATCTGGATTCCTTTGCCAAGGCAATTGCACCAGTATTGTCACAAAAGATTTTCATTGGACCCGATGCACTAGGTATGACACCTAGATCGGATATGAACTCCTTCATCCAGACTCCTTCATTTGCTGCTTCCGAAGCAGCTATGTACTCCGCTTCACATGTAGATCCCGCCACTCTTTGTTTAGAACTGCACCAACTGACAGCTCCACCGTTTAATGTAAACACGTATCCGTTTGCGATTTAGAATCGTCCAGATCAGTGTCAAAGCTTGCATCAACGTAACAGTTTACGATGAGCTCTTTGTCACCTCCATATACGAGAAACATATCCTTAGTCCTTTTCAGGTACTTCAGGATGTTCTTGACTGCTGTCCAGTGATCCACTCCTGGATTACTTTGGTGCCTCCCTGCTAAACTTATAGCAAGGCACACATCAGGTCTGGTACACAGCATTGCATACATGATAGAGCCTATGGCTGAAGCATAGGGAACATCTTTCATTTTCTCTCTATCTTCTGCAACGGTCGGGCATTGAGTCTTACTCAACTTCACACCTTGTAGTACAAGCAAGAATCCTTACTTTGCTTGATCCATTTTGAACTTTTTCAAAACTTTGTCAAGGTATGTGCTTTGTGAAAGTCCAATTAAGCGTTTTGATCTATCTCTATAGATCTTGATGCCCAATATGTAAGCAGCTTCACTGAGGTCTTTCATTGAAAAATTCTTATTCAAGTATCCCTTTATGCTATCCAAAAATTCTATATCATTTCTGATTAGTAATATGTCATCCACATATAATATCAGAAATGCTACAGAGCTCCCACTCACTTTCTTGTAAATACAGGCTTTTCCAAAAGTCTGTACAAACCCAAATGCTTTGATCACACTATCAAAGCGTTTATTCCAACTCCGAGAGGCTTGCACCAGTCCATAAATGGATCGCTGGACCTTGCACACTTTGTTAGATCGCTTTGGATCGATAAAACCTTCTAGTTGCATCATATACAACTCTTCTTCTAGAATTCCATTCAGGAATGCAGTTTTTACATCCATCTGCCAAATTTCATAATCATAAAATGCGGCAATTGCTAACATGATTCGGACAGACTTAAGCATCGCTACGGGTGAGAAGGTCTCATCGTAGTCAATCCCTTGAACTTGTCGAAAACCTTTTGCGACAAGTCGAGCTTTGTAGACAGTAACATTACCGTCAGCGTCAGTCTTCTTCTTGAAGATCCATTTATTCTCAATTGCTTGCCGACCATTGGGCAAGTCAACCAAAGTCCGCACTTTGTTCTCATACATGGATCCCATCTCAGATTTCATGGCTTCAAGCCATTTTTCGGAATCTGGGCTCACCATCGCTTCTTCATAGTTCGTAGGTTCATCATGATCTAGTAGCATGACTTCCAGAACAGGATTGCCATACCACTCTGGTGCGGATCTTACTCTGGTTGATCTACGAGGTTATGTAGTAACTTGATCTGAAGTTGCATGATCATCATCATTAACTTCCTCACTAATTGGTTTAGACGTCACAGAAACTGGTTCCTGTGATGTGCTATTTCCCAATAAGGGAGCAGGTACAGTTACCTCATCAAGTTCCACTTTCCTCCCACTCACTTCTTTCGAGAGAAACTCCTTCTCTAGAAAGGATCCATTTTTAGCAACGAATGTCTTGCCTTCGGATCTGTGATAGAAGGTGTACCCAACAGTTTCCTTTGGGTATCCTATGAAGACACATTTCTCCGATTTGGGTTCGAGCTTATCAGGTTGAAGCTTTTTCACATAAGCATCGCAGCCCCAAACTTTAAGAAACAACAACTTTGGTTTCTTGCCAAACCATAGTTCATAAGGCGTCGTCTCAACGGATTTTGATGGTGCTCTATTTAATGTGAATGCAGCCGTCTCTAAAGCATAACCCCAAAATGATAGCGGTAAATCTGTAAGAGACATCATAGATCGCACCATATCAAGTAAAGTACGATTACGACGTTCGGACACACCATTACGTTGTGGTGTTCCGGGTGGCGTGAGTTGCGAAACTATTCCGCATTTCTTCAAATGTAGACCAAACTCGTAACTCAAATATTCTCCTCCACGATTAGATCGTATAAACTTTATTTTCTTGTTACGATGATTTTCAACTTCACTCTGAAATTCTTTGAACTTTTCAAATGTTTCAGACTTATGTTTCATTAAGTAGATATACCCATATCTGTTTAAATCATCTGTGAAGGTGAGAAAATAACGATATCCGCCACGAGCTTCAATATTCATCGGACCACATACGTCTGTATGTATGATTTCCAACAAAACTGTTGCTCTCTCCATAGTACCGGAGAACGATGTTTTAGTCATCTTGCCCATGAGGCACGGTTCGCAAGTACCAAGTGATTCATAATCAAGTGGTTCCAAAAGTCCATCAGTATGGAGTTTTTTCATGCGCTTTACACCGATATGACCTAAACGGCAGTGCCACAAATAAGTTGCACTATCATTATCAACTCTGCATCTTTTGGCTTCAACATTATGAATATGTGTATCACTACTATCGAGATTCATCAAAAATAGACCACTCTTCAAGGGTGCATGACCATAAAAGATATTACTCATATAAATAGAACAACCATTATTCTTTGATTTAAATGAATAACCGTCTCGCATCAACCAAGATCCAGATATAATGTTCATGCTCAACGCTGGCACCAAATAACAATTATTTAGGTCTAATACTAATCCCGAAGGTAGATGTAGAGGTAGCATGCCGACCGCGATCACATCGACTTTGGAACCATTTCCCACGCGCATCGTCACCTCGTCCTTTGCTAGTGTTCGCTTAATCCGTAGTCCCTGTTTCGAGTTGCAAATATTAGCAACAGAACCAGTATCAAATACCCAGGTGCTACTGCGAGCTCTAGTAAGGTACACATCAATAACATGTATATCACATATACCTTTGTTCACCTTGCCATCCTTCTTATCCGCCAAATACTTGGGGCAGTTCCGCTTCCAGTGACCAGTCTGCTTGCAGTAGAAGCACTCAGTTTCAGGCTTAGGTCCAGACTTGGGTTTCTTCTCTTGAGCAACAACTTGCTTGCTGTTCTTCTTAAAGTTCCCCTTCTTTTTCCCTTTGCACTTTTTCTTGAAACTAGTGGTCTTGTTGACCATCAACACTTGATGCTCCTTCTTGATTTCTACCTCCGCAGCCTTTAGCATTGCGAAGAGCTCGGGAATCGTCTTATCCATCCCTTGCATATTATAGTTCATCACGAAGCCTTTGTAGCTTGGTGGAAGTGATTGGAGAATTCTGTCAATGACGCAATCATCCGGAAGATTAACTCCCAGTTGAATCAAGTGATTACAATACCCAGACATTTTGAGTATATGCTCACTGATAGGACTATTCTCCTCCATCTTGCAGCTATAGAACTTATTGGAGACTTCATATCTCTCAATCCGGGCATTCTGTTGGAATATTAACTTCAACTCCTGGAACATCTCATATGCCCCATAACGTTCAAAACGTCATTGAAGTCCCGGTTCTAAGCCGTAAAGCATTGCACATTGAACTATCGAGTAGTCATCAGCTTTGCTCTGCCAGACGTTCTTAACGTCGTCAGTTGCATCAGCAGCAGGCCTGGCACCCAGCGGTGCTTCCAGGACGTAACTCTTCTGTGCAGCAATGACGATAATCCTCAAGTTACGGACCCAGTCCGTGTAATTGCTACCATCATCTTTCAACTTTTCTTTCTCAAGGAACGCATTAAAATTCAACGGAACAACAGCACGGGCCATCTATCTACAATCAACATAAACAAGCAAGATACTATCAGGGACTAAGTTCATGATAAATTTAAGTTCAATTAATCATATTACTTAAGAACTCCCACTTAGATAGACATCCCTCTAATTGTAACATCCCAAAATTCTAAATTTTGGAATGTTATAATAAATAGATAGATTTGACCGACTGTTTGATTTGTTGTGTGATTGATTGAGTGAAATTCAAAACTTTTTGAAAGTTAAATGAGAGAGAATAAAAGGACTTTTCCCAAACTTTCATATTTGCTTTCTGACCTCCATGAATTCAAATTCTTTTGAAATACAAAACCCTTGAGCGAAGATGATATGACTTCTTCCATTTAAATTAAATGAAAGGGTATTTGAAAATAATTGAATTTCATTTGGAAATATTTCAATTCATAAACTTCTTGCAGCTCAATGATTTTCATGAGAGAAGATAAAATGACTTCTTCAAATTATATGAAATATAAGTTGGGAGTTTCAAAGAATTAAATTCAAAGTTCTTTTGAATTTATTTTCAATTTGGAGTTATTTGAGTTTTATTAAAATTATTTTTCTCCAAAAATAAAATATATGGAAATTAGGGTAACATGATTCCCTACAACCGAAAATTGGAGAGAAATAAATTTGAAATCATTTTGATATTTTTAAAATGATTTTTATTAGATTTTATTAGACCAGTGGCACTCTTTGAATTATCTGAATTTGTGTGAATTTTATTTAATGCTAGGAAAATGTTCAACTTGTAGAAATTCTTTTTCTGAAAATTTTGATATATAATATGCCTATATAAAGTTTTATTTTTATTTTCGTTTTTCAGTTTATCGCATTCTGTTTAAAAAGAAAACTACGCGCACGCCTGAAACTAACTGTCGCCCACATGGGCATCATAGTACTAGCGGGCGTCCTATTTTTTTTATCCTATGGGCCAGGCCCAGCCAGCTTTTTTTTTCTTAGGCCGATTTTATTAAGAAAAAAAAACTGCAGCCGCAGCGTGCGCGCGGCCGGCCGAAGGCCTTTAGGCCCATCCGTCTTTTTCTCCTCTGTTTCGTTTAATTACGTCTACGTTTAGTCCCACATTGCCTAGCCTTTGACCTCTAACCCTCTTTTCCATCAATAAATATAAATCCATAGAGCCTCCAAAAATCGTCCGATTCGGGTTAAATCAATATTTTGGTTTGACTAGATTATTTAAAGAAAAATATTTTTTTCCTCTCCGGCGCGACTTTTGGGAATTGTCTCCTTTCTCCGAAGTCATCTTTTCTCTGCCTTATAAAGGTATCTTTCTTTGTTTTTTTTACTTCCGTAGTTTATACGTTAGACCTTAGCCGTAGCTATTTTTCCTCCGTAAAACAGCTTGGCCCTGATTTTTCAAATAGCCATAACTTTTTACTCGTTCATCCAAATTAGATGAAACCAACGCCCACTTCTTCGTTACGATCTCCTCTATCCAGTAATCCAACTCAAACATTTTTTTCTAAGTTTAAAATTTGAATTAGATCAGATTTGAATTTGAACTTCGTTTGATCATAACTTGAGTTCCGTAACTCCGATTTAGTTGATTCTTTTTGCAAATCGAAGCTCTTGACCTAAACTTTCTGATAAGGCCAAATTCATATAATTTTGGTACCGTTAGAAA
This sequence comes from Aegilops umbellulata, assembly GCA_032464435.1. Lineage (NCBI taxonomy): Eukaryota > Viridiplantae > Streptophyta > Magnoliopsida > Poales > Poaceae > Aegilops > Aegilops umbellulata. Next base: position 236,348,593 of record CP136055.1, on the reverse strand, counting down.
TTGTTTTATGCTGCAAGAGTTATTTGTTTGGTTTGATGTTCTTACGAATCGTCTTCTTCGTTCTCTCTGATCTTTTGAGTGATTGCTTATGTGTGGTTACTATTGCTTGATTACGATAGATTGACCTGAGTGTGACGAGTAGATCTATCAAGAGTTTTGAGTGCGAATCATCTTCATCAACATTGCAGGCAAGTTCACACTTTGATCATATCCCTTTCATACCTAGTTTTTATTGCATTAGATCAATCCTCAAACATTGCATGATTAGGATCCAATTAAATTGTGGGATGGGAAGTAGATGAGGTAGTACCTATTACCTGTTTTATTATGAAACCCTTGGGAGTTACTTCAACGCGTTGCTTATATTGCTATGCTATGCTCGTAGACGTGGTTTGGGTATGAGTGAAATCCATGACAGATGTGAGATTGTTATTTAATGGTTCAACTTAAGGTGGCAACTTAAATACACATCTGGGTGGATTGCTAGGGGCACCCTGGGGATAGACCAGTGGACTTGCCCGGACACCTGGGGATGTACCAGCGTTGTCCTAGAAGATCCCGGGGATATACCGTGTGATCATCCTACGGTCCGCCACCCAGGCCCAAAGGGATCATAAGATTATTCATGCTAGAAACTTCCGTGTGCAGCCACAAGCCATTATGGGCTCTGGCATAGTTGATTAAGTCGTGCGAACTCTTATAGGGTAGACTAGCAGATGTAGGGGAAAGTAGGTGTACCGGTCTATCCAACGTAAGGTGCTAGCACTTCTGAAATACTATGTCTCAGTCATCCGTTTCTCAAACACCATGTAGTGCGAGAAATCAAACGGAGGCGGTCGAGTCTTGTGGGGAAAAGTGCGCAAACCTCTGCAGAGTGTACAAACTAATCATGATTAGTCGTCTCCCCGGTTATGGACGTTTTGAGTATCTAGTTCTTGGATTATCCTGTTGATCTCATCATGTTACTTTAATTAATTTTGTCAGGTGTTAATGATTACTTTTAATTGGGATTGAGAATGCTGTCAACCATTCTCAATGTTTAACAACCACCATGATAGTTAAATAAAATTATTCCTTTGCGGTAGGGAAAAATTTGGCTTTTCGCAAAAACCTTATAACCATAGAGCTTTTCCACCAGCCATATATGCATGTAGTGATAGCCATTGTTCATCATTTTCTCTATGGTGTGAATTTGCCAGTACATTCAATGTACTGACCCGTTTCGGGCTGCAACGTCTCATGTTGCAGGTTTTCTTACGACGAGTAAGTGATACGTTAGGGTTACGATTTCTACACTCAACTTTGCCGTTGGTGTTGATGGGAATCCACAACCTTGTTGCTTCCTCTATATTGGATTGAGGTAATAGTATTTACGTTAATTTATACATGTGATTTACCTCTGTTATAAATCCTTCGAGTACTGTGTGTGTCAGCATACCGATCCAGGGATGACACGTAAGCACAGAGCATACCGATCCAGGGATGACACGTAAGCACAGAGACTTGTCCCATTTGGGTCGGGTCGCTACAAGATGGTATCAAAGCACATGTTGACTGTAGGACGTGGCCCTAGAAACTGGCAAGCCATAGGAAAGATTTTTCTCTACTACTTCATTTTCAAAAAAAAAAGATCTTTTACCTCTCTTCTCTTTTGAGCTTATTCAAATATCCCTTTTAGTGAGACCATACCCTTTCCCCTTTTGACCACTCGAAGATTCGACTGACGAGACCACTTCAAGGAGTACAAAATATCGGACAACCACGACCACTACGGAATGAAGGAGATATTACTGTGCATCTGAATAATGGAAACTACAACGGCTGAAGACTCCGAAGACTAGGAGAACTTGGAGGCTCGGAAGAATTTCCAGATTTGTATGACCTAGGAAGGCTACCCTTATGGAACTTTGCAGACTAAGGAAGCTTTCAATACCCGAGATCAAGGTGTATCGGAGAAAGACCGGAGCATGGAGAGTTAAAAACTCAAAGTTCTGTCAAGGAAACCCTAAGGCAGGAGATATCAACTATTGAGAGATAGCTCATTGAAATGACAAGAGCAGAAACATGGCTATCCATGAGGTTATCGCCTGCTTATGCTATTGTCATCGTGCTGAGTTAAGCATGCATATGCATGGAAGGATTGGATGGAAGAAGGCTGATGGAGCACCTATCAGCAAGATGAAGTTTTAACTCTAGCCAGTGTATCACCAGGATCTGGAATATTACAACAAGAAGTTAAGGTGGACTTACAGGAAGCCGTATTTGACGAGAAAGTATTTCATGAGGAACTCAGGACCCAAAAGCTGAAAGTAGCCAAGCTAGAGGAGCAAAACCTTGAGATACAGGAGATTCGTTAGGAACTGAAGAATAGTAGGACCATGGTTCATGCCAAGGATGTTAAAACCCAGGAGTTTGGAATGCAACTCCAAAAATATTAAAGTACGTCACGAGAGACTTCGCGTCAACAGAGATGATCTGGCCAAAAAACTTGAGAAGGACAAGCACGATGGGAAGAAGCCATCGGAGACATGAACAAGACTTGAAGAGTTTGGCGACGTTGACCTTTAGAAGACCAAACCCCTCTTCTATACCTGCGTTAGATGCGACGATTGTGAGCTGTCATTTGTTTGATGTTTTTTTCCGACAGCCACAATAAAATCTGTCTTTTCAAAACCTTTGTTTGTATTGTGTGCATCCCTCCCGACCTCTCCTATCCCACCCAAAACCCATGGACCCAATAGATGATGAATGGAGATGAGCTCGTATCTTCTAGACCGATGAGTCAATTGGAGACAGACCGATGGATTCAGAACATGGAGGATCATATGGAGAACAACCCCATAGTCGGAAAGGATATGGCCCAGCATGCTCTTCAATGCTTTGAAAGAGGTGCTGCTACTTGGTGGAGGATGTACCAAACCATCAATGGATGGCAAGGAGTAACCACTTGGAAAGAATTTAAGTTGACTTTGCCAAAGTCTCGGTTTGTGTCCCAGAAGTTGAAGCCTTATGGAAATGATATGGAGAAACCTGGTGCATGCAAGCTTTGTGGAGAAATAGGATACAACCATAAAGAACACAAGGATGAATGCCCAAATTGTGAAGGAAGTCACCCAGCTGAAGAATGCCCAACTAGGCAGATCACTTGTTTTTTTTGTGTGAAGGGACTACCCACTACCCTGCACAGTGTCACATCTACCCCATGGTACAAAGAACCATCCAGCAGAAGAAAGAAGCAATGAAAGCAGCCCTTATGGAAAGTTTAGAAGAACCTGTGATGAAGGAAGAGGTGGAGGACACACCCAAAGAGGAACCAATTAAACCCTGCACCAAGTCTTGCTATTCATGTGGAGAAGAAGGAAACATCTCCCAGAATTGTATGAATGGGGATCTAGTAGAATTCCCGACGGAGGAAGTAGAATATGACCCACAGGAAATAGAAGCCCTGATTGGAATGGAAAAGTCCAGGAAGAGAAGTAGATTGGATCCCAGGAACAACCCAATTTCTACAAAGAAAGATCTGAGTCATATCACCTGTTATAGGTGCAAGGAGTCAGGGCACTACCTCAGCAATTGCCCAAAAAGGAAGCCAAGGACCCAAGTGGGCTATATAATCACAAGGAAACCTCGAAACATGTCAGAAGTAATATGTTTCCATTGTAATGAAGCAGGGCACTTTGCCAGAGATTGTCCGAAGGAGAAGGAGACTTGTGATAAATAGTTGAGTTTGTAAACGGAAGAAATATAGTAGTAGAAGTGAGAGCATTTTCTTTTATATTGAGGTGTTGAGTTGAGGCATGTAATGGAAAAACAAGAGATTGTAATAATTTGAGAATCAATAAAGTTAGCAGTATTGGTACTGATTTGGATTTTATGAGTTACTCTATGAGGAAAGATGTTGACCATTTTCGAGGATATGAGAAATATGGTCTATGAAATATTGGAGCATTTTAAGGGTGGTAGTACCCTGTAAGAACCGTTGACCCCTGGAAAAGATAAGGATACCCCACTGAGTGGATTTCGGACAAAAGGAATACGAGTTTTTTCTCGATATGTATGATACCCAAGAGTGTGTGGGATGAAGTTGGAGACCGTTAGTTGCTTGGACCAAATGTGATCAAGGAGTTAGAAGAGAATGATAAGTTGATTCGAGATAGACTGAAGGTAGCTCAGTCCAGACAGAAGAGTTATGCAGACTAAAAAATGCAAGGTGGTAGTCTATGAAATTGGAGACAGAGCATGTCTTCGTGTGTCCCCTCTGCGAGGAATTAAACGATTTGGGGTTAAGGGAAAGTTAGCCTTGAGAATTGTAGGACTATACGAAGTTTTGGAGTGTATGGGAGAAGTGGCCAACAAATTGGAGTCACCCGAGGAACTGTCAGACGTTCATGATGTGTTTCACGTTTCCCAGTTGAAGAAGTGCCATGCAGAGATGGCCAATATTCCCCTGTAAGGACGCTTGACCCTGGAAAGGATAATGATGTTCTACGAAGTGGAGTATGGACTTCATAAGTATAAGTTTTTATCTCGGTATGTGGGATATCCCACGAGGATGAAGAGATGAAGTACTATTGGATATAAAGGAGGTATGATGTTGGAAATATGGATCAATGGAAATTTCATGATGAGTCTGAGTAATCATGTTCTAGTTTCGTGCCAATAGAAGGAAGGAAGACAGTACAAATGGATGGATTTAAGAATACTTGGAAGTTGGAAGATGGAATAATGATCAGTTGCCCAGATGATGAGTTCAAGGTTGACAAGTGATGAGATGGGCCATAACCCACAGGCCCCAGGACCTGCCAAGAAGCAAGCACACTCTTGCTGAAGGAAAAACCCTGGAAGAAGATACGATTTTATCGATAGACGATTTTATGGGAGTAACGCAAAAGCTGAGAGTTGGGAAGGAACGATAGATGTTTGATTGGCTTGCAGAATCAATGGATTTATCCGAACCTAGTTCGTTGACAAGAGAAATTCTGCAATGATTGTGAGGATGACCGAGTGTTAGAATGCGAGATTCGCTAAACCATGTACAAGGTAATGATTTGGGTGCGGGATGGATTGATCACCATACCGACTTACTCTTATTATTCGCCTTGCTACGTGGGATGGTAAATCTGAGTGACTTACCTATAGTAGAGAGACGACGATCAAAACCCTGTTTAAACCTTAGAATGGTATAAGAATTTTTCTCCCCTTGTACAAGGCAGTTTTTGCCAACCGTAGGTTATACGGTGAGGATCAACCCATACCCATTTCCTGCAGGAGAAACCATAAATTGATAACCGCCATGAGATATCGATAGTTGTTTAGTATTGGCGCCAGACCCGTCGACCAAGAAGACCCAGTCTTGAAATAACCTTACCAAGAGGAAAGGACGGAAGAATTGCGGTAAAGGTTATGCCGTTATCGGAACAACCCAAAGATGGAATTTCCCGAGATCTGAGAAGACCGGCCACGTCAAGAATAAGGATGGAGTATATGAGTTTTGATGGAACCGTAACCATGTTTCTAAGGGTGGTAGCACCCCAGACCTCCGGAGACGATCGATGGATTTGAGAAGACCCCCAAACCTAACCTATTTCTTTCTAGCCTCTCCGAATCTCGAGGACGAGATTCATTTTAAGGGTGGCAGGTTTGTAACATCCCAAAATTCTAAATTTTGGAATGTTATAATAAATAGATAGATTTGACCGACTGTTTGATTTGTTGTGTGATTGATTGAGTGAAATTCAAAACTTTTTGAAAGTTAAATGAGAGGGAATAAAAGGACTTTCCCAAACTTTCATATTTGCTTTCTGACCTCCATGAATTCAAATTCTTTTCAAATACAAAACCCTTGAGCGAAGATGATATGACTTCTTCCATTTAAATTAAATGAAAGGGTATTTGAAAATAATTTAATTTCATTTGGAAATATTTCAATTCATAAACTTCTTGCAGCTCAATGATTTTCATGAGAGAAGATAAAATGACTTCTTGAAATTATATGAAATATGAGTTGGGAGTTTCAAAGAATTAAATTCAAAGTTCTTTTGAATTTATTTTCAATTTGGAGTTATTTGAGTTTTATTAAAATTATTTTTCTCCAAAAATAAAATATATGGAAATTAGGGTAACATGATTCCCTACAACCGAAAATTGGAGAGAAATAAATTTGAAATTATTTTGATATTTTTAAAATGATTTTTATTGGATTTTATTAGACGAGTGGCACTCTTTGAATTATCTAAATTTGTGTGAATTTTATTTAATGCTAGGAAAATGTTCATCTTGTAGAAATTCTTTTTCTGAAAATTTTGATATATAATATGCCTATATAAAGTTTTATTTTTATTTTCGTTTTTCAGTTTATCGCATTCTGTTTTAAAAAAAAGAACTACGCGCACGCCTGAAACTAACTGTCGCCCACATTCGCATCATAGTACCAGCGGGCGCCCTATTTTTTTCTTTATCCTATGGCCAGGCCCAGCCAGATTTTATTTCTTTCTTAGGCCGATTTTGTTAAAAAAAACTGAAGCCGCAACGTGCGCGCGGCCGGCCGAAGGCCTTTAGGCCCATCCGTCTTTTTCTCCTCTGTTTCGTTTAATTACGTCTACGTTTAGTCCCACATTGCCTAGCCTTTGACCCCTAAGCCTCTTTTCCATCAATAAATATAGATCCATAGAGCCTCCAAAAATCATAAATCAATATTTTGGTTTGACTAGATTCTTTAAAAAAAATATTTTTCTCCTCTCCGGCGCGACTTTTGGGAATTGTCTCCTCTCTCCGAAGTCATCTTTTCTCTGCCTTATAAAGGTATATTTTTTTTATTTTTTTTACTTCCATAGTTTATTATTTTCTATACTAGTACGATAAAATAATTAAATTACCAATTAGTCTACGTATTTATACGTTAGACCTTAGCCGTAGCAATTTTTCCTCCGTAAAACACCTTGCCCCTGATTTTTCAAATAGCCATAACTTTTTACTCGTTCATACAAATTAGATGAAACCAACGCCCACTTCTTCGTTACTCCTCTATCCAGTAATCCAACTCAAACATTTTTTTAAAAGTTTAAAATTTGAATTAGATTAGATTTGAATTTGAACTTCGTTTGATCATAACTTGAGTTCCGTAACTCCGATTTAGTTGATTCTTTTTGCAAATCGAAGCTCTTGACCTAAACTTTCTGATAATGCCAAATTCATATAATTTTGGTACTGTTATAAATTGTTTTATGTTGCAAGAGTTATTTGTTTGGTTTGATGTTTTTACGAATCGTCTTCTTCGTTCTCTCTGATCTTTTGAGTGATTGCTTATGTGTGGTTACTATTGCTTGATTACAATAGATTGACCTAAGTGTGACGAGTAGATCTATCAAGAGTTTTGAGTGCGAATCATCTTCATCAACATTGCAGGCAAGTTCACACTTTGATCATATCCCTTTCATACCTAGTTTTTATTGCATTAGATCAATCCTCAAACATTACATGATTAGGATCAAATTAAATTGTGGGATGGGAAGTAGATGAGGTAGTACCTATTACCTGTTTTATTATGAAACCCTTGGGAGTTACTTCAACGCGTTGCTTATATTGCTATGCTATGCTCGTAGACGTGGTTTGGGTATGAGTAACTTAGCCCATTATAAGCTCTCACGGTCAACGAATGATATTCCTTCTACCGGGAAGACCCGATCAGTCTCGGAATCCCGGACTACAAGACATTTCGACAGCAATAAAACAAGTCCAGCAAAGCCGCCCGATTGTGCCGACAAATCCTGATAGGAGCTGCACATATCTCGATCTCAGGGCACATCCGGATGAGCTGTCCGTACAACTAAAACCAAGCCTCAAGTTTCCTTGAGGGGGCGCTGCACAGCGCTCTAGTTTGGACCAGCAATCGAAGGAGAACTGACCCGGGGGTTTAAAATAACGATGACCCTTGAGTCTACAGAATCCAAGGGAAAAAGGCTTAGGTGGCAAATGGTAAAACCAATGTTGGGCCTTGCTGGAAAAATCTTATTCAAAGCGAACTGTCAAGGGGGTCCCATAAATCACCCAACCGTATAAGGGACGCAAAATCCGGGAACATAACACCGGTATGACGAAAACTAGGGTGGCAAGAGTGGAACAAAACACCAGGCATAAGGCCGAGCCTTCCACCCTTTACCAAGTATATAGATGCATTAATTAAATAAGAGGTATTGTGATATCCCAACAAGTAACATGTTTCAACAAGGACAACAAGTCCATGTTCCAACAAGGAACAAACTTCATCTTCACCTGCAACTAGCAACGCTGTAAGAGGGGCTGAGCAAAGCGGTAACATAGCCAATCAACGGTTTGCTAGGACATGGATGGTTAGGGGTTGACATGGCAATATAGGATGCATGATATAGCAAGTGGTAGGTATCGCAGCATAGGCATAGCAAAAGAGCGAGCATCTAGCAAGCAAAGATAGAAGTGATTTCGAGGGTATGGTCATCTTGCCTGCAAGGTTCTCAGAGTTGTCGAAAGCTTGGTCCTCGAAAGCGTTCTCAACGGGTTCCTCGTTCACGTACTCGTCTCCCAGCTCTACCCAAAGCAAGAACGCAAGCCAAGAGGACAAATATCAATCACGATGCAATGCGCAAGCAACATGATGCAAAACATGGCATGATATGCGAGATGTGATATGCAATGCATATGCATGCTCCGGAAGGAAAATGATGAACAAGGCATAATCTTGGCAAACCAAGTATGCCACTGGATAGGTGAGGTGATTTCGGTTGAGATCGATATAAAGATCACCGGAATCGGATGCACGGTTTGCAAATGACGAGCAATACAAGAATGACAATAATCTGCCATTAACCGCATGATGCTACTTAGCAAGCAACAAGAAATTAAGCTACTGCACCCAAACATATCAACAAAGCATATGACAGTAATCTACACAAGATGCTTGACAAAAGATGAACAATGAGCTACGGCTAAATCACACCACAACAGGTTCAAACAAGCATGGCAAAAGTGCAAAAGATAACAGGTTCATAGACTTGGTGAAAATAACAACATGCCAGAAATTAACATCAGGATGACATGTTTAGAGCAATTAAACGACATGCTACAGGATCAGGACATAGCAAAGTAAGGCATGGCATGAATCTACACAAAGCACTTAACAAATTTCCCTTACTGACCATAAGACAAAAAGGATCAGAAAATATGATAACACCCATGTCAATTAAGCAAGTTTTGTAACAGGTTTCAGACTTAGCAGAAAACTGGACATGTCAAAAACAGATATCAAGTAGGCATGTTTACGAGCTCGATGCACTCACTACAGAGCATTGCATGATAAACTAAGCATACATAAATCAAGAAGACATGGCATAGGAACTATACATGGCAATAATAACATCATATCATGCAAGGATCAACTACACCAAGCTTGGCAAAATCGAATAACACGTAAACAATCTGCCAGCAACATTTTTATAGCAAAAGTAGAGCTCGATTGACTCAAGCTATGGCACTCCATAAATACAAACAAAGGCATGGATTGATAGATCAAATCCATATGCTCAAGACACTCTTACTGATCATGCTCAAAAGAGGTATAGGTCTCTCTGAAACAACATGAACACATGGCATAAAAATCACAGCAGGCAGGGACTTAGTGAAATTACTAAGTCTCTGAAATCAGCAACATTAAGTACTCTAGTTTGCATGCTTGTGCTAGTCACCACAAAGATCACAAAAATACATGGCATAATTCTCTGGAAAGGTGACATGGCATATTACAAAACTCATGTAGGACTCAATTTCATAGGAGATACACATCAATCATGGCAAAAATGACAAAAGTGCATGCTCAGATAAGATTCAGAAACTAACATCACATAGCCCTCTTCTAACAGCATTTCGGGCATCAAGATGACCTCAAATGAAAATGATGCAATGGTAAAAATGATGTACCCTTTGAGTCGAACAATTTGACATATTATCCGCACAAAACGGAGCTACGGATGCAAAGTTACGATGCAATGAACATGCAATGATATTGTTAAAATATGAGGACTTGGAAGAAAAGGAGGGGGCGAAGGAGAAGTCAACCCAGGGCACGGATGTCGAGGTCCGCCGGCGTGCTCGCTGGAGTTGCTCGGGGGAGGCGCGGGAGAGGTGGATCCGGGCGGCGGAGGCCAGATCCGGCGCGGGCGCGCGCGGGATCCGCTGGTGGCGGCGTTCTGCGTCGGCGGCGACCGCGGGAGGAGGCGGCGCGGGCGGTGGCGACCGGTGGAGGCGTGCGGCGGCGGCGGCCGGCGAACTGCGCGGGCGAGGCGGCGGGCGCGGAGGCGAGGAGGCGGGCGCGCGCGGGCGGCGGCGCGGCGCTCGCGGGCCGGGAGGGCCGGCTCCGGGCCCGGGCGGGCCGGTGCGGTTGGTGGCGGGGACGCCCATGTGGCAAGGCTTGATAGGCCCGGGGCGGCGGCGGCTGCGTCCGGCGCGACCGGACGCGTCCGGCGCGACGGAGGGAAGCGGGGCTAGGGTTAGGGGTGTTTGGACCCGGAATTGGAGGAGGGGGAGGTGTTTTTATAGGTAGAAGGAGTTAGGGAGCTCCAAATGGAGAGCGGTTTTCGGCCACGCAATCGTGATCGAACGGCGGAGGACATGGGAGTGTCTTAGATAGGTTATTGGGCTGTTTTGAAGGGGTGTTGGGCTGCAACACACACGAGGCCTTCACGGTTACCCGGTTAACCGTTGGAGTACCAAACGACCTCCGATTGACCCGAAACTTGACAGGCGGTCTACCGGTGCTATACCAAGGCCGCTTGACAAACCTCGGTCCATTCCGAGAAGGTTTAATACCCGCTCATGAAGAAATGTAAAAGGGGACGCCGGGGAACATAGGAGCGCCGGATTGCAAAACGGACAACGGGGAAAATGCTCGGATTCATGAGACGAACACGTTTGCAAATGCGATGCACATGATGACATGATATGAAATGCATGATATGACCAAAAGGCAAAACAAAGGGAAACCCAACCACGGAGGAAATAACATATCACATTGTCGAAAATGGCAAGAGTTGGAGTTACAAATATGGCAAGTTACATCCGGGGCGTTACAACACTCCACCACTACAAGAGGATCTCGTCCCGAGATCTAGGACTGAAAGAACTCCGGATACTCGGAACATAGGTGGTCCTCATGCTCCCAGGTGGCTTCTCGGTCTGAATGGTGTGACCATTTCACTTTCAGGAATTTGATTTACTTGTTGCGAGTCTTGCGCTCGGTTTCTTCCAGAATAGCAACGGGATGCTTATGATAGGACAAATCATCTTGAAGATCAATCTCTTCGAAGTTGATGATGCGCTCAGGTGTCTTGAAGCACTTGCGAAGCTGTGACACGTGAGGACATCGTGCACATTTGCAAAGTTGGAGGGAAGCTCAAGTTGATAGGCGAGATCGCCTCGTTTGCCCATGATCTTGAAAGGGCCCACGTATCTAGGGGCAAGTTTCCCCTTGATACCGAAGCGACGAGTCCCTTTCATTGGAGAGACGCGGAGGTAGGCATGGTCTCCGATCTCGAATGCCACATCTCGGTGTTTGCTATCGTAATAGCTCTTCTGGCGCGACTTCGCAGCTTTGAGGTTATCACGAATGACCTTGCACATAGCCTCAGCCTCTGAGATCAAATAATTTCCAAGCAATTGGCGTTCACTGGTTTTAGACCAGTTGAGAGGAGTACGACACTTTCTGCCATAGAGAATCTCGAATGGGGCTTTGCCCGAGCTGGCTTGAAAACTGTTGTTGTAAGAAAACTCGGCATAAGGAAGACAATCCTCCCACTTCATGCCGAAAGAGATAACACAAGCTCTGAGCATATCTTCAAGAATTTGGTTGACACGCTCGACTTGTCCACTAGTCTGAGGGAGGAAAGCTGTGCTGAAGCGAATATTGGTGCCCGTGGCCTTCTGAAAAGAATCCCAAAACTTGGAGGTAAAGATGCTGCCACGGTCTGAAGAGTTCAATTGTGGAATGCCATGCAAGGAGACAATTCTGGATGTGTAGAGCTCTGCCAGCTGCGCTGCTGTGATGGACTCTTTGATAGGAAGAAAATGAGCCACTTTGGTGAGCTTGTCGATGACGATGAAGATAGCATCATTTCCACGCTTGGACTTAGGAAAACCAGTCACGAAGTCCATTTCGATATGATCAAACTTCCATTCTGGAATAGCAAGAGGTTGGAGTAGACCAGCTGGTCGTTGGTGTTCTGCTTTCACCCTTCTGCAGACATCACATTCATTCACGAATTGAGCAATCTCTCGCTTCATTCGAGTCCACCAATACGACTGCTTGAGGTCATGGTACATCTTCGTACTTCCAGGATGAATTGACAGAAGAGAGTTGTGCGCTTCGTTCATAATGACTTTACGAAGATCGCCCTTTGGAACCACGATCCGGTCCTCGAAGAAAAGAGTATCTCTGTCATCAACTCGATAGCACTTGTATTTGGAAATGGCCTTGTCAATACCACGTTTCACCTTCTTCACCATGGTATCCAACAGTTGTGCCTCACGGATCTGATCTTCCAAAGTAGGAGAGACGATGAGGTTGGCAAGAAAACCTTGAGGAACAACTTGGAGATTCAACTTGCGGAAAGCTTCACAGAGATCCTGTTGAAAGGGCTTGAGGATTAAGCTGTTGCAATAAGCCTTCCTGCTCAAAGCGTCTGCAATCACATTAGCCTTGCCTGGAGTATATTCAATACTCGGATTATACTCTTGAATCATTTCGACCCATCGAGTTTGCCTGAGGTTGAGGTGAGGCTGAGTGAAGATGTACTTGAGACTCTTGTGATCGGTGAATATGTCCACTTTCCTTCCCAACAGGAGATGTCTCCATGTTATCAGTGCGTGGACAACTGCCGCCAACTCAAGATCGTGAGTGGGGTAGTTCCTTTCGTTGGGCTTCAACTGACGAGAGGTATAGGCAACAACCTTCTTCTCTTGCATTAAGACGGCACCGAGGCCCTGAAGGGAAGCATCACAGAATACTTCATAAGGCTTGGATTCGTTAGGAGGAGTCAAAACTGGAGCAGTGACGAGTTTCTCTTTGAGAGTGTTGAAAGCAACGTCACACTCAGGAGACCAGACATACTTCACATGCTTCTGGAGGAGGTTGGAAAGAGGCTTTGCAATCTTTGAGAAATTCTCAACGAATCTTCGGCAATAGCTTGCAAGTCCAAGAAAACTGCGAAGCTGCTTGACATTCTGAGGGGGTTCCCAATTCAGAACTGCAGACACCCTCTCTGGATTAATAGCAATGCCCTTGGCAGAGATGATATGACCAAGATAAAGAACTTCATCAAGCTAGAATTCACATTTGGAGAACTTCGCATATAATTGATACTCTCTGAGCTTGTCGAGCACCAATCGCAAATGTTTGGCTTGATCCTCCTTATTCTTGGAGAACACCAAAATATCATCGAGATAGACCAAGACAAATTCGTTGATGTAGGGGTTGAAGATGAAATTCATCAAGCGAGTGAATGCTGGAGGAGCATTGACAAGGCCGAAAGACATGACAGTATATTCATAAGAACCAAAGCTTGTTCTGAATGCTGTCTTGGGAATATCTTCTTCACGAATGCGAATCTGATGATACCCCATGCGAAGGTCAAGCTTGGAGAACACTTTAGCACCTTTAAGTTGCTCAAATAGCTCATTTATGTTGGGAAGTGGGTACTTATTCTTGATTGTCTTCTTGTTCAATGGACGGTAATCGACGCAAAGTCGGTCCATGCCATCCTTCTTCTTGACAAAAAGAACACCACAACCCCAAGGAGAAGAACTCGGTCTGATCAGACCCAGACACTCTTGTTCATCGAGTTGTTTCTTCAATTCCTTCAACTCATCTGGTCCAAGCTTGTAAGGACGCTTGCAAACGGGTTCCGTGCCAGGCTCAAGATCAATAACGAATTCAACTGGCCGGCGGGGAGGCATACCCGAAAGCTCTTCTAGAAATACATCTTGGTACTCACAAACGACTGGAATCTGAGAGATAGCCTCCAATTCATCATTCTCATTGAGAGAAAACAACCGAATGGTATCATCACGAGAAGCATAGATGATCACATCGTTAGAAGAGTGAGTCAATTTGATTTCCCTGGCAGCACAATCAAGCTGAGCCTTGTGCTTAGAAAGCCAGTCCATCCCTAGAATAAGATCAATATCAGAGTCACCCAAAACAATTGGTTTAGCCAGAAATCTATAGTCACCCATCTTGATACCGACATTCGGAACGCACAAATTAGATGTCATTTGCTTTCCCGGGGACACCACTGATAAAGAACTAGGCAAAACTTGATAACCCAACTCATGCTTATATGCAAAAGGTCTTGAGATGAAACAATGCGATGCTCCAGTATCAAATAAGACTTTTGCAGGAATATCATTAACAGGAAGATTACCCATGATCACTTCAGAAGAATCCTCTGCTTGAGCTGCATTCATCATGTTCACCTTTGCAGACTTAGGATTATGCTTGACCACTGCATTGCTGGAAGATTTCACAGGAGGAGGAGGCGGAAGGCGCCTTTGGTTGAAGCACTTGTCCGCATAGTGACCCTTTTGCTGACATTTCCTGCAAGTCACCTCTGAGAGCGGACGATGATAAGGAGCACTTGGCCTTGGAGCTTGGTTCTGAGACTTGTTCTGATAGCCAGGGTTGGGTGGGTGGGAAGATCCACGAACACTTGAGTTCTTCTGCTGATAAGGCTGACGGAACGGAGGAGGAGGAGGCAACCAGAACTTCTGTTGCTTAGCTGCCACAAGTGAAGAAGAAGAAGACTGAACTGCGTCTCTGACTCTCTTCTTAGATGCCTCACACTTGAGCTGAGCAGCTTCTTGTTTCAGCGCCATGTTGTAGAATTCATCATACTTTAACGGCTCGAAAAGCACGAGAGCAAGTTGCAGATCTTCTCTGAGACCACGCCTGAATTGGTAGATCATACTTTTCTCATCAGGGATGTCTAGCCTCGCAAAACGAGAGAGCTTCTGGAACTGAGTGTTGTATTGATACACAGACATGTTGCCTTGCTTGAGAATGCGGAATTCCTCACGCTTAAGCTCAACAACACTTTCTGGAATGTGGTGAGCTTTGAAGTCACGCCGGAAATCATCCCAGGTAATCACACGACCTCCTCTGGAATCTTTGTATTGCTGGAACCATTCAGCAGCTTGTTCTTTGAGTTGAAAAGAGGCAAACTTGAGAAAGTCCTCAGGTCTGACATTGCTGCACTCGAAATGCTTGCTGATGTCCACGAGCCAATCATCTGCGTCTGTGGCCTCGACACAGTAGCTGAAGGTCTTTGGCTGATTAGCAAGGAACTGGTTGAGTGAAGCGAAGTGCGGCTGATTGTTGCCTTGGCCTTGATTCTCTTGATTAGCTTGCCCTTGGTTGCGATCTTGCAAGAGCTGAATTAGAATCTGAGCGTTGGCATTTGTGGCAGTCATCAGGGCTTGCCATGCCTCCGGAGGCGGAGGTGGTGGCGGAGGGTTATCCTGACTTCCTTCATTGCGCTCCGGATTCTGACGCGTTGGCGGAGCCATCCTGAAGAGGGTGACATCCATTAGCATCTTGACAGATATATATTGAAGCTGAATCAAAGGAACGAAATTGCAACATATAGTCTTCACAATAAACATTCGAACGAGAATGAACGAATGAATTCCCAAAGTAAAGCATCACACTTCCATAAGCTGAGAAGTCACTTAGAACAAGGTATGGAATAAAATCAACAAGGTACGGATGTGAACAAATACTTGGTAAGGATTACCTAATCACGAACCAAATATCTGCGGAAGAAATACTAGAGCTACATGAATTCCCACTTATAAACTCCCGAAACTTTCTGGTTATGCAATCAGGTATTGGGGATACAGGGGACACAAAATATATCACCCAAACTAACAATACCTAGATCCAGCTGTATCCATCCTTCAACACATAACCAAGAAATTCTCGGAAATCAACTACCTCAACCTTCAAAAAGCATCCGTTATACAAGTCATGGCGATACTCCCGCACTCGCCTCAGTACTGGGCTATCAGGGTTATCTCACCAACAACTGTACAAAAGAGATTTTCGATGTCGGCGTACTAAACTCAGGTATTCCAAAACCGCAACGATAAAATTATGATGACAACACCTCGGAGCTCAACTCCCCGGGACACCTCCTCTAAAACCCCTGCTGACGGGAGGCAACCAAGACAATGTTGTCATCATAAAACCATCGGAACGATTCTAAGATACCCGCGTGATCCTAAAAAAAATTTAGTGAAATTTGAGATGAGAAGAGTCAAAACTCTACGTCAGGATGCCTTACCAGAGCGATGAGGAGACTGGGAAGTAAAAAGAATTCCTAAACTCTCCGATATATAATTCCTAAATGACTCGAAACATTTTTCTAGACACAACTCGGCCACTAAAAACGATCAATCAGTGGGGGCTCCTAAAGTCGGGGAAGGCTCTGATACCAACTTGTAACTCCCTCGATGCGGCTATATCTCCCACATGTCGAGGCACGACTTAGAGGCATAACCGCATTAAAAGCAATGTCGCAAGTGAGGTAATCTTCACACAATCCATGTAATAAATAAGGGGAAAGATACATAGTTGGCTTACAGTCGCCACTTCACACAATACATAAATAAACATCCATCATACAAATTACACTCAAGGTCCGACTACGGTACCAAAATGAAAGAAGACTACCCCAAAATCTACATAGATCCCCGGATCACCCCAACTGGGCTCCACTACTGATCATCTGGAAAAGACACATAGTAACGGCCACATTCCTCGTCGAACTCCCACGTGAGCTCGGACGCGTCATCTGCACTGGCATCGTTGGTACCTGCAACTGTTGTGGTAGAATATGTGAGTCACGGGGACTCAGCAATCTCACACCCGCGAGATCAAGTCTATTTAAGCTTATAGGTAGGAAAGGATAGTGAGGTGGAGCTGCAGCAAGCGACTAGCATATATGGTGGCTACAACGCAAAAGAGAGCGAGAAGAGAGGGCAAAGCACGGTCGTGAAGCTAGAAGTGATCAAGAAGAGATCCTAGAACAACCTACGTCAAACATAACTCCAACACCGTGTTCACTTTCCGGACCCCGCCGAGAAGAGACCATCACGGTTACACACGCGGTTGATGTGTTTTAGTTAAGGTCAACTTCGGGTTTTCTACAACCGGACATCAACAAATTCCCATCTGCCTCATAACCCCGGGCACGGCTTTCGAAAGATAATACCCTGCAGGGGTGTCCCAACTTAGCCCATTATAAGCTCTCACGGTCAACGAAGGATATTCCTTCTACCGGGAAGACCCGATCAGTCTCGGAATCCCGGACTACAAGACATTTCGACAGCAATAAAACAAGTCCAGCAAAGCCGCCCGATTGTGCCGACAAATCCTGATAGGAGCTGCACATATCTCGGTCTCAGGGCACATTCGGATGAGCTGTCCGTACAACTAAAACCAAGCCTCAAGTTTCCTTGAGGGGGTGCTGCACAGCGCTCTAGTTTGGACAAGCAATCGAAGGAGAACTAGCCCGGGGGTTTAAAATAAAGATGACCCTTGAGTCTGCAGAACCCAAGGGGCTGAGCAAAGCGGTAACATAGCCAATCAACGGTTTGCTAGGACATGGATGGTTAGGGGCTGACATGGCAATATAGGAGGCATGATATAGCAAGTGGTAGGTATCGCAGCATAGGCATAGCAAAAGAGCGAGCATCTAGCAAGCAAAGATAGAAGTGATTTCGAGGGTATGGTCATCTTGCCTGCAAGGTTCTCAGAGTTGTCGAAAGCTTGGTCCTCGAAAGCGTTCTCAACGGGTTCCTCGTTCACGTACTCGTCTCCCAGCTCTACCCAAAGCAAGAACGCAAGCCAAGAGGACAAATATCAATCATGATGCAATGCGCAAGCAACATGATGCAAAACATGGCATGATATGCGAGATGTGATATGCAATGCATATGCATGCTCCGGAAGGAAAATGATGAACAAGGCATAATCTTGGCAAACCAAGTATGCCACTGGATAGGTGAGGTGATTTCGGTTGAGATCGATATAAAGATCACCGGAATCGGATGCACGGTTTGCAAATGACGAGCAATACAAGAATGACAATAATCTGCCATTAACCGCATGATGCTACTTAGCAAGCAACAAGAAATTAAGCTACTGCACCCAAACATATCAACAAAGCATATGAAACTAATCTACACAAGATTCTTGACAAAATATGAACACTGATCTATGGCTAAATCACACCACAACAGGTTCAAACAAGCATGGCAAAAGTGCAAAAGATAACAGGTTCACAGACTTAGTGAAAATAACAACATGCCAGAAATTAACATCAGGATGACATGTTTAGAGCAATTAAACGACATGCTACAGGATCAGGACATAGCAAACTAAGGTATGGCATGAATCTACACGAAGCACTTAACAAATTTCCCTTACTGACCATAAGACAAAAAGGATCAGAAAATATGATAACACCCATGTCAATTAAGCAAGTTTCGTAACAGGTTTCAGACTTAGCAGAAAACTGGACATGTCAAAAACAGATATCAAGTAGGCATGTTTACGAGCTCGATGCACTCACTACAGAGCATTGCATGATAAACTAAGCATACATACATCAAGAAAACATGGCATAGGAACTATACATGGCAAGAATAACATCATATCATGCAAGGATCAACTACACCAAGCTTGGCAAAATCGAATAACACGTAAACAATCTGCCAGCAACATTTTTATAGCAAAAGTAGAGCTCGATTGACTCAAGCTATGGCACTCCATAAATACAAACAAATGCATGGATGGATAGAAAAAATCCATATTCTCAAGACAGTCTTACTGATCATGCTCAAAAGAGGTATAGGTCTCTCTGAAACAACATGAACACATGGCATAAAAATCACAGCAGGCAGGGACTTAGTGAAATTACTAAGTCTCTGAAATCAGCAACATTAAGTACTCTAGTTTGCATGCTTGTGCTAGTCACCACAAAGATCACAAAAATACATGGCATAATTCTCTGGAAAGGTGACATGGCATATTACAAAACTCATGTAGTACTCAATTTCATAGGAGGTACACATCAATCATGGCAAAAATGACAAAAGTGCATGTTCAGATAAGATTCAGAAACTAACATCATATAGCCCTCTTCTAACAGCATTTCGGGCATCAAGATGACCTCAAATGAAAATGATGCAATAATGATGTACCATTCAAGACGAACAATTTGACATATTATACGCACAAAACGGAGCTACGGATGCAAAGTTACGATGCGATGAACATGCGACGATAATGTTAAAATATGAGGACTTAGAAGAAAAAGAGGGGGCGAAGGAGAAGTCAACCCAGGGCACGGATGTCGAGGTCCGCCGGCGTGCTCGCCGGAGTTGCTCGGGGGAGGCGCGGGAGAGGTGGATCCGGGCGGCGGAGGCCAAATCCGGCGCGGGCGCGCGCGGGATCCGCTGGTGGCGGCGTTCGGCGTTGGCGGTGACCGCGGGAGGAGGCGGCGCGGGCGGTGGCGACCGGTGGCGGCGTGCGGCGGCGGCGGCCGGCGAACTGCGCGGGCGAGGCGGCGGGCGCGGAGGCGAGGAGGCGGGCCGGTGCGGTTGGTGGCGGGGACGCCCACGTGGCAAGGCCTGATAGGCCCGGGGCGGCGGCGGCGGCTGCGTCTGGCGTGACCGGACGCGTCCGGCGCGACGGAGGGAAGCGGGGCTAGGGTTAGGGGTGTTTGGACCCGGAATTGGAGGAGGGGGAGGTGTTTTTATAGGTAGAAGGAGCTAGGGAGCTCCAAATGGAGAGCGGTTTTCGGCCACGCGATCGTGATCGAACGGCGGAGGACATGGGAGTGTCTTAGATGGGTTATTGGGCTGTTTTGAAGGGGTGTTGGGCTGCAACACACACGAGGCCTTCATAGCTACCCGGTTAACCGTTGGAGTACCAAACGACCTCCGATTGACCCGAAACTTGACAGGCGGTCTACCGGTGCTATACCAAGGCCGCTTGACAAACCTCGGTCCATTCCGAGAAGGTTTAATACCCGCTCATGAAGAAATGTAAAAGGGGACGCCGGGGAACATAGGAGCGCCGGATTGCAAAACGGACAACGGGGAAAATGCTCGGATTCATGAGACGAACACGTATGCAAATGCGATGCACATGATGACATGATATGAAATGCATGATATAACCAAAAGGCAAAACGAAGGGAAACCCAACCACGGAGGAAATAACATATCACATTGCCGAAAATGGCAAGAGTTGGAGTTACAAATATGGCAAGTTAAATCCGGGGCGTTACAACAGGACGCGTCATCTGCACTAGCATCGTTGGTACCTGCAACTGTATTGGTAGAATCTGTGAGTCACGGGGACTCAGCAATCTCACACCCGCGAGATCAAGACTATTTAAGCTTATAGGTAGGATGAGGTTGTGAGGTGGAGCTGCAGCAAGCGACTAGCGTATATGGTGGCTACAACGCAAAAGAGAGCGAGAAGAGAAGGCAAAGCACGGTCGTGAAGCTAGAAGTGATCAAGAAGTGATCCTAGAACAACCTACGTCAAACATAACTCCAACACCGTGTTCACTTCCCGGACCCCGCCGAGAAGAGACCATCACGGTTACACACGCGGTTGATGTGTTTTAGTTAAGGTCAACTTCGGGTTTTCTACAACCGGACATCAACAAATTCCCATCTGCCTCATAACCGCGGGCACGGCTTTCGAAAGATAATACCCTGCACGGGTGTCCCAACTTAGCCCATTATAAGCTCTCATGGTCAACGAAGGATATTCCTTCTACCGGGAAGACCCGATCAGACTCAGAATCCCGGACTACAAGACATCTTGACAGTAATAAAACAAGTCCAGCAAAGCCGCCCGATTGTGCCGACAAATCCTGATAGGAGCTGCACATATCTCGGTCTCAGGGCACATCCGGATGAGACAGGCTACGAGTAAAACCAGGCAACGAGTTTCCCCGAGGCGGCCCCGCCCGCCAGCGTTCCTCCTCCGCTGCGCCTCGGCCAGATCCGGCGAACTCCGGCAACCCCGCGCGTCGGTTGACTTTCCTCTCCCCCTCCGGATTTTCGTCTAAGTCCTCATATTCTTGCATAATATTCGCATCTTCATCGCATCATATCTCTGCATCTGTTTTGAGTATCCAGTTCTTGGATTATCCTGTTGATCTCATCACGTTACTTTAATTAATTTTGGTGGGTATTAATGATTACTTTTAATTGGGATTGAGAATGCTGTCAACCATTCTCAATGTTTAACAACCACCATGATAGTTAAATTAAATTATTCCTTTGCAGTAGGGAAAAATTTGGCTTTTCGCAAAAACCTTATAACCATAGAGCTTTTCCACCAGCCATATATGCATGTAGTGATAGCCATTGTTCATCAATTTCTCAATGGTGTGAATTTGCCAGTACATTCAATGTACTGACCCGTTTCGGCCTGCAACGTCTCATGTTGCAGGTTTTCTTACGACGAGTAAGTGATACGTTAGGGTTACGATTTCTACACTCAACTTTGTCGTTGGTGTTGATGGGAATCCACAACCTTGTTGCTTCCGCTATATTGGATTGAGGTAATAGTATTTACGTTAATTTATACATGTGATTTACCTCTGTTATAAATCCTTCGAGTACTGCTAACCTTAAGCCGCCAACGGTATAACCCGGCCCCTCCTGGGTGGGTCATACCTCAGAATTATATCCCCAACATTAGGCCCCAGGTTGATTTGAACTTGTTCATATCAATCTTCATTACCTGTCTTAGCAGAATTTTCCATTATCATTTCCTTACCAAACCGCTGTAACCCGCCATGATGTCACATAGCAGAACCACTATAAGCCGCCATGACGTTATGCACATTAACTCCGCACAAGGTCCAGGATACCTCAACACGTCTTTATCTTAATGGACCCCCCGAAAATCGAGGTGTCTGATGTAACGCCCTCGATGCGACTATATCTCCCACGTGTCGAAGCACGACTTAGAGGCATAACCGCATTGAAAGCAATGTCGCAAGTGAGGTAATCTTCACACAACCCATGTAATACATAAGGGAAAGAGATACATAGTTGGCTTACAATCGCCACTTCACACAAATACATGAATAAAACATTACATCATACAGTTACAATCAGGGCCCGACTATGGAGCCAAAATAAAAGAAGAAACCCCAAAAGCGACAAAGGTCCTGATCGACCCCAACTGGGCTCCACTACTGATCGAGTAGAACGAAACAACATAAAGGACAAGATCTCCATCGAACTCCTCCTTGAGCTCGGGTGCGTCACCTGCACGGTCTCAGCGGCACCTACAAGCTGGTTTTGGAAGTATCTGGTGAGTCACGAGGACTCAGCAATCTCACACCCGCGAGATCAAGACTATTTAAGCTTAAAGGTAGGGGAAAAGGTATGAGGTGGAGCTGTAGCAAGCGACTAGCATATATGGTGGCTAACATACGCAAATGAGAGCGAGAAGAGAAGGCAAAAGCACGGTCGAACAACTATCATCAATAAGTGATCCTGAACTACTTACGCCAAGCATAACTCCAACAACCGTGTTCACCTCCCGGACTCCGCCGAGAAGAGACCATCACGGTTACACACGCGGTTGATGTATTTTAGTTATTGAGATCAACTTCAGGTTTTCTACAACCGGACATTAACAAATTCCCATCTGCCCATAACCGCGGGCACGGCTTTCGAAAGTTCAAACCCTGCAGGGGTGTCCCAACTTAGCCCATGATAAGCTCTCGCGATCAACGAAGGATATTCCTTCTCCCCGGGAAGACCCGATCAGTCTTGGAGTCCCGGCTACAAGACATTTCGACAGTAATAAAACAAGACCAGCAAAGCCGCCCGGATGTGCCGACAAATCCTGATAGGAGCTGCACATATCTCGGTCTCAGGGCACACCGGATGAGCCAGACGTCGGGTTGGCATAGACCCTGATTGCCCAGGGGGCGCCGGACATCGCTCGGTTTGGACCAGCACTCGAAGGAGAACTGGCCTGGGGGGCTAAAATAAAGATGACCCTCGGGCTCCAGAAACCCAAGGGAAATAAAAGGGCATAGGTGAGGCAAATGGTAAAACCAATGTTGGGCCTTGCTGGAGGAGTCTTATTCAAAGCGAACTGTCAAGGGGGTCCCATAAATCACCCGACCGCGTTAGGGACGCAAAATCCGGGAACATAACACCGATATGACGGAAACTAGGGCGGCAAGAGTGGAACAAAACACCAGGCATAAGGCCGAGCCTTCCACCCTTTACCAAGTATATAGATGCATTAATTAAAAAAGATATATTGTGATATCCCAACAAGTAAACATGTTCCAAACAGGAACAACATCTCCATGTTCCAACGAGAAACAAACTTCATCTTCACCTGCAACTAACAACGCTATAAAAGGGGCCGAGCAAAGCGGTAACATAGCCAAACAACGGTTTGCTAGGACAAGGTGGGTTAGAAGCTTGGTTTAACAATATGGGAGGCATGATAAGCAAGTGGTAGGTATCGCAGCATAGGCATAGCAAAAGAGCAAGCAATCTAGCAAGCAAAGATAGAAGTGATTTCGAGGGTATGGTCATCTTGCCTGAAATCCCGCAAGGAAGAAGAACGAGTCCATGAAGAAGCCAAACGGACGTAGTCGAACGAATCCACACAACTCCGGAACGAAACCGAAGCTAACGAGAGAAGCAACCCGGAAAGAGGGCGTTACAATGCGGTTATTCTTTTCATCCTTCATTTCATTTGATCTTCCTTTTTCTTACCGGAGTTCTTTATGGAGGCTACATGATGATTCACAAAGAATTTAATTCCTTCTTGAAGTGTTCATCGAGATTCTTTTCAGAGGAGCTCAAGTATTCTTTATCTTGCATTTTAAAGTGCAATTCTTTCAACTGTATCATTCGATGTGGTATTATGTCATTCTTGATAATTGGAGTTCATGTCTCATGACTCACATGTTGTCAAGAATGAAGTATTTAAATCCATCAATCTCTTCGTTGGAATTATCTTGTGTCATGTTTCACCTAAAGCCTTTCCTTAAGGATTGTTGCTATTTGTGGTGATCATGCATGACCCAAGCTTGCTCTTTATCCTCTTGGTGGAAGAAGTTTTCATCTCTTCATTGATCTCAAGCAAGTAATTGTTTTCGTTAGTGGCAGAAGTTCACCTCAAGTTTTGGAGATGTCAATAAGCCCACGAGGATCATATCTTTTCGTTGTTGGTTTTCCAACAACTCCGCTCAATCCTTCCTTTTAAAGATGCTCTCTCAAATCCATTTGAGGTAGTACATGTTGTTTTATTCTCCATTTCTTTATTCCAATGATCTATCTTAATTTTTTTTCTTCCGGAGGCATTGTCATGTTGCTCTCTTCGACCCATCATCTTGTTTTGTCAAGATCATGTCCTTTTGCTTGCTTATCGATTTAACCAGAGGGTTGTGTCTATCGTTCCTCTTTTAACCGGAGTCTCATCCAGGTGCTTTCATTTTGCCAAGTTCATGTTTAATTCCTTCCATTTTCATTCGGAGTGCTGCCCAAATTATATCATTCTTATTCCTTCTCTATCTTGTCTTAACCGGAGTGGTTTCAAATTTCTATCTTGTATCTTAACCGCTGGGTTCTCGTCATATCCCATGTTCCTCTTTCCTAACGGAGTGTTTTTCAACTTTGTTCATCTTCGTTGTTTTCGTTCTTTCAATTTGTTAAATCTCTCAAGGTTCATGGTTTCACTCGTTTGTCAAAGAAGCAACTTAGTTTTACCTCTTTTCTTCCTCTTTCTTCTCCCTCCGGTGCCATTCTAGATCTCGGGACGAGATCCTCTCGTAGTGGTGGAGTGTTGTAACGCCCCGAGACCGATGTGCCAGGTGTCGTTCAGTTATTCGTCGTTGTTGCCTTGTCATGTGATCGCGTGTTACATTTTGCCATGCCATCTCTTGCATTGCATCATGTCATCATGCCATCATATCATTAATTTTTAAAACTCAACTAAATAAATCGTATGGATCTTCGGTCCATTTAAATTGAGGGAATTCACATGGTGAGTTCTCTTTATAATATATCTTTCTGATATTAGTGGAGCTATATAAATATTTCATTATTTGGAATTGATCATAACACACTTGCAAATAAATCCCAATGCCTTTGTTATCTCAATTCTTGGTCTCCAACTCTACCCATAAATCCTTTCGTCTTTTTCCGGAGCTTCACCAAACATCTCAACATTTTTGGCCTTTCCTAAACTTTGTCCTAGTTCAAACCATTTGATTTAAATTCAAATGGGTTTGAATTTAAATCTTGCTTTCGCGCCTCCTTCCCTTCCCTCTCTCTCGCTCTGCGTCTGATGCTCCTGACTCCGCCGTCTCTTGTTCCAGGGGGTCGATCCCAGAGCCGTCCTCGAGGCCGTCGCCCCAGTTGATGACCAGGCGCCTCCTCCCGAGCCTCCTCACGCCGGCGCCGTCCCGCTGCCAACGCCTCCTGCATCGCGACTTGTTGTCCGCTGCTTCCTCTGCATCACCGGCGCGCACGACCTCTTCACCGCGTCGCTGCCGTCGTCCTCGCACCGCAGCCGAGCTCTGCTTCCGCCTGCCCGCTCCTCGCCAAGTCCCCTGCAAGTTCTGCTGCCGCCTACTTCCTCTCGTGCGAGACCGAGACGAACGAGCGCTTCCTCTGCTCGAATCGCCCCGCCGTTGACCTGATCCGGCGCCAGCGTGGACAAGCGCCAAGGCCCTGCTCAAGCCCTCGATGCGTACGACTACACGATGCGCCAAGTACCTCGTCGAGACGTGTACCACTATCGCCGCCCGAACGTTTACAGAACATGTAGCACAACCATTATGAAGACCCCGTGGACGTCAAGTTCCTTGTCGTGGCCCCGAACATCTACGAAACATGAACCACTACTTCCTCTACGACCGCTCCCGAGAACGACTACTTCCGCTGAACTTGATCCGCTCCGAAATATACGCTTCAAAGGTATAACCGCTGAGAACGATCGCCGTGGAACGAATGCGTGTGTTATATGAGATGCTCGAGTTTTGCACCGTGATCGAATTGTCTCTTGCACGTTCCGACTCGTTTGCCATGTCGTCGTCCCGTGGGAACCCGGTATCCGAGATCACCCCACCATCATGCTCAACTCGCTTCCGTCACCCTTTCTTTTGCATCGGTATCTCAATCGAGTTATCGGAACCGATATGTTGCCGTGGCATCATTTTCGGATTCGTTGTCGTGGCACCATTTCCGTTTCACCGCCGTGGCACCCTTTTCCTTCCGCCATGACGACAAATGCTTCTTAATGCTCTTGTCAACATTTTCATAAAAATTGCTTAAAACTTGCATATGTCATCCGCATCATGATAACAACAATTAAAATGTTTTAAATGTTATTTGTTTAAATTTGCTTAAATGCCATGTTAAAATGTTTTATTCCATAACTAATTAACCGTAACTCGGATTTAAATAAACTTTATATGTAAATGGGTTGGGAAAATGACTAGTTTAACATGGCGCACTTTATTTTCCTTTTTAACAACAATAAAATATGCTTTAGGACAGATCAGCACCAAATCTAAAATATGCATATGAGGATTTTTCCGGACTTGTTGTTTATTGTTTCCGGCCTCATTTAAACTTGTCTAGATAGGTAGTTCTGTTGTGCTTCATCTCTTGCCATGTTTAAAAAAAATTTAATATTGTTGGGTACATAAACAAGAGAGAACTAAATATTTGTTGTGGTGTTTTGTCAATATGCAACTCGTTGCATATTGAGCTCCACTTAATTTGTAGTATTGTTTGTGCACTTTGCCATGCCATGCATATTTAAACCGGACATGAATCATACTTGTTTGTGCATCATGCCATGTTTATGTGTTGGTTGTTTACTATGTTGCTTGCTTCTTTCCGGGTTGCTTCTCTCGTTAGCTTCGGTTTCGTTCCGGAGTTGTGTGGATTCGTTCGACTACGTCCGTTTGGCTTCTTCATGGACTCGTTCTTCTTCCTTGCGGGATTTCAGGCAAGATGACCATACCCTCGAAATCACTTCTATCTTTGCTTGCTAGATTGCTCGCTCTTTTGCTATGCCTATGCTGCGATACCTACCACTTGCTTATCATGCCTCCCATATTGTTAAACCAAGCTTCTAACCCACCTTGTCCTAGCAAACCGTTGTTTGGCTATGTTACCGCTTTGCTCGGCCCCTTTTATAGCGTTGTTAGTTGCAGGTGAAGATGAAGTTTGTTTCTCGTTGGAACATGGAGATGTTGTTCCTGTTTGGAACATGTTTACTTGTTGGGATATCACAATATATCTTTTTTAATTAATGCATCTATATACTTGGTAAAGGGTGGAAGGCTCGGCCTTATGCCTGGTGTTTTGTTCCACTCTTGCCGCCCTAGTTTCCGTCATATCGGTGTTATGTTCCCGGATTTTGCGTCCCTAACGCGGTCGGGTGATTTATGGGACCCCCTTGACAGTTCGCTTTGAATAAGACTCCTCCAGCAAGGCCCAACATTGGTTTTACCATTTGCCTCACCTATGCCCTTTTATTTCCCTTGGGTTTCCGGAGCCCGAGGGTCATCTTTATTTTAGCCCCCCCGGGCCAGTTCTCCTTCGAGTGCTGGTCCAAACCGAGCGATGTCCGGTGCCCCCTGGGCAATCAGGGTCTATGCCAACCCGACGTCTGGCTCATCCGGTGTGCCCTAACACCGAGATATGTGCAGCTCCTATCAGGATTTGTCGGCACATCCGAGCGGCTTTGCTGGTCTTGTTTTATTACTGTCCAAATGTCTTGTAGCCGGGATTCCGAGACTGATCGGGTCTTCCCGGGGAGATGGAATATCCTTCGTTGATCGCGAGAGCTTATCATGGGCTAAGTTGGGACACCCCTGCAGGGTTTGAACTTTCGAAAGCCGTGCCCGCGGTTATGGGCAGATGGGAATTTGTTAATGTTCGGTTGTAGAAAACCTGAAGTTGATCTCAATAACTAAAATACATCAACTGCGTGTGTAACCGTGATGGTCTCTTCTCGGCGGAGTCCGGGAGGTGAACACGGTTCTTGGAGTTATGTCTGACGTTAGTAGTTCAGGATCACTTATTGATCATAGTTGTTCGACCGTGCTTTTGCCTTCTCTTCTCGCTTTCATTTGCGTATGTTAGCCACCATATATGCTAGTCGCTTGCTGCAGCTCCACCTCATACCTTTTCCCCTACCTTTAAGCTTAAATAGTCTTGATCTCGCGGGTGTGAGATTGCTGAGTCCTCGTGACTCACCAGATACTTCCAAAACCAGCTTGCAGGTGCCGCTGAGACCGTGCAAGTGACGCACCCGAGATCAAGGAGGAGTTCGATGGAGATCTTGTCCTTTATGTTGTTTCGTTCTAGTCGATCAGTAGTGGAGCCCAGTTGGGGTCGATCAGGACCTTTGTCGCTTTTGGGGTTTCTTCTTTTATTTTGGCTCCGTAGTCGGGCCCTGATTGTAACTGTATGATGTAATGTTTTATTCATGTATTTGTGTGAAGTGGCGATTGTAAGCCAACTATGTATCTCTTTCCCTTATGTATTACATGGGTTGTGTGAAGATTACCTCACTTGCGACATTGCTTTCAATGCGGTTATGCCTCTAAGTCGTGCTTCGACACGTGGGAGATATAGTCGCATCGAGGGCGTTACATCAGACACCTCGATTTTCGGGGGGTCCATTAAGATAAAGACGTGTTGAGGTATCCTGGCCCTTGTGCGGAGTTAATGTGCATGATGTCATGGCGGCTTACAGTGGTTCTGCTATGTGACATCATGGCGGGTTACAGCGGTTTGGTAAGGAAATGATAATGGAAAATTCTGCTAAGACAGGTAATGAAGATTGATATGAACAAGTTCAAATCAACCTGGGGCCTAATGTTGGGGATATAATTCTGAGGTATGACCCACCCAGGAGGGGCCGGGTTATACCGTTGGCGGCTTAAGGTTAGAAGGCCCAAGATGTCTTAAGGCGGGAGACCCGGAGGTGACTTAAGGTCCAAAGGTGTGAGCCGCGATGTGGTAACTTGTTCTGTAAGGAAGGCTTAGTTACAAACCGAGCCCGTCATGTTTGTGTGAGCCGGTCGGGACTCTGTAAGCTGTCGGGCATCAACCTGTATATAAATGGGTGACTCGGCGGCGGGTTAGGGCAAGAAACAACCAATCGAGAACTAGGTTAAGCGCATTCGCTCCATTGTAATCGAAACTCAAGCAATACAACTAGAAGCATGACGTAGGCTTTTACCTCGACAAGAGGGGCTGAACCTGGGTAAACTCTTTGTGTCCTTTGTCCCGTCCAACCCCTTTAAGCTAACCTAGTTGCGATGTATCCACACCTAAGTCCTTTCACTAGGGCATCTGTCGTGTTAAACCCACGACATAGACTATACAATTTGTAGGGACAACTTTCCTTGGTCATGATATTTTGAGAAGACGTGATTGCTTTATTAGTATCCTTGAAGTATTATTGCTTTTATGTCAATATTAAACTTTTGTTTTGTATCTTATGGCTCTGAATATTCTTGCCACAATAAAGAAGATTTAGGTAGCATTCCACATCAAAATTTTGTTTTTATCATTTACCTACTCGAGGACGAGCAGGAATTAAGCTTGGGGATGCTTGATACGTCTCCAACGTATCTATAATTTTCGATTGTTCCATGATATTATATTATCTGTTTTGGATGTTTTATATGCATTAATATGTTATTTTATATTATTTTTTGGACTAACCTATTAACCTAGAGCCCAGTGCCAGTTTTTGTTTTTTCCTTGTTTTTGAGTTTTACAGAAAAGGAATAACAAACGGAGTCCAAACGAGTTGAAACTTTACGATGAATTTTTATGGACAAAAAGAGAACCCCGGAGCATCGAAGCCAGGCCAGGAGGTGGATGAGGAGTCCACAAGCCTAAGGGCGCCCCCTGGCTTGTGGGCCCCTTGAGCGTCCCCCTGACGTGAGACCGACGCAAAAAAATCCTATAAATCATGAAACCCCCAGAAAGAAACCTAGATTGGAAGTTCCGTTGCTACAAGCCTCTGTAGCCATGAAAAACCAATTGGGAGCCTGTTCCAGCACCCTGCCGGAGGGGGAAACCATCATCGGAGGCCATCTTCATCATCCTGGTGGCCACCATGATGAGGATGGAGTAGTTTACCCTCGGGGTTGAGGGTATGTACCAGTAGCTATGTGTTTGATCTCTCTCTCTCTCTCTCTCTCTCTCTCTCTCTCTCTCTCTCTCTCTCTCTCTCTCTCTCTCTCTCTCTTGTTCTTGATATGTCACGATCATGATGTACCGCGAGCTTTGTTACTATAGTTGAATCATATGGTGTTTCTCCCCCTCTACCTTCTTGTGATGAATTGAGTTTTACCTTTGAGGTTTCACTATTATCAGATTGAATACTATTATGGATTTGAGAACACTTGATGTATGTATTACGTGGGATACCCGTGGTGACAATGGGGTGTTCTATTGATTCACTTGATGTATGTTTTGGCACTCAACTCGCGGATTTCCGAGGTGACATTGGGGTAATCTATGCATAGGGGTTCATGCATGTTTTCGTCCTTGTTTCTCCGATAGGACTCTTGGGGCACTCTTTGAGGTTCTTTATGTTGGATCGAATATTATGAATCTAAAGTTGTTTGATGCATATCGTATAATTGACCCACGGATACTTGTGGTGACATTGGAGTATCTAGGTGACATTAGGGTTGATTGATGTGTGTCATATGGTGTTATTTTACTACGAACTCTAGGGCTGTTTGTGACACTTATAGGAATAGCTCAATGGATTGATCGGAAAGAATAACTTTGAGGTGGTTTCGTACCCTACAAGCAATTTCATCTTATGTTCTCCGCGATAGGAACTTCGGAGTGACTGTTTTTTGCACGTTGAGAGATAGCCATATGATCCAATTATGTTATCATTGTTGAGAGAACTTGCACTAGTGAAAATATGAACCCTAGGCCTTGTTTCCAAGCATTGCAATACCATTTTTGCTCACTTTTGTTACTTGGTACCTTGCTGTTTTTATATTTTCAGATTACAAAAACCTATATCCACCATCCATATTACATTTGTATCACCATCTCTTCGCCGAACTAGTGCACCTATACAATTTACCATTGTATTAGATGTGTTGGGGACACAAGAGACTCTTTGTTATTTGGTTGCAGGGTTGTTTGAGAGAGACCGTCTTCATCCTATGCCTCCCACGAATTGATAAACCTTAGGTCATCAGCTTGAGGGAAATTTGCTATTGTCCTATAAAACACTGCGCTTGGAGGCCCAACACGAGTCTACAACAAGAAGGTTGTGTAGTAGACATCAGCTCCCAATTGACACCTAACCAATCTAGGAGGCACCGCTCTCCAAACGGTAATAAGATGTTGTTGTTGATGAACTCCTTGCTCTTGTGCTTCAAAATATAGTCTCCTCAACACTCAATCACTCTCTCACAGATTTGGCATGGTAGTAGGAGAACGATTGGAGTGGAAAGCAACTTGAGGGGGCTAGAAATCAAGGATAAAATGGTTGGAGTGGAATCCCTTGATCTCAACACAAGTGTAGTTGGTTCTCTCTCAAAAACTGGATATGGGAAGTGGTAGTTTCATCTTGGTTGCTCTCTGAGAGTAGGTGGTGTGGGTGGGGTGTATATAGCCTTCAGCAAAAATCTAACCGTTACACACCTTTATGCACAACTCGGTGGGACCGGGTGAAATACTCGGTGAGACCGATTAGTGCAAAAGGTTTGAACTCTAGGCATTTTGGTGTGACCGGATGAATCCACTCGGTGGGACCGATTGATGATGACCTAAGCACTTTTGACACTTCGGTAATTCCGATAGGTTTCACTTGGCAATTCCGAGATGAAAACAATGGGTTAAAGAAGGCTGGCACACACACTTTGATGGGACCAAATGTCATCTCGGTGGGACCGAGTTTCCAGGGTTTAGGCAGTGACTCTGTCTCGTGTATCTTGTTGGGTCAGGGTGTATGTGTATCGATGGGACCGAGATGGACTTTAGGGTTTTGGACAGATTGGAATGTGAGGGTGTGACTGAAGAATTTCGAGCAATATCTCAAAACCCTTGAGCAAACGACTCATGATCAAAACCTTATCCCTTTTAATAGTATTGACTTTCCTATGGACTCAATGTGATCTTGGATCACTCAACCAAAAATTTAGAGTCAAGAGCTTTTTACCAATCCACTTTCTTTGCATTTTGAGGGGTCCACATTCATATCTCCTTGCCATACCTGCATCGAACTTTCCTGAAATAATCTTTGAATAGGCATTAGTTTATATGTTGTTGTGAATTACCAAAACCAACCGGGGATTAGTTGTACTTTCAGTCTCCCCTTTTTTGCTAGTCGTCACTGTTGACGCGAAGTCTCTTGTGACGTCCTTTAATATTCTAGAGTTGCGTTCCAAACTTCTGGGTTTCAACATCCTTGGCATGAACTATGGTCCTACTATCCTTCAGCTCCTGACGAATCTCCGGCATCTCGAGGTTTTGCTCCTCCAACTTGGCTACTTTCAGCTTCTGGGTCCTGAGTTCTTCACGAAATGCTTCCTTGTCAAATACGGCTTCCTGAAGGTCCATCTTAAAATTCTTGATGTGATACTCTAGATCCTGGCGATACACCAGCTAAGGTTAAAACTTCATCTTTTGCTGATAGGTGCTCCATTAGCCCTTTTGTCATCCAATCCTTCCAAAGAAATGTATGCTTAACTCAGTATGGTGATGATAGCACAAGCGAACGATAACATCATGAATAGCCGTGTTTATGCCCATGTCTCTGTCATGAGCTATCATTCCATAGTTGATACTTCCTTCCTTAGGGTTTTCTTGACAAAAACTTCGAGTTTTAACGCTCCATGTTCTGGTCTTTCTCCCACACACTTTGATATCGGGTATTGACAGCTTCAATAGTTTGACAAGTTTCGTAAGGGTAGCCTTCCGAGGTCATACCAATCCGGAAATTTTTCAGAGCCTTCAAATTCTCCTAGTCTTCGGAGTCTTCAACCATTGTAGTTTCCATTGTTATAATGCACGGTAAAATCCTCTTCATTCCGAAGTGGTCTTAGTTGTCCGATATCTTGTATTTCTTGGAGTGGTCTCATCAGCTGAATCTTCGCGTTATCAAAAGGGGAAAGGGTATAGTCTAACTATTTGAGATGAGAGGAAAATACTTGGTAAAGCTTAGAAAAGATGAGAGTAAAGGGATCTCTTTCGAAAATAAAGTTTTAGAGAAAATCTTTCCTATGGGCTTGCCAGTTTCTAGGGGTCACGTCCTACAGTCAACATGTGCTCTGATACCATCTTGTAGCGACCCGACCCGAATGGATTGAAGTCTCTGTGCTTAAGTGTCATCCCTGGATCGGTATGCTGACAGACACAGTACTCGAGGATTTATAGCAGAGTGCAATCACATGTAAAAGTAACGTAAATACTATTACCTCAATCCATATAGCAGAAGTAACAACAAGGTTGTGGAGTTCCCAGCAACGCCAATGACAAAGTTGAGTGTAGACATCGTAACCCTAACGTATCACTTACTCATCGTAAGATTCCTGCAACATGAGACATTGCAGCCATGTAGGCCAGTATTGAATGTATTGGCAAATTCACACCATAGAACAATGATGAATAATAGCTATCACTACATGCATATTTGGCTGGTGGAGGCTCTAAGTTTATTTTTGCATAAAGCCAATTTTTTCCTACAACAAAGGAATACATTTTATTTTTCTACCAAGTTGATGTCGTTATTGAGAAGGTTCCTCCAACTCAATCCCAAATTTCCAAATTATTAATAACCCAACACATTAATTAACTAACGTGATGAGATCAACCAATAATTCAAATACCAGATACTCAAAATTGTCCATAACCGGGGACACGACAAATCATGTTTTGTTTGTACACTCTGCAGAGGTTTGCGCACTTTTCCCCACAAGACTCGATCTCCTTCGTTGAATTTCTGCACTGCATGATGATTGAGAAACGGATGATCGAGACATAGTCTTTCCGAAGAGGTCCCCTTAACCGATAGATAGGTCGGTACACCTACAATTCCCCTACATCTACTAGCCTATCGTGGTAAGGTTTCCCACAACTTACTCAACTATGCCAGAGTCCATAATGGCTTGTGGCTGCACACGGAAGTTTCTAGCATGAATAATCTTATGATCCCTTTGAGCCTGGGTGGCATTCCATAAGATGATCACACGGGTACTCCGGGATCCCCTTTGGTAAGCATTGGGTTCTCCAGGTGCCCGGGCAAACCACTGGGTTCTCCAGGGTGCCCGGGCAAACCATTCCACCCAGACGTGTGTTAATGTTGCTACCTTAAAGTCACCCTTAATTATTATATCTCTCTCATCTTTCATGAATCACACATACCAATCCCCGTCTACGAGCATGGCTAAGCAATATATAACACAACAAATATCTCTGGGGTGTATCAAAAAGGTAATAGGTTCCTACCTCATCAACTACATATCAATACAAACATATTCCCAGTCCTACTCATGCAATATTTGATGGTGAAACTAATGCAAGTAACACTGGGTATAAAAGAGTATGATCAAAGTGTGAACTTGCCTTGTACTGTTGATGAAGATCCTTCGCACTCATAATTCCTGATAGTTCTAGTCGTCACACTCCATTCAATCTATCGTGAGCAAGCAATTATAACCACACATAAGCAATCACTCAAAGATCCAAAAGAACGCAGAAAATACTTCAGAAAACTTCAAAAACCATCAACTAAAGCTTCTAGATAGAAACATATTTTTAACAAAAGCAAAATTGTGTGATTTTGATCTTAACAGAAAGTACATGTCAAGAGCTTCTATTTGCAAAAAGAATCAATTAAATCGGAGTTCTAAAACTCTAGTTATAGACAAAACAAGTTTCAATTTGAATCTGATCTAATTCAAATTTAAAATTTCAAAAAAGTTGATTTTATATGTTCTCTACATAGATGAGATAATTATGAAGAATTTGGCGTTGGTTTCGTTGAATTCGGACAAACGGTTGAAAAGTTGTGAGGGTTTGAAAACCAGGGGCTAAACTATAAAGAAAGTATTTGTAGATAGGTCCCTGACCAAAAATAAAAAGAAAAAGAAAAATTCTACCAAACGAACGTTCGCTACAGAACCTAATCCGATGAATCTGTTCTCTACTGACCCTAATTTGATGAAATGTTCACTAAATAACTAAAATAAAAAAATGAAAACGGTTTTAAAAGAAAAACCGAAACAAATAAAAAACGGATCGAACCGGCGGTTCGGTGGTTTATACCGGTCGGGTCAGTTCGACGGAAACCAGCAGTGTCGACGGCGAGCGGCGGCTGCGGGTGTCGGCGAGGCGACAGCGACGGGCGTCGGCGAGGCGAGGCGGCTCAAGTGGACGAGGGGCGGAGGCGGCGGCTACGTGGGGTGGTGCGAAGATGGCGGCGAGGCACGGCTGCGCGGTGGCGAGGCGGGGCTACGGCGGTGGAGGGCGGTGGGTGTGGCGAGGAAGAGGAGAGACGGGGCCGG
The DNA here is from genome assembly GCA_032464435.1 of Aegilops umbellulata. Classification (NCBI taxonomy): domain Eukaryota; kingdom Viridiplantae; phylum Streptophyta; class Magnoliopsida; order Poales; family Poaceae; genus Aegilops; species Aegilops umbellulata. Next base: position 236,312,927 of record CP136055.1, on the reverse strand, counting down.
GCCCGAGGTACATATAGGAGGGAGGGTGAGGCGGCGGCTTCCGGGAGGGGGAAGGGGCGGCGCGGAGTCCGGTCAAGGCACGGCGGCGGCGCGTACTAGCTCGGGACTTCGTCCCGAGCTCGAAGACGGAGGCGGCGGCGACTTGGGCCGGCTGGGCTTCAGCCCAGTTCGGTGTGAAAGTTTTGTGTTTTTTTAAACAATTTTACAAGTTATATATAGGCATATTATATATCAAAATAAAAAAAGATTTTCTATAACATGAACATTTTTCTAGCGTCAAATAAAATTCACGAAAAATTAAATAAAGCAAATTGTGCTACTGGTTTAATTCAAAACCAAATAAAAATATTTTAAAATACCAAAATGATTTCAAACTCATTTTTCTCCAATTTTCTACTGTAGGGAATCATTTTACCCTATTTTCCTTATATTTTATTTTTGGAGAAAAATAATTTGAATAAAAACCAAATAACTCCAAATTGAAAGTGGGTTAAAATAACTTCAAAGGGAATTTCAATTTGATTTGTTTTAACTTCCAACTCATATTCCCTATAATTTTAAGAAGTCATTTTATCTTATCTTAGGAAAATCATTGAGTTGCATAAAGTTTCCGAATTTGGAATAGTTCCAGATGGAATTCAAATCTTTTCAAAACCTTTTCATTTATTTAAATGGAAGAAGTCATATCATCTTCACTCCAAGGTTTTGTGATGAAATGAATTTGAATTCATGGAGATCATAAATGCAAGATGAAAGTTTGGGAAAGTCATTTTATTCCCTCTCATTTAACTTCCAAAAAGTTTCAAATTACACTCAATTTCACACAAGCAACCACACCACAATCAAACAAACAATCAAAACTATTTATTTAATATAACATTCCAAAATTTAGAATTTTAGGATGTTACACTAGGGTTCCAATACCCCTCATGGAACAGTTCATAAACTTAGGGTATGATAATATTTGTCACTCCAATCACCCATCCATGAACAAATTAATCACACAATTCACTCCTTTAGGGCCTTAAAGGTGAAATAATATGTAGTCGACATTCGCACATCACCATAGAGAATTACAACACAACACAATATCAAAACATTGATCTAGATTGAACTTCAAAAAGTTAATAGCAACAAAATGGACTAATCACAACACATCATATGGATCATGACCAGTGGAGATGAATATATGAATAACAATCTGAACACATGAATCTTTCACCAATAAAACTTCTAAGCATCAACTACAATTAATAACCAACACCATAAGCTATATTCATCAAAGGATTTGAGGTAGAAGTTCATAGAATAGATAGATGGGGATGAAGAGAGTTCATGAAGATGGTGGCTTGTCCTTCATGCGTGCTGGCAGTGGTGAGGGCGACGTCGGATCATGATCCGGGAATGACCACTCCGTCAGTTGTTCAATCTGCCGCAGGAACTCGTTCTTCGTGGCCACAACCTCTAAGAGGAGGAGCGACTATTGTGGTGGCGCCTGGTCCTCATTATATCCGGACGAAATGATGGTATCCTTGTTATCGAAGGAGTCGTCGACCATTGAGGAAGAGAGACTCAACGAACAATGGTGGTAACCCCGGAGGGAGATCCAGAGCTGATGCCGCCTACAGGCACGGAGAACCATGACTTGGGCATGGTAGGTCAATGGTTGAAGCCGGAGAAGGTTTGGCCGCAGAGGCGGCTAGGGCAGATAGGAGCAATTCAAAAATGTGATGTGGACAGCTCCAGAACACAACTGAAAGATTGAGGATGTCGCCTAGAGGGGGGGTGAATAGGCACTTTAAAATAATTATGGATTAGGATTGAACAAATGCGGAATAAACCTAGCAGTTAATTTGTCAAGCACAGAACCTACAACAAGTAGGCTCACCTATGTGCACAAACAACTTATGCTAAGCAAGATAAACAACTAAGTGATAGCAAGATATATGACAAGAAACAATATGGCTATCACAAAGTAAAGTGCATAAGTAAAGGGCTCGGGTAAGAGATAACCGAGGCACGCGGAGACGACGATGTATCCCGAAGTTCACACCCTTGCGGATGCTAATCTCAGTTTGGAGCGGTGTGGAGGCACAATGCTCCCCAAGAAGCCACTAGGGCCAACGTAATCTCCTCACGCCCTCGCACAATGCAAGATGCCATGATTCCACTAAGGGACCCTTGAGGGCGGCACCGAACCCGTACAAATGGAAACCCTTGGGGGCGGTCACCGAACCCGTACACTTTGGCAACCCTTGGGGGCGGTCACCGGAACCCGTCAAATTGCTCGGGGTGATCTCCACAACCTAATTGGAGACCCCGACACTTGCCCAGAGCTTTACACCACAATGATTGAGCTCCAAACACCACCAACCATCTAGGGGGCCCAAGCACCCAAGAGGAACAAGCTCAAGGGTACCAAGCACCCAAGAGTAATAAGCTTCTCAACTTGTAACTTCCACGCATCACCATGGAGAACTCAAATCGATGCACCAAATGCAATGGCAAGGGCACACGGAGTGCCCAAGTCCTTGTCTCTCAAATCCAACCAAAGCAACTAATGCTAGGGAGGGAAATGAGAGGAAGAACAAGAAGGAGAACACCAAGAACTCCAAGATCTAGATCCAAGGGGTTCCCCTCACATAGAGGAGAAAGTGACTGGTGGAAATGTGGATCTAGATCTCATCTCTCTTGTCCCTCAAAAACTAGCAAGAATCCATGGAGGGATTGAGAGTTAGCAAGCTCGAAGAAGGTCGACAATGGGGGAAGAACACGATCTCAAAGGATAAGGTTCATTGGGGAAGAAGACCCCCTTTTATAAGTGGGGAAAATCCAACTGTCATGCTCACAACCTGCACAGATGTAGCGACCCGACCTCAGATGGTCAAGTCTCTATGCTTCAGTGTCATCCCTGGATCGGTAATGCTGACACACACAATACTCGAAGGATTTATAACAGAGTAGCAATCACAAACTTATTACATCGAATGTCTCAAGAGAGAACTTATTACAATAATATGGCTTAAGGCCATCTAATGCGATAACAATGGAAGGCTTGGAAGATAAAGTGAGTCCATCAACTCCAACGGCATAGCTGAGCTGCACGGCAACGACCTAACGAACCTTACTCCTCGTCTGAAAAGTCTGCAACATAATACGTTGCAGCCCGAAAACGGGTCAGCACATGGAATATGCTGGCAATATAACACAGTGGAGCATAAACAGAATAATGCTATCACTACATGCATATTTGGCTGGTGGAAAGCTCTATGGTTATAGTTTTTGCGAAAAGCCAATTTTTCCCTACAACAAAGGAATAGATTTAATTTAACTATCATGGTGGTTGAAACATCATTAAGAAGGTACCCCCAACTCAATCCCAATTAAATAGTTAACAACCCAACAATATTAATTAAGAATGATGAGATACATGTGATAACTCAAGTACTAGATACTCAAAATTGTCCATAACCGGGGACACGGCTAACCATGATTAGATTGTACACTCTGCAGAGGTTTGCGCACTTTTCCCCACAAGACTCGATCGCCTCCGTTGGATTTCTCGCACTGCATGGTGTTTGAGAAATGGATGACCGAGACACAGTCTTTCAGAAACATTAACTCTCTACTCCGGGTAGACCATACCAAACCTACAAAACCCACTACCTGCTGATCTACCTCTTCAAGAGCTTCACGTAACTTAATCAACTATGCTAGAGCCCATAATAGCTTGTGGCTGCAAACAGAAGTTTCTAGCATGAATCACCTAAGTTCCCTTTGAGCATGGGTGGCGGTCCATAGGAAGATCACACGGGTACCCCGGGATTTCCAAAAAAATAGACAACACTGGGTTCCCCAGGTGCCTCAGTCCACCTAGATGTTAATTTAATTTGCCACCTTAAGTTGAACCATTAATTAACAATCTCACATCTGTCATGGATTTCACTCAAACCCAAACCACGTCTACTAGCATAGCAAAATAATATAAGCAACGCGTAGAAGTAATTCCCAAGGGTTTGATAGTAACAGGGCAATAGGTTCTACCTCAAAACTACTTCCCAACCCACATGTTAACGACATCCTAATCATGCAATGTTTGAGGATTGAACTAATGCATAAAAACTGGGTATGAAAAGAGTATGATCAATGTGTTACTGGCCTTGTTGACAATCCGTGACTCCTAGAGACTCGTAGTAACACGCTTCGCACTCCGGGAATTCTATCGCAAAAAAATAATAACATACATAAGCAACAAGCAAAGATGCACAAGCAAAACTCAAATAAAAGAGGTTGACTAGAAAGTTCAACTTAAGAACTCCGGTATGCAAAAAGAATCAAATCTAACGGAGCAACGAAACTCAAACGGTGAAAGAAACAAGATCCATTTACTAATCTGAACTAAGGTCAAATTTTATAGTACCAAAATCTTGTTTAATTTGATTAAACAGAAAGAGGGTCTCGATACAAAGATCTAGGCACTTGAATCGCCTGATTCCGACTAACGAGCGAAAAGATAAACATAAACTAAGATCAGATCAGAAATCGCGATCGAGAATAATCACAGATAAATCCGATAAAAAGAAAACTGATGAACAGACTAACGAACGAGCGTTCGTTAGCTGTAAATAACGGGCGAAAACCGTTCGTTAAAGCGAACGTACGGACGAATGTCCGCTAACTAGAAGAACCAAAAAAACGGCGAACCGAAAAAAACAAATCTAGGGTTTCTAAAAAAACCGAACGGTTTTTTTAAACCGGTGGCTCGGATTCTGGCGTGGTAACTCCGGCGACGGGCTCCGGCGAGGCGGGGCTTGGCGGCGGCGACGACTCGCGAGCGGTGGGCCTCGGCGGTGGCGGCGGGCGGCGGGGCTCGGCAGTGGCGGCAAGCGGCGGCGGCGCTCGGTTGCGGCGGCGGCGAGGCAGGCTGCGGCGGCGGCAAGGGCGGGCGGCGGCGGCTGCGGCTCGGGGCGGCGGTGGGTGCGGTGGTGGTGGTGGTTTGTGCGGCGGGGTGGCGACTTGGGGGAGGGGGCAAGGCACGGGGGCAAGAAGAGTCTGGCTCGGACTCCGGTCCGAGCGGCGGCGGGGCGGCACACGCGCGCGGGGGCTGTGGCTGCTCGGGCGGGCCGGCAGCCTGGCCGGGTTCGGCCCAGCCGGCGGAACTTTTTAAAAAAAAATAATTTTGCCAACAGAAATAAAATCCTAGAAAATAAAATAAAAATCTAAAAATGCAAAAACAAATTTTTACCATCTAAATAAAATATTTAGGACGAGATGAACATTTTCTTGACCCTAAAATGCAATTTTGAAAACGTGTAATTTTTCTAATTGCAAATAAAATCCGAATAAAATCAAATAAAGGATTTTAACATTTTTCCTCCAATATTTCATTTTTTTTGGAGAAGTCATATTATCTCCTCTCTTATATTTTAATACGAAATATTTTACCGGAGAGAAAAATAATTAAAATCAAAACCCTCGTTTCAGTATTTGATAAAAATCAAATATGAAAACCGAGAAATCCCCAACTCTCTCCGAGGGTCGTTGAGTTGCTTAGGATTTCGAGGATTGCGGAACGAAAATACAATAAAATATGATATGCATGGATGACCTATGTATAACATTCCAAATTGAAAATTTGGGATGTTATAACAGAGCGGTACTACCGCTCATGGGAGCGGTACTATCACTAGGGCGGTGGAAGCCCATTGAAAAAAAAAACAGCGAGGAGGCAAAAGGCCAGTAAAACCACTGAAGCGGTACTACCGCTCGTCCTCATGGTACTACCGCTAGGGGTAGCGGTACTACTGCTTGCGAGCGGTACTAAAAAATACATATGTGCCTACCACCGCTGGACTTAATACGAGATTTTAGTCCCAAGCGGAAGTAGACATGGAAGTAGCCGCGGTAGTACTGCTCTGGAGCGGTAGTAAAAAAATTACATCCCCTCCAAGCGGTAGTAGCCGCGCTAGTACCGTTGCAGCCTTTTAAGGCACCAAAACTGCCACAACTTCCATAAGAAGCAAATGAGAAAAGGCACATAAGAAAATGGTGAGAACCCTTCCTCGAATAAGACTGGTAAAACCTCCAACACCAAAAACGCAATAGAAAAAGCATATGAAATCCGTTTTCAATGTACTAGAGCTTGTCACGAAGATAACCACAAGCTCTAAGACCTCAAAAGAAAATACAAATAAGAATCAAGAAAGATGATGCAAGGATGCAATGGTTTGAGCTCTCGACGAATGATACGATCAAGCTACTCACTTGAGAGCCCCCCTTGATAGTATGGCTATCGATCCTATAACGCGGTATCCAAACTATCACCCTGAGACCGGTAAAATAGAAAACCTATCAAGGGCAAACATGTGCCTTGCATGAGGTCCACTTGAGCTAGATGATGACGATCTTGACTCCCTGAAGTTGGACCACCTTTCTTGATTGCGTTCGCTCGATGAAGACTAGTTGATTGCTCCCCCATACTCCACTATGGGTGAGCCACTCTTTAGCACATCTTCACATGTCCATTGACACCACAATGGACGGCAAGCTTCAAGGATGATCTCTTCGTGATGCTCCACTTGAACTTGCACACCGCAAACTTGATGAAGATCACCACTTGATGTCATCCTCCATGGGTTGTATGAGATCTTCCTCTTGATGCAAACCCATGGAAACAAACCTAACCCCACATAGGACACACACATAGATCATGGGTTAGTACACAAAGCATGATGGACAATGCTTACCATACCATCGGATCACTTGATCCCTCTCAGTACATCTTCTACACTTTGTGAGTTGATCAACTTGATTCACTCATGACTTAGTACTGATCAACCTTGAACCTTTCCAGCTCTCTTCATTTGGATGATGCCTTGAAGGTAAGCATGAACGATCACACAATCTTCTTCTTCAAGACATGCTTGCAATAAGCTCAACTCTCACATGACCAATCTTTGGATAATTCCTTAATAGCACCTTGGTCAACACATAAACTCCTTGAAACCAACACATGGACTTCAAGAAATGCCTATGTAAAAATCCTTCAAATATAACTCAATGCAACCATTAGTCCATAGAGAATGTCATCAATTACCAAAACCACACATGGGGCACCACATCTCCTTTCAATCTCCCCCATTTTGGTAATTGATGACAATCACTTTCAAGAGAGTTTATATAAGCAATTATGCATCACCATGCAATGCAACAACCAATAATGCATTCGTATGAGATGCAAATGCTTAGGAAAAAACAAAAGCAAGAAGAAATAACTCTCTAAACTTCTCCACAAAACTCTTCGAAACTTCTCCCCCATTGGCATCGATTACCAAAATGGGCGAAAAGCTTAGAAGGCCAATATAAATTGTGGTCCTCCATAAATTGTGTATTTCTCAACAAGAGAGTGGAATGCAATACACAAATCCAAAGGTAAATACTTGGAGGAAGACAAACTATATTGAGGCACAAAGATTGCTAAAGAATGATATGCCACAAAGACATAACAAAGAAAGATACAAGCAATCAAGCAAACAAAAGATACCAACTGAAACAATCCGATAATGGATCCTACAAGCCACATGGATACAAGACATTATGATATGAGCGAAGGAGTGTGTAACGCCCTCGATGCGGCTATATCTCCCACGTGTCGAGGCACGACTTAGAGGCATAACCGCATTGAAAGCAATGTCGCAAGTGAGGTAATCTTCACACAATCCATGTAATAAATAAAGGGGAAAGATACATAGTTGGCTTACAATCGCCACTTCACACAAGTACATAAATAACATCCATCATACAGATTACACTCAAGGTCCGACTACGGTACCAAAATGAAAGAAGACTACCCCAAATGCTAAACAGATCCCCGGATCACCCAACTGGGCTCCACTACTGATCATCTGGAAAAGAAACATAGTAACGGCCATGTTCCTCGTCGAACTCCCAAGTGAGCTCGGTCGCGTCATCTGCACTGACATCGTTGGTACCTGCAGTTGTGGTGATAATATCTGTGAGTCACGGGGACTCAGCAATCTCACACCCGCGAGATCAAGACTATTTAAGCTTAAAGGTGGGAAAGGGGTTTGTGAGGTGGAACTGCAGCAAGCGACTAGCATATGGTGGCTACAGCGCAAAAGAGAGCGAGAAGAGAAGGCAAGGCACGGTCGTGAAACTAGAAGTGATCAAGAAGTGATCCTGAAACAACCTACGTCAGGCATAACTCCAACAACCGTGTTCACTTCCCGGACCCCGCTGAGAAGAGACCATCACGGTTACACACGCGGTTGATGTGTTTTAGTTAAAGTCAACTTTGGGTTTTCTACAATCGGACATCAACAAATTCCCATCTTCCTCATAACCGCGGGCACGGCTTTCGAAAGATAATACCCTGCAGGGGTGTCCCAACTTAGCCCATGATAAGCTCTCACGGTCAACGAAGGATATTCCTTCTACCGGGAAGACCCGATCAATCTCGGAATCCCGGACTACAAGACATCTCGGCAGTAATAAAACAAGTCCAGCAAAGCCTCCCAGATGTGCCGACAAATGCCGATAGGAGCTGCACATATCTCGTTCTCAGGGCACACCGGATGAGCAAGACGTCGGGTTGGTATAGACCCTGGTTGCCCAAGGGGCGCCGGACATCGCTCGGTTTGGACCAGCAATCGAAGGAGAACTGGCCCGGGGGTTTAAATAAAGATGACCCTTGAGTCTGCAGAACCCAAGGGAAAAAGGCTAGGTGGCAAATGGTAAAACCAATGTTGGGCCTTGCTGGAAAAGTCTCATTCAAAGCGAACTGTCAAGGGGGTCCCATAAATCACCCAACCGTGTAAGGAACGCAAACTCCGGGAACATAACACCGGTATGACGGAAACTAGGGTGGCAAGAGTGGAACAAAACACCAGGCATAAGGCCGAGCCTTCCACCCTTTACCAAGTATATAGATGCATTAATTAAATAAGAGGTATTTTGATATCCCAACAAGTAAACCTGTTCCAACAAGGAACAACAAGATCATGTCCCAACAAGGAACAAACTTCATCTTCACCTGCAACTAGCAACGCTATAAGAGGGGCTGAGCAAAGCAGTAACATAAACAAACAACGGTTTGCTAGGACATGGATGGTTAGGGGCTGACAAGGCAATATAGGAGGCATGATATAGAAAGTGGTAGGTATCGCAGCATAGGCATAGCAAAAGAGCGAGCAATCTAGCAAGCAAAGATAGAAGTGATTTCGAGGGTATGGTCATCTTGCCTGCAAGGTTCTCAGAGTTGTCGAAAGCTTGGTCCTCGAAAGCGTTCTCAACGGAATCCTCGTTCACGTACTCGTCTCCCGGCTCTACCCAAGACAAGAGAACAAGCAAAGGAACCGATATCAACCACGATGCAATGCGCAAGCAACATGATGCAAAACATGGCATGATATGCGAGAGGTGATATGCAATGCGTATGCATGCTCCGGAAGGACAAGGATGAACAGCGCATAATTATGCCACTGGATAGGTGAGGTGATTTCGGTTGAAATCGATATAAAGATCACCGGAATCGGATGCACGGTTTGCAAATGGCAAGCAATACAAGAATGACACGAATCTGCCATAAACAGCATGATGCTACTTAGCAAGCAACAAATAATTAAACTACTGCACCCAAACATGGCAACAAAGCATATGACAGTAAAGTACTCAAGATGCTTGACAAAAGATGAACACTGAGCTACGGCTAAATCAGCTCATAACAGGTCCAAACAGGCATGGCAAAAGTGCAAAAGATAACAGGTTCACAGACTTAGTGAAAATAACAACATAGCAGAAACTAACATCAGGATGACATGTTCAGAGCAATGAAACAACATGCTACAGGAACTGAACATAGCAAAATCAGGCATGGCATGAATCTACCCATAGCACTTGACAAAAGTCTCTTACTGACCATAATCCAAAAAGGATCAGAAAATACGATTACACCCATGTCAAATAAGCAAGTTTCGTTACAGGTTTCAGACTTAGTAGCAAACTGGACATGGCAGAAACTGTTAACGACTAGGCATGTTCGTGAGCTTGATGCACTCACTACAGAGCATTGCATGATATACTAAGCATACATATATCAAGAAGACATGGCATAGTAACAATACATGTCAATAACATCATCATAGCATGCAAGGATCAACTACACCAAGCTTGGCAAATTCGAATAACATGTAAACAATCTGCCAGCAACATTTTGAAGCAAAAGTAGAGCTCGACTGGCTCAAGCTATGGCACTACATAATTGCAAACAAAGGCACGGATTGATTAAGCAAATACTCAAGTTCAAATCTCCCTTACAGATCATGCTCAAATTATGCATATATCTCTCAGAAACAACATGAATACATGGCATGAAAATAACAGCAGTCAGGGACTTAGTGGAATCACTAAGTCTCTGAAATCAGCAACATCAAGATACCTAGTTTGCATGCTTTTGCTAGTCTTCACATAGATCACAAAAATACATGGAAAAATCCTATGGATAGGTAACATGGCATATTACAAAACTCATGTAGGACTCAACTTCATAGGAGGTACACATCAATCATGGCAAAAATGACAAAAGTGCATGTTCAGATAAGAACCAGCAACTAACATCAACTAGCCCTCTTCTAACAGCATTTCGGGCATCAAGATGACCTCAAATGACAATGTTGCAATGGAAAGAAATGATTCACTCCTCGAGGCGAACAATTTGACATATTATAAGCGCGAAACGGGGCTACGGATGCAAAGTTACGGCACTAGGAACATGTGATGATGATGCAAATGTCTAGGGACTTTGAAATAAAACGAGGGGGGGAACGAAAGTCAACCACCGGGCACGGAAGTCGAGGCGGGCGGCGGATCTCGCCGGAGACCGGCCGGAGGAGGTGGAGGAGAGACCGGGCCGGCCGGATCTGACCGGATCCGGCCCCGGCGGAGCGCGAGGGCGGCGCGGGCGGCGCGGGACCGGCCGGCGGCGACGCGGAGGAGGCGGAGACCGGCGGAGGCGGCGGTGGCCGGCGCGGGCGGCGGAGACGGCGGTGGCGAGGGGCGGCGCCGGCCGGGGTCGCGGCGCGGAGCGGGAGGAGCGCGGGAGGAGCGCCCGCGGGGCGGCGGCGGCGGCTTCGGGCCGGGGAGGGCCCCGCGCGGGCCCAGCGGGCCGGCGGCGCGCGGGCGCGGTACGGGCGCGGCGAGGAGGACACGTGGCTCGCTCTGATTGGCTGCGGGCGGCGACGGCGATGCGTCCGGCGCGGACCGGACGTGTCCGGCGCGCGGAGGGAGCGGGGCTACGGTTTTGGACCCGGATTTGACGGAGGGGTGCACATATTTATAGCTAGAGGGGGCTTGGAAGCTCCAAATGGAGTGCGGTTTTCGGCCACGCGATCGTGATCGAACGGCGGAGGATATGGGAGTGTCTTAGATGGGTTATTGGGCTGTTTTGAAGGGTGTTGGGCTGCAACACACACGAGGCCTTCACGGTTACCCGGTTAACCGTTGGAGTACCAAACGAACTCCGATTGACCCGAAACTTGACAGGCGGTCTACCGGTGCTATACCGAGGCCACATGTCAAACCTCGGTCCATTCCGAGAATGTTTAATACCCGCTCACGAAGAAATGTAAAAGGGGACGCCGGGAGACATAGGAGCGCCGTATTGCAAAACGGACAACGGGAAAGATGCTCGGATTTAAGAGACGAACACGTATGCGAATGCAATGCACATGATGACATGATATGAAATGCATGACATGACCAAAATGCAAAACAAAGAGAACCCAACCACGGAGGAAATATCATAACACATAGCCGGAAATGGCAAGAGTTGTATTACAAATATGGCAAGTTACATCTGGGGCGTTACAACACACCACCACTACGAGAGGATCTCGTCCCGAGATCTAGGACTGAAAGAACTCCGGATACTCAGAACGTAGGTGGTCTTCACGCTCCCAGGTGGCCTCTCGGTCTGAATGATGTGACCATTTCACTTTGAGGAATTTGATTGACTTGTTGCGAGTCTTGCGCTCAGTTGTCTCAAGAATGGCCACTGGATGCTCATGATAGGACAAATCTTCTTGAAGATCAATCTCTTCAAAGTTGATGGTGCGCTCAGGCGTCTTGAAGCACTTGCGAAGTTGTGACACGTGGAAGACATCGTGCACATTTGCAAAGTTGGAGGGAAGCTCAAGTTGATAGGCTAGATTGCCTCGTTTGCCGATGATCTTGAAGGGACCGACGTATCGCGGGGCAAGTTTCCCCTTGATACCGAAGCGACGAGTTCCTTTCATTGGCGAGACACGGAGGTAAACATGGTCTCCGATCTCGAAAGCCACATCTCGGTGTTTGCTATCGTAATAGCTCTTCTGGCGCGATTGCGCGGCTTTGAGGTTCTCACGAATGACCTTGCACATAGCCTCAGCCTCTGAGATCAAATCATTGCCGAGCAATTGGCGTTCACCGGTTTCAGACCAGTTGAGAGGAGTACGGCACTTTCTGCCATAGAGAATCTCGAATGGGGCTTTGCCCGAGCTGGCTTGAAAACTGTTGTTGTAAGAGAATTCAGCATAAGGAAGACAATCCTCCCACTTCATGCCGAAAGAGATAACACAAGCTCTGAGCATATCTTCAAGAATTTGGTTGACACGCTCGACTTGTCCACTAGTCTGAGGGTGGAAAGCTGTCCTGAAGCGAATGTTGGTGCCCATGGCCTTCTGAAAAGAATCCCAAAATTTGGAGGTAAAGATGCTGCCACGGTCTGAAGAGATCAATTGCGGAATGCCGTGCAAAGAGACAATTCTGGAGGTGTAGAGCTCTGCCAGCTGCGCTGCTGTGATAGACTCTTTGATAGGAAGAAAATGAGCCACTTTGGTGAGCTTGTCGATGACGACGAAGATAGCATCATTTCCACGCTTAGACTTAGGAAAACCAGTCACGAAGTCCATTTCGATATGATCAAACTTCCATTCTGGAATAGCAAGAGGTTGGAGAAGTCTAGCTGGTCGTTGGTGTTCTGCTTTCACCCTTCTGCAGACATCACACTCATTCACGAATTGAGCGATCTCACGCTTCATTCGAGTCCACCAATACGACTGCTTGAGGTCATGGTACATCTTCGAACTTCCAGGATGAATTGACAGGAGAGAGTTGTGCGCTTCGTTCAAAATGACTTTACGAAGATCACCCTTAGGAACCACGATCCGGTCCTCGAAGAAAAGAGTATCTCTGTCATCAACTCGATAGCACTTGTATTTGGGGATGCTCTTTTCAATACCACGTTTTACCTTCTTCACCATGGTATCCAACAATTGTGCCTCACGAATCTGATCTTCCAAAGTAGGAGAAACAATGAGGTTGGCAAGAACACCTTGAGGAACAACTTGGAGATTCAACTTGCGAAAAGCTTCACAAAGATCCGGTTGAAAGGGCTTGAGGATTAAGCTGTTGCAATAAGCCTTTCTGCTCAAAGCGTCTGCAATCACATTAGCCTTGCCTGGAGTGTATTCAATACTCGGATTATACTCTTGAATCATTTCAACCCATCGAGTTTGTCTGAGGTTGAGATGAGGCTGAGTGAAGATATACTTGAGGCTCTTGTGATCGGTGAGGATGTCCACTTTCCTTCCCAACAGGAGATGTCTCCATGTTATTAGAGCGTGGACCACTGCCGCCAACTCAAGATCATGAGTGGGGTAGTTCCTTTCATTGGGCTTCAACTGGCGAGAGGTATAGGCAACAACCTTCTTCTCTTGCATTAACACAGCACCGAGGCCCTGAAGAGAAGCATCACAGAATACTTCATAAGGCTTGGATTCATCAGGAGGAGTCAAAACTGGAGCAGTGACAAGTTTCTCTTTGAGAGTGTTGAAAGCAACGTCACACTCAGGAGACCAGACATATTTCACATGCTTCTGGAGGAGGTTGGAAAGAGGCTTTGCAATCTTGGAGAAATTCTCAACGAATCTTCTGCAATAGCTTGCAAGTCCAAGAAAACTGCGAAGCTGCTTGACATTCTGAGGAGGATTCCAATTCAAAACTGCAGACACCCTCTCTGGATTAACAGCGATGCCCTTGGCAGAGATGATATGACCAAGATAAAGAACTTCATCAAGCCAGAATTCACATTTGGAGAACTTCGCATATAATTGATACTCTCTGAGCTTGTCGAGTACCAATCGCAAATGTTTGGCATGATCCTTCTTATTCTTGGAGAAGACCAAAATATCATCGAGATAGACCAAGACAAATTCGTTGATGTAAGGGTTGAAGATGAAATTCATCAAGCGAGTGAAATATGGATGAGCATTGACAAGGCCGAAAGACATGACAGTATATTCATAAGAACCAAAGCTTGTTCTGAATGCTGTCTTGGGAATATCTTCTTCACGAATGCGAATCTGATGATAACCCATACGAAGGTCAAGCTTGGAGAACACCTTAGCACCTTTGAGTTGCTCAAATAGCTCATTGATGTTGGGAAGTGGGTACTTGTTCTTGATGGTCTTCTTGTTCAATGGACGGTAATCGACGCAAAGTCGGTCCGTGCCATCCTTCTTCTTGACAAAAAGAACACCACAACCCCAAGGAGAAGAACTCGGTCTGATCAGGCCCAGACGTTCTTGTTTATCGAGTTGAATCTTCAATTCCTTGAGCTCATCTGGTCCAAGATTGTAAGGACGCTTGCAAACGGGTTCTGTGCCAGGCTCGAGATCAATAATGAATTCAACTGGCCGACGGGGAGGCATACCCGGAAGCTCTTCTCGAAAGACATCTTGGTACTCACAAACGACTGGAATCTGAGATATAGCCTCCATTTCACCCATCTCATTGAGTGAAAACAACCGAATGGTATCGTCACGAGAAGCATAGATGATCACATCGTTAGAAGAGTGAGTCAATTTGATTTCCCTGGCAGCACACTCGAGCTGAGCCTTGTGCTTAGAAAGCCAGTCCATCCCGAGAATAAGATCAATATCAGAATCACCAAACACCATTGGAGAAGACAGAAATTTATAGTCGCCCATCTTGATGGAGACATCCGGAGCCATCATCTTGGTATTCATGAACAAACCCGGAGAGGAAACCGCCATTGGCTTGGGCAGATCGACAGTATGCAAATTGTTCATGGATGCAAAAGGTCTTGAAATGAAAGAATGCGATGCTCCCGTATCAAATAATACTTTTGCAGGAATATCATTAACAGGAAGGTTACCCATGATCACTTCAGAAGAATCCTCTGCTTGAGCTGCGTTCATCATGTTCACCTTTGCAGACTTAGGATTATGCTTGACCACTGCATTGTTGGAAGATTTCACAAGAGGAGGAGGCGGAAGGCGCCTCTGGTTGAAGCACTTGTTCGCATAGTGACCCTTCTGCTGACATTTGTTACAAGTCACTTCTGAGAGCGGACGATGGTAAGGAGCACTTGGCCTTGGAGCTTGGTTCTGAGACTTGTTCTGATAGCCAGGGTTGGGTGGGTGGGAAGATCCACGGCCACTTGAGTTCTTCTACTGATAAGGCTGACGGAACGGAGGAGGAGGAGGCAACCAGAACTTCTGTTGCTTAGCTGCCACAAGTGAGGAAGAAGAAGACTGAACTGCGTCTCTGACTCTCTTCTTAGAAGCCTCACACTTGAGCTGAGCAGCTTCTTGTTTCAGTGCCATGTTGTAGAATTCATCATACTTTAATGGCTCGAAAAGCACGAGAGCAAGTTGCAGATCTTCTCTGAGACCACGCCTGAATTGGTAGATCATACTCTTCTCATCAGGGATGTCTTGCCTTGCAAAACGAGAGAGCTTCTGGAACTGAGTGTTGTATTGATAGACAGACATGTTGCCTTGCTTAAGATTGCGGAATTCCTCATGCTTAAGCTCAACAACACTTTCTGGAATGTGGTGTGCTTTGAAGTCACGACGGAAGTCATCCCAAGTGATCACACGACCTCCTCTGGAATCTTTGTATTGCTGGAACCACTCAGCAGCTTGATCTTTGAGTTGAAAAGAGGCAAACTTGACAAAGTCCTCAGGCCTGACATTGCTGCACTCGAAATGCTTGCTGATGTCCACGAGCCAATCATCTGCGTCTGTGGCCTCGACACAGTAGCTGAAGGTCTTTGGCTGATTAGCAAGGAACTGGTTCAGTGAAGCGAAATGCGGCTGATTGTTGCCTTGGCCTTGATTCTCTTGATTAGCTTGCCCTTGGTTGCGATCTTGCAAGAGCTGAATCAGAATCTGAGCATTGGCATTTGTGGCAGTCATCAAGACCTGCCATGCTTCCGGAGGTGGAGGCGGTGGCGGAGGGTTAGCCTGATTCCCTTCATTGCGTTCCGGATTCTGACGCGTTGGTGGAGCCATCCTGAAGAGGGTGACATCCATTAGCATCTTGACAGAGATATATTGAAGCTGAATCAAAGGAACGAAATTGCAACATATATTCTTCACAATTAACATTCGAACGAGAATGAACGAATGAATTCCAATGTAAATCATCACACTTCCAAAGCTGAGAAGCCACTTAGAAGATGGTAAGGAATAAAATCAACAAGGTACGGATGTGAACAAATACTTGGTAAGGATTACCCAATCACGAACCAAATATCTGCGGAAGAAATACTAGAGCTACAAGAATTCCCACTTATAAACTCCCGAAACTTTCTGGTTATGCAATCAGGTGTTGGGGATACAGGGGAAGCATAATATCTCACCCAAACTAGCAAATCCTACAACCAGCTGTATCCATCCTTCAACACATAACCAAGAAACCTTCGGAAATCGTCTACGTCAACCTTCGAAAAGCATCCGTTATACAAGTCATGGCAATACTCCCGCACTCGCCACAGTACTAGGCTATCAGGGTTATCTCACCAACAACTGTACAAAAGAGATTTTCGATGTCGGCGTCCTAAACTCAGGTATTCCAAAACCGCAACGATAAAATTATGACGACAACACCTTGGAGCTCAACTCCCCGGGACACTGCCACAACTCCTAAATGTCAGGAGGCAACCAAGACAATGTTGTCATCATAAAACCATCGGAACGATTGTAATATACCCGCGTGATCCTAAAAAAAAATTTAGTGAAATTTGAGAAGAGAAGAGTCAAAACTCTACGTCAGGATGCCTTACCAGAAGGTCGAAGGGACTGGGGAGTAAAAAGAATTCCTAAACTCTCCGATATATAATTCCTAAATGACTCAAAACATTTTTCTAGACACAACTCGGCCACTAAAGACGATCAAACAGTGGGGGCTCCTAAGGTCGGGGAAAGGCTCTGATTACCAACTTGTAACGCCCTCGATGCGGCTATATCTCCCACATGTCGAGGCACGACTTAGAGGCATAACCGCATTGAAAGCAATGTCGCAAGTGAGGTAATCTTCACACAATCCATGTAATAAATAAAGGGGAAAGATACATAGTTGGCTTACAATCGCCACTTCACACAAGTACATAAATAACATCCATCATAGAGATTACACTCAAGGTCCGACTATGGTACCAAAATGAAAGAATACTACCCCAAATGCTAAACAGATCCCCGGATCACCCAACTGGGCTCCACTACTAATCATCTGGAAAAGAAACATAGTAACGGCCACGTTCCTCGTCGAACTCCCAAGTGAGCTCGGTCGCGTCATCTGCACTGACATCGTTGGTACCTGCAGCTGTGGTGATAATATCTGTGAGTCACGGGGAATCAGCAATCTCACACCCGCGAGATCAAGACTATTTAAGCTTAAAGGTGGGAAAGGGGTTTGTGAGGTGGAACTGCAGCAAGCGACTAGCATATGGTGGCTACAGCGCAAAAGAGAGCGAGAAGAGAAGGCAAGGCACGGTCGTGAAACTAGAAGTGATCAAGAAGTGATCCTGAAACAACCTACGTCAGGCATAACTCCAACAATCGTGTTCACTTCCCGGACCCCGCCGAAAGAGACCATCACGGTTACACACGCGGTTGATGTGTTTTAGTTAAAGTCAACTTTGGGTTTTCTACAACCGGACATCAACAAATTCCCATCTGCCTCATAACCGCGGGCACGGCTTTCGAAAGATAATACCCTGCAGGGGTGTCCCAACTTAGCCCATGATAAGCTCTCACGGTCAACGAAGGATATTCCTTCTACCGGGAAGACCCGATCAATCTCGGAATCCCGGACTACAAGACATCTCGGCAGTAATAAAACAAGTCCAGCAAAGCCTCCCAGATGTGCCGACAAATCCCGATAGGAGCTGCACATATCTCGTTCTCACGGCACATCGGATGAGCAAGACGTCGGGTTGGTATAGACCCTGGTTGCCCAAGGGGCGCCGGACATCGCTCGGTTTGGACCAGCAATCGAAGGAGAACTGGCCCGGGGGTTTAAATAAAGATGACCCTTGAGTCTGCAGAACCCAAGGGAAAAAGGCTAGGTGGCAAATGGTAAAACCAATGTTGGGCCTTGCTGGAAAAGTCTCATTCAAAGCGAACTGTCAAGGGGGTCCCATAAATCACCCAGCCGTGTAAGGAACGCAAACTCCGGGAACATAACACCGGTATGACGGAAACTAGGGTGGCAAGAGTGGAACAAAACACCAGGCATAAGGCCGAGCCTTCCACCCTTTACCAAGTATATAGATGCATTAATTAAATAAGAGGTATTGTGATATCCCAACAAGTAAACATGTTCCAACAAGGAACAACAAGATCATGTCCCAACAAGGAACAAACTTCATCTTCACCTGCAACTAGCAACGCTATAAGAGGGGCTGAGCAAAGCAGTAACATAGCCAAACAACGGTTTGCTAGGACATGGATGGTTAGGGGCTGACAAGGCAATATAGGAGGCATGATATAGAAAGTGGTAGGTATCGCAGCATAGGCATAGCAAAAGAGCGAGCAATCTAGCAAGCAAAGATAGAAGTGATTTCGAGGGTATGGTCATCTTGCCTGCAAGGTTCTCAGAGTTGTCGAAAGCTTGGTCCTCGAAAGCGTTCTCAACGGAATCCTCGTTCACGTACTCGTCTCCCGGCTCTACCCAAGACAAGAGAACAAGCAAAGGAACCGATATCAACCACGATGCAATGCGCAAGCAACATGATGCAAAACATGGCATGATATGCGAGAGGTGATATGCAATGCGTATGCATGCTCCGGAAGGACAAGGATGAACAGCGCATAATTATGCCACTGGATAGGTGAGGTGATTTCGGTTGAAATCGATATAAAGATCACCGGAATCGGATGCACGGTTTGCAAATGGCAAGCAATACAAGAATGACACGAATCTGCCATAAACAGCATGATGCTACTTAGCAAGCAACAAATAATTAAACTACTGCACCCAAACATGGCAACAAAGCATATGACAGTAAAGTACTCAAGATGCTTGACAAAAGATGAACACTGAGCTACGGCTAAATCACCTCATAACAGGTCCAAACAGGCATGGCAAAAGTGCAAAAGATAACAGGTTCACAGACTTAGTGAAAATAACAACATAGCAGAAACTAACATCAGGATGACATGTTCAGAGCAATGAAACAACATGCTACAGGAACTGAACATAGCAAAATCAGGCATGGCATGAATCTACCCATAGCACTTGACAAAAGTCTCTTACTGACCATAATCCAAAAAGGATCAGAATATACGATTACACCCATGTCAAATAAGCAAGTTTCGTTACAGGTTTCAGACTTAGTAGCAAACTGGACATGGCAGAAACTGTTAACGACTAGGCATGTTCGTGAGCTTGATGCACTCACTACAGAGCATTTCATGATAGACTAAGCATACATACATCAAGAAGACATGGCATAGTAACAATACATGTCAATAACATCATCATAGCATGCAAGGATCAACTACACCAAGCTTGGCAAAATCGAATAACATGTAAACAATCTGCCAGCAACATTTTGAAGCAAAAGTAGAGCAGAAACAACATGAATACATGGCATGAAAATAACAGCAGTCAGGGACTTGGGTGGAATCACTAAGTCTCTGAAATCAGCAACATCAAGATACCTAGTTTGCATGCTTTTGCTAGTCACCACATAGATCACAAAAATACATGGAAAAATCCTATGGATAGGTAACATGGCATATTACAAAACTCATGTAGGACTCAACTTCATAGGAGGTACACATCAATCATGGCAAAAATGACAAAAGTGCATGTTCAGATAAGAACCAGCAACTAACATCAACTAGCCCTCTTCTAACAGCATTTCGGGCATCAAGATGACCTCAAATGACAATGTTGCAATGGAAAGAAATGATGCACTCCTCGAGGCGAACAATCTGACATATTATAAGCGCGAAACGGAGCTATGGATGCAAAGTTACGGCACTAGGAACATGTGATGATGATGCAAATGTCTAGGGACTTTGAAATAAAACGAGGGGGGAACGAAAGTCAACCACCGGGCACGGAAGTCGAGGCGGGCGGCGGATCTCGGCGGAGACCGGCCGGAGGAGGTGGAGGAGAGACCGGGGCGGCCGGATCTGACCGGATCCGGCCCCGGCGGAGCGCGGGGGCGGCGCGGGCGGCGCGGGACCGGCCGGCGGCGACGCGGAGGAGGCGGAGACCGGCGGAGGCGGCGGTGGCCGGCGCGGGCGGCGGAGACGGCGGTGGCGAGGGGCGGCGCCGGCGCGGGGTCGCGGCGAGGAGCGCCCGCGGGGCGGCGGCGGCGGCTCCGGGCCGGGGAGGGCCCCGCGCGGGCCCAGCGGGCCGGCGGCGCGCGGGCGCGGTACGGGCGCGGCGAGGAGGACACGTGGCTCGCTCTGATTGGCTGCGGGCGGCGACGGCGATGCGTCCGGCGCGGACCGGACGTGTCCGGCGCGCGGAGGGAGCGGGGCTACGGTTTTGGACCCGGATTTGACGGAGGGGTGCACATATTTATAGCTAGAGGGGGCTAGGAAGCTCCAAATGGAGTGCGGTTTTCGGCCACGCGATCGTGATCGAACGGCGGAGGACATGGGAGTGTCTTAGATGGGTTATTGGGCTGTTTTGAAGGGTGTTGGGCTGCAACACACACGAGGCCTTCACGGTTACCCGGTTAACCGTTGGAGTACCAAACGAACTCCGATTGACCCGAAACTTGACAGGCGGTCTACCGATGCTATACCGAGGCCACATGTCAAACCTCAGTCCATTCCGAGAATGTTTAATACCCGCTCACGAAGAAATGTAAAAGGGGACGCCGGGAGACATAGGAGCGCCGTATTGCAAAACGGACAACGGGAAAGATGCTCGGATTTAAGAGACGAACACGTATGCAAATGCAATGCACATGATGACATGATATGAAATGCATGACATGACCAAAATGCAAAACAAAGAGAACCCAACCACGGAGGAAATATCATAACACATAGCCGGAAATGGCAAGAGTTGGATTACAAATATGGCAAGTTACATCTGGGGCGTTACAGAGTGTTCTAAAGAACACAGAGAAGCTCCCCATGATTTGTGTAATATTTAGTTTTGTAATTGGGTACAACATGCACAAAGTAGGATCATCACTCCTCCAAAATCAATAGAAACACACAACAAGTGCAAGTGAGCATATAGGAAACTTAAGCCTAGCACTTGCAACAATCACATGGTTGAGCAACATGTAAGAGAGGCAACTTAGGAATAGGCTCAAACAAAACCGATGTGTGTGAGTCAAGCTAATGCACTTGAGAAGACTAATGTACGGATGAGCATTAAGCATCCATATAGTCTTGAATGAATGAGATACACGGTGCAAGGCCTGTCATTCCCACACATAACTAGTAAATGGGTTCACAAGCTCACTAATACGCATATAAAGTACCTATGCTTGTGATAGCCCATGGGGAAGATATAAAAGGAAGCTTCGTTAAGAGGAGGGATACCAATTGAATTGGCAAAAGCCTCATCATGACAAGTAAGAGGAAAACAATCTTGACCAAAAAAGAGTGCAACAAGATGCAAAGATATAAGACAAGCACTCAAGGAAAAAATTCACGGAGCCACCAAGGAAATAAACAAGAGAAATGAATGGTGGACGTGAAAGAAAGGGATATCAACTAGATATTCAACTCCTCTCAAGTTTATAAGATTCTAGGCAGATGAAGATCATGATGATATCAATCCAGAAAGAAGGAAGCAACAAGATATCACTACAAAAAAAAAGACACATCTGTGACATTTTGGGCCGAACGAAAAAAACTTCTGTCATACATATGACACTTCTATGACGATAATTGTGACAAAACCCGGTATCATCATAGATGTGGTGGGCTTCTACTTCTATGACAAAAAATCATGATAGGAAATGGGCTTTTCATCCTGGGCGGGCCGGAGACGCAGCTGCATGACATTCTTTGGGCCGTCCATGACGGAAAATACCGTGGTAGAAGCGAGGGGGAGGAAAATTTCGGGGAGTTCCCGGTTACGGTGGGAGGTCGGGGGCCGAGCGATGCGCGTTTCTCTCGTACACGTACGCGCGTGTGTGCGAGGCATTGGCTCTAACTGAACCCGAGCGAGGAGTTAGGCTCTAACTGAACCCGAGCGATTGCACTGCAGGCTACGCGTTACTGAACCCGAGCGATCGATCCATGGCTGTTAACTAAACCCGTCGAGCGATTCCTTGGCTACTGCTGCTAACTGAAGCCGATCGATGCTGCTTCTGGATGAACAGTGAGCGTTGCGGGGGGGGGGGGGGTGGATGAACAGTTCCCGGTGGGGGTGGATGAACAGGACCCCGATCGATCGAGCTAGTTGGGGCTGGATGAACAGGACCCCGTGGAGGGCTAGATGAACAGGACCACCCCGTGGAGGGCAGGACGAACAGTAGACGGTGGAGGGGTGCCAGTGGAGGGGTGGTTGAATAGGACCCCGTGGTGTGGAGGGCTGGATGAACAGTAGACGGTGGAGGGTGGTTGAACAGCAGCCGGTGGAGTAGCGCGCGGTGGAGGCTGGATGAACAGGAGCCCGTGGAGGCTGGAGGAGGTCGACGGTGGATGAACAGTAGCTCGTGGAGGCTGGAGGGGGTCGACGGTGGAGATGAATAGTATCCCGTGGAGTCTCGTTTTGTGGTACGCCACACCCCTCCCGATGAACAGGACCCCCGTTTTGACCGTAGCGCTCCAACACAAGTCCGTTTCCTCCGTTTTGCAGTACGCCACACCCCTCCCGATCAACAGGACCCCCGTTTCGACCATAGGAGGTCCATTTCCTCCGTTTTGCGGTACGCCACACCCCTCCCGATCAACAGGACCCCCGTTTCGACCGTAGGAGGTCCGTTTCTTTCGTTTTGCGGTACGCCACACCCCTCCCGATCAACAGGACCCCCATTTCGACCGTAGGAGGTCCGTTTCCCCCGTTGTGCGGTACGCCAGGCCTCGTTTCCATCGCCTCTTCCGTTCAAGCCCTCCCGATGAACACGACCACGCATTCCGTTGCCTCCCCATGAACACGACGACGATGTTGTTTCTCCGTTCTGACCCAGCCATGTACATGAGCCTTCGCCGTACGTATGCGCGAGTAGGCGTTCAAGACCCCGCCCGTATGTACACATACGTGGCCGTATTTTCTTTCTTGCACCCTGGCCGCCTCTACTACGACACATGTGTGCCTCTACATCCACCAGTATATATGTACGTACACGTTCGTGACCAGAATGACAACGCTACGTACGCTTCGACCAGGTGGGTCCCGATTGTCAGGCACTCCCTTGCGTACGAAGGTGTAGCTGGTGGGTCCCAGCAGTCAGGGGGGAAACGTTTTTTTCGCGAAATACGGTGGCCCGTCCGTGGGTCCCTGCTGTCAGGTGGAGGAATCATTATTTTTCGCGTAATAAGGAGGCACTTCCTTGCTGCCGCCGTGGACCCAGCTGTCAGCCTCTCCACATACAGTCCACGTCCGATGGAAGTCGTTCCTTGACCATGTTGACCACGCCGCGCCGAGAGCACCAGGGCGGTGGACGACAGCGAGGCCTAGGAAGGGGACGACGGGGAGCCGGGGAAGATGCGATAGTGGAAGCCCGCGCGCGCGGAGAAGAGTACGAGGGTTCACGAGTTCGGCTGCGGTGTGAGGCTGCCGTCGCCGCAGGGCCTAGCCAGCGGTGGGAATAGTAGGGGGCGGTGAGGCCTCCGCGGCAGCACAGCCGGCCACGGGAGGCAGGAGCATGCCGCACGACCGGCGCTGCTTTGGGCGGCTGGAGCAAGAAGACCAGAGGTTGAAGAAGCACTACGACCGTTGGATGGACATCGTACGGTCACTGGAGCTAGAATCGTACTCTATTGACTAAGTTGACAAAGCCCTCCGTCCCCGTCAACTTAGTAGGCCCACAAGTCAGCCTGCCACTATACTGGGTCCCAGCTAACAGGGGGAGTATTCATTTTTTTGTGCGTAATAAGGAGGCACTTCCTTGCGTGCGAAGATATAGCTGGTGCGTCCGAGCTGTCAACGGCGGTAACGTTTTTTTCGCGAAATACAGAGGCCCTTTAGGTGGGTCCCTGATGTCAGGTGGAGGAATCATTATTTTGCGCGTAATAAGGAGGCATTTCCTTGCGTGCGGCCATGGACCCAGCTGTCGGCCTCTCCACGTACAGTCCACTTCAGATGCATGTTGGTCGTTGACCACGTTGACCAGGCCGCGCTGAGAGCACCATGGCGGTGGACGACGGCGAGGCCTAGGAAGGGAACGACACGGAGGCAGGGAAGACTCGGCAGTTGTTTCCCACGCGGAGGGGAGTACGGCTGTACGAGGGTTTACTGGTTCGTCTGCCATCGCCGGAGAATAACAGCAGGTGTGGGTGAGTAGAGGGATGGCTAGGCCAGCGATGGGAGTACGGTGGGGCGGTGAGGCCTGCACGGCAGCACAGCCGGCCGCGGGGAGGAGGGAGCAGGCAGTCCCGCCGGCGCCTGTTTGAGCGGCTGGAGCAGGAAGAGCAGAGATTGAAGAAGCACGATGGTCGTTGGATGGACATCCAACAGTCATTGCTTGTGCGTCAACCTTTTTTTAGGAAAGCCTCAAATCTATGGAAAACAGCATACAGCCCATCTGCCATTATTTCTAATAATTTTCAGCCCATTTGCTAATTCTTAAGGTTTTTTTTGGAGCCCATATTCTTTTTGTTAGCATTACAGCCCAAATTGTGGCCACGGTTAAAAAATTATACGAAATTTTGCATATTTCGGTGCGGTTCGAACTGTTTTTAATCCCGAAATTTCGACTCACATTCAAACTGATTTTAAAAATAAATGTATATCAATATAAAATCCAACAAATTCTCCACGCATAAAAATTAATGTAATTTGAAATCTTGAAATGAAAAAAAAGATATTTGAAACTAATTGTCGGTTTGATGTGTTTTAAAAATGTACAGCCCATTTCTCATTACTGATGGGCCATTTTCTCGGCCAGCCGAATGAAAGCTCTCCTCGTCTTGAAAGATTTGCAGCCCGACAGACCTGACAAAGCGACTTACTTGGAAAATCACAAAAAAACGGGGCTGTGGCCATGGACCCAGCTGTCAGCCTCTCCACGTACAGTACTCTTCCGATAGAAGTCGTTCCTTGACCATGTTGACCACGCCGCGCAAAGAGCACCACGGCGGTGGACGATGGCGAGGCCTAGGAAGGGGACGACGCGGAGCCGGGGGAGACGCGGCAGTGGAAGCCCGCGCAGAGAGGAGTACGAGGGTTCACTGGTTCGACTGCGGTGTGAGGCTGCCGTCGCCGCAGGGCCTGGCCAGCGGTGGGAATAGTAGGGGGCGGTGAGGCCTCCGTGGCAGCACAGCCGGCCACAGGAGGCAGGAGCATGCGGCACGACCGGCGCTGCTTTGGGCGGTTGGAGCAAGAAGACTACAGGTTGAAGAAGCACTACGCCCGTTGGATGGACATCGTACGGTCACTGGAGCTAGAATCGTTCATATTGACTAAGTTGACAAAGCCCTCCGTCCCAGTCAACTTTGTTGGCCCACAAGTCATCCTCCCACTATGGTGGGTCCCAGCTAGCAGGGGGTATTCATTTTTTTGTGCTTAATAAGGAGGCACTTCCTTGCGTGCGAAGATATAGCTGGTGGGTCCGACATGTCAGCGGGGGGAATGTTTTTTTCATGAAATACAGAGGCCCTTCCGGTGGGTCCCAGCTGTTAGGTCCTCGCAAAAAAAGGGAAAGAAAATCAAAGACTTGGGAAGGCATACAGAACAAGCTAGTGTACCAGTAAAGAGACGTTGCCGAGTTTTAGAAAAAAGAAAGACGTGCTCCTGTAGCTGGTTCGAACCCAAACCTAGATTATGACCATATATGGTGCTATGCTACTCTGCAAGTAATGAAACTGACATATCCAATGTTCGCTTCTCCTCTTCTCTACTTACTCTGCCTAGCATCAAAAGCTCTGGCCGCAGCAACCATGTCCGCTGGCTGCTCGTCCACCTGCTCTTCAGCAGGCAACAGCCAGATATGCGCCAAGTCGCAACCCATACCATTGCCTGTGGGTCTCATCACACCCTCGCCGGCACGCGCACCGCAGCCGATTGCTCATCGCAACCCGCTACCGTTGGTGTGGTGCCACTGCTACAAATCACGCAAAGTCATCCGTCGCGTCTCAACCACAATCCGCAACCCTGGCCGAGTCTTCTACAAATGCCCGAATCATGGGGTAATAATATGTTTAAGTGTTGTTCTGCTGCTTTCAGTTGCTGATTTTTTTAATAGTTTGGTTGATGATCTACCAATTTGATTCGTGCAGAAAAGGGAAGATTCGTGTGATTTTTATTTCTGGGAAGTTGCGGATGTGGGGGAATGCAACTACGCTGATTATTTGGTTAGCCGAGGAATCCCAATACCAGCAGGTTGGGGTGTTGGACAAGTAACTGAAGGAACGGCAGAAGAGGAAGATGCAGAGCAGAAGGTTAAAGATGCAGTTCCTCTAATCATGGCCAAGCAACAGCTGCTGAACGGCCTTGACAGCAATGAGGAGATGAAAGAGCTTGTGAAGATAATGGGCAAAATCGACGTGCTCTGTAGGATGATTGTCTCTTTATTTGTAGTGTATGTAGCACTCGTGATGTATTCAGTGGCTATGACATGAGCACTTTGCTGAAACTAGTAATGAATGAAACCTGTGTAGCAGGCTGGGTGTAGTGTATTGAACATCTAATGATTTCTATTAACGGAAATCAGGGGGTATACCCTTTTGCTCATATAAATAAATAAATAGCAGAGGCCCTGTCGGGTTAGCTTGGTTATCATTCGACGACGTCGAGCAAATTGCGGTCCAACAACAAACTATGTCATCAAATTCAAGTTTCACAGCCAAATACGAGTACAACTAAACAACAACGTCATCATGTTTTAGTTGTCATACAATCACCAAACACAAATCAGCATACATAACAAGTGATGTTCTCACAGCAAAATACTAAACAACATGTTCATCAGGTTTCAGTTGTCATAGCAAACACAATTTCATATAGTAGATAAAAAAACAACTTCTGACAGGAAAATATGACAAAAGCAATGTAATCATCATCCGCAGCAGCAGCGTCAACATCTTCACCATGTGTATCAGTCTGAATCGTAACTCCCCACGGTGTCATCTTCTTCTTCGTCCTCAACGTCCTCGAATGTTGGCTTCTTCTTGATCAACTCTTGTATGTCCATAGCACGACAGGCAATATTTTCGCCGGCGTCATTGACGTGATGGTTCTCAAAGATATTAGGAACATATGTGTTATCTTGTACATCAGGAGCAGTGTAAGCATCATCTTGTTGTGCAACTTCATTAAACGAATTCCTCTGCTCAAAACTTTGCAATACTCTCCAGTTATCGCTACGTGCAAATGTGTCTTCCAAGAAAAATATCTGTGTTGCTTGATTTGCCAAAATAAAAGGCTCATTGGTCTGGTACGCCACCTTGACATTGATGGATTTGAAATAATCATCATCTCTAGGTTTTGCGATCCTGGAAAACAGGTTATACCAACGACAGCACAACAGAACCACACACCGATGGTCCTTGAAACTGAAGATATACTGCAACTGAACAATGTCTGTTATGTAAGCATACATTTCAGTTGTCTCTTTGTCATACGTATCCGTGCTCATGATGGCACTGTTTTGTGTCTTCCTGCCTTCGTCTCGTGCAAGGGTGTTGTAGCGCACATCAACAACAATGCAAGATTCATAATGTCTTACCCGAGTATCAGGACCCATTGCTAGTGAGTAAAGGGCATCATCAACTGCCTGCCCATCCTCCTGCATCTTCTTAACCTATGGTTAGAAAATAGACAAGCTGATCATCTTATGTACTCAATATATTAAAAAAACTGACAGTGCACTTCAAAAGCTTACATGGTTCTTGAACCATTTCGCAAATCCTGCCATAACCAGTTTGTCAATGTTTCTTGGATTTTGCGGCAGTAACTCCTCTTTGTAGATGCTACACAACATAGTGATCGCGTCAAACATCTAAATATATAAGAATGTGATGCAAGTTTGGTAGATTACGATGTATAAGTTGCAGTATTGCACTTACTTGATATAAGATAGTATCTCAGGACAGTTATTCAACACATACCAAACCATTTTGTCCAAATCTTTAGGTTTGTCCTCTTGTCGACTCTTCCCTGTAACTCGAACAGAATAATCGAAAACATTGAGCCCGGGATTGTCTTCACCCACCTCTTTGCTAAGTTGATCAGCTGTTTCAATGTATTTTGAGCAGAATGTCAACGCTTCTGTAGCAATGTAGGCCTCTACAATGGAACCCTCGGGTCTAGCTCTGTTCCTAACATAGCCCTTGAAAGTGCCTAGCCGCCTTTCAATAGGGTACATCTAGCCATACTGTACTGGACCTCTAAGTAGTGCCTCATCAGGTAGATGAACAGCCAAATGCACCATCACATCAAAGAAGGCTGGAGGATATATCTTCTCAAGGTCGCATAGGATAGTTGGTATCCTGTCTCTAAGACGCTCCAAAGCATATATCCTGATTTCCTACTACAGAGTTCCCTGAAGAATTGTCCCAACTCTGCAACTGCTCTGTATAAGTCAGGGCGGCCCAATCCTCTAAGGATAACAGGTAAAACCCTTTGAAGTAGGACGTGGCAGTCATGAGTTTTCAACCCTTGTACCTTGTTTCCATCTGCACTGACTCTCCTTTCAGGGTTGGAAGCAAATCCATGTGGGAATCTCACATGTGACAGGACCTCGCAGAATTCTTTTCTTTTTACCTTGTCCAAGACGTACACAGCTGGTGCCATATCCTGTGGTTTACCTTCATCTTGCACCTGCAAATCCTGTCTGATACCCAGGTGTGTCAAATCAATCCTAGATTTTAAGGTATCTTTCGTCTTGCCTTCAATATTAAGAAGTCTGCCGATAATGCTGTCACATATATTTTTCTCGATGTGCATCACATCAAGATTATGCCACATATCCAAATCTTTCCAATACTCCAAGTCCCACAAAGTGGACCTGCGGGTAAACAATAATCTCTCTTGTGCCCTGCCACGCTTCCTTTTCCCGCTACCATTATCAGGATGGTTTCCTGGTGTAATATGCCTCACCTTCTCTAATTCCACTTGCAACTCAACAGCGGTGAGCCTCTTTGGTGCATCACGGTTTTCATGCTTTGCATTGAATACATGTCCTCGGTATTTTCTAGGAAGCGGCTTGTCCTTGGCAAGGAAACTGCGGTGTCCAATGTAACAGATCTTGCTAAGTATTGCGTATGACAGTGGATTCCTGTCACAGCGAACACATGCATTGTAACCATGTGTCGTTCGCCCTGACATAGTGCCCAAAGCCGGATAATCATGGATGCACCAAATTATAACAGCACGCAGAAAGAAATCAGCTGGTGGGCTGCTATATAGGTCTCGAGTGAGAACACCCTTCCATAGTTGTTGAAGTTCCTCCACAAGAGGCTCCATGAACAAATCAAAATCCTTTCCAGGACTTTTTGGACCTGGGATGAGCAAGGCCATCATGTAGTTTGATTCTTTGGTGCAGACATTTGGAGGCATGTTGTAAGGGATAACAAGCACTGGCCACATGCTATATGTGGCGCTCTGGTGGCCAAATGGGTTAAATCCATCTGAAGCTAAGCCAAGTCTAATGTTTCTCGGGTCAGCAGCAAACTCTTTGTGTTTATCATTGAAGCTTTTACACTCACTACCATGAGATGGATGGCTCATTACATTCTGATCTCTGTACTCCTGGTTACTAGAATGCCACAGTACATCCTCTCTTGTTTCAGCATCATGAAACAACCTCTGCAATCTTACTGTAATTGGAAAATGTCTCAGAACATTATGAGGAATCCTCTTCACAGCATCGCCATCTTTCCATCTTGATGATTTGCATTTTGGGCATTCACTTAAGTTAGCATAATCCTTCCGGAACAAAACACAATTATTCTTAAAAACATGGATCATATCATATCCAATTCCAACTGCACGAAGGCAATTCTTCATTTTACTGTAGGTGTGTGGCAGCTTAGATGCATCTGGGAAAGATTCGCGGAAAGCAGCCAACATCGCATCGAATGATTTGTTGGTCATCCGCTCAGATGTCTTCACCTGAAAAATGGTGACCATAGCTGAGGATACTGACAGCTTATTTCCTGGGGTGACAGCAATGTTGCATTGTTCCAACATGCGGGCCCACCGTTTTTCTTCTGCAGGTGAAAGTTCACGGAATGCACGAGCATTTCGTAGCATTGTTTCAATGTTGGTCAAACTCACTGGCTCCGCCACCACCACCTCCTCCTCCTCTTCCACCTGAGCATCAGGTAGATCAAGATGGTGATCTGCTGCTTCCACGTAGTCAATAACATTGACGTTCACAGCTTCACCATGATGAACCCACCTAGTATATGTGACCGACATCCCATACAAGTGTAGATGATTTTGCACAGTTGATTGGGCTCTTGTAACTAAATTCATACAACTGCTACACGGGCAGAGCACATCTGATTTCGGACCACCGTACTTAGCTCTTATAAAGTTCATGAAGGTTTCAACCCCCTCGACATATGCAGCGGAGAATCTTCGAGCAGAAGTTATCCAAGTCCTGTCCATCTGTTAGACATACAAATTAGTTCTTCTACTAGATATTACAGGAAAAACATATATGCTTTTTTATGAAGTCCAGAAAAAAAATACCTAGGTCGATGTCTAAAGCTATGGCAAGATATTTGGACGAGCAGATCTAAGTAATGAAATATATGTAAAGCTAAACAGATTTGAGTGCCAAATTGTGGCAGGCTGTTTCAGCAGTCAATGAGGCCGAGCACACAGCCATTGAACTATAGAAGGCCATCGCAGCAACAAAGTTCGAGTATAAAACGGTGTAGAGCTATTTCACCTAACAGATTGGCTACTAGACCATGGCAATCTACGTCACAATAAATATATGGCAGGATATTTTAGCAACTAATCGGCCTTGGCATGCCATCTCAGCTAAGCAGATTGAGTGCAGAACAGGGCAAGGAAGCTTCTTAAGCAGAGAAATTTGACAGTAAACTACTTCAGCAAATAGTGAGATTAACAGCGTCTATCAGCTAACATTCAGCGCTACACCGACATGAACGGGGCCTCAGTCTAGAATGCGTGTACCGTGGGAGAAGCTGACCGCCGTGCGTCTCCACACGAACGTCGCCAGCGGTGGCGGCACTGACCGCCGTGCGCCTCCACAAGAACGTAGCCAGAGGTGGCGGCGCGGCTAGAGGACGGCAGTCTACGAGAGCGTACTGTGGGAGCAAGAGTATCGCCGAACCGCGGCGCCGACGTATCGGCGCGGCGGGGAGGGCGGCTTTGGCAGAGCGAATGGAGTGGAGGGGGACAGGGGGTAGGGGTTTGGGGAATATTATTGGCTGGTTGGCCGAAGGGCGGTTGACTCGGATTTGGGGGGAATTTTTGGGTGTGGGGGGGAGGATTTTCGCGCGGTGGGCGGGGGGATTTTGGCGCATGGTCGGTTTCTCCAAGTGCAGTCCCACGTGTAAGTGAAGAGGCAAGCCGAAGCGCGTTCCGTTTGCGTGAGCCGTGTGTAGGACTGAACGTGTGTGGGGTGCAATGCGACCGCGACAGGAGTGCTGTGAGTGTACCGCATTTTTTCCTTTTAAACTAGGTGCTTCGCCCACACAAAAAAATATGCTGCTTCGCGCGATCCATCGATACTACTACTAGTAATCCGGTAATCCCGACTAAAACGGCGCGGCCGGGTCTTTTCCCGCGCGATATGCTGGGAGGTTGGCTTAGTTGGGTTTTTTAGGACGAGTAATGCTACACCTACGTAATCCCAGTTACGTAATTAACGTAATGTGAAACGTGTGAGCTGTTGATTGTAGATTGGGGGAGGGAGGGGCCCACCACCATGAAAATCAGGGGAGGAGAGAGAGAGGCAATTTACGTTAACCCTTTCGTAGGTTCCCTTAGATGTAGAAAGATGTATCCGATCCTGCAATATAGGCCGTCCGATCTATATCTAACGGATAGGAAGGAAACTATGACAATTTACCCGCACTCCTCTCCACATTTGCAGATAAGGCTTTCCCTCGTTCATCCTTTTCTCCCACAAGATCTTGATCTTCCGTGCAACGCACGGGCATCTTGCTAGTACTCCTACAATATGTATATTATTGTGAAAGTTCATATACACCGGCTGAGATTAATGCAAACACGGCAGATTTTCATTACATTTTGAACTTTTATAGGACAAAAAAAATAAAAATAAACCCGGCCCTAAACCTATTCTACGGCGGCGACCGATGTCCTCCATTTGTGATCTCCATGTACGGGGGCGGGGTTCAAGACCCGTGAAGTGAAGGTGCAGTCTCCGGCGAGGAAAAGTAGAACACGGGAGACGGACCTGCCAGTTGGCACACCATGCCCTGCCGCCTCCCATGCCCTACTCATCCTCGGAGGAGTCCCCGACCTCGGCGGTGCCGGACGTTGGATGGCGGCAAGTAGGACGCGTGGCTGACGGTGCTCCCGTCGTCGGCCGCCAGCGTGGCCACCGCTTGTGCGGCGACTTCAGCGAGGGCGGCGGCCTCGAGCTCCATCCCCAAAGACAAGCTCTCTCGCAGAGCGTTCGCGCTTGCGGTCATGGCGGATGTGGTTCCACGTAGGAGGACAATGCGCTATGGTGTGGAGGTTAGTTGGGCGTTGCCGCTTTAAGTAGCGCATTCCGGTGAGGCCAAGCATCTGGCTGCGTCATTAAGTTGTCGAAGTTGTTCCTCGGGCACCGAGCCTCTTAATGACGACATACAAACGGACGGCATGAATGCGGGCAGCTGGCGCCGGCTGGGAACGCACCGTGCGACGGCGCGAGGAATGAGGGTTTTGGTGTGCCAGGGTAGTCAGTTGCGGTCGTGGCAACGTTGGAGATGCACTTTGCTCACAAGCGATCCCCGCATGTCATTGAAAAAGCAAGACGACCCGGCATGGTCTCAGGTCCAGAGGATGCAGTTGGCCGCGCTACACCACTCCACGAACGCGTCGCGGCGCCCCGTGCATCCTCGACGAGCCGGGTGTTGGGGTGTGTTTGGATTGTGGCCAAAGTGCAGCTTGCCAAAATTTTGGTCATGACCAAAATATTGGTCTTTGTTTGGATGGTTGCCATTTTTTTGGCATGCCAATGAACTCTAGCCAACTCTAGTTCATTTTTCTTGCCAATGTCGGCCAAATCATGGGCAACCAATACCTCAACCAAAATTTTGGTCATGACCCAAAGATTGGTCTTTGTTTGGATGGTTGCCATTTCTTTGGCATGCCAATGAACTCTAGCCAACTCAAGTTCATTTTTCTTGCCAATGTCAGCCAAATCATGGGCAACCAATACCTCAACCAAAATTTTGGCTACCCAATGCTTTGATGGGGCAACCTTGGGCACAAACCAAACATACCGTTGGTCGTGCCATAGCACTAACGCCACCCTCGGCAAACTGAAACCGACCGTGTCTAGCGACGATATGAGCGTGTCGCTCACCGCGGTCGCCGTGTCCAGAGGCGGTGCTGGAGCTATGCCCCGTTGTTGGCCCCAATGACCCACATGAACGGTTGTCGGTGGCGAGGAGGTCGTGGGCCAGCTCCTCCATTGGACTAGTCTGCGCTACGTCGTCCCGACGGGTGTGCCCCACATGTCTATTTCCCTGTTTTCCCGGCCATATTCGAGCGTCAGTGCTCCGCGTTGCGCATTAGGCCTTTCACTATGTAGGCCAAGCGAGACAACTTATTGTTTATTTGAGTCGTTCAAGTATAATCATGTGGTGTTTGCTTATTTCTCATTCCTCTCCAACCCTCTTCTCCATCAATCATGTCGCCCTCCAGTCGAGTCCATCCTCCCACATGCCTCATTTGAACATTCCGCCGAGTTTCATTCGCATGTACCCACCCTAGTCCTCTTTCAATAGATCTCCGGACCCCGAGATGAAATCGAGAGGGAACGAGTGGGGGCACGTGATACCTAAGGCGGATTCAAAATTTTGAACCGGTGATCATAGCATCCGCAAATCATATATAAAGGCTATTCAATGTTCATTTCGTTTTTGAACGTACAATATACTCCCTCCTATCCTTTCTACTCCCTCCTTCCATCTATATTGGGCCAATGCATTTTTCAAGACCGTCTTTGACTATTGACAAGATTAATAGTACATGACATGTATAATGCGAAAATTATATCATTGGAAGCTCCTTTCACATACGAATTTGATGGTATGCTTTATTTAAGTTGCATGTCATATATTATTGCTCTACCTTTTGGTCAAATTTAGCCTCAAAAACGCATTAGGCCCTATACAGATGGAAGGAGGGAGTAGTTTACATATAAGTTCTATGTGTAGTCAAAGTATATCTACTTTGATAAAAAAAGGGTATCAACATTCAACAATGCCCAATCAATATTGTTAGATTTGTATGTACTCCTAGATTTGTACTCGAGATGGTTTCCAATTTGACTATTGACAAGATTAATAGTACATGAGATGCATAATGTGAAAATTATATCATTGGAAACTCCTTTCACATACGAATTTGACCGTATGCTTTGTGTAAGTTGCATGTCATATATTATTACTCTAACATTTGGTCAAAGTTAGCCTCGAAAAACGCATTAGACCATGTATGCTTTGTGTAAGTTGCATGTCATATATTATTACTCTAACATTTGTGTAAGTTTCATGTCATACATTATTATTCTAACATTTGGTCAAAGTAGTATAGTGGAAGTGGATCCTTTGACGTAGGTATCCCTGCCTTACCCTCCCTTTCGGTCACTTACTGGCGGACCCCATGCTTGCTAGGCCCCGCATGTCAGTTACTCAATGGGTTCGGCCACGTCAGGGGATCCTCATCCGTAGTAATACTCCCTCTGTTTTTATTTACTCCGCGTAAAATGGAGGGAGTGGTGGTATAATAAATGACGCGGGTGGGGGAGGGGGAGGGATGTCGGTTTGCTCTCAACTACGGTCCCACAAGCGAGCGAAAACACAAGACGAAGCGTGTTCCATTCGGTGGGCGACGTGGAGGGTCCAGCGTGCCGGGCTGCAACGCGAACGCGACAAGAGCGATGTACAGTCAAAACCGATTGACCGGTCGTCACCGGAACCACTATTCACACCAGAACCTTCGTTGCTCGGCCTACGCCAGCCACTGCCCTAAAAACCACACCAAATCTCCAGCCCATTCCCCCACCTTTAGATCCCCTATCCCGCATCAAGCGTCCCCTAGTTCGCTGGAAAGCCATGGTGCACCGCAAGATCACTTACTACAAGATGCTGACGCTAGAGCGCCGCGCAGAAAAAGCGGTGGCGGTCGGCGCCACAGACCTCCGTTCCCAAGCTCGCTTTGCGGCGGGCCAATCCCCGAGTTCTCTGGAGCCAAGCTACAAGGAGGAGGAAGCCGATCCAATGTTCATGGCGGAGGTCGCGGCGCAGAAGGCCCCCGATGGGTATGAGACAATGGACGTCAACTTCGTGTCGGCGTCCGAGTCCCGCATGGTGCATGCGGACCAGCGGTTCAACATGGAGATACTAAAGGAGGACCGGGAGGCAGAGGCTCAACTCGACGCGGAGCGCGCGCATGCCGCTGCCATCGAGGCTCTCCTGCAAGCGGAACCGGATGTCGTGGATGTGAACCGGGCGGCGGAGGCTCAACTTGAGGCGGAGCGCGCGGATGCCGCTGCCATCAAGGCCCTCCTACAGGCGGAACCGGACGTCCTGGACTTGAACCGGGCGGCAGAGGCTCGACTCGACGCAGAGCGCGCGGATGCCGCTCTTATCGATGCCCTCCTGCAGGCGGAACCGGACGTCCTGGACTTGAACCGGGCGGCGGAGGCTCGACTCGACGTAGAGCGCGTGGATGCCGCTGCCATCGAGGCCCTCCTGCAGGCGGAACCGGACATCCTAGACTTGAACCGGGTTGTGCTCTCGTCCGTGCAGAGCGCCCGCACGCTCCGCTTGAACGAGTAGCTGGAGGCCGAGGACAACCACGGTGCGGAGACACACGTCGGCAGCGACGGCTGGTTCGCGCCGGCAGCCAAAGATGACGAGGCCATCTCTTTCCGCGAGCAGTGATAGTTTTTCTTTATGTTGTTGTTTTCATGGATCTTTTGTTGTGTAAAAACATATGTTTGTTATGCAAGTCGCCTGACTTGGATCAGTCTACCATTTCAGGCGGTTGGATGAATATCCTACGTCTCCTAACCCTTCTTTCCTTCTTCCTCACCTCTTCTTCTTCCCCAACAGACCACCGCATGGGCCGTACGGATACTCCCCAACATGCGGTTGGATAAACATACTCTATGAGCGAAAATTATGTGTCAGCGATAGGATGGCCGAGTTTGGTGTGTTCACGTGCGACAACACGTGTCAGTGAGGGTGCGTTCCCTTGGTTGGGTTTGCGGCGTGCAGGAGCGACTGTGTGAGGGTGCGGTGCGACCGCGGCGTGTAGGAGTGACCGTGTGAGGGTGCGGTGCGACCGCGATAGCCGTGCGCAAGTGTACCTCCTTCTCATTTTGAAAACTTTAGGCAAGCTTGGCAAAAATGTGTGGCAAAGTTGGCAATGCAAGGCCTAGACCACAACACGATAAGTACGTACGTACTAGGAGTACTAGTGTTAAAAAGAAAGGCTGGGTTTTCCTTTGCGGGATTTAATCGATACAAATCCTCATTTCACGTGTCAATTAATGCGTATTTTCTTCTCCAAAGACCAAAGAGCTAACCATCTCACTCCTCATCGCTTGATTAATGCAGCGCCATGCAAACCAACCTTCTCACTTCCGCATGCATGCAGGGGATATTAATGTCCTTGGTTGCTAACCCCATCAATTTTGCCTCGATTAGTGTTAGTGGCCCTTTCCAAATTGTAATTTTGATATACTGGCCTTGTGTACAAAAAAAGGAGGTAGTAACTATATTTGACTTCCTTCCCCATTGCGGTGACGTCGACGATATTTTTTTGGTGGTGGTTTGGCGAAGTGCGTTCGACGGAGAACACCATTTGCATCCAGGAAGTCCTTTACTAGTACTACTAGGAGTAACTAATGCGGTGAGATGGCTTCTCGAAGAAGACGATGGAGAAGCGGAGTCAGCGAAGAGTGAAATGATAGTTGCTTCGTCCGTGCTTTTGTGATTTGACGCCTCACTGCTTTGTGATTTGTGATAGAAGGGACAGGGGAGTAGACTCTGTGCTCTATACAGTAGTACTACATGCGTCCAAGCAGGGGAGAAAGAGGAGAGACGTTGCATTTTTCTATTCGTTCAATCAATCAATCACGGATCTTCGGTTCCATCTTTTTCGCTTTGGCAACACCGTCCACAATGGTTCCCACGATGCCAAAAGCTATTTTCACATTTGGCTACACATTGTGGATGCCCTTAACCGTACCACTTGGTTTTGCTCCTGTGTGCTATCTATACAAATCTCAATTATATTGATCTAAAAAATTATAGAATCAAGATTAGGAAAAAGGAGGTGATTTTGTTGCGCGGATGGCGGGGGAGGTTTCTTATTTGAGCAATGCTACATCCACGTAATGGTTTACGTAAAGTTACGAACTGATGTGATGTGGGACTATTTGATTGGATTAAAGGAGAGGATTAGGCCCACCCCACCTGAAAATCAGGGGGGCATATATAGATTAGATGGAAACTATACGTAGCAGCTACGTAGCCCTTTGTAAGTCTAGGATTAGGCTTCTTATTTTCGGAGGACGTTGTCCTGGGGGTTTGCTAACATGCGGTCCCACGTATCAGTGCTTTACCAAGCCGATCCGCGTCCCACATGAGGTAGAACAACGGCAGAAGCAACACGTGGTTAAGTTGAAGAAGATGAGGGAGAAGCGGATTCAGCAACGAGTGAAATGATGGTTGCTTCGTCCCTCCAACTTAACTACGGGAAAGGTGCAGCTTTGTGATTTGACGCCTCATTGCTCATTACTACACCGGCGCCATGACTGGGGTGCTTCACCCTGGCTGCTCTGCACTGTATTCAGGTATGGCACATGGACCCGGTAGCTTGATGTCCCACATGTTGGCGAAAGGGACTAGAAGATTTATGAAAGCGAGCGCTCAACTCTTACGACAGAGGAGTAGACGACACGACGGCCCAGTGAACTGTCACTTGTACTGTATAGTACTAGTATAGTTTTGCTGTTTCGCACGATCCATTGATACAAACCCGATTAAACAGGAAAGGGCGGGATTTTTCCCGCGCAGTAGATGATACTGGCCATACATTTCAAAGGCAAGTTTAATGTATGCAAACTGAATAATTATAAATAACAATATGATATCTAAGAAAACTAAAAACACATATGATTTATTGTGTTAGAGTGTAGTAGTAGTGCTGTATTGCATAGTTGTTAGATGTAACATGCGAGAACGTGTAGAGATGTAGTTTTGGAGGGCCTACTGAGATAAAAGCGTAATATGGTCACCGAACTTCAGAATAAGCTGATTACGGTCACTATATACGTTTTGCGGTGATTATACGGTCACTTGCTCACAGCTCAGCATCGGATTGCACTCTGTTGACCGGCCAAATAGTCTACGCGGCGCCATGTTGCCTAGTTAAATTGACCACGTTCGTTGTGGGTCCCCCCTGTCAGTTCGCATAGGCAAAAGGTTAGATAAACACAAATTTACGCAGGCGCGACAAGGCTCCAACCCATGCGCGGGAATCACCTGGTTGTGTATGTGTTTGTCAGAGCCTGATGTGTGCGCATGCACGTGTAGGTTGAGCACTTGAGCGTGAGAGTGTGTGTTGGTCGTGTGGTGTACTAGTGTGTGCATGCATGCGTGCGTGTGTGCGTGTGAGTGTTGCGTGCGTGCGTGGCTGCGTGTGTACGTGTGAGTGCTGCGTGCGTGCGTGGGTGCATGTGTTTGTGTGAGTGTTGCGCGGATGCAGTTCGTGTGCATGCGTGCGTGTGTGTATAATCACCACACCAGCTCATGTGTGTTAAAATAGACGGCTCAGCATACCAATACAAGGCCACCTTGTCCGTTGTGCCCGCGGTCATGACTTCGAACCACCGTCCAAATATTTTTTTGTCGTTTGTTTTCATTCTTACTAGCAAGATGCCCGTGCGTTGCACGTAACATCAAGATGCATTTGTATGACTTGTTTATGTTGTGAGAGAAAAGGATGAACGAGGGAAGGCCTTATTTGCAAATGTGGAGAGGTGTGTGGGTATCTTTTTGCAAAATTGCCATAGTTTCTTCCCTATCCGTCAGATATAAATCGGATGGCCTATATTGCAAGATGGCAGGCACACCATCACCACCAACTCTGTTTTTATAAGAGTGTATTTTATGTATTTTATAAGAGTGTAGATGTAGAGTAGATAATAGTCAACAGGTGGGCACGATGGTAGTGAGATAATGTGATGCAACACTAGAGGTGCCACGTGGAGCATTTAACTGGTCAACTAGTCATGTCATGAGCAAATACAGAGTTGTACGGTGAGCCCGTGACTGCATAATAACCACTAAACATAAATGGTGACCGTAATGAGTGGATTCTGAAGTCCAATGTACGTATCGTGCTTTCGCTTCAAATACAATGATCGTCATTACATATATCGCGAGAGAAAGATGAAACATGCTTGAATTTTCTAGAGGGCTTACTTTTAGAGGACCTGGAGATAGTTTTGTATGCATACGTGAAAGGGCGTATGGGGGGTGTGCGATGGAGAGAGAGATGCTCTTCATTTCTCTTTATTATGACTAACTTTGTATATAGTATAAAAATATACAAATTCACAGTGCGGAATAAATATCATTGTGGGCACCATGCAATGCAAATTAGCGTTCGTACTCCTCCATATAACTTTGTAATGTTGTATATATGTAGAAACTCTAAAATATTTTTTTGGCCACACTTTATTCAAAAGGAATGTTGTATGTGAAATAAACGTGAAGAGAGGGCTTTCTAGATCAATGGGGTACGTGATGTAACATGTGTGAATGTGTAGTTGATGCATTTGGCGGGGCCTAGAGAGGTATGTGTGTGTATTACGTATTCGAGAGAGGCATGGACAGAGGGGCCGACGGGGGGCGTGGGAGAGATAGCATGAGAAATGAGAGTGGTCTAGAGAGAGAGAGACGAATATGACGTCATGACAAGAGATTCCATTCCGTTGAGTGTGTATATGCAAGGGGGGAGGGAATAGAGGCACCAGGAGAAATTTTCTATGTGTGTGGTGTTTGTGTTGGTATGTGTGGGTGTGAGAAGATAATGAGACGTGGGGGCAGAGGGTGTGTCACCGCGTGAGGTCCGGTTGGTCAAGGTGAGGCCCATCGTTCTGTTCCGTCCTACGCCACATTGGTCGGCCCGTGACGCATTTAGGAAGACCCATGGATGACTAGTCGTACAAGACAAAGATAGCAGAATTGTGAAGGACTCTGTGTCCACTGACAAAGCCGGCTAGGATTTGGAACCCTAGGTTCTCGGACTATGGTAAAGCCTTTATCTCTGATATTACTATTCATCCAACCTAACTTTAAGGGGTATCCTACAGAATGCTCTGCTAGAATCATACTCATCGATTAGGAAGAGAGGTGTGAGACAATGCGTGAGAGACAGGCGTAAAGATAATATGCGTACATGAGACACGTAGGCAGGTCCATGTATATAGAAAGGGTCGATGAGGATTGTGCGTGTGTATGCTTGCGAGAGGAAGAGTGCTTGTGATAAAGGTTAGTGAAAACAGTTGTAAATGGTTACGAGAGAGAGGGAGGGTTATATCTAGAGCATGTGTGCGAGAAAG
Organism: Aegilops umbellulata; assembly: GCA_032464435.1. Classification (NCBI taxonomy): domain Eukaryota; kingdom Viridiplantae; phylum Streptophyta; class Magnoliopsida; order Poales; family Poaceae; genus Aegilops; species Aegilops umbellulata. The sequence continues at coordinate 236,271,670 of CP136055.1, read as the reverse complement.
ACACCTCGGGAGAGAGTGTGTGAGCATGTGTGAGAGACCACCGATGGAGAGTGAAACTACACGTAAAAGACTGCTCTACACATTGATTAAAGATATAAATTGTATCCAAATATTAGGATGGGATCATGATATTTGCAATTCGCATAAGGAGCGGTCATTGATCCATCAGACATCTAGATTCTATCGAATTTGAGCATGTCTATGTTATTACTCGACACAATTGATCCACATAGTTAGTATTTTCAACTCCAGACAATGCATCGCTTTAGCAATCGAATATAAACGTGAGTATAGTTCATGTTGTGTGTGTAAAGCACATTATACATACGAAAGTTACACAATGGAAATTATAAATAGCTACTACCTATGAACTAGCATACATTTGAATTCAACTTAAGGTGGTTTAAAAAATCGAATTCAACATGAAGTCCATTCAATTATTTGAATTTGATATCATGGCATTTGTAAACCATACCTAAACTATGGGGGCACCAATCTTTGCTCTAATTTTGTACATAATAGCATATGTAGTCGTGTACAAAATAGATTCAAAGTTAGCTCCTCCATTCCAAAATAATCGTAGTTATAGGATTTTCAAGTGTCAAAATTTCAAAAAGAAGCTGATAATTTAATGAGGTTTTCAAACATACAAGGTCAAATATAACATTGTATATTTAGGTCAATCCTCATAGTTCAAGAGTACTCTAAACGTGAATGCTTGTGTTTCAAAATTTCAAACGAAGCACCAAAAGAGCCTCTACTCGCTCGAAACCGCGTGAGACCAATGTTTGGTAGTACAAGGAAATAACTTTTCTAATAACTCCGACCCATGAAACCTACCGGCCCGACGTCCAAAGGTCTAAACCGGGGTAGGTTTGTAGCTTCATCTAGACGCCACGCAACCGCATCCGACAAACATTCATACACAATGGCGCCTAAGCACACATGCGCGCGGCCGAAATCGCTCCCGCCCACTATTTGGAACACCTAGGATTACCATCCTACCCCCGACCCGCAGTAGGTCCCAAATTTAAGAGGGGGCAAAGTTTGTACTTTCCCCAAATTTCAAACAAGCGCGTCCCATCTTCTGTTCAAAAAAGCCAAAAACAAGCGCGTCCCAGACCGAATCATGGTTCCCCCCACCCGTCCGATTCCCCATTCGTACTCCGTGGGCGCCAAAACTACCTCTCCACCAGCCGTGAAACCCCGGCGTCCTCCGTCCGACACCCCATCCCACCCATCAACCGCCGCCCTCCTCCATCACGCCGGAGCCGACACCCTGACGTCGTCGTCCACCGCAACCTCAACCACAACGCCCTCCACGGCTAGTAGTTGAAGCCGAGACCGAGCCGTCCGTACCCGAGCCAGTTCAACCACGCCGTCCTGCGCCTCACCGCTGCCGCTCCAACTTCGCCACCCTCCACCGCACCAGAGTTGTTCCTGCTACGCCGTCCTTCGCCGCCTTGGATCTGCTTCCCCTCCGCCGACATACGGCCAAGGCAACACAGTCAACAATTTGGCCATGGGTTCGTCCAAGCATGCACCCTCCAGAACATCGGTTCCCCGGTAAAAACAAGAAGATCGGCGCGACATGTGGGGGTGACCACATCGGCAACCAAAAAAGGTACTCCTCTTCCCTTATTCATGCAAATCTTACGTCTCTGCTTGCACGGTATTCATCCCACAAAAGACACTAGTTGACCGCTTCTTCATGATACTACATGTTCCTAGTAACTCGCGATGCACAAGGTTTCTCCTCATATACTATTTCACCTTAGCTAGACGTCTGTCGCCCACCTGAATTTCAATTTCTGGCCAATTGATTCCCAATTAACGGAAGCATTCCCCGGCGTAACAGGCGCTAGTACGCCTATTACGCCGAGGGAAGTAGCGCCTTGGTGTTTATCTTAGGGGTGTGTGTGGCCTAGAGCTACTGGCGCCCAATCTGGAGGTCGGCCGGGATTAAAGGGATGGCCTGGGGGCGCTGCCAAGCACGGTGGTGGTGTGAGGTCAATGGGAGGGCGGGGCAGCAGAGGCAGGGGTCTGGGCCGGTGGTCGCTGGCGCTTCGAGAAAGATCGTCAACAGTGACTAGCGGGAGGTAGACGAAGGCCATCTGCCCGTTCCTTATAGATCGAACGGTTCATTAAAAAAATCGACTGGCCTATTTATTTTCAGTCGACTGTTATCTTAGATATGACCACATGTGGTGGTGTGCTGGAGGAGTACCTGCATTTCCTGTGCTCATATATTACAAAATCATACGGAGTAGAATCTAATTTTGTTTGCCATGCAATGTTGTAGAGCTATCATATGTCTCCTGTCATTTTTTTTCAGCCACCTGCTATCTGCTACTTTTACAGTGCACTAGTTCTGCGCACACTTCACCCTTACTCTCACTGTTGTGTTTTTATGCAAGGGTATTTCAGACTCTGCTGCCATAAGAGAAGCCAAAAAGAAAATAGACAAGTCGCTCCAGCTTGTTGTGCGGCTAGGCAAGACACATTTCAACGCTTTAATGGGTGCGGTGTCAGCAGATGGAGACGGGGAACGTAGCTCTGGAGTTGATGACCTCACTCGCAATGAACCACCATCCCAGGTGCTTGCTTTAACTTCGCGGTGTCATATGTGGTTGCATGTTCCATATGGTGTCTAGCTTGTATTCGAAAGGCCGAAGTCGATAAGATAAGGCAAGATATTTTTTTACATGAACCACCATCCCGTGAGCACCAAAAGACAAATAGCTAGTCAGGGCACTGGCGCTAGTGACAAGCCCAGCAAAGATAGGCATCACCTGGAAGCCAACTAAAAAGCTGTGATGGTGGCGAAGCAGCCCGCCTCCCACCAGGCTCTCAGGTCCTAGATGATCATGCTCACCACTCCAGCCGGATGTCTAGCTTGTATTGCTTCCAATTTGGTTAAATTGCATCTGCTTAGCTTACACATTATACCTTTGAATATGACATGCCTTTCTGTTTTTGGTACATACTAGTACATCTGTGTATTAACCATGTTCTTACATCAAACTAATGTTCTTGTGTATCCCTCATTAATCACTTATGACGAGGCAGGCAGGCAAGGGGACTACTCCTCATTTAAAGAATGCAGCGTCAGCCACCCGACATGATTCTCAAGAAACAGAAATGCTACATGAAGATAGTGAACGTAGCTCTGTAGTTGATTACAGCATTTCCCCTACACTAGCTAGCATCGCAGGTGCTTGCTCTAACTTGGCAGCGTGATATGTGGTTGCATGTTGCATATGGTGTCTAGATTGTAATTCTTCCAATCTGGTTAAACTGCATGTGCTAGTCTGCTTAGCTTACACATTATACCTGTTAATGTGACATGCCTTCCTGTATTTAGTACATAGTACATATGTCTATTAAGCATGTCCTTACATAAAACTATTGTTTTTTTTGTATCCCACATCAATCAACATGACGAGACACCTTTAGTATATGCAGTGCGATATTAGTTGCATCTTTCATATGATTTATAGCATGCGCTGCTTCTAATTTGTTGAAATTCCATTTATGATGGGACGCTTTTAACTTGGCAGAGTCATATTGGTTGCATCTTTCATGTGGTGTCCAGCTTGCATTGCTTCTTATTTGCTGGAATGGTTTCTGCTTAGTTTACACAAACAGTTGTGGACATGCCATGTCGTCATGTTTCTCATACATATTCCATCCTGGTATCATGTGTTTGCCTTACATCAAAGTAGTGATTGTCAGTATCATGCATGAATGAGTTCTGAAGAGATAATTTTATTGCTTTTTCTTGTCGTTTTACTTGACAATTCAAAATCAATAAAGCGGAAGGAAGTTAGCAAGGCAGCGGATAAAGGTGCTCCTTCCAAACGGAGGGCCTCTACAGTTTCTACTCCTCCACACCCCCAAGATGATTTCCAAGACAACACATGCATAGACACTCAACAAAGTTGTGTTTATGATGAGCACGTCTCCCCTAGTGCAGCATCACCGGTGCTCCCTCTAACTTGGCATTGTTATATGTGGTTGCATGTTATGTGTGATGTCTAGCTTGTATTGCTTCTAATTTTGTTGAATTCCATCTGCTTACTTTACACATTATACTTGAGTAAGACACGTGTTCATGTTTCTAGAACATACAATATCTGTCTATCACACCATGTTCTTACATCATATTACTACTGTTGTGTAACCTGCAACAATCACTTATCATAAGACACGTTTGACTTCGGAGTGTGATATAGGTTACATCTCACATTCTTTTCTAGCTTGTACTACTAATTTGTTGAAATGGCACTAATGACGAGACAGTTTTAACTTGGTAGAGTGATATTCGTTGCATCTTTCATATGGTGTCTAGCTTTCATTGCTTCTAATTTGTTGAAATGCCTTCTCCTTAGTTTACACATCATAAGCTATGAATATGCAATGTTGTGAATATGCAATGGCACTAATGATGAGAGACCTCTAACATGGTAGTGTGATGTTGTTTGCATCTTGCATATGATTTATTTCTTGTACTGCTTCACATTTGTTTAAACGCCATTTATGATGAGACACTGTTAACTTGGCAGAGCAATATTTGTAGCATCTTTCATATGGTGTCTACCTTCCATTGCATTGCTTCTAATTTGGTGAAATGTCTTCTTCTTAGTTTACACATCATAGTTCTGGTTATCTCTTCCGTCCTGTTTTTCATACATATTACATCCTCCTATCATGTGGTTGTCTAACATCAAAGTTCAGTTCGACTGCATCATGCATCAATTTGTTCTGAAGAACTAAATTGTTATTCGTTTTTCTTGTCGGCTTGACTTAACATGGCACAGAGAAAGAGGAAGAAACACAGAATGGCAGGGAATGAGAAGCGGATGAATCCTGCAGATTCTGCTGGTACTGATGGTGCAATAGAAGGTCAAAGTCCAGCAGAAAAATCTACAAACACGGCATCCCATGCTACACGAGTTGCAAAAAAAGACAAACAAAAACAAATAGCTGCCACCAAACAAGCAGAGACAGCCCTAGTTCTTGCAACACCTACCACAGTACTACCAGCTGCACGACGTACTCGTGCGTCAACTGAGCTAGCAGCACGTTCCCAAGCTCCCTTGCCACCTGACACTACTTCCCAAGCACTCTTGACACAAGACGAGTTGGCAATATCAGATGAACCTTGTGAGCTTCAACGGCAAGAAGGTAGTTGCTGGAGTCAAGTTACAGTTGCATGCGTCTTTATATGTAGTCTCATAGTTTGATGTACACTAACACTTCCTATGTTTCTTGTTGGACTAGCACCTAGGCGCAAGAGGAAACAAACATCAGGGATAATGCTCGATAGGTTAACTAAATCTAGAGGAGGAAGAATGGAGATCCGTTTTGAGGCAGGTTTAAAAAGGCCACGTGATGCTACAGAGTCAGCCAAGTTAGTATCAGAGGCAGCGGTTGCTGTTAGGTGTCATGTACGTATCCTCCCAACATGGATTCAGTACAGGAATGACAAAGACAAAACCCAGTTCAACACCTTCCTCGACCATTTATCTATAAGTATGGCTATGTAGGGAAACTAGTAATATCGTATTGCTCTGTCCAATACTTTCTAGGTTGGTGATAATGAGACTCCCATAATTTTCAACAGATGAGGTTCAAGTTGGATAGCCAAGATGATGCAACCAGACAAGCTTGCACCCATGTTTTCAAGTCTGCTCTGCGACAGTATCGGTATAACTTGAGGAAAACTCACTTTCAAGGCAAGGCTAACAGTGAACTTGCCCAAACATCTCCAGTGGAAAATATATCTGATGAAGACTGGAGAGGCCTCGTTAAACACTGGTCCGATCCGAAGTAACAGGTACATTATATATATGTCATCAGATCACATGTTGAAGTCCTATTTACGCATGTGCCATACAAATCTATCTTCTTGTAGGTGAATTGTTCAAAGAACAAGGCCAACCATACGAAAGTGAAATTCCAACAGACGACAGGATCTCGTAGCTATATTGCACACTGCGAGGCTCTTGTAATTAGCTGTTGTTTCACTCTTTTCGTTGTACCATATTATCAGATCTATATTGACTTGTTCCAAATGAAGAGGAAAGCCCGCAAGGACCAAAAAGTACCTGAACCAAATGTTGTGGAAATCTTCAAGGGCTGTCACACCAGCAAGAAGAAGGGCATGACTACACCAGTCAAAGCCGTTGTTATAAGTCCTTAATCCTCATGCCTTTTAACTACTACTTACTCTGACTTGTGCCTTGAACTGCATGGTTTGCAGCCAATTTCTATTACTCTTTTCAATTTTATACACAATTGTCTTAGAGTATCATTGCACCTTACAAGGTTTAAAAGAGAGGAGTGATGTTCCTCTCATCTTGACCCGTAATCTAGTTCCGTGCTGGACTTGCCCACACAACGTTACAATTGCTTGTTTGTCTGTTCTTAGTTGTTTTGTGATATGAATGACGTCATACTATGCTTACCGTATTATAAACTTCGTCTCTTCATCCTTAGCCCTCAATACAATATGAAGAAATAGACAATACATTAGCGATGGTACATGGTCATATGTTTGGAACCTGGTTTTATTATGTACTTTGCAATAAAATACAACTAATATTTTACATGGGTTCACCAGAATAAGTTATGTATATAGACCAAAGCTATTTTGTTTGGTTTTGCTGCCTCCTTAATATCTTCTGTTCTGGTACTACTAATGTAAAACCTCAACTTTTCAGCGAGCTATGGAAAAAATGGTGGAACCGCCACCTTCTGAAGGTGGTGAGGCAACTATAACCGCAATGTCAGCTCTTGCTGCAGTGGGTTAGTACCTGTCCACTAACAGTGCCAAAAGCACGTTCCTGCGTAATACTAGGTTGGTTGTTAAGGCAATATCGTCCAACCTGCCTCATGATCAAGATATGCAAGCTCAAAGCAATGTTGTATCTGCGCTCCAGACACAAGTCCATTCCCTAACAGAGACCCTTTGTGAAACAAGGAGAAACATTGCTCAATGTCGTCAAGATATGCATGGTTTTGAAACCAAACTATCAGACATTTGCTATGTTGTTCAGGAGCCTAGGGGAAATGAAGGCGAGGGTTATGGTGCTCCATCGGACAATACAGCATGAAAACGTAACAGTCAGGTCAAATGAACTGAGCTTCTGAACTTTTGGTGGTGCATTTATCTGCTAGACTGTTAAGTTTTATGCCAACCTTCCTTTTGTTATATAGTTGTAATTTGTCTTGGTGCGATACAAAATGTATTCTTAACGTGCAGCCACTGCCTGAAGAAAACAGCAAGCCATTTTTGTATAGTGTAGGGTGTTCCCTATATTTGCACTGGTGGCGATCTTTGATACCGAGTGGATGTAATCTGTGCAATCGCCTTAATAGCCTAGCGTTAGTTTCGGCCTTATTTATTTCCTAGTCTTCTTTTTCCCTGGTTTGCTAGTAGCCGCAACTACCATGGGCCATATACGGGCTGTAGGATCCATGGGTCACCTACGGGTCGTTGATAAATGGGCCTGTAATCGGTGGGCCTCAGGCCGTCAGATAAATGTGTCTACATGGGCCATAATTGGGCGTAATTGGTATCGGCCCAGCACGGTAACAGGTCGTTAACAGGCCGTAGGACAGCAAAGGCTTAATTCTGTCACAGGCACAACGGGTCGTTAATGGGCCAGAATATAGGACGGGCTGCAAACGGGGCAACGGGTTAACAGGCCAGAAACGGGTTGACTCTTGCCATGTGCCCATTTTGGCCCATTAGGGTAACAGGCCAGTAACGGGCCGACTCTTGCCATGGGCCGAATTTGGCCCATTAGTGGAACAGGCCAGTAACGGGCCGGAAGTAATCGAGGGCCGAAAAGGAGCCCAAGAACGTATGGGCCGTCAATAGGCCCAAAGCTAACACGGGCTGGAAATGGCCCATGTAAATCACGGGCCGTTAACGGGTATGAAGAAAATTACTGTTCACTATGGGCTAGACTCACCGTGGGCCTGTAATGGGCCGAAAGATACGAAGGCCTCATATGGGCCGAAAGACGTCGTGGGCCATACATGGGCCGAAAGTGAAATGTGCTGGTATTATATTCGACGCCCCACATGACGTTGTTGGGCCGATTTCCTTTAGGGCCTAACGGGTCGTGAGTTAACGGGCCGTAAAATGGGCTATTTGCGAAGAGACCGTTAACAGGCTTTTCATGGGCCAGCCCGTTAACTTTTCACCAAGTCAAATGGGCCGGCTTTGTAAGCTAAATGGGCCACTGTTGGGCCGTGCCACGTGTCGACATATCATAGGCGCCTATCTGACCCACTGACGAGCTGACACATGTTTCGTCCGGCCAATAAGAATTTTACATGTGGAAATTTCCCATTGGTCGGGGCTGTTAACGGGTTATCGGATCCAAAACCCGACCCAATAGCTTACCGGCGTTCCGTTACGGTGGATGCCACGTGTCGGTCACCCTTGACGAAAGCACTTCTGTGACACGCGATTTATCGTCATGGAAGTGGACACTTCCCTGATGATAATTTTGGTAATGTCATGGAACACTTCTACGACAACACAGGTATGACTATCTTGATTCTGTCATAAATTTTTCATGGATGTACATGCATGACAAAAAAAGCGACCTACTGTGACAAACACGTATCATCACGGAAGTGTATTTTTTTGTAGTGTATCCACAAGGAAGTCATAAGTACACCAATAAGAAATTTTCTTGAAAGCATAGCACATGGCTAGATATGGTCTTATTGTATATAAATGAAGTCCAACCACATGAACAACAAAGATAACACAACTAGAAACAAGAGGTATAACAAGAACTAATCAAGAAATTCATGTCGTGATGCAACCTACACAAGGTTGTATGTAAGAAATGTATGCATGAGTAGATATTTGTTACCGAGATAGCATTGGAAGGATGTAGTAAATACCAATTGAATGTAAACGATAGTAGTTCATTGAACATCCCGTCTTGACTCCAATAAGCACATGGTGACACCACTTTCCTTTTGAATGAGCCGTGCATCCAATGCATCTCTAGTTGTTCCTAGAACAACACCACAAACAAAATGGTACCCAAACTCATTGGGACCAAAGAGTTAGCAAACCAACAATACATATGACAAACTCCACATAAATATGTGCATATAGATATGAAATAGAATTTCATGCACATCTCGTCCAATTTGAGACTTGGTGGAGGTTCCCCTATATATTGGGTTAAGGAAATAAAGCATGCCAAAGAAACTACATGAAGTTAATATGCATGCTCAAGACTTTCAAGAACCGATACCAATTGACAAAGAAATACCAAGTGAAGAAAAGATACCAAATGAACAAATCATCACTTGGAGGATATCCATAACAGATACATTGAGGAATGAGATATCCATTGACACACACTAAATAAAAGATATCAAACTCCCAAAAGCGAGGATGGTTGCAAACAAACCAAGCTCTCTACAAAGTTTCATGATGGCACAAAGTACCAAAAATAAAACGGCTTGCCTTCCACCAACATACACTTGATAAGGATCACAAGATGAGTGTTTTATAGAAAATAGGATAGCTCCCCCAAGACTAGTGCATTATAGAGAATTTTCATTTGAATACAAAATGCACAAGGTGGCATCACCACTTTCACTATATCTAGAAAACACTAGACAAGCTTAAGAAATCAACAAGATCCACAAGTGGTATGGAAGACAAAGGGAGTTGATACATTCCTTGGCAAGAGATAAGGCAATAAGAAGCAAACACCAACGTGAAGATGATCAATAATTTCTACCACACATAAGTGAGTACCAATTGTCAAAAGACAAGAAGTATTTGGAAATAATTCCCGGTGGTTAGATAGCAAGGATATCCGACATCATCTTCACACCAGACACATATGCAACTTGCAACTTATAGAGCTAACATGCCACCTAGGAGCAAGATAATCTACAATATCAACTCTAGGTGACAATATCTCAAATGTGCACATTTTCTAGGCTAGTAATATGCACATAGCATTTGCTCCCCCATAATGTGATGCCAATTGAAGATAAACAAGAGGCAAATAAAATGATCCAACAAGAGATAATTAATGGACTATGTAGAATTTGAATTTCTCATGAGAAGACATACCACATAACGACTAGATAATCTCGTAATATCAATACTAGACGGTATTCCTCATGTACACACATTTATAGAATTGTGAGGTGCACAAAGCACATCACTTCCCCAAAATGGGACTTTCCATTAATCTCTCACAAGAGCCAACTAAGATACAAACAAGATGCAAAAAGGCTCGACACAATACTCTCATGTACATGATGTGCAAACCGACATACACATACTTGATTACTCAAGACAAGAAAATTGGAAGCACAACATATACAAACACATGCAAGGAACAAAACCAAAACATGCAAAGGGACAAGTAACTTTCAATGTAAACAATTTAAGTACAAGTTACCGGAAGGAGGCACATTGGATATAGGATAGAAACTTGATAACCCAATTGACTTGGCTTGAGACAATACGAATGATGAAGTCCCCTTAATTCTTCATAATGTAGCCAAGTCTCCAATGCCCTCCAACAACACCTATTGATCAAGTTTGAGCTTGTTAGTACCCAACCAAGTTGGGTCCTAAGAGGTTAGTCACAATAGGCTTGGCAAACCAAATGGTTCTTTGCTTGAAACCACTTTGAGTACCAACAAACTTGGCAAACACATTGCCAACCTTATCCTTCCCAAGAGAATAGATATCATTAATAATAATTGGGTTGGATAAGTTACCACTAGTGCACGAGGAAGCAAGGTGACCTTTCTCACCACATAGGTAGCAACGTCTACTCTTCACTTTCTTCTCACTTGGTTTCTCAACTTGAGAAGCATTAGCTTGAGTTTTCTTGGGAAGAGGCCTTTCTTCAACTTGAGGTTGAGCATGAGAATGAAATTGTGGCCGCTTCCCTTGTTGCTTGTCACTAATGGCCTTCTTCTTCAAAGGGCAAGATCTAACATGATCCCTTCAATTTTGCACTTCAAGCAAAAGATCTTGGCCGAATTCTTGACTTGTTTTTGGCCCTTCTTCTTGTTGATCTTGGACTTCTTCTTCCTATTGGAGTTGAATCCAAGTCCACCTTTTTCATAGAGGGATTTTTGCACACTCACGATATTGTTGAGTGTGGCCTTCCCCTCATGACACTTTTCCAAGTCTTTCTTCAAAGAAGTGACTTGGGCCTTGAGCTCTTTGATTTCCTCTACATGGTTAGTCTCAAAACAAGTACTAGAGGAAGTATAAGCTTCATCGTTAGAGCAACAAGGCAAGGAAAGCAATTCATCATAAGATGTACCAATGTTATGCATTGATGAATTAGAAGGACTAGCAAAAGGCAATATAGCATTTTGACTAAAAGTAGTGCTAGTATCCACATGAGGCTCACTAGATGTTACCTTAGCAATAATGGACTCATGAGCTATCTTTAGCACATTATGGGATACTAGAAGATCATCATGAGAGCTTGAGAGCTTTTCATGGCTTTCTTCCAATTTCCCATAATTGCTAGATAGAAATTCAAGTTGAGCCCGTAGCTCAACATTCTCCTTGAAAATAATAGAGTTAGTAACACAAGCATCATCATTAACAACAATAGGAGAGGAAAACTTGGGAAGCTCTTTTAAATAAGAAGCTTCAAGTTGAGCATGAGACTTGATGAGTTTGATGAGCTCACCCTTGATGACCCTTGAGCCATTTTTGAGGTGATCTCATGCTCCTCGAGATGAGATTCCAACTCCTTGAGATGAGATTCCAACTCCTCAATGTATTTCTTTCCCTCAATGGCAATAGACATGATTTCCATGAAGTTGGAACGAGCAATTTTATTCTTATGAAGAGCTTTAAAAATCATTTCTCCCTTAAATTTTAAGGAAGCAACATTATCATTCTCTTCATCATTATCCTCACCATCATTAGCATTAACATCATCATCAAGAGACATAGTGGGGTTCAAAGTAGGAGATACCTTTGAAGCCTTAGCCATAAGGCAAAAAGCAATAGATGATGATGTAGGATCCCTTGGAGCACCGTTCAAGACCACATCTTGTTCCATGGAGTGTTGGGTTTCCTCTACATTGTTAGCACAACAACTTGAGGAAATACATGAATTTTTATCATGGCAACAAGATATAGCAAGCATATCATCATGAGATTTAGTCAAGCAATTTCTACATGATATGCACGGACTATCGACACAAGCATGAGAAACATGTAAGGTGCACGAAGTGTTAAAGTCCAAAGATGGAGCATTGCAACAAGATAGTGATGAAGAGTCATCAACGATAAGCACACTATCATCATCTCAATGACCAACACTACTCACCATAGCATTACCTTGTGGCAATCCACATGTAGGTGAAGTAGAAGAAATTGAGAAGGCAACACGGCCGGAGGTGGAGGGAGAACAATCGTCCCCACATATCTTGGACACACCATATTTATATTGAAGCTTTGTCCACAACTCATGAGCAACCCGGAACGGCATGAGTTGAAATATAACTACATTGCTCAAAGCATCGAAAAGCACATTAGAAGCTTGAGCATTGAGATAAGAGTTTTTCTTATCCTTTAAAGATAATCTTTGGGGATCCTTTGGAGGAGAAAAACCCATATCTACAATTCGCTCTAAATTTGGGTCCATGAACCTAAAGAGATTAAGCATGCGAATTACCCAAACATCAAAATTTGTGCCATCGAAACTAAGAGTGTCAGAGAATCCTAATCCCCTAGTCGACATCTTTACTCTCTAGGCGGTTAAGCCTAATGAAGACAAACCTAGCTCTGATTCCAATTGAAAGATCGAGAATGTCACCTAGAGGGGGGTGAATAGGCACTTTAAAATAATTATGGCTTAGGCTTGAACAAATGCGGAATAAACCTAGCGGTTAATCTGTCAAGCAAAAAAACCTACAACAAGTAGGCTCACCTATGTGCACAAGAAAATTATGCTAAGCAAGATAAACAACTAAGTGTAGCAAGATATATGGTCAGAAACAATATGGCTATGACAAAGTAAAGTGCATAAGTAAAGGGCTCGGGTAAGAGATAACCGAGGCATGCAGAGACGATGATGTATCTCGAAGTTCACAGCCTTGCGGATGCTAATCTTCGTTTGGAGCGATGTGGAGGCACAATGCTCCCCAAGAAGACACTAGGGCCACCGGAATCCCCTCACGCCCTAGCACAATGAAAGATGCGGTGATTCCACTAAGGGACCCTTGAGGGCGGTCACCGAACCTGTACAAATGGCAACCCTTGGGGGCGGTCACCGAACCCGTACACTTTGGCAACCCTTGGGTGTGGTCACCAGAACCCGTCAAATTGCTCGGGGTGATCTCCACAACCTAATTGGAGACCCCGACGCTTGCCCGGAGCTTTACACCACAATGATTGAGCTCCGAACACCACCAACCATCTAGGGCACCCAAGCACCCAAGAGGAACAAGCTCAAAGGTACCAAGAACCCAAGAGTAATAAGCTTCTCAACTTGTAACTTCCACGTATCACTATGGAGAACTCAAACCGATGCACCAAATGCAATGGCAAGGGCACACAGAGTGCCCAAGTACTTCTCTCTCAAATCCCACCAAAGAAACTAATGCTGGGGAGGGAAATGAGAGGAAGAAAAAGAAGGAGAACACCAAGAACTCCAAGATCTAGATCCAAGGGGTTCCCCCTCACATAGAGGAGAAAGTGATTGGTGGAAATGTGGATCTAGATCTCCTCTCTCTTTTCCCTCAAAAACTAGCAAGAATATATGGAGGGATTGAGAGTTAGCAAGCTCGAAGAAGGTCAACAATGGTGGAAGAACACGAGCTCAAAGGATAAGGTTCATTGGGGAAGAAGACCCCCTTTTATAGGTGGGGAAAAATCCAACCATTATGCTCACAACCCGCACAGAGCGGTACTACCACTCATGGGAGCGGTACTAGCGCTAGGGCGGTGGAAGCCCTTTGAAAAACAACAGCGAGGAGGCAAAAGGACAGTAGAACCGCCGGAGCGGTACTACCGCTCGTCCTCACGGTACTACCGCTAGGGGTAGCGGTACTACCGCTAAGAGTAGCGGTACTACTGCTTGCGAGCGGTACTAAAAAAATACATCTGTGCCTACCACTGTTGGACTTAATACGAGATTTTGGTCCGGAGCGGAAGTAGCCACGGAAGTAACCATGGTAGTACTGCTCTGGAGCGGTAGTAAAAAATTACATCCCCTCCAAGCGGTAGTAGCCGTGGTAGTACCGTTGCAGCCTTTTAAGGGCACCAAAACCGCCACAACTTCTGCAAACGGACTCCAAATTCAACGAAACCAAGTTTGTTGGAAAGATAATGACAAGGGATAACACAATCTTGATAGAAATGACAATAAGAAGCAAATGAGAGAAGGCTCATAAGAAAATGGTGAGAACCCTTCCTCGAATAAGACCGGTAAAACCTCCAACACCGAAAACGCAATAGAAGAAGCATATGAAATCCGTTTTCGATGTACTAGAGCTTGTCACGAAGATAAACACAAGCTCTAAAACCTCAAAAGAAAATACAAATAAGAATCAAGAAAGATGATGCAAGGATGCAATGGTTTGAGCTCTTGATGAACGATACGATCAAGCTACTCACTTGAGAGCCCCCTTGAAAGTACGGCTATCGATCCTATAACCCGGTCTTCAAACTATCACCATGAGACCGGTAAAATAGAAAACCTATCAAGGGCAAACCTTTTCCTTGCACGAAGTCCACTTGAGCTAGATGATGACGATCTTGACTCCCTCAAGTTGGACCACCTTTCTTGATTGCGTTCGCTCGATGAAGACTAGTTGATTGCTCCCCCATACTCAACTATGGGTGAGCCACTCTTTGGCACATCTTCACAATGTTGGGGAACGTAGTATACAATTTCAAAAAAATTCCTACGATCACGCAAGATCTATCTAGGAGATGCATAGAAACGAGAGGGGAGAGTGTGTCCACGTACCCTCGTAGACTGAAGACGGAAGCATTAGTTTAACGCGGTTGATGTAGTCGAACGCCTTCGCGATCCAACCGATCAAGTACCGAACGTACGGCACCTCTGAGTTTAGCACAAGTTCAGCTCGGTGACATCCCTCAAACTCTTGATCCAGCAGAGGGTCGAGGGAGTGTTTCATCAGCGTGATGGCGTGGTGACGGTGATGGTGATGTGATCTGCGCAGGGCTTCGCCTAAGCACTACGGCGCTATGACCGGAGGAGTAAACTGTGGAGGGGTGTAACGCCCCAGATGTAGCTTGCCATATTTGTAATCCAACTCTTGCCATTTCCGGCTATGTGCTATGATATTCCCTCCCTGGTTGGGTTCTCTCCATTTTGCATTTTGGTCATGTCATGCATTTCATATCATGTCATCATGTGCATCGCATTCGCATACGCATTCGTCTCATAAATCCGAGCATCTTTCCCGTTGTCCGTTTTGCAATCCGGCGCTCCTATGTCCCCCGGCGTCCCCTTTTACATTTCTTCATGAGCGGGTATTAAAAATTCTCGGAATGGACCGAGGTTTGACATGTGGCCTCGGTATAGCACCGTTAGACCGCCTGTCAAGTTTCGGGTCAATCGGAGTTCGTTTGGTACTCCAACGGTTAACCGGGTAACCGTGAAGGCCTCGTGTGTGTTGCAGCCCAACATCCCTTCAAAACAGCCCAATAACCCAGCTAAGTCACTCCCATGTCCTCCGCCGTTCGATCACGATCGCGTGGGCGAAAACCGCACTCCATTTGGAGCTCCCTAGCTCCTTCTGTCTATAAAAACGTCTCCCCCGTCCAAATCTGAGAGAGACTCACCCTAAACCCTAATTCCCCCTCGTTTTCCGCGCCCAACGGTGCCCCGCCGCCACCTGTCCCGCTGCCGGCGCCCGCAGCCAATCAGCTGCCGCCACGTGGCAGGCGCCGCTCCGCGGCACGGCCGAGCCCGCGGGAGGCCCGCGCGGGCCCGTCCGCCCGCCGCCTCGCCCGCTCCTCACCGCGCCGTGCCCCGCGTCGCCGGAGCCGCCGTCGCCCGCGCCCTCCCCCATCGCCGGTCGCCGCCCGCGTCGCCCGGGAGCCGCGCCTCCGCCGCCGACGCCCCGAGTCGCCTCGCCGACCCCGCGCCGCGCTCCGCCGCCTCGTTCCCGCGCCGGCGCGCGCCGCCCCGCGCTCCCCGGCGAGCTCCGCGCCGCTCGCCGGCCTCGCCGCCCCGCCATCGCTGCCGTCGCCGGTCGCCTCCCCCCACTCCGGCAGATCCGCGTCCGCCTCGGGAACCGCGCCGCCGAACCCTAGATCCGGAGGTCGTTTCATTTTCACTAAGTCCCGTGCAATTTTGCAATATCATGCCATGTTCCCAGTGCCATAACTTTGCATCCAGAGCTCCGATTCATGCGTATAATATGTCATTTTGTTAGCCTCGAGGAGTAAATCATTTTGTTCCATTGCACAATTTTCATTTGAAGTCATCTTGATGCCCGAAATGCTGTTAGAATAGGGCTAGTTGATGTTAGTTGCTGGATCTTATCTGAACATGTACTTTTGTCATTTTTGCCATGATTGATGTGTACCTCCTATGAAGTTGAGTCCTACATGAGTTTCGTAATATGCCATGTTACCTATCCAGAGGATTTTGCCATGTATTTTTGTGATCTATGTGGTGACTAGCACAAGCATGCAAACTAGGTCACTTGATGTTGCTGATTTCAGAGACTTAGTGATTTCACTAAGTCCCTGACTGCTGTTATTTTCATGCTATGTATTCTTCTTGTTTCTGAGAGATCCATGCATAATTTGAGTATGGTCAGTAAGGTAGTTTTGAACTTGAGTATTTGCTTAATCCATACATGCCTTTGTTTGCAATTATGGAGTGCCATAGCTTGAGTCAATTGAGCTCTACTTTTGCTTCAAAATGTTGCTGGCAGATTGTTTACGTGTTATTCGATTTTGCCAAGCTTGGTGTAGTTGATCCTTGCATTATATGATGTTATTCTTGCAATGTATTGTTACTATGCCATGTCTTATTGATGGGTGCATGATTAGATTGTCATGAAAGGCTTTGTAGCGAGTGCATCGAGCTCCCGAACTTGCCTACCCATTATCTGTTTTCTGCCATGTCCAGATTTCTGCTAAGTCTGAAATCTGTATCGTAACTTGCTGTTTTGTCTAGCTTGTTATTGTATTTTCTAGTCCTTTCTGGCCTAAGATCAGTAAGAGGCTTTTATCGAGTGCTCTGAATAGATTCATGCCATGTCATTTTATGCTATGTTCTGAACCTGTAGCATGTTATTATCTTGCTCTGAACATGTCATCCTGATGTTGTTTTCCTGACTTGTTGTTATTTCACCAAGTCTGTGAATCTGTTATAAGTTGCACTTTTGCCATGCTTGTTTGAACCTGTTATGATGTGAATTAGCCGTAGCTCAGTGTTCATCTTTTGTCGTGCATCTCGAGTAGATTACTGTCATATGCTTTGTTGCCATGTTTGGGTGCAGTAGCTTAATTATTTGTTGCTTGCTAAGTAGCATCATGCTGTTTATGGCAGATTCATGTCATTCTTGTATTGCTTGCCATTTGCAAACCGTGCATCCGATTCCGGTGATCTTTATATCGATTTCAACCGAAATCACCTCATCTATCCAGTGGCATGCTTGGTTTGCCAAGATTATGCCCTGTTCGTCCTTGTCCTTCCGGAGCATGCATACGCATTGCATATCACCTCTCGCATATCATGCCATGTTTTGCATCATATTGCTTGCGCATTGCATCGTGGTTGATTTTGGTTCCTTTGCTTGTTCTCTTGTCTTGGGTAGAGCCGGGAGACGAGTACGTGACCGAGGATTCCGTTGAGAACGCTTACGAGGACCAAGCTTTCGACAACTCTGAGAACCTTGCAGGCAAGATGACCATACCCTCGAAATCACTTCTATCTTTGCTTGCTAGATTGCTCGCTCTTTTGCTATGCCCATGCTGCGATACCTACCACTTGCTATATCATGCCTCCTATATTGCCATGTCAGCCCCTAACCATCCATGTCCTAGCAAACCGTTGTTTGGCTATGTTACCGCTTTTGCTCAGCCCCTCTTATAGCGTTGTTAGTTGCAGGTGAAGATGAAGTTTGTTCCTTGCTGGAACATGGACTTGTTGTTCCGTGTTGGAACACGTTTACTTGTTGGGATATCACAATACCTCTTATTAATTAATGCATCTATATATACTTGGTAAAGGGTGGAAGGCTCGGCCTTATGCCTGGTGTTTTGTTCCACTCTTGCCACCCTAGTTTCCGTCATACCGGTGTTATGTTCCCGGAGTTTGCGTTCCTTACACGGTTGGGTGATTTATGGGACCCCCTTGACAGTTCGCTTTGAATAAGACTTTTTCAGCAAGGCCCAACATTGGTTTTACCATTTGCCACCTAGCCTTTTTCCCTTGGGTTCTGCAGACTCAAGGGTCATCTTATTTTAACCCCCCCGAGCCAGTTCTCCTTCGATTGCTGGTCCAAACTAGAGCACCGTGCAGGGCCGTCCCTTGGCAACTTGGGTTATGTTGGCTCCTGTACGCTTCGCTTATCCGGATGTGCCCTGAGACCGAGATATGTGCAGCTCCTATCAGGATTTGTCGGCACAATCGGGCGGCTTTGCTGGACTTGTTTTATTGCTGTTGAAATGTCTTGTAGTCCGGGATTCCGAGATTGATCGGGTCTTCCCGGTAGAAGGAATATCCTTCGTTGACCGTGAGAGCTTATCATGGGCTAAGTTGGGACACCCCTGCAGGGTATTATCTTTCGAAAGCCGTGCCCGCGGTTATGAGGCAGATGGGAATTTGTTGATGTCCGGTTGTAGAAAACCCGAAGTTGACCTTAACTAAAACACATCAACCGCGTGTGTAACCGTGATGGTCTCTTCTCGGTGGGGTCCGGGAAGTGAACACGGTTGTTGGAGTTATGTCTGACGTAGGTTGTTTCAGGATCACTTCTTGATCATTTCTAGCTTCTCGACCGTGCTTTGCCTTCTCTTCTCGCTCTCTTTTGCGCTGTAGCCAACATATGCTAGTCGCTTGCTGCAGCTCCACCTCACTATCCTTTTCCCACCTTTAAGCTTAAATAGTCTTGATCTCGCGGGTGTGAGATTGCTGAGTCCCCGTGACTCACAGATATTATCACCTCAGTTGCAGGTACCAACGATGTCAGTGCAGATGACGCGACCGAGCTCACTTGGGAGTTCGATGAGGAACGTGGCCGTTACTATGTTTCTTTTCCAGATGATCAGTAGTGGAGCCCAGTTGGGTGATCCGGGGATCTGTTTAGCATTTGGGGTAGTCTTCTTTCATTTTGGTGCCGTAGTCGGACCTTGAGTGTAATCTGTTTGATGGATGTTATTTATGTACTTGTGTGAAGTGGCGATTGTAAGCCAACTATGTATCTTTCCCCTTTATTTACTACATGGATTGTGTGAAGATTACCTCACTTGCGACATTGCTTTCAATGCGGTTATGCCTCTAAGTCGTGCCTCGACGCGTGGGAGATATAGCCGCATCGAGGGCGTTACAAGTTGGTAATCAGAGCCTTTCCCGACCTTAGGAGCCCCCACTGTTTGATCGTCTTTAGTGGCCGAGTTGTGTCTAGAAAATGTTTTGAGTCATTTAGGAATTATATATCGGAGAGTTTAGGAATTCTTTTTACTCCCCAGTCCCTTTGACCTTCTGGTAAGGCATCCTGACGTAGAGTTTTGACTCTTCTCTTCTCAAATTTCACTAAAAAAAAATTTAGGATCACGCGGGTATATTACAATCGTCCCGATGGTTTTATGATGACAACATTGTCTTGGTTGCCTCCTGACATTTAGGGGTTGTGGCAGTGTCCCGGGGAGTTGAGCTCCGAGGTGTTGTCATCATAATCTTATCGTTGCGGTTTTGGAATACCTGAGTCTAGTACGACCGACATCGAAAATCTCTTTTGTACAGTTGTTGGTGAGATAACCCTGATAGCCCAGTACTGTGGCGAGTGCAGGGGTATTGCCATGACTTGTATAACGGATGTGTTTTCGAAGGTTGAGGTAGACGATTTCCGAAGGTTTCTTGGTTATGTGTTGAAGGATGGATTCAGCTGGTTGTAGGATTTGCTAGTTTGGGTGAGATATTATGCTTCCCCTGTATCCCCAACACCTAATTGCATAACCAGAAAGTTTCGGGAGTTTATAAGTGGGAATTCTTGTAGCTTTAGTATTTCTTCCACAGATATTTGGTTTGTGATTGGGTAATCCTTACCAAGTATTTGTTCACTTCCGTACCTTGTTGATTTTATTTCTTACCATGCTCTAAGTGGCTTCTCAGCTTTGGAAGTGTGATGATTTACATTGGAATTCATTCGTTCATTCTCGTTCGAATGTTAATTGTGAAGACTATATGTTGCAATTTCGTTCCTTTGATTCAGCCTCAATATATCTCTGTCAAGATGCTAATGGATGTCACCCTCTTCAGGATGGCTCCACCAACGCGTCAGAATCCAGAACGCAATGACGGGAATCAGGCCAACCCTCCGCCACCACCTCCGCCTCCGGAAGCTTGGCAAGCCTTGATGACTGCCACAAATGCCAATGCTCAGATTCTGATTCAGCTCTTGCAAGATCGCAACCAAGGTCAAGCTAATCAAGAGAATCAAGGCCAAGGCAACAATCAGCCGCATTTTGCTTCACTGAACCAGTTCCTTGCTAATCAGCCAAAGACCTTCAGCTACTGTGTCGAGGCCACAGACGCAGATGATTGGCTCGTGGACATCAGCAAGCATTTCGAGTGCAGCAATGTCAGACCTGAGGACTTTGTCAAGTTTGCCTCTTTTCAACTCAAAGATCAAGCTGCTGAATGGTTCCAGCAATACAAAGATTCCAGAGGAGGTCGTGTGATCACTTGGGATGATTTCCGCCGTGATTTCAAAGCGCACCACATTCCAGAAAGTGTTGTTGAGCTTAAGCGTGAGGAATTCCGCAATCTCAAGCAAGGCAACATGACTGTCTATCAATACAACACTCAGTTCCAGAAGCTCTCTCGCTTTGCAAGGCAAGACATCCCTGATGAGAAGAGTATGATCTACCAGTTCAGGCGTGGTCTCAGAGAAGATCTGCAACTTGCTCTCGTGCTTTTTGAGCCATTAAAGTATGATGAATTCTACAACATGGCACTGAAACAAGAAGCTGCTCAGCTCAAGTGTGAGGCATCTAAGAAGAGAGTCAGAGACGCAGTTCAGTCTTCTTCTTCCTCACTTGTGGCAGCTAAGCAACAGAAGTTCTGGTTGCCTCCTCCTCCTCCGTTCCGTCAGCCTTATCAACAGAAGAACTCAAGTGGTCGTGGATCTTCCCACCCACCCAACCCTGGCTATCAGAACAAGTCTCAGAACCAAGCTCCAAGGCCAAGCACTCCTTATCATCGTCCGCTCTCAGAGGTGACTTGTAACAAATGCCAGCAGAAGGGTCACTATGCGAACAAGTGCTTCAACCAGAGGCGCTTTCCGCCTCCTCCTCCTGTGAAATCTTCCAGCAATGCAGTGGTCAAGCATAATCCTAAGCACGTCAAGGTGAACATGTTGAATGCAGCTCAAGCAGAGGATTCTTCTGAAGTGATCATGGGTAATCTTCCTGTTAATGATATTCCTGCCAAAGTCTTATTTGATACTGGTGCATCGCATTGTTTCATGTCAAGATCGTTCTTTGCAAAGAATGATTTTCCTTGGACTTACCTGGATAAACCGTTGGGTGTCATTTCTCCGGCGAAATCAATGAGAGCAAACTCTTTAGTTCCTGATGTTTCTATCAAGATGGGCGACTATAAATTTATGTCTTCTCCAATGGTGCTTGGTGATTCTGATATTGATCTTATTCTCGGGATGGACTGGCTTTCTAAGCACAAGGCTCAGCTTGAGTGTGCTGCCAGGGAAATCAAATTGACTCACACTTCTAACGATGTGATCATCTATGCTTCTCGTGATGATACCATTCGGTTGTTTTCTCTCAATGAGATGGGTGAAATGGAGGCTATCTCTCAGATTCCAGTCGTTTGTGAGTACCAAGATGTTTTTCCAGAAGATCTTCCGGGTATGCCTCCCCGCAGGCCAGTTGAATTCGTTATTGAGCTTGAGCCTGGCACGGAACCCGTTTGCAAGCGTCCTTACAAGCTTGGACCAGATGAGCTCAAGGAATTGAAGATTCAACTCGATAAACAAGAACGTCTGGGTCTGATCAGACCGAGTTCTTCTCCTTGGGGTTGTGGTGTTCTCTTTGTCAAGAAGAAGGATGGCACAGACCGACTTTGCGTCGATTACCGTCCATTGAACAAGAAGACTATCAAGAACAAGTACCCACTTCCCAACATCAATGAGCTATTTGAGCAACTCAAAAGTGCTAAGGTGTTCTCCAAGCTTGACCTTCGTATGGGTTATCATCAGATTCGCATTCGTGAAGAAGATATTCCCAAGACAGCATTCAGAACAAGCTTTGGTTCTTATGAATATACTGTCATGTCTTTCGGACTCGTCAATGCTCCTCCGTATTTCACTCGCTTGATGAATTTCATCTTCAACCCCTACATCAACGAATTTGTCTTGGTCTATCTCGATGATATTTTGGTCTTCTCCAAGTATAAGAAGGATCATGCCGAACATTTGCGATTGGTACTCGACAAGCTCAGAGAGTATCAATTATATGCGAAGTTCTCCAAATGTGAATTCTGGCTTGATGAAGTTCTTTATCTTGGTCATATCATCTCTGCCAAGGGCATCGCTGTTAATCCAGAGAGGGTGTCTGCAGTTTTGAATTGGAATCCTCCTCAGAATGTCAAGCAGCTTCGCAGTTTTCTCGGACTTGCAAGCTACTGCAGAAGATTCGTTGAGAATTTCTCCAAGATTGCTAAGCCTCTTTCCAACCTTCTCCAGAAGCATGTGAAATATGTCTGGTCTCCTGAGTGTGACGTTGCTTGATTGCGGATGGAGTTGAAGTGTCTCTTGATGAGTTTGGTTCTCTTGTGAAATCTGGATTCCTTCGCTAAGGCAATTGCTCCAGTATTGTCATAAAAGATTTTCATTGGACCCGATGCACTAGGTATTACACCTAGATCGGATATGAACTCCTTCATCCAGACTCCTTCATTTGCTGCTTCCGAAGCAGCTATGTACTCCGCTTCACACGTAGATCCCGCCACGACGCTCTGCTTGGAACTGCACCAACTGCCAGCTCCACCATTCAATATTAAAATGTATCCGGTTTGTGAGTTAGAGTCATCCGGATCAATGTCAAAGCTAGCATTGACATAACCATTTACGACAAGCTCTTTGTCACCTCCATAAAAAAGAAACATATCCTTAGTCCTTTTCAGGTATTTCGGGATGTTCATGACCATTGTCTAGTGATCCACTCCTGGATTATTTAGGTACCTCCCTGCTAAACTTATAGCAAGGCACACATCAGGTCTGGTACACAACATTGCATACATGATAGAACCTATGGCTGAGGCATAGGGAATGACTTTCATTTTCTCTCTATCTTCTGAAGTGATCGGGCATTGAGTCTGACTCAACTTCACACCTTGTAACACAAGAAAGAACCCTTTCTTTGACTGATCCATTTTGAACTTCTTCAAAACTTCATTAAGGTACGTGCTTTGTGAAAGTCCAATTAAGCGTCATGATCTATCTCTATAGATCTTGATGCCCAATATATAAGCAGCTTTACTGAGGTCTTTCATTGAAAAATTCTTATTCAAGTATCCTTTTATGCTATCCAGAAATTCTATATCATTTCCAATCAACAATATGTCATCCACATATAATATTTAGAAATTCTACAAAGCTCCCACTCACTTTCTTGTAAATACAGGCTTCTCTATAAAACCATATGCTTTGATCACACTATCAAAGTGTATATTCCAACTCTGAGAGGCTTGCACCAGTCCATAAATGGATCGCTGGAGCTTGCACACTTTGTTAGCACCTTTAGGATCGACAAAACCTTCTGGTTACATCATATACAACTCTTCTTTAAGAGTATAATCCGAGTATTGAATATACTCCAGGCAAGGCTAATGTGGTTGCAGACGCTTTGAGCAGAAAGGCTTACTGCAACAGCTTAATCCTCAAGCCTTTTCAACCGGATCTCTGTGAGGCTTTTCGCAAGTTGAATCTCCAAGTTGTTCCTCAAGGTGTTCTTGCCAACCTCATTGTCTCAACTACTTTGGAAGATCAGATTCGTGAGGCACAATTGTTGGATACCATGGTGAAGAAGGTGAAACGTGGTATTGAAAAGAGCATTCCCAAATAAAAGTGCTATCGAGTTGATGACAGAGATACTCTTTTCTTCGAGGACCGGATTGTGGTTCCAAAGGGTGATCTTCGTAAAGTCATTATGAATGAAGCGCACAATTCTCTCCTGTCTATTCATCCTGAAAGTTCAAAGATGTACCATGACCTCAAGCAGTCGTATTGGTGGACTCGAATGAAGCGTGAGATCGCTCAGTTCGTGAATGAGTGTGATGTCTGCAGAAGGGTGAAAGCAGAACACCAACGACCAGCTGGTCTTCTCCAACCTCTTGCTATTCCAGAATGGAAGTTTGATCATATCGAAATGGACTTCGTGACTGGTTTTCCTAAGTCCAAGCGTGGAAATGATGCTATCTTTGTCGTCATCGACAAGCTCACCAAAGTGGCTCATTTTCTACCTATCAAAGAGTCTCTCACAGCAGCGCAGCTGGCAGAGCTCTACACCTCCAGAATTGTCTCTTTGCACGGCATCCCACAATTGATCTCTTCAGACCGTGGCAGCATCTTTACCTCCAAATTTTGGGATTCTTTTCAGACGGCCATGGGCACCAACATTCGTTTCAGCACAGCGTTCCACCCTCAGACTAGTGGACAAGTCGAGCATGTCAACCAAATTCTGGAAGATATGCTCAGAGCCTGTGTTATCTCTTTCGGCATGAAGTGGGAGGATTGTCTTCCTTATGCTGAATTCTCTTACAACAACAGCTTTCAAGCCAGCTCGGGCAAAGCCCCATTCGAGATTCTCTATGGCAGAAAGTGCCGTACTCCTCTCAACTGGTCTGAAACCGGTGAACGTCAATTGCTCGGCAATGATTTGATCTCAGAGGTTGAGGCCATGTGCAAGGTGATTCGTGAGAACCTCAAAGCAGCGCAGTCGCGCCAGAAGAGCTATTACGACAGCAAACATCGCGATGTGGCATTCGAGATCGGAGACCATGTTTACCTTCGTGTCTCGCCAATGAAAGGAACTCGTCGCTTCGGTATCAAGGGGAAACTTGCTCCGCGATACGTCGGTCCCTTCAAGATCATCGGCAAACGAGGCGATCTCGCCTATCAACTTGAGCTCCCCTCCAACTTTGCAAATGTGCACGATGCCTTCCACGTGTCACAGCTTCGCAAGTGCTTCAAGACGCCTGAGCGCACCATCAACTTCGAAGAGATTGATCTTCAAGAAGATTTGTCCTATCATGAGCATCCAGTTGCTATTCTTGAGACAACTGAGCGCAAGACTCGCAACAAGTCAATCAAATTCCTCAAAGTGAAATGGTCACATCATTCAGACCGAGAGGCCACCTGGGAGCGTGAAGACCACCTACGTTCTGAGTATCCGGAGTTCTTTCAGTCCTAGATCTCGGGACGAGATCCTCTCGTAGTGGTGGTGTGTTGTAACGCCCCAGATGTAGCTTGCCATATTTGTAATCCAACTCTTGCCATTTCCGGCTATGTGCTATGATATTCCCTCCGTGGTTGGGTTCTCTCCGTTTTGCATTTTGGTCATGTCATGCATTTCATATCATGTCATCATGTGCATCGCATTCGCATACGCATTCGTCTCATAAATCCGAGCATCTTTCCCGTTGTCCGTTTTGCAATCCGGCGCTCCTATGTCCCCCGGCGTCCCCTTTTACATTTCTTCGTGAGCGGGTATTAAACATTCTCGGAATGGACCGAGGTTTGACATGTGGCCTCGGTATAGCACCGTTAGACCGCCTGTCAAGTTTCGGGTCAATCGGAGTTCGTTTGGTACTCCAACGGTTAACCGGGTAACCGTGAAGGCCTCGTGTGTGTTGCAGCCCAACACCCCTTCAAAACAGCCCAATAACCCAGCTAAGTCACTCCCATGTCCTCCGCCGTTCGATCACGATCGCGTGGGCGAAAACCGCACTCCATTTGGAGCTCCCTAGCTCCTTCTGTCTATA
Organism: Aegilops umbellulata; assembly: GCA_032464435.1. Classification (NCBI taxonomy): domain Eukaryota; kingdom Viridiplantae; phylum Streptophyta; class Magnoliopsida; order Poales; family Poaceae; genus Aegilops; species Aegilops umbellulata. Next base: position 236,245,412 of record CP136055.1, on the reverse strand, counting down.
AAAACGTCTCCCCCGTCCAAATCTGAGAGAGACTCACCCTAAACCCTAATTCCCCCTCGTTTTCCGCGCCCAACGGTGCCCCGCCGCCACCTGTCCCGCCGCCGGCGCCCGCAGCCAATCAGCTGCCGCCACGTGGCAGCCGCCGCTCCGCGCCGCCGCGGCCCGCCCGAGCCCGCGGGAGGCCCGCGCGGGCCCGTCCGCCCGCCGCCTCGCCCGCTCCTCACCGCGCCGTGCCCCGCGTCGCCGGAGCCGCCGTCGCCCGCGCCCTCCCCCGTCGCCGGTCGCCGCCCGCGTCGCCCGGGAGCCGCGCCTCCGCCGCCGACGCCCCGAGTCGCCTCGCCAACCCCGCGCCGCGCTCCGCCGCCTCGTTCCCGCGCCGGCGCGCGCCGCCCCGCGCTCCCCGGCGAGCTCCGCGCCGCTCGCCGGCCTCGCCGCCCCGCCATCGCCGCTGTCGCCGGTCGCCTCCCCCCACTCCGGCAGATCCGCGTCCGCCTCGGGAACCGCGCCGCCGAACCCTAGATTCGGAGGTCGTTTCATTTACACTAAGTCCCGTGCAATTTTGCAATATCATGCCATGTTCCCAGTGCCATAACTTTGCATCCAGAGCTCCGATTCATGCGTATAATATGTCATTTTGTTCGACTCGAGGAGTAAATAATTTTGTTCTATTGAACCATTTTCAGTTGAAGTCATCTTGATGCCCGAAATGCTGTTAGAAGAGGGCTAGTTGATGTTAGTTGCTGGATCTTATCTGAACATGTACTTTTGTCATTTTTGCCATGATTGATGTGTACCTCCTATGAAGTTGAGTCCTACATGAGTTTTGTAATATGCCATGTTACCTATCCAGAGGATTTTGCGATGTATTTTTGTGATCTATGTGGTGACTAGCACAAGCATGCAAACTAGGTCACTTGATGTTGCTGATTTCAGAGACTTAGTGATTTCATTAAGTCCCTGACTGCTGTTATTTTCATGCTATGTATTCTTGTTGTTTCTGAGATATCCATGGATAATTTGAGTATGGTCAGTAAGGGAGTTTTTAACTTGAGTATTTGCTTAATCCATCCATGCCTTTGTTTGCAATTATGGAGTGCCATAGCTTGAGTCAGTCGAGCTCTACTTTTGCTTCAAAATGTTGCTGGCAGATTGTTTACGTGTTATTCGATTTTGCCAAGCTTGGTGTAGTTGATCCTTGCATGATATGATGTTATTCTTGCCATGTATTATTACTATGCCATGTCTTCTTGATGGGTGCATGCTTAGATTGTCATGAAAGGCTTTGTAGCGAGTGCATCGAGCTCCCGAACTTGCCTACCCATTATCTGTTTTCTGCCATGTCCAGATTTCTGCTAAGTCTGAAATCTGTATCGTAACTTGCTGTTTTGTCTAGCTTGTTATTGTATTTTCTAGTCATTTCTGGCCTAAGATCAGTAAGAGGCTTTTATCGAGTGCTCTGAGTAGATTCATGCCATGTCATTTTATGCTATGTTCTGAACCTGTAGCATGTTATTATCTTGCTCTGAACATGTCATCCTGATGTTGTTTTCCTGACTTGTTATTTCACTAAGTCTGTGAATCTGTTATAAGTTGCACTTTTGCCATGCTTGTTTGAACCTGTTATGATGTGAATTAGCCGTAGCTCAGTGTTCATCTTTTGTCGTGCATCTCGAGTAGATTACTGTCATATGCTTTGTTGCCATGTTTGGGTGCAGTAGCTTAATTATTTGTTGCTTGCTAAGTAGCATCATGCTGTTTATGGCAGATTCATGTCATTCTTGTATTGCTTGCCATTTGCAAACCGTGCATCCGATTCCGGTGATCTTTATATCGATTTCAACCGAAATCACCTCATCTATCCAGTGGCATGCTTGGTTTGCCAAGATTATGCCCTGTTCATCCTTGTCCTTCCGGAGCATGCATACGCATTGCATATCACCTCTCGCATATCATGCCATGTTTTGCATCATATTGCTTGCGCATTGCATCGTGGTTGATTTTGGTTCCTTTGCTTGTTCTCTTGTCTTGGGTAGAGCCGGGAGACGAGTACGTGACCGAGGATTCCGTTGAGAACGCTTACGAGGACCAAGCTTTCGACAACTCTGAGAACCTTGCAGGCAAGATGACCATACCCTCGAAATCACTTCTATCTTTGCTTGCTAGATTGCTCGCTCTTTTGCTATGCCCATGCTGCGATACCTACCACTTGCTATATCATGCCTCCTATATTGCCATGTCAGCCCCTAACCATCCATGTCCTAGCAAACCGTTGTTTGGCTATGTTACCGCTTTTGCTCAGCCCCTCTTATAGCGTTGTTAGTTGCAGGTGAAGATGAAGTTTGTTCCTTGCTGGAACATGGACTTGTTGTTCCGTGTTGGAACACGTTTACTTGTTGGGATATCACAATACCTCTTATTAATTAATGCATCTATATATACTTGGTAAAGGGTGGAAGGCTCGGCCTTATGCCTGGTGTTTTGTTCCACTCTTGCCACCCTAGTTTCCGTCATACCGGTGTTATGTTCCCGGAGTTTGCGTTCCTTACACGGTTGGGTGATTTATGGGACCCCCTTGACAGTTCGCTTTGAATAAGACTTTTTCAGCAAGGCCCAACATTGGTTTTACCATTTGCCACCTAGCCTTTTTCCCTTGGGTTCTGCAGACTCAAGGGTCATCTTATTTTAACCCCCCCGAGCCAGTTCTCCTTCGATTGCTGGTCCAAACTAGAGCACCGTGCAGGGCCGTCCCTTGGCAACTTGGGTTATGTTGGCTCCTGTACGCTTCGCTTATCCGGATGTGCCCTGAGACCGAGATATGTGCAGCTCCTATCAGGATTTGTCGGCACAATCGGGCGGCTTTGCTGGACTTGTTTTATTGCTGTTGAAATGTCTTGTAGTCCGGGATTCCGAGATTGATCGGGTCTTCCCGGTAGAAGGAATATCCTTCGTTGACCGTGAGAGCTTATCATGGGCTAAGTTGGGACACCCCTGCAGGGTATTATCTTTCGAAAGCCGTGCCCGCGGTTATGAGGCAGATGGGAATTTGTTGATGTCCGGTTGTAGAAAACCCGAAGTTGACCTTAACTAAAACACATCAACCGCGTGTGTAACCGTGATGGTCTCTTCTCGGTGGGGTCCGGGAAGTGAACACGGTTGTTGGAGTTATGTCTGACGTAGGTTGTTTCAGGATCACTTCTTGATCATTTCTAGCTTCTCGACCGTGCTTTGCCTTCTCTTCTCGCTCTCTTTTGCGCTGTAGCCAACATATGCTAGTCGCTTGCTGCAGCTCCACCTCACTATCCTTTTCCCACCTTTAAGCTTAAATAGTCTTGATCTCGCGGGTGTGAGATTGCTGAGTCCCCGTGACTCACAGATATTATCACCTCAGTTGCAGGTACCAACGATGTCAGTGCAGATGACGCGACCGAGCTCACTTGGGAGTTCGATGAGGAACGTGGCCGTTACTATGTTTCTTTTCCAGATGATCAGTAGTGGAGCCCAGTTGGGTGATCCGGGGATCTGTTTAGCATTTGGGGTAGTCTTCTTTCATTTTGGTGCCGTAGTCGGACCTTGAGTGTAATCTGTTTGATGGATGTTATTTATGTACTTGTGTGAAGTGGCGATTGTAAGCCAACTATGTATCTTTCCCCTTTATTTACTACATGGATTGTGTGAAGATTACCTCACTTGCGACATTGCTTTCAATGCGGTTATGCCTCTAAGTCGTGCCTCGACGCGTGGGAGATATAGCCGCATCGAGGGCGTTACAAGTTGGTAATCAGAGCCTTTCCCGACCTTAGGAGCCCCCACTGTTTGATCGTCTTTAGTGGCCGAGTTGTGTCTAGAAAATGTTTTGAGTCATTTAGGAATTATATATCGGAGAGTTTAGGAATTCTTTTTACTCCCCAGTCCCTTTGACCTTCTGGTAAGGCATCCTGACGTAGAGTTTTGACTCTTCTCTTCTCAAATTTCACTAAAAAAAATTTAGGATCACGCGGGTATATTACAATCGTCCCGATGGTTTTATGATGACAACATTGTCTTGGTTGCCTCCTGACATTTAGGGGTTGTGGCAGTGTCCCGGGGAGTTGAGCTCCGAGGTGTTGTCATCATAATCTTATCGTTGCGGTTTTGGAATACCTGAGTCTAGTACGACCGACATCGAAAATCTCTTTTGTACAGTTGTTGGTGAGATAACCCTGATAGCCCAGTACTGTGGCGAGTGCAGGGGTATTGCCATGACTTGTATAACGGATGTGTTTTCGAAGGTTGAGGTAGACGATTTCCGAAGGTTTCTTGGTTATGTGTTGAAGGATGGATTCAGCTGGTTGTAGGATTTGCTAGTTTGGGTGAGATATTATGCTTCCCCTGTATCCCCAACACCTAATTGCATAACCAGAAAGTTTCGGGAGTTTATAAGTGGGAATTCTTGTAGCTTTAGTATTTCTTCCACAGATATTTGGTTTGTGATTGGGTAATCCTTACCAAGTATTTGTTCACTTCCGTACCTTGTTGATTTTATTTCTTACCATGCTCTAAGTGGCTTCTCAGCTTTGGAAGTGTGATGATTTACATTGGAATTCATTCGTTCATTCTCGTTCGAATGTTAATTGTGAAGACTATATGTTGCAATTTCGTTCCTTTGATTCAGCCTCAATATATCTCTGTCAAGATGCTAATGGATGTCACCCTCTTCAGGATGGCTCCACCAACGCGTCAGAATCCAGAACGCAATGACGGGAATCAGGCCAACCCTCCGCCACCACCTCCGCCTCCGGAAGCTTGGCAAGCCTTGATGACTGCCACAAATGCCAATGCTCAGATTCTGATTCAGCTCTTGCAAGATCGCAACCAAGGTCAAGCTAATCAAGAGAATCAAGGCCAAGGCAACAATCAGCCGCATTTTGCTTCACTGAACCAGTTCCTTGCTAATCAGCCAAAGACCTTCAGCTACTGTGTCGAGGCCACAGACGCAGATGATTGGCTCGTGGACATCAGCAAGCATTTCGAGTGCAGCAATGTCAGACCTGAGGACTTTGTCAAGTTTGCCTCTTTTCAACTCAAAGATCAAGCTGCTGAATGGTTCCAGCAATACAAAGATTCCAGAGGAGGTCGTGTGATCACTTGGGATGATTTCCGCCGTGATTTCAAAGCGCACCACATTCCAGAAAGTGTTGTTGAGCTTAAGCGTGAGGAATTCCGCAATCTCAAGCAAGGCAACATGACTGTCTATCAATACAACACTCAGTTCCAGAAGCTCTCTCGTTTTGCAAGGCAAGACATCCCTGATGAGAAGAGTATGATCTACCAGTTCAGGCGTGGTCTCAGAGAAGATCTGCAACTTGCTCTCGTGCTTTTTGAGCCATTAAAGTATGATGAATTCTACAACATGGCACTGAAACAAGAAGCTGCTCAGCTCAAGTGTGAGGCATCTAAGAAGAGAGTCAGAGACGCAGTTCAGTCTTCTTCTTCCTCACTTGTGGCAGCTAAGCAACAGAAGTTCTGGTTGCCTCCTCCTCCTCCGTTCCGTCAGCCTTATCAACAGAAGAACTCAAGTGGTCGTGGATCTTCCCACCCACCCAACCCTGGCTATCAGAACAAGTCTCAGAACCAAGCTCCAAGGCCAAGCACTCCTTATCATCGTCCGCTCTCAGAGGTGACTTGTAACAAATGCCAGCAGAAGGGTCACTATGCGAACAAGTGCTTCAACCAGAGGCGCTTTCCGCCTCCTCCTCCTGTGAAATCTTCCAGCAATGCAGTGGTCAAGCATAATCCTAAGCACGTCAAGGTGAACATGTTGAATGCAGCTCAAGCAGAGGATTCTTCTGAAGTGATCATGGGTAATCTTCCTGTTAATGATATTCCTGCCAAAGTCTTATTTGATACTGGTGCATCGCATTGTTTCATGTCAAGATCGTTCTTTGCAAAGAATGATTTTCCTTGGACTTACCTGGATAAACCGTTGGGTGTCATTTCTCCGGCGAAATCAATGAGAGCAAACTCTTTAGTTCCTGATGTTTCTATCAAGATGGGCGACTATAAATTTCTGTCTTCTCCAATGGTGCTTGGTGATTCTGATATTGATCTTATTCTCGGGATGGACTGGCTTTCTAAGCACAAGGCTCAGCTTGAGTGTGCTGCCAGGGAAATCAAATTGACTCACACTTCTAACGATGTGATCATCTATGCTTCTCGTGATGATACCATTCGGTTGTTTTCTCTCAATGAGATGGGTGAAATGGAGGCTATCTCTCAGATTCCAGTCGTTTGTGAGTACCAAGATGTTTTTCCAGAAGAGCTTCCGGGTATGCCTCCCCGCAGGCCAGTTGAATTCGTTATTGAGCTTGAGCCTGGCACGGAACCCGTTTGCAAGCGTCCTTACAAGCTTGGACCAGATGAGCTCAAGGAATTGAAGATTCAACTCGATAAACAAGAACGTCTGGGTCTGATCAGACCGAGTTCTTCTCCTTGGGGTTGTGGTGTTCTCTTTGTCAAGAAGAAGGATGGCACGGACCGACTTTGCGTCGATTACCGTCCATTGAACAAGAAGACTATCAAGAACAAGTACCCACTTCCCAACATCAATGAGCTATTTGAGCAACTCAAAAGTGCTAAGGTGTTCTCCAAGCTTGACCTTCGTATGGGTTATCATCAGATTCGCATTCGTGAAGAAGATATTCCCAAGACAGCATTCAGAACAAGCTTTGGTTCTTATGAATATACTGTCATGTCTTTCGGCCTCGTCAATGCTCCTCCGTATTTCACTCGCTTGATGAATTTCATCTTCAACCCCTACATCAACGAATTTGTCTTGGTCTATCTCGATGATATTTTGGTCTTCTCCAAGAATAAGAAAGATCATGCCGAACATTTGCGATTGGTACTCGACAAGCTCAGAGAGTATCAATTATATGCGAAGTTCTCCAAATGTGAATTCTGGCTTGATGAAGTTCTTTATCTTGGTCATATCATCTCTGCCAAGGGCATCGCTGTTAATCCAGAGAGGGTGTCTGCAGTTTTGAATTGGAATCCTCCTCAGAATGTCAAGCAGCTTCGCAGTTTTCTCGGACTTGCAAGCTACTGCAGAAGATTCGTTGAGAATTTCTCCAAGATTGCTAAGCCTCTTTCCAACCTTCTCCAGAAGCATGTGAAATATGTCTGGTCTCCTGAGTGTGACGTTGCTTGATTGCGGATGGAGTTGAAGTGTCTCTTGATGTGTTTGGTTCTCTTGTGAAATCTGGATTCCTTCGCTAAGGCAATTGCTCCAGTATTGTCATAAAAGATTTTCATTGGACCCGATGCACTAGGTATTACACCTAGATCGGATATGAACTCCTTCATCCAGACTCCTTCATTTGCTGCTTCCGAAGCAGCTATGTACTCCGCTTCACACGTAGATCCCGCCACGACGCTCTGCTTGGAACTGCACCAACTGCCAGCTCCACCATTCAATATTAAAATGTATCCGGTTTGTGAGTTAGAGTCATCCGGATCAGTGTCAAAGCTAGCATCGACATAACCGTTTACGACAAGCTCTTTGTCACCTCCATAAAAAAGAAACATATCCTTAGTCCTTTTCAGGTATTTCGGGATGTTCATGACCATTGTCTAGTGATCCACTCCTGGATTATTTAGGTACCTCCCTGCTAAACTTATAGCAAGGCACACATCAGGTCTGGTACACAACATTGCATACATGATAGAACCTATGGCTGAGGCATAGGGAATGACTTTCATTTTCTCTCTATCTTCTGAAGTGATCGGGCATTGAGTCTGACTCAACTTCACACCTTGTAACACAAGAAAGAACCCTTTCTTTGACTGATCCATTTTGAACTTCTTCAAAACTTCATTAAGGTACGTGCTTTGTGAAAGTCCAATTAAGCGTCATGATCTATCTCTATAGATCTTGATGCCCAATATATAAGCAGCTTTACTGAGGTCTTTCATTGAAAAATTCTTATTCAAGTATCCTTTTATGCTATCCAGAAATTCTATATCATTTCCAATCAACAATATGTCATCCACATATAATATTTAGAAATTCTACAGAGCTCCCACTCACTTTCTTGTAAATACAGGCTTCTCTATAAAACCATATGCTTTGATCACACTATCAAAGTGTATATTCCAACTCTGAGAGGCTTGCACCAGTCCATAAATGGATCGCTGGAGCTTGCACACTTTGTTAGCACCTTTAGGATCGACAAAACCTTCTGGTTACATCATATACAACTCTTCTTTAAGAAATCCATTAAGGAATGCAATTTTGACATCCACTTGCCAAATTTCATAGTCATAAAATGTGGCAATTGCTAACATGATTCGGACAGACTTAAGCATCGCTATGGGTGAGAAGGTCTCATTGTAGTCAATTCCTTGAACTTGTCGAAAACCTTTCGCAACAAGTCGAGCTTTGTAGAAAGTAACATTACCGTCAGTGTCAGTCTTCTTCTTGAAGGTCCAATTTTTTCTGTGGCTTGCCGATCTTCAGGCAAGTCAACCAAAGTCCATACTTTGTTCTCATACATGGATCCCATCCCAGATTTCATGGCCTCAAGCCATTTTGCGGAATCTGGGCTCATCATTGCTTCCTCATAGTTCGTAGGTTCGTCATGGTCTAGTAACATGATTTCTAGAACAGGATTACCGTACCACTCTGGTGCGGAACGTACTCTGGTTGACCTACGAGGTTCTGTAGTAACTTCATCTGAAGTTTCATGATCATCATCATTAACTTCCTCACTAATTGGTGTAGGCATCACTGGAACTGATTTCTGTGAAGAACTACATTCCAGTTCGAGAGAAGGTACAACTACCTCATCAAGTTCTACTTTCCTCCCACTCAGTTCTTTTGAGAGAAACTCCTCTAGAAAGGATCAATTCTTAGCAACAAAAATCTTGCCTTCGGATCTGTGATAGAAGGTATACCCAACAGTTTCTTTTGGGTATCCTATGAAGACGCACTTCTCGGATTTGGGTTCAATCTTATCAGGTTGAAGCATTTTCACATAAGTTTTGCAACCCCAAACTCTAAGAAACGACAGCTTAGGTTTCTTGCTAAAGCACAGTTCATATGGTGTCGTCTCAATGGATTTAGATGGTGCCCTATTTAACGTGAATGCAGCCGTCTCTAAAGCATAACCCCAAAATGATAGTGGTAAATCGGTAAGAGACATCATAGATCGCACCATATCTAATAAAGTACGGTTACGACGTTCAGACACATCATTACGCTATGGTGTTCTAGGAGGCGTGAGTTGCGAAACTATTCCACATTGTTTCAAATGAATACCAAACTCGTAACTCAAATATTCGCCTCCACGATTAGATCATAGAAACTTTATTTTCTTGTTACGATGATTTTCCACTTCACTCTGAAATTCTTTGAAGTTTTCAAATGTTTCAGACTTATGTTTCATTAAGTAGATATACCCATGTCTGCTCAAATCATCTGTGAAGGTTAGAAAATAACGATACCTGCCATGAGCCTCAACACTCATCGGACCGCATACATCAGTATGTATTATTTCCAATAAGTCAGTGGCTCGCTCCATTGTTTCGGAGAACGGAGTCTTAGTCATCTTGCCCATGAGGCATCGTTCACAAGCATCAAGTGATTCATAATCAAGTGATTCCAAAAGCCCATCTGCATGGAGTTTCTTCATCCGCTTTACACCAATATGACCTAAACGGCAGTGCCACAAATATGTTGCATTATCATTATTAACTTTGCATCTTTTGGCATCAATATTATGAATGTGTGTATCACCACGATCGAGATTCAACAAAAATAGACCACTCATCAAGGGTGCATGACCATAAAAGATATTACTCATATAAATAGGACAACCATTATTCTCTGATTTAAATGAATAACCTTCTCGCATCAAAAAAGATCCATATATAATGTTCATGCTCAACGTTGGCACCAAATAATAATTATTCAGGTCTAAAACTACTCCTGAAGGTAGATGTAGAGGTAGCGTGCTGACGGCGATCACATCAACCTTGGAACCATTTCCGACGTGCATCATCACCTCGTCCTTAGCCAATCTTCATTTAATCCGTAGCCCCTGTTTCGAGTTGCAAATATGAGCAACAAAACCAATATCAAATACCCAGGTGCTACTACGAGCATTAGTAAGGTACACATCAATAACATGTATATCAAATATACCTTTCACTTTGCCATCCTTCTTATCCGCCAAACACTTGGGGCGGTTCCGCTTCTAGTGACCAGTCCCTTTGCAGTAGAAGCACTCAGTTCCAGGCTTAGGTCCAGACTTGGGCTTCTTCACGGGAGCAGCAACTTGCTTGTTATTCTTCTTGAAGTTCCCCTTCTTACTATTGCCCTTTTTCTTGAAACTAGTGGTCTTGTTAACCATCAACACTTGATGCTCCTTCTTGATTTCTACCTCCGCAGCCTTAAGCATTGCGAAGAGCTCAGGAATTGTCTTTTCCATCCCTTTCATATTATAGTTCATCACGAAGCCTTTATAGCTTGGTGGTAGTGATTGAAGAACTCTGTCAATGACACTATCATCCGGAAGATTAACTCCCAGCTGAGTCAAGTGGTTATGGTACCCAGACATTCTGAGTATGTGTTCACTGACAGAACTGTTCTCCTCCATCTTGCAGCTATAGGACTTGTTGGAGACTTAATATCTCTCAACTCGGGGATTTGCTTGAAATATTAACTTCAACTCCTGGAACATCTCATATGCTCCATGACGTTCAAAACGTCTTTGAAGTCCCAATTCTAAGCCGTAAAACATGGCAAACTGAACTATTGAGTAGTCATCAGATTTAGCTTGCCAGACGTGCATAACATCCGGAGTTGCTCCTGCAGCAGGCCTCGCACCTAGTAGTGCTTCAAGGACGTAATTCTTCTGTGTAGCAATGAGGATAATCCTCAAGTTACGGACCCAGTCCGTGTAGTTGCTACCATCATCTTTCAACTTAGCTTTCTCTAGGAACGCATTAAAATTCAAGGGAACGATAGCACGGGCCATTGATCTACAACATAGATATACAAAAACTATCATGACTAAGTTCATGATAAATTTAAGTTCAATTAATCATATTACTAAAGAACTCCCACTTAGATAGACATCCCTCGAGTCATCTAAATGATCATGTGATCCAAATCAACTAAACCATGTCCGATCATCACGTGAGATGGAGTAGTTTTCAATGGTGAACATCTCTATGTTGATCATATCTACTATATGATTCACATTCGACCTTTTGGTCTCAGTGTTCCGAGGCCATGTCTGTACATGCTAGGCTCGTCAAGTTTAACCCGAGTATTCCGCACGTCCAAAACTGTCTTGCACCCATTGAATGTGAATGTAGAGCTTATCACACCCAATCATCACGTGGTGTCTCGGCACGACGAACTGTCGCAACCGTGCATACTTAGGGAGAACACTTATACCTTGAAATCTAGCGAGGGATCATCTTATAATGCTATCGTCATACTATGCGAAATAAGATGCATAAAAGATAAACATCACATGCAATCAAAATATGTGACATGATATCACCATCATCATCTTGTGCCTTTGATCTCCATCTCCAAAGCACCGTCATGATCTCCATCATCACCGGCTTTTGACACCTTGATCTCCATCGTAGCGTCGTTGTCGTCTCGCCAACTATTGCTTCTACAACTATCGCTACCGCATAGTGATAAAGTAAAGCAATTACATGGCGATTGCATTTCATACAATAAAGCGACAACCATAAGGCTCCCGCCAGTTGCCGATAACTTTTACAAAACATGATAATCTCATACAATAACGTATATCACATCATGTCTTGAACATATCACATCACTACATGCCCTGCAAAAACAAGTTAGACGTCCTCTACTTTATTGTTGCAAGTTCTACGTGGCTGCTATGGGCTTCTAGTAAGAATCGTTCTTACCTACGCATCAATACCACAATGATATTTCATGAAGTGTACTGTTTTAACCTTCAACAAGGACCGGCCGTAGTCAAATTCGATTCAACTAAAGTTGGAGAAATAGACACCCGCCAGCCACCTTTATGCAAAACGAGTTGCATGTCTGCCGGTGGAACCGGTCTCATGAACATGGTCATGTAAGGTTGGTCCGGTGCGCTTCATCCAACAATACCGCCGAATCAAAATAAGACGTTGGTGGTAAGCAGTATGACTATGATCGCCCACAACTCTTTGTGTTCTACTCTTGCATATCATCTACGCATAGACCTGGCTCGGATGCCACTGTTGGGGAACGTAGCATGCAATTTCAAAAAAAATCCTATGATCACGCAAGATCTATCTAGGAGATGCATAGCAACGAGAGGGGGAGAGTGTGTCCACGTACCCTCGTAGACCAAAAATGGAAGCGTTAGTTTAACGCAGTTGATGTAGTCGGACGTCTTCGCGATCCAACCGATCAAGTACCGAACGTACGGCACCTCCGAGTTCAGCACATGTTCAGCTCGATGACGTCCCTCGGGCTCTTGATTCAGCAGAGGGTCGAGGGTGAGTTTCGTCAGCACAACAGTGTGGTGACGGTGATGGTGATGTGATCTGCGCAGGGCTCGCCTAAGCACTACGATGCTATGACCGGAGGAGTAAACTATGGAGGGGGGCACCGCACACGGCTAAGAGAACAATTGATGTGCTATGGGGTGCCCCCTGCCCCGTATATGAAGTAGGAGGGGAGGAGGCCGCCGGCTTAGGGGCGCACCCAAGTGGGGGGAAACCCACTAGGACTCCTAGTCCTAGTAGGTTTCCCCCTTCCTTCTCATGGAGGGGGAAAGAGGGAAGGGAGAGGGAGGAGGAGAAGGAAAGGGGGGCGCTGCCCCCTCCCCTTGTCCAATTCAGACTCCCATGGGGGGCACGGCCACCCCTTGTGGGCTTCCTCCTCTCTCTCTCCCCTATGGCCCATGAGGCCCATTACTTTCTCTGGGGGGTTCCGGTAACCTCCGGGTACTCCGAAAAGTACCCGAAATGATCCGGAACCATTACGTTGTCTGAATATCATCGTCCAATATATCAATCTTTACCTCTCGACTATTTCGAGACTCCTCGTCATGTCCGTGATCTCATCCGAGACTCCGAACAATCTTCGGTCACCAAAACACTTAACTCATAATACAAATCGTCATCGAACGTTAAGCGTGTGGACCCTATGGGTTCGAGAACTATGTAGACCTGCGACAAGGAGACTCCTTATCCCCGTACCTTTTCATTCTGGTAGCGGATGTTCTCCAGCGCCTCGTCCCGACGATCGGTGCTGAGGGAGGTCTCCAACACCCCCTTAAGCCGTCGCTCCCATGCCCCGTCCTTCAATATGCAGACGACACCTTGATCCTTCTCAAAGCTGACCTGGACCAAGTCGCCAAGCTCAAACAGCTGCTGGACACCTTTGCAGCTAACACTGGGCTCAACCTCAATTTTGACAAATGCACCTTCGTCCCCATCAACGTGGAACCAGAGACGGCGCGCCGGCTTGCTGCCGTGTTCGGGTGCCCCGTCGCCGCCTTCCCCCAGCAATACCTGGGGCTGCCTCTCTCTGCAACTAAACTCAAGCTGGCGGATTTCTTTCCGCTGATCGCAAGGGTAGACAAATGGCTTGCTGGGTGGTGCGGTTTACTGCTGTCCTCAGCTGGGAAATGGACCTTGGTCGACGCGGTCCTCACGTCCCTGCCCACGTACGCCATGGGCTCCATCCAACTGGCTGAAGGCACCCACGCCAACTTTGAGAAGAAGTGTCGAGCCTTCTTCTAGACTAACGACTCCACTGTTAACGGAGCTCAATGCAAAATTGCATGGTCGGAAGTCTGCAAACCTCGCAACCGGGGCGGTCTTGGCGTCCGGGATATGAGGCTGCAGAACTCGTGTTTGCTGATGAAGCTGCTCGCCAAGACCCATGCCCCCTCGAACGCCGGGTGGCGGACATGGTTCTCCTCCCAGTATGGGTGGGCCGGGGGGCGCGATCTGGGCGACGCCAGCCGTCTTGATACCCCCACCTGGAAATCCCTCTTGGCGCTCCTGCCGCTCTTTCGTGAACGCGCAACGTGCGTGGTGGGAGACGGGGAAAACACAGCCTTCTGGTGTGATCTCTGGCTGGGTGAGTCAACGCTCAACCTCCGGTTTCTTGCGCTGCTCTCACACTCAGTGTGCCCCAACATGAATGTTGCCGCTGCCCTCCAGGGGCTGGACTCCCATCTGCGGCCCCGGCTCTCTACCGCTGCTTGCTCTGAACTCACTCGTCTCAGGGGGGGAGCTTGGAGGGGTGACCCTGCGCCACGGCGTGCAGGATGTCCGTTCTCTCCGCTCCTGCGGGGCTACGTTCACGGCAAGAGGGGCATACCAGGATGCCATGGCGGTGCACGAGACAGACATCTTCGCACCCACCATTTGTCGCAGCTTCGCCCCTGGGAGATGCAAATTCTTTCTTTGGCTATGTCACCGCCAGCGCCTCCCCTGTGCTGCCCTGCTCCATCGGAGACACATCATTGACGGGGCCGCCTGTGTCTTCTGTGGACAAGAAGAAACATTGGAACACTTGCTGTTCGGATGTACACACGCCGGCGCTGTTTGGTCCCTGGTTATTCCGGGGGCAACGACCGCCCAGTCCGTCGAGACCCTCTGCTGCACCTCGTGTTCAGGCCTGCCCGATCCCCCCCCCCCCCCCCCCGCCTGCGGTCCATCGTCTGCATCGCGATCCTCTGGAACATCTGGAAGAGCAGGAACGCCAAGGTGTTCCGCAATCAAGACCTCCCTCCCCTCGAAGTGGTGCGCTGCATTGCTGCCGATGTCTCTCTCTGGAGATGGAGATGCTCCCGCACTATATGCAAAACTATCTTAGAATCGTGGGTGCAGCGTTTTGCTGTCTTGCTGTAATTATCCTGGTTTCCCAGCCCCCCGTGGGCGTGTGGTAAGGGTGTCGGGGCCTTCCCTATCCCTACACCTACCTCCCTCTCTCGCTCTTGTATGCCAGGCTCTTTTTGAGCTAATTATATGAAAATTCAGGTGGGCGGTTTTTTCTGCCCCCCGGTGACGTTTCAAAAAAAAAGAACTATGTAGACACGACCGAGACACATCTCCGGTCAATAACCAACAGCGGAACCTAGATGCTCTTATTGGTTCCTACATATTCTACGAAGATCTTTATCGATCAAACCGCAATGACAACATGCGTTATTCCCTTTGTCATCGGTATGTTACTTGCTCGAGATTCGATCGTCGGTATCCTCATACCTAGTTCAATCTTGTTACCGGTAAGTCTCTTTACTCGTTCCATAATGCATCATCCCGCAACTAACTCATTAGTCACATTGCTTGCAAGGCTCGTGATGTGCCTTACCAAGAGGGCCCAGAGATACCTCTCCGATACTCGGAGTGACAAATCCTAATCTCGATCTATGCCAACCCAACAAACACCTTCGGAGACACTTGTAGAGCATCTTTATAATCACCCAGTTACGTTGTAACATTTGATAGCACACAAGGTGTTCCTCCGGTATTCGGGAGTTGCATAATCTCATAGTCGAAGGAATATGTATAAGTCATGAAGAAAGCAATAGCAATAAAACTTAACGATCATTATGCTAAGCTAACGGATGGGTCTTGTCCATCACATCATTCTTCTAATGATGTGATCTCGTTCATCAAATGACAACACATTTCTATCGTTAGGAAACTTAACCATCTTTGATTACCGAGCTAGTCAAGTAGAGGCATACTAGGGACACTTTGTTTTGTCTATGTATTCACACATGTATCAAGTTTCTGGTTAATACAATTCTAGCATGAATAATAAAAATTTATCATGATATAAGGGAATACCAATAACAACTTTATTATTGCCTCTAGGGCATATTTCCTTCACACAAGTCCATTGACACCACAATGGACGGCAAGATTCAAGGATGATCTCTTCATGATGCTCCACTTGAACTTGCACACCGCAAAGTTTATGATGATCACCACTTGATGTCATCCTCCATGGGTTGTACAAGATCGTCCTCTTGATGCAAACCCATGGAAACAAACCTAACCCCACATAGAACTTACACGTAGATCATGGGTTAGTACACGAAGCGTAGTGGACAATGCTTACCATACCATGGGATCACTTGATCTCTCTCAGTACATCTTCTACGCTTTGTGAGTTGATCAACTTGATTCACTCTTGACTTAGTCTTGATCAACCTTGAACCTTTCCAACTCTCTTCATTTGGATGATGCGTTGAAGGTAAGCATGAACGATCACATAATCTTCTTCTTCAAGACATGCTTGCAATAAGCTCAACTCTCACATGACCAATCTTTGGATAATTCCTTAATAGCACCTTGGTCAACACATAAACTCCTTGAAACCAACACATGGACTTCAAGAAATGCCTATGGACAAATCCTTCAAATACAACTCAATTCAACCATTAGGCCATAGAGAATGTCATCAATTAGGAAAACCACACATGGGGGCACCACATGTCCTTTCAACAACTTAAATAGGCTTTGCGGCCAGCCGAAGGGATGGTAAGTCGACTTCAATCCGGCATAGCGGCCGGAGTAGTATTTTAGGTTGTTGTGTCTGCATTGAAGCAACACTGCCTGCTTGGTCGGTTGCTTCGCTCTGACCGGCGTCAATGTCGCGGAGCCATGTCCGCTCTTAAGGGCGCTAACCGGCCTGAATGCGTGGCAACCGCTTCGTGTCAAGAGGGTATTTCACGTCAGAGGGTTTTTTGGGTGGGACCGGGGTGGCGGACGCGTGTGTGGTAGCGGTACGGACACCTCCAAAACCCCTTGGGTTGCTTTTGGCTTGCTCAAAAACAGACATCCGAACCGCTCCACAGACCGACGTGGTATCGCGTTGGATGGCAAATCGCATCTGGTCCGCTTGGTCCAGACGGTTACGGGCGGTTTAGGGGTTCATGTTGGAGATTATCCGATATCATTGTTATTTTTGTTGTGGATTTCATCAGTGGTTGAAAAGCGTTGGTATAGATCGGAGAGTAAACTCAATGATTCTATAAATTAACATTTTTTGTTAAAGTTGGCGCCACATCATACATAGCCTTTGAGCATCTATAACCAAACTTAGCAAATGCGCCCCCTAAACGAATGTGGATAGCACCAAATGACCCCTCAAAAGTCCCCTCAAACAGGCACGCTCCTCATATCTAAATTGACAAATCCAAACATCCATGCATGTCTGGCATACACATGAATATCACAAGATCATTGAGTAGTTCCACAATTTAAACATAGTTCATACATGAAATACATGGTTCAAATATAAAATTTATTTGAAGTGCGCAATTCAAACATTAAAACCCTTGGCTTCCTCCATGGTTTTCATCGTGGGTCCACATATGCTCCACAATACCATTGACTAGCTGCATGTGCACATGTTCGTCTCGAAAATTCTTATGCATTTGTAGAAAATTCATAATTGGATATGCATTTTTGATCCAGGATGTTGACCTGTTCTTCAGGCTTCTCGAAATCATGGGTTCGGGCTGCCCCTTCACACTCGTCCTCGATAATCATATTGTCCAAAATGACACAACATATCACCAGCTGCCACAAAATCTCTTATTCCCACATCATTGCACCCCCACGAACAATTCCCGAGCGAGCTTGGAGCACAATGAATGCCCTCTCCACATCCTTCCTAGCTTTGTTTTTTTCCATGGGGATCAGGTCTAGTCTTTGAAATTGCCGCTCACTTAGAATAGATATCATCTGCAAGGTAGTAGTCCATGTTGTGGTCCTTCGTGTTGACACTATATTTGCCCGGCAACGCTTTCTCATTGTAAAGTCTCCTGAACATGAGAGATCGTTGGAGCACATTGACGTTGTTGTGAGAACTAGACAAGCTAAAGAAAGCACGCAAAATCCACAAGTCCTTTGACGCCATTGCTTCGAATATGATGTGTAACCTTGGCACATCTCGCGCAAACCTTTGGGGAAATTCTTCCATTACCAATGCATGTAATCAATTGAGCCGAGCATACCTGAAAAGCCTCGTGCCACTACAATAGCCATCAACTTTTCTGTATCTTGCACATGTTGTTCTCTCGGATACTCTTCTCCAAACACCCGCACCATGGCGCGGGCAAATCTCACAGGGCTCTTCAAGCATGTGTCTCCCCTACCCAGACCATCTCACCAATGGCATCGGCACGGTATCTAGTGCAAGCATCTTACATGGTTGTCGTGCATTTCTGCTTAGTAGAGAATGAGAGTTTTCTGCAACAATTCCTGATGAGGTTGAAGTAGGAATCATGTGCCTCAACTCCCTCCACGCGTAAGAACAAGGGTGTGTGCATACGAAAGTGTCAACGAAACCATGTATCCGAGAATGTTGGTTCGGGTTGGAAGTAGTCCTTATACATCAGTCGTGCTCCACTGACCCTATTCCTGTTCAAAACTCTTCTCCCTTTGATCGAACCCTTGAAGTTCAAAATGTGCACCACCTCCCTGGCCATTTCCTCTTGAATGTTCATGATCATCAACATCTCGACATCCTCGCACACATAAACCTCGAAACTAAGAGGTCGACCTATGTAGATGCGTAGTGGTGGGGTTTTGGTGAGCAACTAGTTGGAAGGTACCCCACGTGGAGCTCAAGCCGTTTTTTGTTTTGTGCTCTTTCGTTGATTTTTACTTTTTTTGTTTTGGTTTTTATTTTCTGTTTTCTTTTCTTTTAATTTTTTAAACATGAATATTTTTTAAATTTTCTGTTTCTGAAATTTTTTTATTAATGAAAAAATGTGTTATTATTTTTACAATAAATATTGAGAAACTTCTTAAATTTTGAATATTTTTAAGCTTGTGATTATTTTTCAAATTCATGATTTTTTTTAAAAAAAATCCCTGAAATTTATGATCTGTTTTGAAGTCACGACCTTTTCAAATCTATAAGAATAACATAGCCGGTTTTGTCAAACAAATGGAAGTTTTTGTAATGAGGGAGCGAGAGAAAAAAACGAAGCGAGTTAGAGCGAGCAACTGCTATATTTTTCTGGGCTGTCACGTTAGAAGTGGGCTCTGCGGTAAACAAGAGAGGTCCTATAGGACGCTCATGAGTGGTAAACAGCCTAGCCTTCGCACAGGTGCTATCAGACGGGACGGCTCATTTGGGATGCAACGGAGCACTGTAGTGACGAGAACCGGACACCGTAGCAAAGGGTCGGTTTCTGTTGAACATTGTATTAAAATATGAATATTCTTTGAAAGCGCCATTTTTTGGAAATTTTGAATATTATTTGAATACTTGAACAATATTTGAATTTTTTAGCAGTTTTTTTAAATTGTTTAGTATGTGTTTAAAAAAGTTAAGTATATATTAAAAAACGTTTGTCCTATATTGGAAATGGTTCACTGTACTTTAAGAAAATGTTCAGTGAGTATAATTGTTTTTCATCATACTATAATTAAAGAAGTTCATTGTATTAAAAAATGTTCAGTGTGTATTGAAAAATGTTCACCGTATATATTGCCAAATCTATATAAAAAAGAAAATGTGCAAAATGAAAAGAATAAGAAAACCAAATCTGAAAGAGAGAAATATATAGTCGCAAAAAAGAGAAATATAGAAAAACAAAAATAAAATCGAAACAAAAAACAACACACACACGAAAAACGAAACAGCCGAAAAAGGCCGGCCTGTCTGGAGGCATATAGGATTGGCCACTAAATAGGGCCTCCCGACGATCCTCCGTCGTGTTGGCTCCTCCGGTGATCTAATTCCGTCTCTGCAGCTATGACGGCGACGAAACAATCACAGCGAGGGGGGAACTGCAAACTGAGCGTTGTTCAAACAAAGAATTAACAGCGACTTGTGCGCATGCGCATCCTTGTCGATGCAAATTGCGTGGATATGCTCTGCTCTGCAAAGCGGAATCGAATCTGCGCGAATCCACTGTGGACTGTGGTAGATAGCGACCTATGCCTATGTATGTATTGTACTGTACGCATCCAGAGGTAGATATCTACTAGTTGTGCTGCCTCTCATGTACATACTGTACTCAACTGCTGCAGTTTCTGTTGGTATTTGCGTAATAAGTTTGTTGGGAATATTCTTTCGCATTGAGGGGAGGAGATCCCTAGTTGTGGGCTCCAGCCAGCGTGTGGACGATCTCGTCTGGGACTGGAGAGTTTTTCTCAAGATAACCTACCCGTACAATCAGACAAAATGAAGTTTTATTCTTGTTTCTTCATCTCATCAGGCTCAGAGCCAGTAAAATTCAATGATAGGTGGAGATGGACCATGCAAATCAATGCCGCCGATCAGGCCGTCCGGTGGATTCTGGCAAGGTGAAGGTGCCGTCACTATCTTGAAAGACTGGCGCCATGATTCCATACGTGTCGACCGTACACGTGTCTTGCATTTTGGCCGCCAATAAATTGTCGACCGAATTACATGCATCTACTTACTTAAATCTTAGGAAAGAAAGGAGCAAGGCAGTGGATCGGGTTGTGTTTGATTGATTTTCATCCTATATTGCGTCCTATGCATGCAGTACCTGTATACAGACTTGGTTCTATCTTTGGTGTATGAAAGTACATCACTGTACCTCACAAAGAAAGAGTAGAGACATATCACCATGACGCGCGACATGTGAAAACACTCCTCCACTTGGCATGAATGATCATGCATAGCATAGAATAGATGGTTCTTCTGGGTGTTGTGAATGTCTGCCACTATGGATATGGATTGCAGCATGCGGCCACCTTTACACAAGAACAAGATTGCCCACTGCACCACCTTTTTCTCCTTGCTCTTTCTGTTGAAAGGCACAGGCAGGCATGTGAAATTATGAATTATAATGGGCGGAAGGGCTGCCAACTGCAACTCCAATATCCATGGACCATGGCAGGTTGACATTGCTCCATGCTACCTTACCTGCACATACACTACACCTACACCGAAACTACAGTACTCTGTGAAAGGTTATTCGGTTAGATAAGAAGCGACGGGGGACCAGATAGAAAGGAAGGACAATGTCGGCAAAGTTACTGATACTACTAGCAACTGTGCGCTTGCTGAGCAGACAGATAAGGAGGATAAACTGACATGGTTCAGGTCAGTTTGGTGCAGTGCAGCCCACTGTCTTGTGTTGGCCAATACGTATGAATTTCTCAGGGACACAAGACAAATCTGGAACAGTAACAGCTTTCTGCCCACTTGTAGTTGCCCCCTTGATCCTCATTTGCATCAACTAGCTCCAACTAGGGATGGATGGATGGATGGCCCTGCCTTTCTTTACCTTTAGGCTTTAGGATGGGCCAGGGTCACTAGTAGTACTACGTACACTACTACTATATCAATTTTTCGCTTCCCTATAAGGTGTATTGGTTTCGTGCGAGTCAACCATTTAAATGTTTGATCAAGATTATGGAATAAAATAACAACATCTGCAATATGTAATAGATAAAATATGAAACTACTTTTCATGATGGATTAATTGATATAAAATTTGTATTGTAGATGTCAATATGTTTTTCTAAAAACTTGGTCAAACATGCTCTTGTTTGACTTTTGCAAAAACAAATACACCTTATATAAAGGAACGGAGGGAGTATTGTTTCTTCTTGGTGACATTGCACAAAGTCAATGCACTTTTGGTGCGTTGGGCTTGGCCAATTGGGCATGCATGTTCCACCATTAGTTTTGTTAAAACATGGAGTACCCTTCTAGGTCAAACATTTTTCACCTTTAGCCTCTAGGTATAATTAAACAGAACATGCATGTGAAAGGAAAATGAGTTATGTTAGCTATGTATGTATACATTACATGGATATGATGAGGCCTAATTAAATTAAATATAAACAAGAGGGAATGCATCACTGTTTCTTGTGTACGTACATGCCTTAAAAACCACTACGTCAATCCTATTACTACTAGTACTTGTTATATGATCGCTCTTTTTAGTGCTCCTTTACTGTTTTCATCAGCTGGAATGTACATGGATGTTCTGATGGGCAGATACAAACAAAATGCATCCTGTTATTCAGCAGCATGCATACACTCCTCCATTTCTAAAAATATTGACGCGAGATATTCTACCATGTTAGTACTCCTACAAGAGAAAAATCACACGTGTAACCGCCTAAGGAGCTGGCAATTAACAAGAGCAGCCTAGTAAGTGCCTAACTACTACCGCAGCTCCAGTACTGGTCTGAGATCCACGTCTGATTAACCCACAAATTTTAATATTATTATTAGGTCGACCGGTCAGAAGAAGAAGGCGGAAAAAGAAAATGTGCATGCTTGGTCAAATGGAGAGACTTTGTCGATCAAGATATTCGCTGTCGAATCTTGGGGAGATATACTCCAGATTCCAGGCTACAATGCTTGTACTATATGTTATCTTGTGGATCCAAGCCTGGAATCTTGCATCGAGATCATCTATCCTGTTATGGTTTAATTAACAAGCTGGGAATGTGGCCCAAACGGCGAGCAAGGGCCAATTATGGCCAGGATGGTTAAACTAGTGCACAAGAGGCATTTTCTGGCTTAGATATGACCAAGGTTAGGTGTTCCAACATGGCAGCTAGCTAAGGTTCTGATTCTGCTGGCAACTGGCCAATCAGGAGCCACTGATAAGTAAACTTCAGCTCCAGATTTAATCTAGTAGGAGTATATTCCCTTTTTCCAAAAAAGAGATGAGTATGTGATGGTAGTTTTATTCCATACATGATTTCGTCTCAAGTTTCAGTGTTTGCATATGCAGAAGCCAAGTGAACCAATAATACTAGTATTCTTTTGTGGTAAATGCAATTTTTTACAGCATCAGGTTCAAATTTGACGGAGTAAAAGATAGATTTGCTGTCAAATCCTATAGATAAGCATGCATGAAGCCCATTCATACCCTTTGTTTTTTTCTGCAAAGATGTACTATCTTAGTCGTCATGTGGTATTTTCACCTCTCTTCTATTTGCAGAAAATCTATACCGAGGGGGAAAAAAGTCGCATATTCGATGCAGGCCTTATCAGGTTCCATGGCTTGCAGGGAAAAATAATGATAGGAAAGATTGAAGACGCAAAGGTGAATCTCTATAGCTGTCAATGGGAAGCTTCTCTTGCCCGTGGAAAAATTGTTTTTCTTGAGTTGAGTAGGACAGGCAAGAAGAGATCGAGAGAGAATAGTAGTAGTCGTACAGCTAAAACTAACCTACTACTGTAGCTGTAGGTAACACACGAGGGAATATCGAGGGGCCGTCTGTATAGCGATCCGAATCTGCACTGCTGGGGGTGGGGGCGATAACCTTTGCCTCCTCGAAGCATCGAGGGGCCGTTTGATGAGCCGTGTGGCGCCTCCTGTGACCCCAAGAAACCATGGCATGGATGGGATGGCATTGCCATTGCCGCGCCAACCACCGCCTGTTGATTGGGTTTTTGGATCCCTTTCCCTTTCCCTTTCTCCTTGTGATCCACGATCATGAATATTCCAGGCCTGCCCGATCTGGATTGCTGCTTGCTAGTACGACTCAATTATTGGCCCCTCTGGAAAATGTTTCTTCCACAAACAACAGCAAATAGTATAATTTGTTCACACTTGCTACTCTTTCCTTTGCAAGATCGGCGGGGACTAGGGATGGATCGAAATCGAATGCGTTGGTGCAAGAAACTCAGCGCCAAAGATTTGTTTTATTGTGAAAATCATGAATCCTTTTTTTTCGGGGGAAAACCATGAATCCTTGATTTTGTTTGATTTGAACGTCTCTGAAAATCACGGGTTTCCACCTAGTATATAGTTAACTGAAAGAAGGTGCACCACAACACACGCCAGGTCTGTCCATCCGTTTCATCGTGTACATCAAGATTGGAATACAAATCTTCCTATTGCAGTTGGCGACATGCTTCTGATGGAAGCTCCCATCAATAATTGCCGCACATGCATATATACCTCTGCCTCTCTAGTCTC
Source organism: Aegilops umbellulata (assembly GCA_032464435.1). Classification (NCBI taxonomy): domain Eukaryota; kingdom Viridiplantae; phylum Streptophyta; class Magnoliopsida; order Poales; family Poaceae; genus Aegilops; species Aegilops umbellulata. Next base: position 236,221,482 of record CP136055.1, on the reverse strand, counting down.
TACCACTCCTCCATGAACTGGGATCAGGTGACATGCGCTACGGTGACTTGCACGGTGACATGCGGCCCAAATTCAAATTTAAACATTGCGAAAAAATCTGAAAAAAATCATGCATGTTCAGAACACATACTAAGATAACCCCTAAAAATTTCAGATCAAAATTCGAAACATACATCGAGAAACAAAAAAGAAAAATCTGTCATGAATAGTTCCCGAATGGTTCTCTGTAGACTATTCACATCTGAGTTTCTCTTTTTTATTTCTCGATGTATGTTTCAAATTTTGATCTGAAATTTTTAGGGGTGATCTTAATATGTGCTGTGAACATGCATGATTTTTTTAGATTTTTTCGCAATGTTTAAATTTGAATTTGGGCCGCAATGTCACCGTACATGTCATCGTAGCGCATGTCACCTGATCCCAGTCCCTCCTCCATGTATCATATCATCTCATGTGGAGTGGAGTGGAGGAGGAGAATTCTGCACGTATGCACTAGCAAGAAAGGGACCAAGCGATGCAAATGCAACCCAGAGGTTGCCATCACCACAAAGGAGGAGGACAAGAGAAGGCATCACAAATTCAGAACCCAATTCAGCCATGCAATGCAATTGCAAGCATATTTTAGCTCATCATGCACTGCGTCTGCGTGCATGGAGAATCTAATCCAATCCACCACTACTGAAAAGAAAATGCCGGCCATGTCCTTGGATGCTACTACTCCTTGCATCCTCCACCTCCACCTTTTGGGTGGTGGGATGGGAGAGATTCCTCAGCCAAATGCATGCACACATCCTCTCTCTCTCTCTCTCCTCTTGCTTGCCTTAGAATCTACCACTATGAAAAGGTGGCAAAAGATTACACATCATGTGGTGCTATGGATTCTCTCTCTATCTGTGTTGAGGACACTAGGTGTAAAGTTTGTCTTTCCATAAAACAAGTTTCTAATGTTTCATTCACATTCCGTTGAATCCGAGTCAAAAATATTTTTCAACGTTAGAAATGATATAGTTTGCAGAGGCCGGGTGTGTACACGTTGTGTTTTCTATCCGCTCGATACGACATTGCGAGTCAATAAAGAATGCCCTTTATCGGAAAAAATGATAGTTTTATTTTTCTTTCAAAAGTCTAGGTTATACCTCCCGGCCTCGTGCATTCATCGATGCACAAATCATATTGTTAATTAAATTAAGATAACAATGTCAAAATATCTTACAAACAGAGTACATTAAATGGGCAATAAAGGTGAAAAAAACACATGCAGCTAAGGGCATCTCCAACGCCGACCCTAAAACCGCATGCATTCGTCAAGACTCACAAGTCCGGACCCTGGACGACATCCAACGCGGTCTTTTATCGTTCCACGGCGCAATCTGGACCATGATTTTCCGCAAACCGGAACCAAATGTGGGGGGGGTACGGGAGTCCGGACACAAGAAACGTCGGAGTCTAACCCCCTGGCCCACCTAAAAGGAAGGCGCGGCACACGCTTTTGTAGCAACCCACGCTGTTTCCATGCCAAAATCCCCCACTCCCTTCTTCCATCCCCGCCACTCTCCACCAATTCCCGCCTTTTCTCCCACCCTCTCCTTCCTTCTGCCGACAACGCATGGAACCGGAGGAGAACATATCGAAAGATGGAGCTGGCAAAGGTGCCGGAGGATCTGAGCATCACGCTCGCTCATAAGATCAGCTCGGCTACGTGACAAACTCGCCACGTCAAAGCGCGGGCCGCAAAGGAGGAGAAGCTCAAGAAGCAGATGGCTACCGGTGGGTATGGTGGTGGTGTCGGGTGTGGTGGTCGTGGCGGACGTCGCGGCGGAGGCCGCTGTGCCTAGACGGGCGCGCCCACAGTATAGACGCCGACGTGGCCGGGGCATTACAAGCCTCCATACTTCTACACCGCCAAGCAGATCGAAACCACCGTCGGGAAGGTGCCTTAATTACATCACCGACGTAAACACGACACCACTCTTCTCTGACTATTCTTCACCACAGCTCGCCTGGGCGTGGACTGCGGGCCGGGAGGAGATGTATGCCCGCACGTTGTTCGCTACAATGCCTAGAGCAGGGGAGGCGACGTGCGACGACCGAACAAGGAGATGGTCGACATCATCCACGGCGAAGGCGAAGAAGGAAGATGTGGATATGAGGACGCGTAGGCGGAAGACTCGGATCTCACCCAGTTCGGCAGCTGCCCGCAGCAGCAGTCCTACACCCAGACGGTCACGCAGTAGTCCTATGCACAAACCGGCCTGGGCACACAGCAACATCAGTATTGGGCCGCAAGAAACAGCTGCAGCAGGAGGAGGAGAAGGTGGAGGGCGGCAGCGATGACACAGATGATACAAAACCCGCGATACGAAGAAGAATCCTAGAGGAGAAATTTCAACATGCGGGAGGACAAGCTGTTGTGCGATGCATGGTTGCCCACTAGCCTTGACCCAATCCATGTCACGGAGCAAATGGGCACAATATTTGGAACAACATTCACACTTAGTTCCACAAACACAAGCATTTCGCCTCCCACTCCGACACGGTCATCCGCAACCATGAATTGAAGTCCCTCAACCATCGATGGTACACCATCCAAGAGGTCGTGTAGAAGTATTGTGGGCCCTTGAAGCATCTCATCACACGATGGCCTAGTGGTGCACGAATTACCACATAAGTAAGTTGATCACTAGCCGGATATGCTTAGTTTTGTTGCTCAATCACTACTGCGGGATGCTGCTAACGCGACAATACAATCAGAGACCCTTCGACGAAACTGTGTGCGATGCATTAATCGAAAATGAAGATGTAAAAAACTATCAAAGAATATGCAAAACGTTTGCGATGGCAGATACATCAAACACGGTTCAGATTTTAGTTGCGTGTGCGATGCGGGGCATATGGTTCACTCGAATTAACTGTTTGCGATGAGCATAACAGCAAAAATGGTCAAACGGATGAAGGCGTGTGTGATATACAGCATACATTTCACTGGGATGAACTGTTTGAGATTAGGGAAAGCAACAGAAACGGTCGCCCTGATCAAACTGTGTGCGATATACGGCATACAGTTCACTCGGATGAACTATTTTTGATAGGCAACACAACAGAAACGGTTTAACTGAACAAGATGTGTGTGATATGCGGCAAACAGGTTCCTAATCAGAAATGTGTGCGAAGACCCATAATAACATAGACAAATTATGCTAATAAGCCAAGTGTGTTGTGGGCAAACGCTTGCTGGTATACAATTATCAGCGATTGATGAATTCATCACCGACGGGTTTCCTAGTATGGTCTGTGTGCGTTGTCATTGCATACAGAACAACACTATATGTACTTATAAGGACTTGATTCCATAACCAAATATATGTACTACGGATATGGTCATTATTGTAGTTTGCTGGTCACAAATCTGGTCACTTTAGGGTTTCTTTTTTATTCTTTTTCTCTGCCTTCTCATAAATTTGGTCTTACATGACTTTGTTTATTGTCGGCGTTTTTTCACGTGTGTTGAGTTGGTGAGCTGAGTGCATCCTACCATAACTTTGGTCTTATATGACTTTGTTTATTGTCGGTGTTTTTTCACGTGTGTTGAGTTTGTGAGTTGAGTGCATCCTAACTATGCAGAGGCCGGATGCGTGCTTATTGTGTTATGTATCTTCTTGATGCTCCAATTTAAGCTAATAAAATTCACCCTTTGTCGGAAAATAGTAATTGTGGAAAACTGAAAAAGAAGAATAATACTCCCTCTTTTCTGGTTTAGAGGGCTCAAATCCAAAATCTCGTCAACCAAGGTAGATTATGAGTGAATGGCACGAGTTTTATGGATACAAAACCGCCCAATGAAATATTTTCCACATATTCAATTCCCGAAGCAATAAGTGTAGGACCCTTCCTCTCGTTGAACTTGCATGGTACATGTAGATGCATGCATGACCACTAATTTGCTTTCTCGTATCTCTATGAATTAAATGTGGCGTGAGACTTAAAGCACTATAAAGATTGATCGTAGTGGGGAGTATCATATATACTACTATCATATCATGATACTAGTATAGGTTACTATATTCGTAATGCACATTATTGTACATTGGTATCACATATGACTTCATTTATTGTCATGCAAGACACATAGTAGCACATCATTTAATATAATACTACCTCATGTCGTGGTCTATTGGTCCATTTATTATTTTGTGCCAAGTTTTGACCATACATTTGACTAAGAAAATAACAATGCATGTGACCAAAAATTATATCATGAGATTCACATTTGAAAATAGTTTCTAGTGATATTATTTTTTGTTACATGCACTAATATTTTGTTAGTTAAATCTAAGGTCAAAATTTCGCACAAAATGCGAAGGGGACTAATAAACCAGGACGTCGGTAGCACGGTATCATGATATAATACTCAATTATCTTTTTTTCTCAAATACGCACAAGCATGCGTATCACATATTCATGGAAGAAGAGCCAAGATGGCTGATACAACGCCTTTCGGCAATATGCCACCCCGAGAGATTAACACCCATAATCACCGTGACAACATCGGCAACTAACCCCCTTGCCCAAACTCAAGCTAAACAATGGCGCAAAGTACGGACATAGAACACACAGGCCTTGTCCCCCGATATCAAACACCTCATAGCACGAAAAACCGCCTAACCAAACTAGATCAATGCACTCTCCACAGATGGCGCCTAGAAGATCGACCAATGGACAGCGGGAGCTAGCCTGACTCGAAGAAGACGTCGCCGATGAGGCGTCGATGATGGAGTACATAGCGCCCCGGATGCTCATGCTCACAGCAACATCCCGCACATGACAACCCTGCACCCCAAGCCACACCGTCGAGGCGAGCAAGCCAACCCAGTAGATGCATCCCCGGACGGCACCCCAAGCACCTAGGCAGCGCCTCCAAGAAGAGGACGACCCCGATACGCCGCCGCTGCCTGGCCCAGTGAATCGAGCCTAGAGTTTCCTCTAGTATCAGAAGAGCGGATGGACATGGCCACGACAACGCCACCAGGGAGGAGACGGCGCCCACGAGCGTCGCCGTTACCCGCAGTCGTAGCCACGCGGATTTCTCCTTGGCCATGTCCATCATTTCCGGAGCTCAGCAAACTGGAAGTGGGGGGCAAAGCTGCCACCTTGGGCCATCACCGTGGAGAGGGGAACCGAATGCCGCCGCGCCACCATCTGCAGACCACCACGCCGCCTAGTAGGCGCATTCACCGCAGCCCCTGGTCAAGGGAGACCATGTTGGAAATATGCCCTAGAGGCAATAATAAAAGGATTATTATTATATTTCCTTGTTCATGATAATTGTCTATTGTTCATGCTATAATTGTGTTATCCAGAAATCGTAATACATGTGTGAATACATAGACCACAATATGTCCCTAGTGAGCCTCTAATTGACTAGCTCGTTGATCAACAGATAGTCATGGTTTCCTGACTATGGACATTGGATGTCATTGATAACGGGATCACATCATTAGGAGAATGATGTGATGGACAAGACCCAATCCTAAGCCTGGCACAAGATCGTGTAGTTCGTTTGCTAAAGCTTTTCCAATGTTAAGTATCATTTCCTTAGACCATGAGATCGTGCAACTCCCGGATGCCGTAGGAGTGCTTTGGGTGTGCCAAACGTCACAACGTAACTGGGTGACTATAAAGGTATATTACAGACATCCCCGAAAGCATCTGTTGGGTTGACACGGATCGAGACTAGGATTTGTCACTCTGTATGACGGAGAGGTATCTCTGGGCCCACTCGGTAATGCATCATCATAATGAGCTCAATGTGACCAAGTGGTTGATCACGGGATCATGCATTACAGTACAAGTAAAGTGACTTGCCGGTAACGAGATTGAACGAGGTATTGGGATACCGACGATCGAATCTCGGGCAAGTAACGTACCGATTGACAAAGGGAATTGTATACGGGATTACTTGAATCCTCGACATCGTGGTTCATCCGATGAGATCATCGTGGAGCATGTGGGAGCCAACATGTGTATCCAGATCCCGCTGTTGGTTATTGACCGGAGAGTCGTCTCGGTCATGTCTGCATGTCTCTCGAACCCGTAGGGTCTACACACTTAAGGTTCGGTGACGCTAGGGTTGTATAGATATGAGTATGCAGTAATACAAAAGTTGTTCGGAGTCCCGGATGAGATCCTGGACGTCACGAGGAGTTCCGGAATGGTCCGGAGGTGAAGAATTATATATAGGAAGTGCAGTTTTGGCCATCGGGAAGGATTCGGGGTCACCGGTATTGTACCGGGACCACCGGATGGGTCCCGGGGGTCCACCGGGTGAGGCCACCCATCCCGGAGGGCCCCGTGGGCTGAAGTGGGGAGGGGAACCAGCCCCTAGTGGGCTGGTGCGCCCCCCTTGGCCCCCCCTGTGCCTAGGGTTGGAAACCCTAGGGTGGGGGGGCGCCTCCACTTGCCTTGGGGGGCAAGCATCCCCCTTGGCCGCCGCCCCCCCTAGGAGATCCCATCTCCTAGGGCCGGCGCCCCCCAGGGGGCCTATATAAAGGGGGGAGGGAGGGCAGCCACACCTCAAGTCTTGGCGCCTCCCTCTCCCTTGTTACACCTCTCCCTCTCGCAGAAACTCGGCGAAGCCCTGCTGCGATCACTGCTGCATCCACCACCACGTCGTCGTGCTGCTGGATCTTCATCAACCTCTCCTTCCCCCTTGCTGGATCAAGAAGGAGGAGACGTCTTCTGCTCCGTACGTGTGTTGAACGCGGAGGTGCCGTCCGTTCGGCACTTGGTCATCGGTGATTTGGATCACGGCAAGTACGACTCCATCATCCCCGTTCTCTTGAACGCTTCCGCTCGCGATCTACAAGGGTATGTAGATGCACTCTCCTCTCGTTGCTAGTTGACTCCATAGATTGATCTTGGTGGATCGTAGGGAATTTTTTTTGTTTTCTGCAACGTTCTCCTACAGTGGCAGCATGAGCTAGGTCTATGCGTAGTTCTCTTTGCACGAGTAGAACACAAATTTGTTGTGGGCGTAGATGTTGCCAACTTTCTTGCCGCTACTAGTCTTATTGTGCTTCAGCTGTATTGTAGGATGAAGCGGCCCGGATCGACCTTACACGTATGGTTACGTGAGACAGGTTCCACCGACTGACATGCACTAGTTGCATAAGGTGGCTAGCGGGTGTCTGTCTCTCCCACTTTAGTTGGAGCGGATTCGATGAAAAGGGTCCTTACGAAGGGTAAATAGAAGTTAGCAAATCACGTTGTGGCTTTTACGTATGTAAGAAAACGTTCTTGCTAGAACCCTATTGCAGCCACGTAAAACATGCAACAACAATTAGAGGACGTCTAACTTATTTTTGCAGCAAGTGTTTTGTGATGTGATATGGCTAAAAGTTGTGATGAATGATACTCCCTCCGTTCCAGAATATAAGGTGTATTGGTTTCCGTGCAAGTCAACCATTTAAAAGTTTGACCAAGATTGTAGACCAAAATAGAAACATCTGCAATACCTAATAGATAAAATATGAAACTACCTTTCATGATCGATCAAATGATATAAATTTCATATTGTGAATATTAATATATTTTTCTAAACACTTGGTCAAACTTGCACTCCTTTGACTTTTGAAAAAACAAATACACCTTATATAAAGGAATGGAGGGAGTATATGTGATGTATGAGATGATCATGTTATTGTAATAGGAATCACGACTTGCATGTCGATGAGTATGACAACCGGCAGGAGCCATAGGAGTTGTCTTAATTTATTTATGACCTGCGTGTCAACATAAACGTCATGTAATTACTTTACTTTATTGCTAAAGCGTTAGCCATAGTAGTAGAAGTAATAGTTGACGTGAGAACTTCATGAAGACACGATGATGGAGATCATGATGATGGAGATCATGGTGTCATGCCGGTGACGAAGATGATCATGGCGCCCCGAAGATGGAGACCAAAGGAGCAATATGATATTGGCCATATCATGTCACTATTTGATTGCATGTGATGTTTATCATATTTTGTTTCTTATTTGCTTAGTACGACGGTAGTAAATAAGATGATCCCTCATACTAATTTCAAGAAAGTGTTCCCCCTAACTGTGCACCGTTGCTAAAGTTCGTTGTCTCGAAGCACCATGTGATGATCGGGTGTGATAGATTCTAACGTTCACATACAACGGGTGTAAGCCAGATTTACACATGCAAAACACTTAGGTTAACTTGACGAGCCTAGCATGTACAGACATGGCCTCGCAACATGGAAGACCGAAAGGTCGAACATGAGTCGTATAGAAGATACGATCAACATGGAGATGTTCACCGATGATGACTAGTCCGTCTCACGTGATGATCGGACACGGTCTAGTCAAGTCGGGTCATGTATCACTTAGATGACGAGAGGGATGTCTAATCTGAGATGGAGTTCATTATATAATTTGATTAGATGAACTTAATTATCATGAACTTAGTCTAAATAAAATTTGCAATATGTCTTGTAGATCAAATGGCCCACGCTAATGTCAACCTCAACTTCAACGCGTTCCTAGAGAAAACCAAGCTGAAAGATGATGGCAGCAACTATACGGACTGGGTCCGGAACCTGAGGATCATCCTCATAGCTGCCAGGAAACAATATGTCCTAGAAGCACCGCTAGGTGAAGCACCCATCCCAGAGAACCAAGACGTTATGAATGCTTGGCAGCAGCGTGCTGATGATTACTCCCTCGTTCAGTGCGGCATGCTTTACAGCTTAGAACCGGGGCTCCAAAAGCGTTTTGAGCAACACGGATCATATGAGATGTTCGAAGAGCTGAAAATGGTTTTCCAAGCTCATGCCCGGGTCGAGAGATATGAAGTCTCCGACAAGTTCTACAGTTGTAAAATGGAGGAAAATAGTTCTGTCAGTGAGCACATACTCAAAATGTCAGGGTTGCACAACCGCTTGTCCCAGCTGGACATTAACCTCCCGGACGAGGCGGTCATTGACAGAATCCTTCAGTCGCTCCCACCTAGCTACAAGAGCTTTGTGATGAACTACAATATGCAGGGGATGGAAAAGACCATTCCTGAGGTATACTCAATGCTGAAATCAGCGGAGGTAGAAATCAAAAAGGAACATCAAGTGTTGATGGTGAATAAAACCACTAAGTTCAAGAAAGGCAAGGGTAAGAAGAACTTCAAGAAGGACGGCAAGGAAGTTGCCGCGCTCGGTAAGCCAGTTACCGGGAAGAAATCAAAGAATGGACCCAAGTCTGAAACTGAGTGCTTTTATTGCAAGGGAAAGGGACACTGGAAGCGGAACTGCCCCAAATACTTAGCAGACAAGAAGGCCGGCAACACTAAAGGTATATGTGATATACATGTAATTGATGTGTACATTACCAGTACTCGTAGTAGCTCCTGGGTATTTGATACCGGTGCGTTTGCTCATATTTGTAACTCAAAACAGGAGCTGCGAAATAAACGGAGACTGGCGAAGGACGAGGTGATGATGCGCATCGGGAATGGTTCCAAGGTCGATGTGATCGCCGTCGGCACGCTACCTCTACATTTACCTATGGGATTAGTTTTAAACCTCAACAATTGTTATTTAGTGCCAGCTTTGAGCATGAACATTGTATCTGGATCTCGTTTAATGCGAGATGGTTACTCATTTAAATCCAAGAATAATGGTTGTTCTATTTATATGAGAGATATGTTTTATTGTCATGCCCCGCTGGTGAATGGTTTATTCTTAATGAATCTCGAACGTAATGTTACACATATTCATAGTGTGAATACCAAAAGATGTAAGGTTGATAATGATAGTCCCACATACTTATGGCACTGCCGCCTTGGTCACATAGGTGTCAAACGCATGAAGAAGCTCCATACAGATGGACTTTTGGAGTCTCTTGATTTCGAATCATTTGACACGTGCGAACCATGCCTCATGGGGAAGATGACCAAGACTCCGTTCTCGGGAACAATGGAGCGAGCAACCAACTTGTTGGAAATCATACATACTAATGTGTGCGGTCCAATGAGTGTTGAGGCTCGCGGTGGCTATCGTTATGTTCTCACTCTCACTGATGACTTGAGTAGATATGAGTATGTCTACTTAATGAAACACAAGTCTGAGACCTTTGAAAAGTTCAAGGAATTTCAGAGTGAGGTTGAGAATCAACGTGACAGAAAAATCAAGTTCTTACGATCAGATCGTGGGGGAGAATATTTAAGTCACAAATTTGGTAGGCACTTAAGGAAATGTGGAATCGTTTCACAACTGATGCCGCCTGGAACACCTCAGCGTAACGGTGTGTCCGAACGTCGTAATCGCACTCTATTGGATACGGTGCGATCTATGATGTCACTCACTGATTTACCGCTATCATTTTGGGGATACGCTTTAGAGACATCTACATTCACTTTAATAGGGTACTGTCTAAATCCGTTGAGACGACACCGTATGAATTATGGTTTGGGAAGAAACCTAAGCTGTCGTTTCTAAAAGTTTGGGGATGCGATGCTTATGTCAAGAAACTTCAACCTGAAAAGCTCGAACCCAAGTAGGAAAAATGCGTCTTCATAGGATACCCTAAGGAAACCATTGGGTATACCTTCTACCTTAGATCCCAAGGCAAGATCTTTGTTGCCAAGAACGGGTCCTTTCTGGAGAAAGAGTTTCTCTCGAAAGAAGTAAGTGGGAGGAAAGTGGAACTTGATGAAGTATTGCCTCTTGAACCGGAGAGTAGCGCGGCTCAAGAAAATGTTTCTGTGGTGCCTCCACCGACTAGAGAGGAGGTTAATGATGATGATCATGAAATTTCAGATCAAGTTGCCACTGAACTTCGTAGGTCCACAAGGACACGTTCTGCACCAGAGTGGTACGGCAACCCTATCCTGGAAATCATGTTGTTAGACAACGGTGAACCTTCAAACTATGGAGAAGCAATGGCGGGCCCAGATTCCAACAAATGGCTTGAAGCCATGCAATCCGAGATACGATCCATGTATGAAAACAAAGTATGGACTTTGACAGACTTGCCCGATGATCGGCGAGCGATAGAGAATAAATGGATCTTTAAGAAGAAGACGGACGCGGATGGTAATATTACCATCTATAAGGTGATGAGGACATCAATACCATTGTTACACCCACAGCCCCTGCTGCTATACATACTGGACCAATTACTAGAGCTCGCGCACGCCAATTGAATTATCAGGTACTTTCGTTTCTTGGTAATGATTCCAATGTTCATGAGAATATGATGCTGCCTAAATTGGATACATTTGTTTTGCTTACCAATGAAGGGCCTATCTTGGAGAAGGATGATCATTGGAGCAAGAACAAGCATGGAGTTGATGGCATGCGCAAGGGAGACAAGAACAGAGTTTCAAGTGATGATTTCAGGACTTTGAAGCCACCATAATGAGTGGATGAAGCCTTGGACGAAATATATAAGATGCCACTTCATAATTTTCGTCCAGAGGCTATTCTAGGTGCTGCGTCACCTTCTTTTTGGGCCAGGCCCATGTAATTTCGAAATACTTCAATATAGGCTGTTTTTAGAGTCCGTATGTGTGGGGAAACAAGAGTTAGGGTGGGTTTCGGACCCCTCCTCCAAGGGCCACGAAATTCCCCCCTCTTCCTCCATATATACAGCCCCTAGGGCATCGTTTAGACTTTGGGTTTTGTTTAGATTAAAAGTTCGCCGTAGCTGCAACTTCGCGTACTTCGTTTGTGTTCAACGACCAGACCAAGGCGTCACAGAACCCCACCTTGATCAATAAAGCTTTCCTCTTATATTCGCAATATCCAGATTGCAATCTTAGTTTCTTGCTTGTTCTTCGTTTGCCTGCAGGAAACAGACCTTCGTGGTCAGGTTGATCGTGCTCCGGTGTGGTCAATAACCTCTCGGAGTTGGTTTAGCGATTGCTAAGGCGCGACGTCCTCGCACGTTCGTAGTCGGATCGTCAAAGTCGACTTCCTCCAAAACGATAGCCACCATCTCATCGAAAGACGGGACACCTTTGCCTCTATCAAGTGGTATCAGATTTCCAAGTTGCTCGGTGAGATTTTACAGTTTTTCGTAGTTTAGATCGAGTCTGTTCTTCATACCTATAGTCCACGAAAAAGCCAAAAAAAATTAGGGTTAGTTCATCCCATCCGAACCAATCTGAGCCTTTGCATAATCTTTTCTGTATTTGCTTTGTTGAATTTGCGGTTGCATCGTCGTGTCAAGTTGATGGTCTTAGCGTCTAGTCCTTTAGAGTTTCGAGTTCTGTTCACAGGTTGTCACGTCGCCGCTGCCATATATCACCACCGCATCATCATCATCACCGCTGCCATATACCACCATCGTCATCACCGCTGCCATATACCACCATCGTCATCGCCGCTACCATATACCACATATCCACCGCCATCACGCTAATCTGAGGCCACCTCCATCACAGATTCGCCACCAGTCCGTGTTCCATCGCCCTGCAAATATCCGCCACCAGTCCGAGTTTCCACCAGATTCATCTCCGCCACGAGTCCTAGTCCGAGTCCAGTAATTGTTGCTTTGTTCTCGATTTCCAGATCATGCGATACTCTAAGTCGTGACAGAGAAGGACTCCCCAACTTTCGTGCTACCCGTAGAAGAAAAATAGTTCCAATTTCAAAAAAAACTAAGTCTGGAAAATTCTGGCTAGGCAGTTTTTAGGACATTTGTAGACTTCTTCGGAAAAAAATTGTTGCGGAGCAAAAAAAAAAGAGGAAAAAAAGTGCAAAAAAAGTGAAAAAAAAGGAAAAAAATTCAGAGTGTGCTCCTCCCTTGTTTACGTGCAGCGCCGTGATTTTGTTAGTGTTCTAGGCTCGTGTCTCTAGTACGGTCTAGCCTAGGACCAGCACAGTACCGTCGTTGAGCGTTTATTCAACTTTGCATCTTTGAATTGATTATTGCTGACCCTTTTTTGCTACCATATTAAAAGCCTTCCCAACTCCACATAAATCTACATCGTGCGTTTGACTCTCCCTGGTAATAGCTCTATCCAAGCTTTGAGAGTTTTGACTACATCGGTTGCCGATCACCGCCTGCTGCTGGGTAAGAACTGGTAAGAATTTGAGATTTGCTTAACGGATTTGTGACTGTTCACCACACCACCACCACCACTTCCTAATAGTCTATAGAATCATATTCTTGTGTGTTTCTATTGCTGCTAACCATGGCAGGATCACAAGCCGACGAGACTGACTGGGAGAACATGACAAACAAAGCGTTACATGATAAGTTTCAGCAAATGATGAGTGGACAGGTGGAAGATGTGCTAAATAGATTTGAAGAGGCCATGGAGAAGATAGATGGCATTGAGAAGGCGTTCGAAACAAAGCATGATAACAAGTTCAATGAATTGCTCGCACGTCTACCACCACCACCACCGGCTGCACCTAACGCACCTCTACAACAGCAACAACGACTACCTCCACATCGCGAAACAGCCCTCCGCCGAGCGACCCGTGTCCCTCTTCAGCCTGTCCAAGCTGCTAGTGCTGCTGTTGATACTTCTGTGGCTCCTGCTGCTGATGTGGGGGAGGATGATTATGTGGGAGATTACGAGGATGAGGTTGATCAACATCAGAACTACGTGCAACCACCAGCACCACAACCACCAGGTCGTCCACATGCAAATAATGGCAATGTTAGGGCTCCCCCTCAGGTACGAGATCATGACCATCTCCCTAAACTGAAATTGAATATTCCACCATTTGAGGGTAGATATGTTCCTGATATATATCTTACTTGGGAGTTAGAAACTGAACAACGATTACATGTTTACAATATCCTGAGGAGAGACGTGTTCCTGCTGCTGTTTGTGCTTTCACTAGCTTTGCATGTGTTTGGTGGTCTGAACATTGTAGATTATATCCTGTTCCAGCTACTTGGGCTGCTTTGAAAACTGCTATGCGTACTCGTTGGGTTCCACCATATTATCAACGTGAATTATTTCAAAAATGCGGCGCTTAAGACAAGGAAAAAATTCGGTAGAAGAATATTATCAGGAATTACAAACTGGCTTGATTAGATGTGGTACTGTTGAGGAGAATGAAGCTATGCTTGCACGTTTTCTGGGTGGATTAAATAGAGAGATTCAGACCATTCTAGACTATAAGGATTATAATAATATCACTCGTTTATTCCATCTTGCTTATAAAGCTGAACGTGAAGTGCAGGATCGACAGGCATTGGCGTGAACTAACTTTTCTGCAGGTCGACCTTCATCATGGACACCACGTGCATCATCTACTTCCACACGTTCTGCTACACCGGCACCTCCGTCGGCTGCCACCTCCAGCCGTGATACAGTAAAGCAGGCACAATCACCACTATATGCCAAGAGCACACCTTCTGGGCCTGCAAAGAGCTCTTCTTCATCCATGGCATCAACAGGGCAAACACATGATATTATTTCTCGACGTTGCAAGGGTGGAGGTCATTATGCGAGAGAATGCCCATCTAAGCGTGTGATGATTGTTACTGAGGATGGTGGGTATGAGTCCGCTAGTGACTATGATGAGGAGACTTTGGCTCTTCTTACACATGAAGAACACAGTGGAGATGATTCTGATCATGAGACGCAATACATGGCTGCTGAAGATGCTGACAGGTATGAATGTTTAGTTGCTCAACGTGTTTTGAGTGTGCAGGTTACACAAGCTGAGCAAAATCAGAGGCATAATTTGTTCCATACAAAAGGAGTTGTGAAGGAACGTTCTATTCACGTCATCATAGATGGAGGGAGCTGCAATAACTTGGCTAGCATGGATATGGTGGAGAAGCTTTCTCTCATCACAAGACCACATCCACATCCTTACTACATCCAATGGTTCAACAACAGCGGCAAGGTTAAGGTAACACGTACTGTTCGTGTGCATTTTAGTATCTCTACATATGCTGATTATGTTGATTGTGATGTGGTACCTATGCAAGCATGTTCCTTATTACTTGGTAGACCATGGCAAATTGATAAAAATTCTGTACACCATGGTAGAAACAATCAGTATACTCTTGTTCATAAGGATAAAAATATTACTTTGCTTCCTATGACTCCTGATTCCATTTTGAAAGATGATATTAATCGAGCTAATAAAGCAAAACAGGAGAAAAATAAGAGTGAAAATCAGATTGTGGCAAAAGAATTTGAGCAACAAATGAAGCCTAATAATAAACCATCTAGTGTTGCTTCTGAAATTAAATTGAAAAGTGCATGTTTACTTGCCACCAAATCTGATATTGATGAGCTAGATTCTAGCAAATCTGTTTGCTATGCTTTTGTGTGCAAAGAGGCGTTATTTTCATTCGAGGACGTGCCTTCCTCTTTGCCCCCTGCTGTCACTAACATTTTGCATGAGTTCGCTGACGTCTTTCCACAAGACGTGCCACCGGGATTACCACCAATTCGAGGGATTGAGCATCAAATTGACTTAATTCCCGGTGCATCGCTACCCAACCGTGCACCATACCGTACCAATCCAGAGGAGATGAAGGAGATTATGCGTCAAGTACAGGAGCTGCTCGACAAAGGTTATATACGCGAATCTCTTAGTCCTTGTGCTGTTCCTATTATACTAGTGCCTAAAAAGGATGGTACATCGCGTATGTGTGTTGATTGTAGAGGCATTAATAACATTACTATTCGTTATCGTCATCCTATTCCTAGGCTAGATGATATGCTTGATAAATTGAGTGGCTCTACAATATTCTCCAAAGTTGATTTGCGTAGTGGATACCATCAAATTCGTATGAAATTGGGAGATGAATGGAAAACAGCATTTAAAACTAAGTTTGGCTTATATGAGTGGTTAGTCATGCCTTTTGGGTTAACTAATGCACCTAGTACTTTCATGAGACTAATGAACGAAGTTTTACGTGCTTTCATTGGACGATTTGTGGTAGTCTATTTTGATGATATACTAATTTATAGCAAATCTTTGGAAGAACATTTGGAACATTTACGTGTTGTTTTTAATGCTCTACGTGATGCACGTTTGTTTGGTAACCTTGGGAAGTGCACCTTTTGCACCGACCGAGTATCTTTTCTTGGCTATGTTGTTACTCCACAGGGAATTGAAGTTGATAAAGCCAAGATTGAAGCTATTGAGAGTTGGCCGCAGCCCAAAACGGTCACACAAGTGAGGAGTTTCCTTAGCCTCGCTGGTTTCTATAGGCGTTTTGTGAGAGATTTCAGCACCATTGCTGCACCTCTCAACGAGCTTACAAAGAAGGATGTGCCTTTTGTTTGGGGTACCGCACAGGAAGAAGCCTTCACGGTATTGAAAGATAAGTTGACACATGCTCCTTTACTCTAACTTCCTGATTTTAATAAGACTTTTGAGCTTGAATGTGATGCTAGTGGAATTGGATTAGGAGGTGTGTTATTACAAGATGGCAAACCTGTTGCATACTTTTCTGAAAAATTGAGTGGACCTAGTCTGAACTATTCTACTTATGATAAAGAATTATATGCTCTTGTTCGGACCTTAGAAACATGACAACATTATTTATGGCCCAAAGAATTTGTTATACATTCTGATCATGAATCTTTGAAACACATTAAAAGTCAAGCTAAACTGAACCGTAGACATGCTAAATGGGTTGAATTCATTGAGACTTTCCCTTATGTCATTAAACACAAGAAGGGTAAAGAAAATGTTATTGCTGATGCATTGTCTCGTCGTTATACTATGCTTTCACAACTTGACTTTAAAATATTTGGTTTGGAGACCATCAAAGATCAATATGTGCATGATGCTGAATTTAAAGATGTATTGCAGAATTGTAAAGAAGGAAGAACATGGAACAAGTTCATCGTTAATGATGGATTTGTGTTTCGTGCTAACAAGCTATGCATTCCAGCTAGCTCCGTTCGTCTTTTGTTGTTGCAGGAGGCGCATGGAGGAGGACTAATGGGACACTTTGGCGTGAAGAAGACAGAGGATATACTTGCTACACATTTCTTTTGGCCAAAGATGAGACGGGATGTTGAGCGTTTTGTTGCTCGCTGCACTACATGTCAAAAAGCTAAGTCACGACTCAATCCTCATGATTTATATATGCCTTTGCCTAGTGTTCCTTGGGAGGATATATCTATGGACCTTGTTTTAGGTTTACCTCGAACAAAGAAGGGGAGGGATAGTATATTTGTTGTGTGGATAGATTCTCGAAAATGGCACACTTTATACCATGTCATAAAAGGGATGATGCTGTTAATGTTGCTGATTTGTTCTTTCGTGAAATTATTCGCTTGCATGGTGTGCCAAATACTATTGTTTCAGATCGTGATACTAAATTTCTTAGCCACTTTTGGAGATGTTTATGGGCTAAGTTGGGGACTAAACTGCTTTTTAGTACTACTTGTCACCCCCAAACTGATGGACAAACTGAAGTAGTCAATAGAACATTGTCTACTATGCTTAGGGCTGTTTTGAAGAATAATAAGAAAATGTGGGAAGAATGCCTGCTTCATATTGAATTTGCTTATAATCGTTCATTGCATTCTACTACTAAGATGTGCCCTTTTGAAATTGTGTATGGTTTCCTACCTCGTGCACCTATTGATTTCTTGCCTCTTCCATCTTCGGAGAAGGTTAATTTTGATGCTAAAGAACGTGCTGAATTGATTTTAAAAATGCATGAGTTAACTAAGGAAAACATTGAGCGTATGAATGCTAAATATAAACTTGCTGGAGATAAGGGTAGAAAACATGTTGTGTTTGCACCTGGAGATCTTGTTTGGTTACATTTGCGTAAGGATAGATTTCCTAATTTGCGCAAATCAAAGCTAATGCCACGTGCTGATGGTCCATTTAAGGTGTTAGAGAAAATAAATGATAATGCATATAAACTTGAGTTGCCTGCAGATTTTGGGGTTAGTCCCACTTTTAACATTGCAGATTTGAAGCCTTATTTGGGTGAGGAAGATGAGCTTCCGTCGAGGACGACTTCATTTCAAGAAGGGGAGGATGGTGAGGACATCAATACCATTGTTACACCCACAGCCCCTGTTGCTATACATACTGGACCAATTACTAGAGCTCGCGCACGCCAATTGAATTATCAGGTATTTTCGTTTCTTGGTAATGATTCTAATGTTCATGAGAATATGATGCTGCCTAAATTGGATACATTTGTTTTGCTTACAAATGAAGGGCCTAGCTTGGAGAAGGATGATCATTGGAGCAAGAACAAGCATGGAGTTGATGGCATGCGCAAGGGAGACAAGAACAGAGTTTCAAGTGATGATTTCACGACTTTGAAGCCACCATAATGAGTGCATGAAGCCTTGGACGAAATATATAAGATGCCACTTCATAATTTTTGTCTAGAGGCTATTCTAGGTGTTGCGTCACCTTCTTTTTGGGCCAGGCCCATGTAATTTCGACATACTTCAATATAGGCTGTTTTTAGAGTCCATATGTGTGGGAAAACAAGAGTTAGGGTGGGTTTCGGACCCCTCCTCCAAGGGCCACGAAATCCCCCCCCCCCCCCTCTTCCTCCATATATACAGCCCCTAGGGCATCGTTTAGACTTTGGGTTTTGTTTAGATTAAAAGTTCGCCGTAGCTGCAACTTCGCGTACTTCGTTTGTGTTCAACGACCAGACCAAGGCGTCACAGAACCCCACCTTGATCAATAAAGCTTTCCTCTTATATTCGCAATATCCAGATTGCAATCTTAGTTTCTTGCTTGTTCTTCGTTTGCCTGCAGGAAACAGACCTTCGTGGTCAGGTTGATCGTGCTCCGGCGTGGTCAATAACCTCTCGGAGTTGGTTTAGCGATTGCTAAGGCGCGACGTCCTCGCACGTTCGTAGTCGGATCGTCAAAGTCGACTTCCTCCAAAACGATAGCCACCATCTCATCGAAAGACGGGATACCTTTGCCTCTATCAAGTGGTATCAGATTTCCAGGTTGCTCGGTGAGATTTTACAGTTTTTCGTAGTTTAGATCGAGTCTGTTCTTCATACCTATAGTCCACGAAAAAGCCAAAAAAAATTAGGCTCTCCTACAGACCAACTCCATCATCCCCGTTCTCTTCATACAACTCCATCATCCCCGTTCTCTTGAACGCTTCCGCTCGGGATCTACAAGGGTATGTAGATGCACTCTCCTCTCGTTGCTAGTTGACTCCATAGATTTATCTTGGTGGATCGTAGGAATTTTTTTTGTTTTCTGCAACGTTCTCCTATAGACCAACACCTGCATCCACCCGCCACATCCCTGCCGCCCTCACGGCCAGGGACAGCTGCGCCTCCGCTGGGACGCCACAGCACATCAGCCGCAAGTCCCGACCAGCCACCTCGACGCGCCTCCGCTTCGGGGAGAAGAGAGCGAATCCGCCTCGACCTGTGGCCGCTGCCCGAGCGTACCAGCACCAGACCACCCACCGACGGTAGCCCCGGCGATGCCCACACAGCCCAGGAGATCTGGCCGAGCCAGACCGGCGGCCCCGCGCAGCCTCCGCGCCTTGACCAGGCGCCAACGGAAGCAGCAGGCCGTGCCGCTCACCCCCGTGCCGCCCACCACCGCGCCATCACGCCCCGTCGCCAGCGCGCCGCCACCGCTCGATGCAGACGCCCGCGCCTGCCAACACCGCACGTGGGGAGGAGATGCCCTGCCGCCGCCGCCGCCGACCGGGCTTTGCCTGGCGTCGGCGAGAAGAGGGCAGGGGAAGGGGGGCTCGCCTGTCGGCGCTAGGGTTTGCCCTCACAGTCACCGCGCGAGAGGAGATGGGAAGAGGCTAGTCTGCTCCTACTCTTCCAAGCAATTCTGATGTAACCCTATCGGTCGGCGACCAATCTCTTTCTTTATTTAATTTTGTATGTCAGCTCATTCAATTGGCTGGTTGACATTCATGACACTATCTATGATACTTTTCCCGTCTAACATATTGAAAATATGATTTTTTTATTATTATTTTTTTAGAAGAGCCCTTTGAAGCGGGAAGGAGGGAGTATCAAGGAAAATGGGAGGCAGTGGATAAGCAGAGAAGAGGCCATCCCCTGCCGGTAGCAGAAGATAAGAAAAGACAAATGGCTGGGCCCACCGCAGGCGATGCGGCGAACCGAACCGATTCCATCCACACCCACGAGAGCACAAGAAAGAAAAAGGGGGAAAGGAAGAGGACCCTTCCATTTGGGGCCACCGGCGCGGCGTTGGTGTACGCAGGAGCCCGACCGCGTCCGCGTGGGCACGGGCCCCGCCCACGCGCGCGCGAGAGAGACGACGGCGTCGCTTCTCCTCACTCTGCTTTCTTTCTCTCCGCAACGGAACGGAATCTCGCGGCCCGTCTTGTCCTCTTGCACACCCACACGTTTCTCTCTCCGAGTCACACGCACCCCGTACACTGTTGAAGCTAGCGATAAAAGAGCACACACACATGCACATTAACAAATCAATATATTTCCAGTCCATTAGATAGCAAAGATCGGAAACGACCCTTGACTTGTACAAAGTCAGAGTTTTCCCTCTGCGAATCAACCAACATTTACCATACATAATATCAATTGACTTCATGTAACTTGCACGACGATGCACGCATATCTCATCACAAGATTGGAACGCACGGGATAAACGTACGGGATGGTTCTTGTATTTTCTCTGTACAAACGTGTATTACTATACCGTATATATGGCTAAAATAGCTAGAGCCAAGGCCTACGTGGAGTATATCTTTATCTCATCGTACAAGGCAAGGCAAGGGATCACTCATCTATTCGCAACAAACTAGAGTAGCTCGTGCGCATGACATGCGTGTGGTCACTTGCAGACGAGAGCCGTATATCATAGAGCCTATCTAAAAGATTACTTGCCATACGTGTGCATTTTGACATATACTCCTAGTGTATACTACGCCGTACGAAGGTACGACGCTTTGTGGGCATGCATTACAGACTTGTACACATTTTGGCTGCAAGATAGGTCAACCACCATTCAACACAGGGAAATATAGCTAGCCCCACCGATGCCGATGCAGAGAGATAATCTTGCCGTGCGTCAGATCTACTCTACACTAGGGATAGATCATACCATCCCCAGCTCCCATAATTGCAAGTCATACACATTCGGTGCTTGATGATCGATTATTTATGTGCTTCAATTTGGCCACGCCAAAAACGTAAGAGAAACTAAAGTCCACGGGTCTACGGTTGCATGTAGCGTGACGGGCCTATATACTACTCTAGTGCAGTACTGGTACACGAGATGATGCACGAAACGGCTCAAGTTGCTGTCTTCTCTCTTATCTTCGCCCTAGACAGGTACGTACGTGGCGAACCGAGCGCGCATAATCTGTCACTCACCCGGAGACAAACCCCAAACTACCCCTCACCCTGTGCACAAATGACATGAATGCCATTTCACGGAATATTCCCGGCCACCAGCAGCAATCCTATTGTGCACCTCCAGCAAAGGCATCTCGTAAAAAATAGTGGACAACATTTCTTTTCTTTTCTTTTTTTGCGGGAAAAAAATGGAGAACATTTCCACTACCAATCCCCACTCTTTCTATCTCTGGCCTTTCACTATCTCTTTCGAGAAAATGTATATTCCAACAGAGACATCTTGGTATTGGATTCAACAGAAAGGCATCGGAATTTGAATCGCCAGCCGTCCATGGCATATCCTCCACTAATCCACGATGTTCTTTTTATTCTAAAGATTTTGCTGTTGGTTTTCACAATTTGGGATGAACACAAAAGAGTAGGACGGCTGGGAGTTGTACTAATTAAATCTCTTCTACACAAGCGCTAACGATTGAGATACTACTTCATCAAATATTCATATAGGGTACTCCCTCCGTCCGCGAATAAGTGTATTTCTACAATTTGTCTTAAGTCAAATTTTTATAATTTTGACTAACTTTTTAGAAAAGAGTAGTAGTAATTTAGTGTCATAAATGCTGCTACTTTTTTCTATAAAGTTGGTCAAAGTTTCAAAACTTTTGACTTAGGACAAAAACTAGATGTATATTTATTCACGGACGGACGGAATATACCTAAACTTAGTTCTAATATTAAAAGTTAATGTTCAGCTTTTTGTTTAGATTCCCCACCAAAAAAAGGCTTTTAGTTTAGATTAGACTGTCCTATGGTCTGTTGTATAGATGATAACATATTCTGCATTTCACTTTAAGCTAGCAATGGCTAAAATTAGTAGTGGGAATGACACTATATGGCATGCCAGCTATCCTACGGGCCGGGTGAAGCATATTTGGAGGTGTTTCCTAGAAAATGATATCTTGTGGCTGGATATTCCGAAAACCCATGCATATGCCATTGTAAAATGATGCCACTACTCTAATGAGACAAAGATGAAAGGTGGCAATTCATATCTTCTCACGGATTGGGTCTCTAAATTAACTATGAAGTTGATGTTGTCCTTGAAGTTACTTTATTTCCATAGTTATCAAGTGTTACTTTTCACATGGACATGATATGCATATATTCTACTAGGTTGTGCGGTAAATTCACTTTCTGTGACCAAATACGAGGTATACATTTCTCAAAAGCATAGGTTGTGCGGTAGATACACTTTCTGCAGCCAAATACAAGGTATACATTTTTCACAAGAATAGGTTGTGCGGTAGATACACCTTTTGTGGCCAAATATGAGGTATACATTTTTCATAAGAAAATACCTCATGACCATGTGTGACAACTATTTATAAAAGGCATGCCGTACTTTTACCTATTCTGATTGTTGAAAACTTCAGAACCGGGTGACAACCAACCAAATATGCCTAGACTCTCATCAATGAGACTAAAATGGCGAAAGAAAATCAATAATGCGCTTTTATGAGACAATGAAAATTGTACAAAAGCTAAATTCAAAAGGTAAGACGAAAGAAAATTATATTGACCAACCTAAAAAATTAAAGAAAACGACGCGCTTTTGTGAGGTAATGAATACGAACTTATTATATAACCCCAGCACCGCGTACACATGTTGGGGAACGTAGCAGAAATTTAAAATTTTCCTACGTGTCACCAAGATCTATCTATGGAGAAACCAGCAACGAGGGGAAAGAGAGTGCATCTACATACCCTTGTAGATCGCTAAGCGGAAGCGTTCAAGTGAACGGGGTTGATGGAGTCGTACTCGTCGTGATCCAAATCACCGATGACCAAGTGCCGAACGGACGGCATCTCCGCGTTCAACACACGTACAACCCGGTGACGTCTCCCATGCCTTGATCCAGCAAGGAGAGAGGGAGAGGTTGAGGAAGACTCCGTCCAGCAGCAGCACAACGGCGTGGTGGTGGTGGAGGAGCGTGGCAATCCTGCAGGGCTTCGCCAAGCACCGCGGGAGAGGAGAAGGACTTGGGAGAGAGGGAGGGTTGCGCCAGCACATTGGTGCGGTTGCCCTCCCACCCCCTTCATATATATAGGGGCAAGGAAGAGGGGGGCCGGCCCCCTCAGATCCCATCTGAGGAGGGTGCGGCGGCCAGGAGGGGTGGCTTGCCCCCCAAGGCAAGGGGGGGGGGCGCCCCCTTCTAGAGTTCCCCCAAACCCTAGGCGCCTTGGGCCCTTGTGGGGGGGGCGCACCAGCCCACCTGGGGCTGGTCCCCTCCCACATGTGGCCCATGCAGCCCTTCGGGGCCGGTGGTCCCACTTGGTGGACCACCGGGACCCTCCTGGTGGTCCCGGTACGTTACCGATAAAACCCGAAACCCTTTCGGTGACCAAAACAGGACTTCCCATATATAAATCTTTACCTCCGGACCATTCCGGAACTCCTCGTGACGTCCGGGATCTCATCCGGGACTCCGAACAACATTCGGTAACCACATACAAACTTCCTTTATAACCCTAGCGTCATCGAACCTTAAGTGTGTAGACCCTACGGGTTCGGGAGACATGCAGACATGACCGAGATGTTCTCCGGTCAATAACCAACAGCGGGATCTGGATAACCATGTTGGCTCCCACATGTTCCACGATGATCTCATCGGATGAACCACGATGTCAAGGACTCGATCAATCCCGTATACAATTCCCTTTGTCTAGCGGTATAGTACTTGCCCGAGATTCGATCGTCGGTATCCCGATACCTTGTTCAATCTCGTTACCGGCAAGTCTCTTTACTCGTTCCGTAACACATCATCCCGTAATCAACTCCTTGATCACATTGTGCACATTATGATGATGTCCTACCGAGTGGGCCCAGAGATACCTCTCCGTCACACGAAGTGACAAATCCCAGTCTCGATTCGTGCCAACCCAACAGACACCTTCGGAGATACCTGTAGTGTACCTTTATAGCCACCCAGTTACGTTGTGACGTTTGGCACACCCAAAGTATTCCTACGGTATCCGGGAGTTGCACAATCTCATGGTCTAAGGAAATGATACTTGACATTAGAAAAGCTTTAGCATACGAACTACATGATCTTGTGCTAGGCTTAGGATTGGGTCTTGTCCATCACATCATTCATCTAATGATGTGATCCCGTTATCAATGACATCCAATGTCCATGGTCAGGAAACCGTAACCATCTATTGATCAACGAGCTAGTCAACTAGAGGCTTACTAGGGACATGGTGTTGTCTATGCATCCACACATGTATCTGAGTTTCCTATCAATACAATTCTAGCATGGATAATAAACGATTATCATGAACAAGGAAATATAATAATAACCTATTTATTATTGCCTCTAGGGCATATTTCCAACAACACATGCATATCCAGACAATCAATATATCCAGCTAATACAAATTCAGAATATCGAATGAATACATATGCAATTAAATTGGTAATTTACGTACAAATCACCCCTGCCTATCATATCGGACTGATATTCTACCTTGATAAGATACACTTGCATTTGGTGCTTACGATTAATCGAAACAAAAACTCAACATCCAATTAATACTACCGCATATTTTTCTTTCTTCTGACAGATCTATCTGTTACAATTGACATGCTGCTTCATCAAATATTCATAGAGTATATTCTTTTACACAAGTGCAAGCGATTGAGAACGAATCCGTATGATATTAAATTTGTATATTCTTTTATGCATGTGCTAACGATTGAGATGTTGCTTAAACAAATATTCATAGGGTATACCTAAATTCAGTTCTAATATTAAAAATAATTATTCAACTTTTACTTTATATTAGAGTGTTCTATAGTCTGTTGTAGCTGACAACAGATTCCGCATTTTACTTCAAGCTAGCAATGGCTAAAATTAGTAGTGGAAATGACACCATATAGCATGCTAGCTATCCTACGGGCCGGGTGATGTATATTTGAAGCTGTTTCCTAAAAGATAATATCTTGTGGTTGGATATTTCAGAAACCCCACGCATATTCCATTGTGAAATGATGTCACCACTCTAATGAGATAAAGATCAAAGTGGGGCAATTCATATCTTCTCACGGACTGAGTCTCTAAATTCGACTTTGGGATCACTGTTGTGCTTGACGTTTCTTTATTGCTTTCATAGTTGTCAAGTGCATGTTTTTACATGGACGTGATATGTGTATATTCTACTAATTGTGTGGTAGATACACTTTCTATGAATATAGATGAGCTCGGGTGCAGAAATGGATTTTCGTATGAGAGTAGGGCGTTTTGGTGCCCAGACTCATCTGCACCCGGTTAGAAAAAAATTCGTAAAAAATTCAAAATAAATTCAAAAAATTCCAAATAAAATTTTTGTGGTAGACAATTTGATGCCTGAGGCCCGCACCAAATTTCAAGTCATTTGAACATATGAGCAGCTCTCAGCAAAAAAGACAAATCGGGCCAAAACAGTACATGAACAGTAAACATTTTTATAGATCCCCGATTTGTCTTCTTTGCTGAGAGCTGCTCATATGTCCAAATGACTTGCAATTTGGAGCGGGTCTCGCGCATCAAATTGTCTACCACACAAATTTTATTTGGAATTTTTTGAATTTTTTTAGTATTTGTTTTGATTTTTTTCGTCGGTGCGGGTGCAGAAATGGATTTTCGTATGAGGTATACATTTTTCACAAGAAAATACCCGATGACCATGTGTGACAACTATTTATATAAGGCATGCCATACTTTTACCTATTCTGGTTGTTGAAAACTTCAGAACCAGGTGACAACCAACCAAACATGCCTAGACTCTCACCAGTGAGACTAAAATGGCGAAAGAAAATCGTCGCACTTTTACGGGAGAATGAAAATGGTACAAAAGCTAAATTCAAATGATAAAAGGAAAGGAAATTATATTGACCAACCGCAAAAATTAAAGAAAAGAATACCAACGACACGCTTTTACGACACAATGAATACAAACTTATTATGTAACCTCGGTCTCGCATACACATGCATATCCAGAAAAATCAATATATCCAACTAATACATATCCAAAATATTGAGCGAATACGTATGCAATTAAATTTGTAATTTATGTACATGTTACCCCTGGGTATTGTATCTGGCTGATATACTACCCTGATAAGATACACTCGTATTTGGCGCTTACGATTAATTGATACCAAAACTCAACATATCCAATTAATATCATCGCATATTTTTCTTTCTTCTAAGAGATCTATGTGTTACAATTGAGATGCTCCTTCATCAAGTATTCATAGGGTATATTCTTTTATGCAAGTGCTAGCGGTTGAGAATGAATACATATGCAATTAAATTTGTATATTCTTTTACACAAGTGCTAAGGATTGAGATGCTGCTTCCTCAAATATTCATAGGGTATACCTAAACTTAGTTCAAATATAGAAAGTTGATACTGATTCAACTTTCAGTTTATATTAGAGTGTCCTATAGTCTATTGTAGATGATAACATATTCTGCATTTTACTTTAAGCTAGAAATAGATAAAATTAGTAATGAGAATGGCACCATATAGCGTGCTAACTATCCCACGGGTCGGGTGATGCATATTTGGAGGTGTTTCCTTGAAAAGGGTATCTTGTGGCTAGATATTTCAAAAACCCCATGCACATGCCATTGTGAAATGGCGTCACCACTCTAATGAGACGAAGATCAAAGGGGGCAATTCATATCTTCTCACGGATTGGGTGTCTAAATTCAACTTTGGGATTACTGTTGTGCTTGATGTTTCTTTATTAGTTTAATACTAGTTGTCAAGTGCTACTTTTTACATGCACGTGATGCCCGTATATTCTACTAGGTTGTGCGGTAGAATACACTTTCTATGGCCAAATATAAGGTATACATTTTTCACAAGAAAATACATCATGACCATGTGTGACAACCATTTATATAAGGCATGCCATACTTTTACCTATTCGAATTGTTGAAAACTTCACAACCTGGTGACCATCAACCAAACACAATCACCAAGTTAGATATGTATAGAAAATTGAAGTGAAGACGGTTTAGAGAGCAGTTTATGCCATATTTTTGCATGAGAAGTCAATGTTGGTTAGGGTGTTTAGTGTTACAAGTCGCAAAACTAATATAACAACAAATAACATACTTGACCCATGAGTGCAACACACTATGTTTCGAAAGAAGCATAAAGTTGTACAAAAACTAAATTCAAAAGATAAAACGAAAGAAAGTTATAATGACCAACCGCAAAAATTAAAGAAAAGGAAACCAACCACGCGCTTTTACGAGACAATCAATACACACTCATTATGCAACCTCAGCGCCGCGTATGCATGCATATCCAGACAAATCAATATATCCAGCTAATACGGATCTAGAATATAGAACGAATACGTATACAATTAAATTCATTACTTATGTACACATCCCCCGTTGTCTATCGTATCTGACCGATATACTACCTTGATAAGATAAACACGTATTTGACGCTAATGATTAATTCCTTCCAAAACTAAACATTTCCGGTTAATACGGCCGCATATTTTATTTCTTCTTCTAATAGCCTGAACAAAAAGGCATTTTGCATCTTCCCTCTGACCCCAATGGCACAAACTCAATCTGACAGAAAGTGTGTACAACCCCGCAAAAAGAAAAAAGTGTGTACAAGACACATTTTCAATTTGTTGGCATGCATAGGCAAGCGGGCTAAAGCTTAAAAGCCGTAAAATCCAAGGGCCTTGGCGGAAACTAACGTTCGTTGTAGCTATCTGTAGGTGACGTGAAAAATCGTCCTCGTCTCATCCTCGCACACTCTCGAGATTCTCCTCCCTCCCGAATGCTTCTCCTCCTCCTCTATATAAACGTCCCCATTCACCCACCTCCTCCCTCCAGTTCACATCCACCTCATACTTTCTCTTGCAACAAGTCAGTAAAAGATTCCGTTTGGAGAGCGAGAGCGCCGGCGTAAAACCGATGGGTCTGGACGTAGGAGAGATCGGCATGGGCGCAGATTTGAGCCTGGATTTGAAGATGTTCGCGGCCAAGAGCCTGGGGCGGGTCAGGGAGGCGCCGGCGGCCGCCATGGACGACTGTATCCGGAGGCTGGAGGAGGAGAAGAGCAAGATCGAGGTGTTCCGGCGCGAGCTCCCCCTCTGCGCACGCCTCCTCGCCGACGGTGAGAGAGAAACCTCTTGCCTGCTTGCTTTTGCTAGTACTAGTAGCTATGGGACCTTTGTTGTCTTCTTCTTTTTGGGGAGCCTTTCTTGACGTGGTTTGGTTGCTTGCGCAGTGATTGATGTGATGAAGAAGGAGGTGGAGGAGAAGAAGAGAGGCGGCGATCGAGGAGAGGGCAGGGAGGACGCCGGCGCAGGCGACAAGAGCAACTGGATGAGCACCGCGCAGCTCTGGACCGGCGATTCCGTCCGGGGGGACGATGCTTCCGAGGTAGGATCCGGCGATTCAGTTGCTTGCTTGTTGTCGTGAAGCATTTATTGTGTTTGGGGTTCTGAAAGTTTGCGCCTTTTTACGATTGCAGACGCAGGATGAGAGGAGGAGGTCGTCGGAGCCGGAATCTCGCGACGGCGCTGCCTTGCCGTTCAAGGCCGTGGGCTCCGGCGCGCCGGCGTTCGCGCCGCCGAGTTTGAGGAAGGATGACAAGGCTGTGGGGATGCCGGATCTGCCGTTTCTGTCGCCGGCACCGATCAAGACCTCTCCGGCTGCTGCTACTGGCGGCGCTGAAGAAAGCCGCCGCCAGCTTGTGGGATTCGCGCAAGAAGCGGCGAGGGCTGCGGCCGCCCTGGCACCGGCTGCCCCTCCCCTAAGCCTCCAGGCGCAGTCGCAGCAGACAGCACAGCAGCAGCAGCAAGCTAGGAAGGCGCGGCGGTGCTGGTCGCCGGAGCTGCACCGCCAGTTCGTCACTGCCCTGCACCAACTCGGTGGTCCCCAAGGTGAGCGCTTCACAAATAAATCACAGAAATTTCCTGCCATTTCTTCTAGATATAATATCACGAACACCCACTACATATAATAGCAATTATAACAAATTTCATCGAGGCATAAGCATCAAATTATTGAGAGCTGACATGGCTGTTATCCTTGGCATGATTGCAGTTGCTACTCCAAAGCAAATCAGGGAGCTGATGAAGGTGGATGGCCTGACCAATGATGAAGTGAAGAGCCATCTCCAGGTGAGCAATTCACCACTATCTTTCACAAACTTCTATCCATGTACTAATGATGGAATTTATTACTGGCTTTTAATTTGCATTGACACTAATGTGAATGCTGTATTATTTTCTTATTGTTCAGAAATACCGTCTGCACAACCGTAGGGCGCCAGGATCTCCGGCATCCAACCGGCCGATCGTGCTCATGGGAGGGCTCTGGATAACTCAGGAGCAGAGCAGCTCCCAGTCAGGGGGGTCACCTCCGGGGCCCCTAAACTTCTCAAGCTCAGGCGTAGCTGCCTCTTCGGTGACGGTCAGCGGCGAGGAGGAAGATGGCAGATCCGAGAGCTATGGCTGGAAATGATCAACAAGTTATATTAGTGTTTGTTCAGAGATTTCCATGGCGCGCGATGACAGTGGCATCTTGAGAGATTCCTGAGACAGGATTGTAGTGTAGTCTTTTTTGTTGTATGCAGGGAGATCAAGCCTTGAGTGCTTTGAGATGAAACTCTTGCTGTTATTATGTAAGTACATCGGAAAGAGGTTATACCGGTTACAGTTTTGCGGATATGTTAATCTAAAAAGGTTGGGGCAGAGCTACAATTTTCGCCCAGAGAATTTACCAATGTTCAGTGTCAGACTTTCTCTTGATAAGCAAATTTCCGTTTCGATTAAGTAGTACAGCATACAGCTTTTCATAAAGCTTGCTGCTGTTGTTTGTTGATTCAACTGAAAGTCAGTTGCAGGTAGATTCTGAACTTGTGATTGTGCCCGTGTTTTGCTTCTCTCCAGCAAATCAAGGTGCATTTTCCTGGTTCTTGATGGCCATGAGCATCACAGCGAGAGCATCAAGACCCAATTCAAAGACTGAATGGAGAAAACATCAAGATGTCTGCTCTGGATTCCACAACTGAAGAAAAATGCTTTGGATCCTCATCCTTTCCCTTGGAACTTGAGATGGTCCATAACTAGAGCAGTACTGCTCGCCATCCTGTCAATAACCTACTATCAGAAACTTGAGATGATCCTACCTCTACCTATTATGAAGCAAAGCATCATGTGTTTCACCTGACCTGACCAACTATCTGCTCTGGGATGTTGGGACACCAAGAATCTGATCATGATCTGTCGCCTGAAAACCAGGATGGCAGGAGTGCACACCAAGAATCTTGCTCGGCTCCGATCATTTCTCACCTGCTCGCATGCTGCCGCAGAACGTAACTAACCGTGCATTCTTGGCATGAAAGTCTAGGTTTCCAGGTCGCCCGCACACCCTTGATTTCTTGCGAGTTTGTTGCCGTGTGAGGCTCACAGTCACAGGACCAGAAGTCAGCATCACATTCTTCCTCCTTCATGATAGCCCTTTTTTGTTTTTGCTGATAATGTTCAGTTTTGTCATGCTTGTCGTCGCTGCGAGTCAACAAGTGTTACATGATTGATTACTGGGTTCTTCTGCCTATGCTTATCCGGGAGATTATTATATATATTGGGAGGCGTTGCTAGCATGCTTGTTTGAACATGTCCGGGCCTTGACTCTGCATTCTTGCGCTGATCTTGCGGTGTTATCCAGAATTTGGTCCACACTACGTACTCTTGCAGAGTTCTGGTCGCGCTATCCTGTATGGCAGTAGTTTGGCGAAACCGGAAAAAACTCGACGCCGATCGTATCGCCTGAACAAGGAGCTGAGGTTGCACACTCAGTTTCAGGTAGCAGTAGATATTGTTTGCCCCAGTTTCAGTTAAGGCCCCGGAAGGAACACTGGACTTTCCGTTTGTGTGTGAACTTCATTTCATTAGGACAGAAGCGAAGAGGCTGGAATTGGCCATCAGTACGTGATCGAACGGTTGGTCACTGGACGTGGAATCGTTCTAGGATCCTACGACGAGCTTAGGATCCTGTGATGGATGTGCGGATGAATATTCCTCGAGCTTTCCCTTGTCTGTCGTCACCGCCAAATGTTGAACAATCAGACGCCGGCTTGGAGTATATGCTTGTTGGTGCTGACTCGTGAATTGGCCGCTTCTTCTTCTTTTCTTCTTCTGCATTGCAACGATCATTTGCTTTAAAAACACTTCTCGTTTTCTTGGCATGCGACTTGCGTGTTTTCTTTCATCCGGACCGCCTGCATGTTTTTTTTTAGAAAAGGAGGATGACCCCCGGCCTCTGCATCTGGGCGATGCATACGGCCACTTTATTATTATTCTCACAAGACCTTACAAAGCCATACAACAGAAAGACTAAAGCCACCGTCTAAGCAACAACTGTCGTTACACCTATCCAATTGATGAAAGGGCGCAGATAGTCTGGGGCTACTACCAACAGACATCGCAGCCAAACCTAAACATCTAAGACCTGAGGTCCCAACCAGGACGCCTGCCGGGTATGGGTCACCTACCAGTCCGGCGCACTCCTCAACCAGGATGCCTGCCGGGTATGAGGCCGCCGCAGCCACGTGCCATCAATCCATCTTCAGAGCTGTACTGTTGCATGAACCGTGCGAGGTCTCTCTGCCATCGACGCCACCACGACGCCAGACAGCGCCACCATCCTGCGCTCGTCCATCATCACACGCCCACCAGCGAGACCCCCACTGCTCCATGCCGCTGAGACCCGTCGTTGTCGACGTGCCAGATGCCACGCCGCTCCTCCGACGCGAACACCAAAAACAGGAAACACCCTAAAGATACAAGGGTCACTCTGCACAGCAGGAAAGCCGCCGCGAGCAGCTGCAGAGAGCCAGCGGACGGCCAAAGCCCCCACCTTCATCAACCCACACCCGAATCCTAGCTCCGCAGGCAACGCCTCCAAGGAGGGGATGACGCCCATGGCGCCACCGCTGCCCAATCCAGGCCGGATTTTGGGTTTTCACCCGGGAGAGGACCGGAGGTGGCAAGAATAGGGACCACGACACCGCCTTCAGGAAGGATGTGTCGCCCGAAACCGACGCCGATGTCGAGCCGAACCAGCCGGCCTAGGGTTTCCCCCGGTCCCAATCTGGACCACCATCCCCAGAAGCACCGTATCCAGCAGCAGCCACCGGCATCAAGCGCAAAGGGGAAGGAGCGCGAACGAGGGAGCAGCAGGCCTCCAGATCTGACGAGGACGAAGGCCCCCGATCTGCCGCCGCCAAGCGCCGACGCCCCACCACCCGAGCGGTCGAGGACACCGGGCAGAATCTCCGCGCACGCCGTCCAGGGCGCGAACGGCGGCGCCGCACCAGCAGGGGCCGCCGCCCCGTGGATCCGGATCTCCACGAAAGGAACGACGAAGGCCTCGCCGCCACCGTCACTGGTGGCCGCACGGGCTTGCCCGGCACCCTCCTCGGGTAGCGGCGAGGAGGGGTAGAGGAGATGTAGGTGGCGGCGCTCGAAACCCTAGTCGCCGCCCGAGTCGCCCGAGCGGGCGACGCGGGGGCCGGGAGGGAGGGAGGGTTCCTAGCAGCAAACCACTCTGTTGCCGCCTGCATGTGCCGCTGAATTTTCTTGGTCTCACCGATGTCATGGTTTAGCTGTAGCAGATGATGAATATGAGTATGGTAGGGTAGTTTCATTCATTATAACACGCGAATATTAGTGTCTGGACTTGCAGTTTCCGCTGCTGTTTTCCGTTGCTCTTGGATGAATATTCATTTATACTTTAGCTCATATGTTGAATATTCAATCCGATGAGGAATATTCCGGTTGCATATATTGCACCGACAGGAAAGGGAAACTGTTTATCACTTTGCAACGGAGGAGTGCTGCGGAAGTACAAAGAATCAAAAGATTACCTCGGCAGAAACCCTAGCGCACGACCAACACCAATCGTGTCGACCACGACAGAGGGTCTGCCTCCGAGATGGGCATCGCCTATAGTACGCCGGCTCCGGCTCGCCGACGCCGCCACCGTGATCCTCCGTCCTAACCGTACATGCGCCCGATACGAGCGACGCGTTTGGTTATGGTTTTCGCGCGCAAATGGACGGGCGGTGATCTGATACAATGCGACGTACTTAGGCCCATTTAGCCATTTAGGCCTAATGAAATATCAGATGCCCGAAACCAGCGGCCCGTGTCTTGTAGAGCTCGGCATGGAGAACTGGAAAGAGTCTCCGAGTCAGCTGAAAAGAACCTTCGAGTCAGATAATGCCAGTATACTTTCTAATACATGTACATTGGTTGATAAAATAGTCTTATTTTAGGATTCTGATAAGTGTCACATGTCAGATACAACACATGGCTACTCGGAACATTTTTTATGGCAAAATTAGTGGCGCAAGGATATCAACTTTTTTAAAACCCCGAACCATAGAACAATTGTTCTACGGTAATTTTTATTTAAAATAATATGTACAAGTATACAAGTAAACACAAAAAGAGAAACCAAACAAATCACCCTATCATAAAAGATGGGAATCGATCCTCTCTTTCAGAGCTGCCACATTCTTGGCCTTCATCCTGTGCTCTAGCAGAATTAAATATTTTTTGAGAAGAAATTTCCAAGAGTTTATACTGGGGGCTACTCTCTTGAAGATCTTGCCATTCTTTGCATCAAAATATTCCAACTTCCCTGAATAATAATGTCTAGAGTAATGGCCTTTGGAAGCTATTAACATCCGAGCAGAATTTCATCATAACGTGATACACTTCTTTGTCTTTGAGGGAGGACAACACTCTTCAGCAAAATTGCAGTCCCAAAGCAAGTGCATGATAGTTTCTTCTGCATGGTCAGTGCACATGATACATTCATATGATTCCAACTGCATGGATCTTCTTTTTAGCATATCCATTGTGTTGATTCTGCCATGTAGCAGCATCCAAAAGAAAATCGTGTGTCTGACTCTATTAGCACCCTGCCAGAGCCACTTGAAGATGATGTGAGCTTCAACTCCAACTTTCAAGCTGTTATAAACTGCAATCAGAGAGTATTTTCTGTTACCATTTATGCACCACCGAATATCTGGGTTTTGGTTACCATGGAGTGGTTGAAGAAACTCTTAATTAACTTCATTGAGCTGATCATAAGCTTGGGATGATAAAGGTGTATGAAAGTGGTTATGAATATCTTCAACATTTATCATGAGAGCTAAAGAGCCATGTTCACATTTTGCAAAGGAAAATAGCTCGGGGGAGAATTGTGCAAGTGATCTGTCCCTCCAATTGTCAAAACAAAATTTTAAGGTGTCACCTGAGACAGCCTTGCAAGAGGCTATTCTCTTGAAGTCAGCAGTATTTTTAAGTGAGCTTTCCACCAATGTGAGCCCAACATTCTTTCTCCTGGTAACTCACATGAGTAGTACTTATCCCAAATCATGTTAACCCAAGGAAGATTTGCTCTTTAAAAGAACTTGTGCAGATTTTTCATGAGTAATGCTTTGTTGTGCACAACAAAATCCAAAATCCCTAGACCACCAATTTTTTTTGGCTGAGAGACCTTATCCCAAGCAATTAGAGTAGGGTCAGAGATCTCTTGTCCATACTTCCTGATAGAAATTTCTTGATGTATTTAATTAACTGTTCAATGATTCCAACAGGGCAGAGTAAGGGTACACATGAAGAAGATCGGAATTGTTGCAAAGACTGATTTATTGAGTTGAAGCCTGCCATCATATTGGGCCTGGCTGATAGCCCCCCGACCCATTGTATTCTGGACCATATTCCGACTCGTCTTGGTCCTTAGGTTGGGCCATATGTATGTATGGTCCTATCTATTGGGTATAACCCCGTCAAAAACCTTCCCAAACCGTTTTTTATGTTAATTTTATTATATCTATTATTATTTTTTTCATGCTTATTTTTTCTTTTTTTGGTTTCGTTTTTTCATTTCCCTATTTTTTTCGTGAATATTCTTTTGAAATCTCACCTCTCTGAATTTGTGAAGATTTTTTTAATTGTGAACCATGTTTTAAAATCATTAATATTTTTAGAAACCGCAAAGGTTTTTCAAATTCGTGTACATTGTTTTACAAATTCGTGATATTTTTTGAAACTGTGAACACTTTTTATTTTGTGAGCAGTTTCTGAATTAATGAACTTTTTTTCAAATACATCAACATGTTTACAAGTCACGGACATTTTATGAAATTGTGAACATTTAAAAAAATTGCAAACATTGTTTTTCATTTTCGGGAACTTTTTTGAATTCATTAACATTTTTTCAAATTTGAGAACATTTTTTTGAACTCATGAAGATTTTTTGAATTCGAGAACATTTTTTGAAATCGTGAAGATTTTCAATTTCATTTTTTCAAATCCTAAACATTTTTAATGAAGCTAAAAAAGAAGAAACGAAAGGAAAAAAGAAACAGTGGCTCCCAACCGCACATCGGCCGTCCAAAAACATGCGTGGGAGGTAGGGGGTGCGCGTTTGTGTGTTCTATGCGATGAACATGAGCTCTCCTTCTGCCGCCCGCTCTTCAAGATGAGTTCCTGACAGAAAAATATCACCTGGGCCACGTTGCCATTGTATATCAAGCAGCGCCCATATCATCGAGTTCCTCGAGAGCCCTCCACATTTCACACTTAAGATTTTAATTGCTCCCGGATAGCCACCATCCCCGGCGCCCAATTCATTCTCGAGGGAGATAGCAATACACGTTATTTCCAATTGGTTGCCAATGGCGACATCGAAAGAAGTGTATTTTTAGCCTCGAACAGGATGAGGGACTGATCGAAGGCCAGGAAGAGCTTAAGCGTTATATAACAAAATACTACAAGTCTCTATTTGGGGCTCCAGATGAAGGGAACTTCAGTCTCGATGAGACCCAAATAGATGATATCCCACAAGTCACGACTGAAGAGAATGATATCCTGACGGCACCTTTCTCTGAAGAGGAGGTGAGAGCTGCGGTGCTTCAAATGGAACACAATAAAGCTCCAGGACCTGATGGCTTCCCCGCAGAGTTCTATCACGAACTTCTGGGATGTCATCAAGACTGACCTAATGGAGTTGTTCAATTATCTTCATGCCGGCCAACTTGACCTATCCAGGCTAAATTTTGGAGAGATTGTTTTGTTGCCCAAGACAAAGGAGGCTGTACGGATTCAACAATACAGACCGATATGCCTCCTCAATGTCAGCTTCAAAATATTCACCAAAGTAGCGACTAATAGGCTCAATGTGGTTGCTGACCATGTTGTTCGGCCATCCCAAACGGCTTTCATGCAAGGAAGAAATATACTCGATGGAGTAGTTATCCTTCATGAGACCGTTCACGAGATGCACCGGAAGAACATGAGTGGGGTAGTATTGAAAATTGACTTTGAAAAGGCATATGATAAAGTCAAATGGTCGTTTCTACAGCAGACCCTGAGAATGAAAGGTTTCTCCGATAAGTGGCGTGAGTGGATCCAAAATTTCGTTAGTGGAGGCAGTGTGGCTATCAAAGTCAATGATGATGTAGGCCATTACTTCCAGACAAAAAAAGGATTACGTCAAGGTGACTCACTGTCTCCAATGTTATTTAACATTGTCGCTGACATGCTGGCTACTTTGATTGAACGCGCCAAACAGGATGGTCAAATTGCAGGAGTAGTGCCACATCTTGTCGATGGAGGACTCTCTATCTTGCAATATGCCGATGATACGATTCTTTTTATGGAACATGACATTGATAAGGCGAGAAATTTGAAACTTCTGCTTTCAGCTTTTGAGCAAATGTCAGGCTTGAAAATCAACTTCCATAAAAGTGAATTGTTCTGTTTTGGAGAAGCCAAGGAGACGGCTGCACAATATGCTGACTTGTTTGGATGTGCACAAGGCCAATTCCCGATTAAGTATTTGGGAATTCGGATTCATTATCGGCGTCTCACTAATGCGGAGTGGAAACATGTTGAAGAGCGATTGGAGAAACGGTTGAGCAGTTGGAAAGAAAAATTGCTCTTCATTGGTGGACGACTAGTTTTGATCAATTCTGTCCTCACCAACATGGTTCTCTACATGCTCTCATTTTTCCAACTACCCAAAGGGGTTCTGCAAAGGCTGGATTACTTCAGATCCAGATTTTTTTGGCAAGGAGACAGTGAAAAGAAAAAGTATAGACTAACCAAATGGAGCGTCGTTTGCCGACCGAAAGACCAAGGAGGCTTAGGTGTTCAGGACCTCCAGGTTAAGAATGATGCCTTACTCAGTAAATGGTTGTTCAAGCTACTTACTGAGGATGGTGTTTGGCAAACTATGCTACGCAACAAGTATTTGGGCCAAAAGGCGTTGTCCCAAGCATATTGGAAGCCCGGTGACTCGCATTTTTGGGCTGGTCTGATGGCGGTAAAGAAACATCTTTTCCGTTTCGGATCCTTCGCGATAAAGGACGGCTCGGAGATACGTTTCTGGGAGGACAAGTGGCTAGGACATACCACTCTCCGAGAACAGTACCCAGCATTGTACCGCATTGTACGCGATAAGAATGATACTCTTGCACATGTGATGACCACTTCCCCGCCAGATATATCATTTCGGAGGGATTTGGTTGGGCCCCGTCTTGTGTCATGGCAACATCTTCTATCCCGTTTGGATTCGATTAACTTGACACAAGGGCGGGATGTGTTTCTCTGGAATCTTACTACATCTGGGTCCTTCACAGTTGACTCTATGTATCGTGCACTATCGCACACAGAGATTCCAGTGGCCAATAATAAACAAATCTGGAAATCGAAGATGCCACTAAAAGTTAAGATTTTCATGTGGTATCTTCGGAGAGGAGTTGTGCTAACTAAAGACAACCTCGCTCGACGCAACTGGAAAGGAAGCAAGAAATGTAGTTTTTGTACTCATGACGAGACAATCAAACATCTCTTCTTTCAATGCAAGTTTGCGCGTTCTACATGGTCAGTTATCCAAATAGCGTCAAATTTGTATCCACCAACAAGTGTTACCAATGAAGGAAATATGCCCTAGAGGCAATAATAAAGTTATTATTTATTTCCTTACATATCATGATAAATGTTTATTATTCATGCTAGAATTGTATTAACCGGAAACATAATACATGTGTGGATATATAGACAAACAGAGTGTCACTAGTATGCCTCTACTTGACTAGCTTGTTAATCAAAGATGGTTAAGTTTCCTAACCATAGACAAAGGAGTTGTCATTTGATTAACAAGGTCACATCATTAGTTGAATGATCTGATTGACATGACCCATTCCAATAGCTTAGCACCCGATCGTTTAGTATGTTGCTATTGCTTTTGTTCATGACTTATACATGTCCCTTTGACTATGAGATTATGCAACTCCCGTTTACCGTAGGAACACTTTGTGTGCTACCAAACGTCACAACATAACTGGGTGATTATAAAGGTGCTCTACAGGTGTCTCCGAAAGTATTTGTTGGGTTGGCGTATTTCGAGATTAGGATTTGTCACTCCGAATGTCGGAGAGGTATCTCAGGGCCTTCTCGGTAATGCACATCACATAAGCCTTGCAAGCATTGCAACCAATGAGTTGGTTGCGGGATGATGTATTACGGAACGAGTAAAGAGACTTGCCGGTAACGAGATTGAACTAGGTATTGGATACCGACGATCGAATCTCGGGCAAGTAACATACTGATGGACAAAGGGAACAACGTATGTTGTTATGCGGTCTGACCGATAAAGATATTCGTAGAATATGTAGGAGCCAATATGGGCATCCAAGTCCCGCTATTGGTTATTGACCGGAGACGTGTCTCGGTCATGTCTACATTGTTCTCGAACCGTAGGGTCCGCACGCTTAAGGTTACGATGACAGTTATTATGAGTTTATGCATTTTGATGTACCGAAGGAGTTCGGAGTTCCGGATGTGATCACGGACATGACGAGGAGTCTCGGAATGGTCGAGACATAAAGATTGATATATTGGACGGCTATGTTCGGACATCGGAATGGTTCCGAGAGGTTTCGGATATTACCGGAGTGCCGAAGGGGTTACCGGAACCCCCCGGGGGAAGTATGGGCCTTATTGGGCCGCGAGGGGAGAGAGAGGGCCGCACCAGGAGGTGGCGCGCGCCCCCCCCATGAGGAGTCCGAATTGGACAAGGAGGGGGGGCGCGGCCCCCCTTTCCCTTTCCCTCTCCCTCTCCCTCTCCTTCCTTTCCCCCTTCCCCCTCCTAGTTGGACTAGGAAAGGGGAGTCCTACTCCCACTAGGAGGAGGACTCCCCCTCCCTTGGCGCGCCCCTAGGGCCGGCCGGCCCTTCCCCCTTGCTCCTTTATATACGGGGGCAGGGGGGCACCCCAGGACACACAATTGATCAACGTGATCGTTCCTTAGCCGTGTGCGGTGCCCCCCTCCACCATATTCCACCTTGGTTATATTGTCGCGGTGCTTAGGTGAAGCCCTGCGTCGGTAGTACATCAAGATCGTCACCACGCTGTCGTGCTGACGGAACTCTTCGCCGAAGCTTTGCTGGATCGGAGCCCGGGGAACGTCATCGAGCTGAACGTGTGCCAAGAACTCGGAGGTGCCGGAGTAACGGTGCTTGGATCGGTCGGATCGTGAAGACGTACGACTACATCAACCGCGTTGATATAACGCTTTCGCTTTCGGTCTACAAGGGTACGTAGACAACACTCTCCCCTCTCGTTGCTATGCATCACCATGATCTTGCGTGTCCCCAACAGTGGCATCCGAGCCTAGGTTTTATGGTTTGATGTTATTTGCACGAGTAGAACACAAGTGAGTTGTGG
The DNA here is from genome assembly GCA_032464435.1 of Aegilops umbellulata. Lineage (NCBI taxonomy): Eukaryota > Viridiplantae > Streptophyta > Magnoliopsida > Poales > Poaceae > Aegilops > Aegilops umbellulata. The sequence goes on along the minus strand of CP136055.1, from coordinate 236,181,338 downwards.
ACGATACAAGTCATACTGCCTACCAGCATGTCATACTTTGGTTCAGCGGTATTGTTGGATGAGACGACCCGGACCAACCTTACGCGTACGCTTACGCGAGACCGGTTCCCTCGACGTGCTTTGCACACAGATGGCTTGAGGGAGACTGTCTCACCAACTTTAGTTGAACCAAGTGTGGCTACGCCCGGTCCTTGAGAAGGTTAAAACGGAGTCTATTTGACAAACTATCGTTGTGGTTTTGATGCGTAGGTAAGATGAGTTCTTGCTTAAGCCCGTAGCAGCCACGTAAAACTTGCAACAAACAAAGTAGAGGACGTCTAACTTGTTTTTGCAGGGCATGTTATGATGTGATATGGTCAAGACATGATGCTATATTTTATCGTATGAGATGATCATGTTTTGTAACCGAGTTATCGGCAACCGACAGGAGCCGTATGGTTGTCGCTTTATTGTATGCAATGCAATCGCCCTGTAATGCTTTACTTTATTACTAAGCGGTAGCGATAGTCGTAGAAGCATAAGATTGGCGAGACGACAACGATGCTACGATGGAGATCAAGGTGTCGCGCCGGTGACAATGGTGATCATGATGGTGCTGCAGAGATGGAGATCACGAAGCACAAGATGATGATGACCATATCATATCACTTATATTGATTTGCATGTGATGTTTATCTTTTATGCATCTTATTTTGCTTTGATTGACGGTAGCATTATAAGATGATCTCTCACTAAATTATCAAGAAGTGTTCTCCCCGAGTATGCACCGTTGCCAAAGTTCGTCGTGCCCAGACACCACGTGATGATCGGGTGTGATAAGCTCTACGTCCATCTACAACGGGTGCAAGCCAGTTTTGCACACGCGGAATACTCGGGTTATACTTGACGAGCCTAGCATATGCAGATATGGCCTCGGAACACGGAGACCGAAAGGTCGAACGTGAATCATATAGTAGATATGATCAACATGATGATGTTCACCATTGAGAACTAATCCATTTCACGTGATGATCGGTTATGGTTTAGTTTGATTTGGATCACGTGATCACTTAGAAGATTAGAGGGATGTCTGTCTAAGTGGGAGTTCTTAAGTAATATGATTAATTGAACTTAAATTTATCATGAACTTAGTCCCTGATAGTATCTTGCTTGTTTATGTTAATTGTAGATAGATGGCTCGTGCTATTGTTCCGTTGAATTTTAATGCGTTCCTTGAGAAAGCAAAGTTGAAAGATGATGGTAGCAATTACACGGACTGGGTCCGTAACTTGAGGATTGTCCTCATTGCTGCACAGAAGAATTACGTCCTGGATGCACCGCTAGGTGCCAGGCCTGCTGCTGGAGCAACACCAGATGTTATGAACGTCTGGCAGAGCAAAGCTGATGACTACTCGATAGTTCAGTGTGCCATGCTTTACGGCTTAGAACCGGGACTTCAACGACGGTTTGAGAACCATGGAGCATATGAGATGTTCCAGGAGTTGAAGTTGATATTCAAACAGAATGCCCGGATTGAGAGATATGAGGTCTCCAATAAGTTCTATAGCTGCAAAATGGAAGAGAATGGGTCTGTCAGTGAGCACATACTCAGAATGTCTGGGTATTACAATCACTTGAGTCAACTGGGAGTTAATCTTCCGGATGATTGTGTCATTGACAGAATTCTTCAATCACTGCCACCAAGCTACAAAGGCTTCGTGATGAACTATAATATGCAAGGGATAGATAAGACTATGCCCGAGCTCTTCGCAATGCTAAAGGCTGCGGAGGTAGAAATCAAGAAGGAGCATCAAGTGTTGATGGTCAATAAGACCACCAGTTTCAAGAAGAAGGGCAAAGGGAAGAAGAAGGGGAACTTCAAGAAGAACAGAAAACAAGTTGCTGCTCAAGCGAAGAAACCCAAGTCTGGACCTAAGCCTGAAACTGAGTGCTTCTACTGCAAGCAGACTGGTCACTGGAAGCGGAACTGCCCCAAGTATCTGGCGGACAAGAAGGATGGCAAGGTGAACAAAGGTATATGTGATATACATGTTATTGATGTGTACCTTACTAGAGCTCGCAGTAGCACCTGGGTATTTGATACTGGTTCTGTTGCTAATATTTGCAACTCGAAACAGGGACTACGAATTAAGCGAACACTGGCAAAGGATGAGGTGACGATGCGCGTGGGAAATGGTTCCAAAGTCGATGTGATCGCGGGCGGCACGCTACCTCTACATCTACCTTCGGGATTAGTATTAGACCTAAGTAATTGTTATTTGGTGCCAGCGTTGAGCATGAACATTATATCTGGATCTTGTTTGATGCGAGACGGTTGTTCATTTAAATCAGAGAATAATGGTTGTTCTATTTATATGAATAATATCTTTTATGGTCATGCACCCTTGAAGAGTGGTCTATTTTTGATGAATCTCGATAGTAGTGATACACATATTCATAATGTTGAAACCAAAAGATGCAGAGTTGATAATGATAGTGCAACTTATTTGTGGCACTACCGTTTAGGTCATATCGGTGTAAAGCGCATGAAGAAACTCCATACTGATGGACTTTTGGAACCACTTTATTATGAATCACTTGGTACTTGCGAACCGTGCCTCTTAGGCAAGATGACTAAAACACCGTTCTCCGGTACTATGGAGAGAGCAACAGATTTATTGGAAATCGTACATACAGATGTATGTGGTCCGATGAATATTGAAGCTCGTGGCGGATATCGTTATTTTCTCACCTTCACAGATGATTTAAGCAGATATGGGTATATCTACTTAATGAAACACAAGTCTGAAACATTTGAAAAGTTCAAAGAATTTCAGAGTGAAGTTGAAAATCATCGTAACAAGAAAATAAAGTTTCTACGATCTGATCGTGGAGGAGAATATTTGAGTTACGAGTTTGGTCTACATTTGAAACAATGCGGAATAGTTTTGCAACTCATGCCACCCGGAACACCACAACGCAATGGTGTGTCCGAACGTCGTAATCGCACTTTACTAGATATGGTGCGATCTATGATGTCTCTTACAGATTTACCGCTATCGTTTTGGGGTTATGCTCTAGAGACGGCCGCATTCACGTTAAATAGGACACCATCAAAATCCGTTAAGACGACGCCTTATGAACTATGGTTTAGCAAGAAACCAAAGTTGTCGTTTCTTAAAGTTTGGGGCTGCGATGCTTATGTGAAAAAGCTTCAACCTGATAAGCTCGAACCCAAATCGGAGAAATGTGTCTTCATAGGATACCCAAAGGAAACAGTTGGGTATATCTTCTATCACAGATCCGAAGGCAAGACATTTGTTGCTAAAAATGGATCCTTTCTAGAGAAGGAGTTTCTCTCGAAAGAAGTGAGTGGGAGGAAAGTAGAACTTGATGAGGTAACTGTACCTGCTCCCTTATTGGAAAGTAGTTCATCACAGGAACCAGTTTCTGTGACATCTACACCAATCAGAGAAGAAGTTAGTGATGATGATCATGAAACTTCAGATCAAGTAACTGCTGAACCTCGTAGATCAACCAGAGTGAGATCCGCACCAGAGTGGTACGGCAATCCTATTCTGGAAATCATGCTACTAGATCATGACGAACCTACGAACTATGAAGAAGCGATGGTGAGCCTAGATTCCGCAAAATGGCTGGAAGCCATGAAATCTGAGATGGGATCCATGTAAAACAAAGTGTGGACTTTGGTTGACTTGCCCGAGGGTCGGCAAGCAATAGAGAACAAGTGGATCTTTAAAAAGAAGACTGACGCCGACGGTAATGTTACTGTCTACAAAGCTCGACTTGTCGCAAAGGGGTTTCGACAAGTTCAAGGGATTGACTACGATGAGACCTTCTCACCCGTAGCGATGCTTAAGTCTGTCCGAATCATGTTAGCAATTGCCGCATTTTATGATTATGAAATTTGGCAAATGGATGTAAAGACTGCATTCCTGAATGGGTTTCTGGAAGAAGAGTTGTATATGATGCAACCAGAAGGTTTTATTGATCCAAAGGGAGCTAACAAAGTATGCAAGCTCCAGCGATCCATTTAAGGACTGGTGCAAGCATCTCGGAGTTGGAATAAACGTTTTGATAGTGTGATCAAAGCATTTGGGTTTATACAGACTTTTGGAGAAGCCTGTATTTACAAGAAAGTGAGTGGGAGCTCTGTAGCATTTCTGATATTATATGTAGATGACATATTACTGATTGGAAATGATATAGATTTTCTGGATAGCATAAAGAGGTATTTGAATAAGAGTTTTTCAATGAAAGACCTCGGTGAAGCTGCTTACATATTGGGCATTAAGATCTATAGAGATAGATCAAGACGCTTAATTGGACTTTCACAAAGCACATACCTTGACAAGATTTTGAAGAAGTTCAAAATGGATCAAGCGAAGAAAGGGTTCTTGCCTGTATTGCAAGGTGTGAAGTTGAGTCAGACTCAATGCCCGACCACTGCAGAAGATAGAGAGAAGATGAAAGATGTTCCCTATGCTTCAGCCATAGGTTCTATCATGTATGCAATTCTGTGTACCAGACCTGATGTGTGCCTTGCTATAAGTTTAGCAGGGAGGTACTAAAGTAATCCAGGAGTGGATCACTGGACAGCGGTCAAGAATATCCTGAAGTACCTGAAAAGGACTAAGGAAATGTTTCTCGTGTATGGAGGTGACAAAGAACTCATCGTAAAGGGTTACGTTGATGCAAGCTTTGACACTGATCCGGACGATTCGAAATCGCAAACCGGATATGTATTTACATTAAACGGTGGAGCTGTCAGTTGGTGCAGTTCCAAACAAAGCGTCGTAGCGGGATCTACATGTGAAGCGGAGTACATAGCTGCTTCGGAAGCAGCAAATGAAGGAGTCTGGATGAAGGAGTTCATATCCGATCTAGGTGTCATACCTAGTGCATTGGGTCCAATGAAAATCTTTTGTGACAGTACTGGAGCAATAGCCTTGGCGAAGGAATCCAGATTTCACAAGAGAACAAAGCACATCAAGAGACGCTTCAATTCCATCCGGGACTTGGTCCAGGTGGGAGACATAGAGATTTGCAAGATACATACGGATCTGAATGTGGCAGACCCGTTGACTAAACCTCTTCCACGGGCAAAACATGATCAGCACCAAGACTCCATGGGTGTTAGAATCATTACTGTGTAGTCTAGATTATTGACTCTAGTGCAAGTGGGAGACTAAAGGAAATATGCCCTAGAGGCAATAATAAAGTTATTATTTATTTCCTTACATATCATGATAAATGTTTATTATTCATGCTAGATTTGTATTAACCCGAAACATAATACATGTGTGGATATATAGACAAACAGAGTATCACTAGTATGCCTCTACTTGACTAGCTTGTTAATCAAAGATGGTTAAGTTTCCTAACCATAGACAAAGGAGTTGTCATTTGATTAACAAGGTCACATCATTAGTTGAATGATCTGATTGACATGACCCATTCCAATAGCTTAGCACCCGATCGTTTAGTATGTTGCTATTGCTTTTGTTCATGACTTATACATGTTCCTTTGACTATGAGATTATGCAACTCCCGTTTACCGTAGGAACACTTTGTGTGCTACCAAACGTCACAACGTAACTGGGTGATTATAAAGGTGCTCTACAGGTGTCTCCGAAAGTATTTGTTGGGTTGGCGTATTTCGAGATTAGGATTTGTCACTCCGAATGTCGGAGAGGTATCTCAGGGCCTTCTCGGTAATGCACATCACATAAGCCTTGCAAGCATTGCAACCAATGAGTTGGTTGCGGGATGATGTATTACGGAACGAGTAAAGAGACTTGCCGGTAACGAGATTGAACTAGGTATTGGATACCGACGATCGAATCTCGGGCAAGTAACATACCGATGGACAAAGGGAACAACGTATGTTGTTATGCGGTCTGACCGATAAAGATATTCGTAGAATATGTAGGAGCCAATATGGGCATCCAGGTCCCGCTATTGGTTATTGACCGGAGACGTGTCTCGGTCATGTCTACATTGTTCTCGAACCGTAGGGTCCGCACGCTTAAGGTTACGATGACAGTTATTATGAGTTTATGCATTTTGATGTACCGAAGGAGTTCGGAGTCCCGGATGTGATCACGGACATGACGAGGAGTCTCGGAATGGTCGAGACATAAAGATTGATATATTGGACGGCTATGTTAGGACATCGGAATGGTTCCGAGAGGTTTCGGATATTACCGGAGTGCCGGAGGGGTTACCGGAACCCCCCGGGGGAAGTATGGGCCTTATTGGGCCGCGGGGGGAGAGAGAGGGCCGCACCAGGAGGTGGCGCGCGCCCCCCCATGAGGAGTCCGAATTGGACAAGGAGGGGGGGCGCGGCCCCCCTTTCCCTCTCCCTCTCCCTCTCCTTCCTTTCCCCCTTCCCCCTCCTAGTTGGACTAGGAAAGGGGAGTCCTACTCCCACTAGGAGGAGGACTCCCCCTCCCTTGGCGCGCCCCTAGGGCCGGCCGGCCCTTCCCCCTTGCTCCTTTATATACGGGGGCAGGGGGGCACCCCAGGACACACAATTGAGCAACGTGATCGTTCCTTTGCCGTGTGCGGTGCCCCCCTCCACCATATTCCACCTCGGTTATATTGTCGCGGTGCTTAGGCGAAGCCCTGCGTTGGTAGTACATCAAGATCGTCACCACGCCGTCATGCTGACGGAACTCTTCCCCGAAGCTTTGCTGGAACGGAGCCCGGGGAACGTCATCGAGCTGAACGTGTGCCAAGAACTCGGAGGTGCCGGAGTAACGGTGCTTGGATCGGTCGGATCGTGAAGACGTACGACTACATCAACCGCGTTGATATAACGCTTCCGCTTTCGGTCTACGAGGGTACGTAGACAACACTCTCCCCTCTCGTTGCTATGCATCACCATGATCTTGCGTGTGCGTAGGATTTTTTTTGAAATTACTACGTTCCCCAACAACCAATATATATGGTCACTGGCTTGATGGAATACCAAAAACTTTTAGTACGCTAATACGGGCGGGAGCGTCTGCCTTACTATGGTCGCTTTGGCTATGTAGAAATGATTGTGTTTTTAATGGCAAAATCTCTTCTCCTATGCAGGTTATTTACCGTTGTACGCACTGGCTTCGTATGTGGTCTACTCTGCACCGAACGGAGTACCAATCGCTATTCAAGACGGTGTGTATGCGGTTGGAGCTGGTGGTCAGGGAGGGTTTTACCCAACATGGGTGGCAGCATAATCTCCGAATCGGTCCACCTTCTCCGTCGACATAGGCATGGTTTCGGCCCCATATGGCTTTACTATTGCCACTTTGTCGTTTTTTATATCTTTTGTCAGACTATTTCTTTGATGGCTGTGTGCATCTTAGCTATGCAGAGGCCGGGTGTCGCTCTTTATGCTTTGTATCCGCTCGATGCTACATTTTGAGTTAATAAAAGCGCCCTTTATCGGAAAAAAAAATCCCGATGACTGTCCATATCATATTATTTGTAATGTCTGAATCTTGTCTCTAACCATTCATACTCTCCGTTCCTAAATATAAGGCTTTTTAAATTTTTAATATAAACCATATATGAAGCAAAATTAGTGAATGTACATTATAAAATATGTCTACATACATATGTAGTCCGTATTAAAATCTCTAAAAAAAATATTTTGCTATTTGATTAATTGACTGGGTGCCCGCACCATTGACAGTACCACCCGATGGGGTGTTCCTATCTTCGAATTGGCCGGCGATAATCAGCAACACCACACCACATTCTCCCCAAACTCCTGCCCTATCACCTGGGCTCTTGTAGCCCTGCCTCTTCACCAGCCCACAGAATGCCGTCCAGGCCGCCAGGTGGATACAACGTATTCTACAAGAAATCATTCATCACTAGAGCAGTGAATGTCCATAGACGCCAGGTGGAACGCCAACCCGCCCGGGACTGGTCTTTTTCACTATTTTGACCTTCTCAGAAAACTTAAGCACAAAAGAAACTCTCACCAATTTTATTTCCCGATCCGACCCTTTGGGTAACGCCACATGCCGTGGCATAGTTGGTCCACACAGAAACATCAAGCCATCCAGTAATTTTTTCCTTAATAGATAAGTGGCAAAATGGGCACATATTGTTGAAAACGCCACACCCTACGACGTTTCTACTTGGGCAGAAACGTCAAAGGCCTTGGCGTTCTTGCCTTGCCATGTCATGGCGTGTGGCGTTTCTGTGTAGACCAGCAACGACATGGCGTGTGGCGTTTCTAAAAAGGGTTAGATTGTAAAATATCTTTTGAGAGAGTTCATTTTGTGCTAGTGCTTGTAGTCGTCGCTAGGTGGTCTACGGATTTTGATATAATTTTCGTTATTTCTAGTGTTCGTTGTACTATCATGATTGAAAATGTATAGATTGAAAAATTTCTCGCAAAAAAAAAAGGTTTGCTGAGAAGGTCAAAACTGTGAAAAAGGCCCCGAGGACTCAGACACCATCAACCAACAACTAAGCCCATAACTAGCTTCTAACGGCTAGTAAATGTCCGTAGCGTGACGCGATGATGCTGCGTAGACATGCATGGGTGCATGGTAATCATCGTGTTCCTAGCTTAATCCAGGCAAATGCAGTAACGGAACTTGGTTGGGATGCTGGATCAGGAGCACGTCACGTGTATATTCGCACGCATTCGAGAGTGGAGCACACTAGTCTTTTCTTTTTTCCGAAACTTGGCTACACATAAATCATTCTAGTAATAAATATGTATGATTCCCGCAGAAAATTGAGTTAATGTAGTATGAAATGCTACTATCAACCTGTTCAACTTGAATTACAAGGTACGTGCTGGACTGCTCGTGACTAGAAAACGGCTCATTGATCTTCATTCTTCAAATGCGTAGCTTTCATTTTTATTTAGTTTTCTTTTTTTTTTCACGAATACGCTTGGAAGCGTATCTTTTCATTGATATGGGATAGAAAGTACAGGATTACATCGCGGTCGCGTGCACAAGAAGGCGCAACACGATGCAAGCGAGCATGGGGGGGGGGGGGGGAGGGATGCTCAGCCCTACAAAATCAGTTACATTACAGGAATAATAGTGCTAAGCCCTTTGGCTCCGGCGCGAGTCCAGGAGCGCGCCTCTTCTTGAATTGCCTCTAGTAGAGCGACGGTGGAGGGAGCTATCTTGTCGAAGATCACAGCATTACGATGGCGCCAAATGGACCAAGCCGTAAGCACCGCAATGGTGGAGATCCCACGACGCTTGTCGGTAGGGATGAGGGGAAGAGCCTCATTCAGCCAGTCAAAGAACCCAAGCAAACCATCCGGAGTCGCAACATTGGGACAGCACCAGGAGAGGATGCCCTGCCATATAGTGCGGGCAAACACGCACTCGACAAGGAGATGGTGCAGAGTCTCGGCCTGCTGCGAACACAACACACAGGCCGGTTCGTGCGGGAGGTCGCGGCGGGAGAGTCGATCTGCCGTCCAACAGCGATTGACGGATGCAAGGTAGATGAAGAACTTGACCGAGAGGGGGGCGCCAGTTTTCCAAACAATGCGCCGGTGCTCGGACGCCGTGGAACCCGTGAAAAGAGCATTGTAGCAAGATGCAGCAGAGTACTCGCCGTTATCCGTCCACTTCCAGCGGATGGTGTCGGGCTCGGTGGTGAGGTCGATGGACTGGAGCCTGCGCCATAGGTCCACGTATTGGAGCATGACCTCAGGTCCCGGAGAGCCACGGATGTCCCTGATCTAGGTGCGGTCGTGGAGGGCAGCCGCAACAGTGCGGGAACGGCGCGATCGATTTGGCACCAAGGCCACCAGGCTCGGGGCAAGCTCTTGGATGGAGCGGCCGTGCATCCATTTATCAGTCCAGAAGCGGCAAGAAGTACCATTGCCAAGGATCCAGAAGGTCGAGGCCCGGAAGAATTGAAGTGTCTCAGAATCCGTTGGCGGCTGGAGATGGGACCAGGGACGCGAACTGTCAGATGCAGCCAACCAGAGCCATCTGACGCGCAAAGAGATGCCCGTGCAGTGAAGGTCACGGATCCCGAGACCCCAAGCTCAACTGGACGGCAGACTCGTGCCCAACTGACAAGACAGGAGCCCGCACGAGCATCTTTGCGGCCATGCCAAAGAAAATCTCGAATGATCCTGTTCACCTTCTTGAGGATAGGAGGGGAGAGCGACATGGCGAGAAGGATGTGCACGGGCATGGCTGTAAGAACCTGCCGGACCAGAGCCAGGCGCTCTCCACGTGAAAGCAGCGCAACCTTCCAGGTTGCTAGCTTACGGAGCATTTTGTCGGCGATGTGTTGGAGCTGGGAAGCCGGCACTTTACGAAGGGAGTGGGGGAGCCCGAGGTATCGGATCGGGAAATCTACAACTGGGCAGGCCAGAGCGGCGCCAATAGCGCCAGACATCTCATCGGGGCACTGAATCGGGGCCGCCGAGCATTTGGTGAAGTTGGTGCGCAGGCCAGAAGCGGCTCCAAAGAAGTCCAAGATGCCACTGACCATGGAGAGCTCGAAGGGATCGGGGTGGCAAAAGATTACCACATCGTCCGCCAAGAGAGAGACGCTCGAAGCAGCTTGACGCTCCGGGAGGCGACGGATGACGCCAGTCGTCACCGCATGCTGGAGCAGAGAATTTAAGACGTCGATAACCAAAGTGAACAGCATCGGGGAGACCGGGTCGCCCTGCCGGAGGCCCTGGTGGTGGGCGATGGGAGGGCCTGGGTTGCCATTAATCATCACTCTAGTGGAGGCCGTGGAAGTGAGGATGGAGATCCACTCTCTCCAGCGTGGACCAAAGCCCAGATGCTCCAAAACCTGGAGGTGGAAGGGCCAGGAGACCGAATCGAAGGCTCGAGCGATGTCCAGCTTGAGAAGAACACGGGGGAGCTGAAGCCTGTGCAGCTGTCTTGCCGTTTGCTGGACGAGGATGAAGTTGTCGTGCACACTCCTACCCGCGATGAAGGCACTCTGATTGGATGAAACCATCTCGCCCAGGCGAGGAGCCAGCCGGAGAGATAGAACTTTAGCGAACAGCTTGGCAACAAGGTGGATGAGGCTAATAGGCCGGTAGTCAGTAAGGGAGGCCGCATCAGGTTTCTTGGGGATCAAGGTAATAAGAGCCTCATTAAGCCTCTGGAATGCACGACCGTTCAGTGCGTAGAGCTTGTCAAAGACGGCGCAGAGGTCATGCTTTATGATGTCCCAGCAGGAGCAGAGGAATTCGGCGGTGAACCCATCGGGACCCGGTGCCTTGCCAGAGGGAAGTTTCTTGACAGCCTCCCAAATCTCGTCAGGTGAGAACGGTGCTTCGAGCTCAGACAAGTCGAAGGAGCGGTGGTGGATAGCATCGAGGTCAACAGTGAACTCTCGACCTTCCTGGTGGCCGAGAATGGAGGAGAAATGGTCAAACGCCACCTGGGCAAGATTGTCATCATCGGAAACATGATTACCATCGACAGTGAGATTGAAGATTTTGTTCTTGGCAGCACGGTGGGACACATGAATTTTAGAGAAGGCAGCGAAGGCCTCGCCCTCCTTGAGCCAACGCAGCCGAATGCGTTGCCGCGCAATAGATCGCTCGAGAGAAGCGAGCCCGAGGTATTTGCACTTGAGTTCACGCCGCAACCACGCCTCCGCGGGAGTAAGCGACCGGAAGTCCTGGGCTGCGTCAAAGCGTGCAATAAGCTCGCGGGTGACACCAAGCTGAGTGGTGATGTTATTGATGACACGAGAGCTCCATTGTTGTAGGCAGCGGGCCGTGGCTTTGAGACGAGAAAAGAAGCGCCGGAATGGGTCCGGGTCGGGAGCGACAGAGTTCCAAGCCGCCAACACCGTAGATTGAAAACCTTCGAGCTTGGGCCAGAATCTCTGGAAGTGGAAGCGTCGACCTCCCGGGGAACGAACGGCACAGTCCAGGAGCAGGGGGCTGTGGTCAGATGCCGCGGACGAGAGACACCGGAGAAGGCAATGGGGTTGAGCCGTTTCCCAAGAAGGTGTGCAAAGCACGCCGTCATTGCGGACGAGGGTAGGATTAGTTTGCTCGTTAGACCAGGTGTAACGCCGTCCGTGCATGTACATGTCATATAGCCCATGGTCTGAGATAAAACGTCGAAAGCGGTGCATGGAGCGCCGAGAGATGCGGTTGTTATTCTTGTCCGTGGTCGAGGTAATCATGTTGAAGTCGCCTCCAATGAGCCAGGGGCCAGCAATATTAGCGCGGAGGTCTTGTAACTCATCCAGGAAAGCCATCTTGGCGTCGTCCCCTTGGGGGCCGTACACCCCAGTGAGCCACCAGTGTGGGCCACCCGTGATGGAGCTCACGGCGGCGGAAACATGATGATCGCCAATCGCCGGATTGGTAAGGGATACTAGGCTGCTCTGCCAGGCAAGAAGGATTCCGCCCCGGGTATCAATCGCCGGAAGAAAGAAAAAGCCATCAAACGAGCTGCCTAGAGTCTCGAAGACGATCGCAGCAGAGACCACGGAGAGCTTGGTCTCTTGAAGACAAACAATAGAGGGGGACACGGGGGCAATAACAGATCGAACGGCGACACGCTTAGCCCGGTTGTTAAGGCCTCGGACATTCCAGAAAATCGCTTTAAAGATAATATCCATGAAAAGGATTAGTACACGATTGTTGAGACACCCAACGCTCATGCCACGAGCTGGCATGACGGTGGGGAGGAGGGAGCAAGTCCATCCAGGACCGACTGGGGGCGGTGCCACCCATAGAAATTGGCGAAAGCGCGCACGACTTCGGACGCCAGAGGCCGCTCAAAGAGCTTGTAGTAGCGGTCCAGAATGGCATCCGACACCGGATCATCATCCTTGAGTAAACCCAGTCGTAGAAGAAGAACCCGCTTGGCCTTAGCTTCGGAATCAAGCCCTCGGTCCGCTTTGGCGATGCGCATGCTCCGACGGGGGGTGAAGTTTGGCGGGACCATGCAACGGCCACGACGAGGACCAGGGGTGGGCAGAACGGGGGTGACCGCAGTTGAAATGGAAGCCAAAAAGCTCTGGAGCTGCGGTACGTGAACAGGAGAGCATTGCATGGCCATGCATGGGGAGGGGCGACGTGGCTCTCCCTGGGCCGCGGGTGCGGGCGGGCCAGCATGGTCCACCGTATCAACCCGAGGCGCAGCAAGGGGGGTGGAGGGATCCGAGGCAGGGGCGGGATCCGAGGCAGGGATGTGATCCTCTTCGCAATCCGCGCGGATCAGGGAATTGGTCAGCACTGGGCCCGAATCGGGCATCGCCGGCTGCAGAAGTGCCGCATCCTGATCCTGAGCACAGCCAGCGGGCCCGGCGTCAGGGTCGACCGGGCCAGGGCATGCCTCGAGGGCAGAGGGAATCAAATCAGGCTGCATCCCCAGGGTTGGCTATGGATGGGGGCCACCAGACCGATCCGCGGGGGAGGGAGGAATAGCATCAGGAGCGCTGGCGGGAGAAGCTTCTGGAGCCGCGGGATGGACACGCGGCGAAGCATGAGTGGCCAGGCGACGGTCAGCAGAGGCGGACGGAGATGGACCCAACGGAACTTGGACCCTGCAAGTTTGAACGGTCTTTGATGGCCCCACACGAGTCGTCTCCGAGTCCAAAGGCGAGGAAGGCCACGTCAGGCGCAGGGCAGGTGGGACCCGGGAAGCTGGCGTGTCGGACAGACGCAGGGCAGGCGGGACCCTGGTGACGGGCGCATGGGCGGAAGGATGGGGGCCAAGAATGCCTTGCCAGCCACGGTGAGGAAGCGACCGGCGGCGAGAGCTCCGGCCACCAGACGAACCAGAGCGTGGAGGGCGGCGGGCCGACCGACCCGACGGGCGGTGGGGAGGGTGCTCATGGCGACGGGGCCATGGGCCCGGGACCGGGGGGGAACCATGATCAGGGGCGTCCGCATCGCCCGGGCCAGAATCCGGCGACGGAGGGGGAGGACTTGGCAGACGATAATCCTCAGTCTCATCGACATGAATGGAGACCGGAAAGCGGATGAGCGACCTTCGAATCGGAAAACGCGATCCGGGTCGGCGCGGTGGTCAATCCCGTCGCGCACCGGCAAAAGGAGCTCAGACGAGCGCGGGATGCAGTCGGGGTTGGTAGTCCAAGCAAGCAGACGGAATTCCGACATGTCCAGGCCGGAGCTTGTCTCCGGCGCCAGGTCGTCAATGAGACAGAACGGCGTGAGGAGGAATTCCGCGGCGGAACGGGACCAAGCGTGGTCGGGGATGCCACGAATGGAGATGCGCACCCGAAAGCGGGCGGTCACCGGCTCACCGCCGGCAAGGTGACTCCAGGGGGTAAACACAAGCCGGAAGCGTGGGGCGCGCAGGCTACGGGCCGCCACCCGGGCACGGTCCTCCCTGGTCCGGAAGCGGATGAGAAAGTCGTCAGGGAAGTGGCGGTGCACAGAGAACGCACGGCGATGGAGGTTGAATCGCTCCATGAGCGCCGCGGAAACCTCCTCCACGGAGATGCCGCCGCGGTTGCCGGCCACGGTTGCCACGAGCGCAGACTGAAGCTCAAGCTCAGCCTCCGTCATTTCCTCACTCCAGGGGAGGAAGCAGATCACCGTCGCGGGTCGCAAGGAGGGGTGGCCGGACATCGGGGAGGGGACTGCCGTGGACGAACCAGACCGCATCGCTGGGGAGGACGACGAGGTTGGCATGGAGACCCGCGGCGAAGCCACGGGCAGGGAGGCGGACGCCAAGGTCGTAGGCGAGGACGGCACGGACCGAGCCCCGGAGGACGCGGGGCCCGATGGCCCGGCAACGCTCGCCGCAGAAGACCCGGGGGAGTGGGCGCGGGGGCGCTTGTGGGGCGGTGAACCAGAGAGGTGGGGGCACGGCGCCGAACAGAACCGAGCAACATGACCATAATGACGGCAGCGCCGGCAGCGAACATCGCGCCGACACTCCGCAGGACGGTGGTTGGGGGAGGGGCTGAGGCAGCGCGGGCACTCAGTTGGCCGCGGGGAGGCGGGATCTCGCTGGAGCGCAGCTCGGTCGCGACGAGAAGGACGTGGGCGCGGACGAGGACGACGGTCACGCCCACGGCCGCGGACCTCAGTCCATCCCTCCGGTAGGTCCAGATGCTCCTCCACCGGAGGCACGCGGTGGATCTCAGAGTGTGGACGTGGACGGGCGACCGGCGGGGAAGGGGAAGGCGACGGGGGGAGGATCACGGCCTGGGCGTAGGTGGCGGGACGGGGCGAGCCCGGGGAGCCGGTCGGGCTAGCATCACGCCAGCGAAGCTCCCAAGTCCGCCCATGGCCAGGGGAGGGGGAGGGGGAGGCCATGACCGCAACCAGCGGGAGCGCCGGAGAGAACGTGGACGCCGGGGCCGGAGCGGCCACCGGCAGGAGGCGGGAGCAGTGGAAGGGAGCAGGAGCAGGAGAAGCCGCCGCAGCGTTCTCTCTCCTGAATCCTGGTGGATGGATGTGTGGAATGCTTCTTATTTAGTTTTGCGAACACGCAAAAGGTTTGCGTGCCGATGTATATTAACTAGCTATGTTGCCACTTTTCTCTCTTTCTTCATTTATTGTTTGCCACATCACCTATCTTATCTAGATATGTGTGATGTTACTTTCATTGTGGATGTCTTAGAGGCATCAGCGGAGCTATGTGCACTTCTGGATTGAAGAAAAAAAATAGTCATTAGCCCCTCCAAACAATCATATTTCCTTATTAGCCCTCCTTGCCGTTCTCTACTAGCTCCGCCACTGACTAGAGGAAGGAAAATAGTACATGGTGTCCGGCGGCAGGCCGCGGTTACAGGGGACGATCCAATTGTGCCTAGCAGGCAACCAGAATGTCGCAGTAACAAAGACAATGCCCTACAAATGAGAGGAATCTATCTCCAAATATCAGCCAACCCTTTTGCCCCAGAGATCTTCCACATCTCGGCGTCCTCTTCGATATACCGACAAAACTCTCGAGCCACGACTGCTGAGCGTTGGAAGACGCGGTTGTTGCCTTCCTTCCACGGCGTCCACACAGTGAGGATGGCCACAAAATCGAAACATTTGCGCTGCACGTGAGGAATTAGATCACGACTACCCGACCAACATTCGATGAGCAAGGCGTTGTTCTTTTCTATAAGGAGGAATATCCCGACCTCTGCATGTGAATGATGCATGCATCCATATTATTAAGCAAAAATGTCGCACAAAAGCTCTACGATACAAAAGCCGCTCTCGAAAGAGCCAAAGTAAGGTAAATAATAAATTTTCTACAACTAGCGAGAATAGAACAAGATGACTAAACACCTAGGTTATTATTGGACCGTCATCTAAACCAGTTGTACCCAATAGTCATATGCTCCTTGGCTTCCGCATGACTGAGTAAGGATCACATACGGATCCAAGACATGGCTCTGTATATGACCTGCAAATTTTTTTATGGGAGGTTGCCTCTTAAAAATCATGTTATTTCTGCAGTTCCATATAGCCTACAGTAATGCACATAGTCCTATCTGATAAGACGGGAACGTGTGGTTCCTGGGTGTATATACACCCTATATGAAAAAATAAATTACCAATTCAAAAAAAGTCAAAAAAATCTGAAAATATTTTTGAAATAAACTTGGCCTTCTATTATACTTATGAGAAAATTTTCATAAAAATAGAATCATCCTTTGACTTCTTTTCGAAAAAGACAGATTTTTGGTCAAAATAGTGTGAATAGTGACCTATAATAGCAAATAATGTTTGTCTTTTTGGCCCTGAAGTCAATGTTGGTTTTTTTTTCTGAAAATTTATATACTAATGCAAAACAAAGTCAAGTTTAATCTAAAATTACTTTTGAACTATTTTGACTTTTTCCTTAATTATTAAAAATCACATATAGGGTGTATATACAATCAGAACCAAAGTGTATTTCCCTATATCAGTATGTCCTGCAATACTCGGCTCCACTCCATCTAGCCACGATCCAAATAATGTGTTAATAATAGACGGAAGGCTAACATTAAAGGCCACTTGAATCGTACACCATAAAAGTTCGGCGAGCGGACATTTTAGAAAGAGGTGTTTTATACTCTCATCTTGATCACAAAAACAACATCGCTTACTACCCTCCCATCTTCGTTTGGTTAAGTTATCCTTTGTAAGAATCACTTCCTTGTGAATGAACCACTTGAACGAACCACATGAATATGATGTCTAGTTGGCCTAGGCCGCAGTGAGCAAGTGTTGAATGCCACACCTCCCTGTTGAGTAAATAGGTAATTTTTCGATTAAATTAATCCACGAGTAAATCACTAGCATGGCATTGACTAAGTTGATGATGTACTGACTCTGATCTAAACATGCACGTACTAAGCAAACAGTAGACAAATCTACACATACTGCTAGTACTGAAAATACGAAAATAATCAGGAGCGGGATAAACACGTTATACCCTCCAATAGGCCATGCAGACGCCGCGGCGGTGGTGGCGGCAGCAGCATCCTCGGCGGCCTTCTTGTGGGCTTCAGCTTTCTCGGCAGCGGCACAGTCGGCATCGGTGGACATGGTGATGATGAAGGAGACGCGGACGTAGAGGAAGTAGACGATCGGAAGCGAGCAGTCGCGTAATCGCTGCCCAAAAACCTATTCGCTCCTCACCCCGTACAGGAACCAGAAGGGCGTGGTTTCGGAGACCTGCTCTCCCGTCGACCGTGTACGCGGCGGACGGGGTTATGCCTCTAAGTCGTGCTTCGACACGTGGGAGATATAGCCGCATCGAGGGCGTTACATAAAAGCTGTCAGAAAATTAAGAAACTCCGGAGTGATAGCGTTGGACTATGTCCATACGGCTAAGAATCTGGCAGATCCCTTTACGAAAGGGCTATCACGTGTTGTGATAGAGAATGAATCGAGGGAGATGGGTATGAGACCCACATGAGTTGCCATGGTGGTAACCCAACCTATGTGATCGGAGATCCCGTGAAGTAGGACCTAGGAAAACAAGCCAGTGGTGAACTGAGGAGAGTAACTATACTAACCCACTCCGTTGGAGATGCAATACTCTCGATACTGTATGGTAGGATGACTACTGTCTTAATGTGTTCCAAAGCTTATAAAAGCAAGATGCTATCCTACAGAGCGATCTTTGGAGGAACACACCTATATGAGCCCGACTGCTGGTCACAGTCTATGAGATTGGGGTGATCTCTAGTAAGCTCATGAATAGGCCAGGAGTGTGACTTATATGCTCCACCCGAGGGGTCAGCCTTCGGTAGCCCAGTACTAGTAAGACATGTGGTGAAACTTCTTTACGCCGAACTGACAATTCAAGGCATAGTCCATTGTTCAGTTGTGAAGGAGTGTAGCTGCTTGCTCTAGGTGAAGTTCAACCTTAACAGGTCTTCACTAAAACACTGGTATATCAAAACAACAATTGGAACAGAGGACACAATGGGCCCTCGAGATCTGGTGGGGGATTGCTGAAATTTGAGATGGGCTCTAGGCCCATATAGCAATTTCTGAAAAATCTCTAAGGGCCCATGTGGGTTATATGGCACTAGGTGTAGTGGGAAGTTTAGTCCCACCCCGAAAGTGGAAGAAGAGTTGGAGTGGTTTATAAGGGTTTCTCTTCTACATGCTATTGGAGCTTGAGAAGAGAAGAGGCCCTCGCGCACTCCTCCTCCGCCGCCCGCCTCGCCACGCCACGCCACGTCTCGTCACGACGCGCCACACCACGGGATTGAGCTGAGCCGAGCTCACACCTACGCGCTTATTTTTGTCAGTCACTAACGGAGAGTTCTCTGACAGCTGGGTCACGTTCTGAGACGTCGGATCGTGGGCTGTCACGGACTCGGACGTGGGTCGAGCCCACGTCTCTCCACGCGGCTGCGCCTATAAGTATGCGGTGTCTCCTAACCCTAGCCGCCACGAACAGATCACATCTGCTCACGCGCACGCCCACCGTCGTTCCTTTGCTGCTGCTGTCGCCGGTGACTCCATCGCAATGTCGCAAGTGAGGTAATCTTCACGCAACCCATGTAATACATAAGGGAAAAGATACATAGTTGGCTTACAGTCGCCACTTCACACAAATACATGAATAAAACATTACATCATACAGCTACAATCAGGGCCCGACTACGGAGCCAAAATAAAAGAAGAAACCCCAAAAGCGACAAAGGACCAAGATCGACCCCAACTGGGCTCCACTACTGATCGACTAGAACGAAACAACATAAAGGACAAGATCTTCATCGAACTCCTCCTTGAGCTCGGGTGCGTCACCTGCACGGTCTCGTCGGCACCTGCAAACTGGTATTGGAAGTATCTGGTGAGTCACGAGGACTCAGCAATCTCACACCCGCGAGATCAAGACTATTTAAGCTTAAAGGTAGGGTAAAAGGTATGAGGTGGAGCTGCAGCAAGCGACTAGCATATATGGTGGCTAACAAACGCAAATGAGAGCGAGAAGAGAAGGTAAAAGCACGGTCGAACAACTATGATCAAGAAGTGATCCTGAAACTACTTACGTCAGACATAACTCCAACAACCGTGTTCACTTCCCGGACCCCGCCGAGAAGAGACCATCACGGTTACACACGCGGTTGGTGTATTTTAATTAACATCAACTTCGGGTTTTCTACAACCGGACATTAACAAATTCCCATCTGCCACATAACCGCGGGCACGGCTTTCGAAAGTTCAAACTCTGCAGGGGTGTCCCAACTTAGCCCATCATAAGCTCTCGCGATCAAAGAAGGATATTCCTTCTCCCCGGGAAGACCCGATCAGTCTCGGAATCCCGGCTACAAGACATTTCGACAGTAATAAAACAAGTCCAGCAAAACCGCCCGATGCGCCGACATCCTGATAGGAGCTGCACATATCTCGTTCTCAGGGCAACACCGGGTAAGCGAAGCGTACAGGTACCAACATAACCCAAGTTGCCAAGGGACGGTCCCGCACGGTGCTCTAGTTTGGACCAACACTTAGACAAGCATTGGCCCGGGGGGCTAAATAAAGATGACCCTTGGGTTAATTACTCCCAAGGGAAAGTAGGTGGTGGTGAGGCAAATGGTAAAACCAAGGTTGGGCCTCGCTGGAAAAGTCTTATTCAAAGCGAACTGTCAAGGGGGTCCCATAAATCACCCAACCGCGTTAGGGACGCAAAATCCGGGAACATAACACCGATATGACGGAAACTAGGGCGGCAAGAGTGGAACAAAACACCAGGCATAAGGCCGAGCCTTCCACCCTTTGCCAAGTATATAGATGCGTTAATAATATAAAAGGTATTGTGATATCCCAACAAGTAAACATGTTCCCATCAAGGAACAACATCGCCATGTTCCAACAAGGAACAAACTTCATCTTCACCTGCAACTAACAACGCTATAAGAGGGGCTGAGCAAAGCGGTAACATGGCCAAACAACGGTTTGCTAGGACAAGGTGGGTTAGAGGCTTGGTTTAACAATATGGGAGGCATGATAAGCAAGTGGTAGGTATCGCAGCATAGGCATAGCAAAAGAGCGAGCAATCTAGCAAGCAAAGATAGAAGTGATTTTGAGGGTATGGTCATCTTGCCTGAGATCCCGCTAGGAAGAAGAACGAGTCCATGAAGAAGACAAGCGGACGTAGTCGAGCGGATCCTCACAACTCCGGAACGAAACCGAAGCTAACGAGAGAAGCAACCCGGAAAGAAACAAACAACATAGTAAACAACCAACACATAAACATGGCATGATGCACAATCAAGTATGATGCATGCCCGGTTTAATGATTCATGGCATGGCAAATGCAACAAACAACGCTACAAATTAAGTGGAGCTCAATATGCAACGAGTTGCATATTGACGGGACACCACATCAAATATTTAGTTCGATCTTGTTTAAGTATCCAACATTATTAAATGTTGTTAAATATGGCAAGAGGGTGAAGCAAATGAATACTACCTATCTAGGCAAGTTTAAATGAGGCCGGAAGCAACGAACAACAATTCCGGAAACTCCTCATGAGCATATAATAGATTTGGTACTGATCTGCCCTAAACCATATTTTATAGTTATTAAACATGCAAGATGATGACACCATGTTAAACTAGGCAAAATTCTACCCCATTTACATATAAAGATTATTAAAATCGGAGCTACGGTTATTTAGTTATGGAATAAATCATTTTAACATGGCATTTAGCAAAATAAATGCAAACAACAATTTTAATCATTTTAAATGTGGTTATCATGATGCGGATGACAATTTCAAGTTTTATGAAATTTTATGAAAATGTTAACATGAGCATATTATGAAGCATTTGGTCACCATGGCGGAACGAAAGGGGTGCCACGGCAACAAATTCGAAAATGGTGCCACGGCAACATATCGGTTTCCGGTACTCGATTGAGATACCGGTGCAAAAGGAAACGTGGCGAGAGCGTGACACGTGATAGAAGGTGGGGTGATCCCGGTTACCGGGTTTCCCACGAGTCGGTGGCATGGCAACGAGGGACAATTCAGACACGGTGAAAAACGGTGCATCTCATTCAACACATGCATTCGGTCCAAGGCGGTCGTCTTGTTATTATACCTTTGTAGCGTGCATTTTTCGAAGCGGATCAAGTTCGTAGAGGGAAGTAGACGTTCTCGCGATGTAGTGGAAGTAGTTGTACACGGCGACGGTAGAGGTTCGGGGTCAACGACACGGAACTTGACGTCCACGAGGTCTTCGAGGGTCGACGGTAGTGGTACTCGGTCGTTTTGAAGAGGTACTTGGGGTCTTCGAACTTGCCGGTCTCGTTCGCGTGACGGCGGTGGACGAACTTGACGGTCCCCGTCGTCCTGGTACTTGGCGTTACCCGGTTCGGTGACCGTTTTCGGCATCGGACGTCGAGGTACTTAGCGGATCCGTGGAGCTCGCGGTCTGTCGTGGTACTTGACGAAAACCATGAAGAGGATACTTGTACTTGCATCATCGTGGAAGTGGTCGTTCGGGCTCCCGTGCGTACTTGGTGGTCTTGGTCTCCGCAGCGTAGTTGTACAAAAACATCATCGGACTTGGACGAACCCAGTGGTGTGCACAGGCAGTGGTGGTCGTCCATGGAGGGCGCTAGTTGCCAGAGAAGGGCCACGCCACGGGGCTCAGCGAGGAAGGCAGCGCGCAGGAAGAGCAGCTGCAGCAGGGCAGCGTCGCTGCAGGCACGGGAGGAGGAAGGCCGACGGAGATGCAACAGAGATGGGCGCAGGCGTCGCACTTGCCGACACCGGCCGCGGGAGGTCGCCGGGGTTCCGTTCCTGGAGCCGGAATGGAGGGGGCGCACCGGCGAGGAGAGGACGCCGGCTTGACGCGGCTCCGGCGACGGGGCGTGATGCAGGGGACGCAGACGAGGTCGAGGAGGCCAGGTCGGGGACGGAACTGGACGGCGGCTTGTGTCTGCTGGTGGTGGCGATGGGCTCGGGGAGGCGTCGGACTTGCTGGATCCAGGCGAGGGCGACGTTCTCCGGGCCAAACGAAGCAGGGCGGCGACGGGAGTCGGCGGGGTGCAGGCGAGGTCGCGGGGCAGCGATGGCCGCCGGAGGCGGGGACGCGGGGTCGCGATGGCGACGGCGGGCCGGCTCGAGGCCACGGCCATGGCGTCAGGCGGAGCGAGGGAGGAGAGGGAGGCGAGAGTGGGGAATCGAGGGAGAGAGGGGATCGAGCGCTGGGGCTGAGAGGGAACGAGGTGCTGTGGGAGGGAGAGGGTGAGCGCGATGCGGCGCTCCTGGCGGCGGGGGAGGAGAACGAAGGAGAGGGTGAGCGGTCGGGGAGGCTAGGGTTCAGTGGGCGCTGGGCTGGGCCTAGATGGGCCTGCGCGGGAGGTTGGGAGCTGCTGGGCTCCTTCTCTCACTCTCTCTAATAAAGAAAAAAAAGAAAAAAACAGAGGTAAAGAAAGAAAAGAAAGAGGGGTTAGAGAAAGAAGTTGAGCGTACGGTTAATTTTCCCGAACTCGTAAAAATGAGCTTGATCCAAGAAAATAGAAGTTAGCGCGTGTGTGAAGATTGAATTCGAAGTCGTTTGAATTAAATTCAAATGAGTTTGAATAAGAAGTGGGTATTCGGTAGGTCCAAAAAATATTGAGAGTTTAGGTGGAGCTCCGGAAAATGATGAAAGGACAAGTGGCAAAGTTAGAGGCCAAGAGTTGAAACAATAAAAGGCATTGGGATTTTGCAAGTGTTTTATGGTGAATCCAAAGAATGGATTATTTTATAATAGCTCCACTAATATCGGGAGGATATGTTTTAAAGAGAATCACCATGTGAATTCCCTCGATTTAAATGGATCAAAGATCCATGCCATTTATTTAGTTGAGAAGCAAAAGATTTATGACATGATGCAGTGCACATGATGCAAAGATATGAAATGCATGACACGCAAGCAAAAAACGAGGCAACAACAGCAACTAAGCGGAGGACACCTGGCACATCGGTCTCGGGGCGTTACAACACTCCACCACTACAAGAGGATGTCGTCCCGAGATCTAGAATGGCACCGGAGGGGAAAACGGAAGAGAAAAAGAAGAGGTAAAGCTAAGTTGCTTCTTTGACAAACGAGTGAAACCAAAGAACCTTGAGAGGTTGAGCAAAACGAAAGAAAGAATGCCATGGAGATGAACGAAATGAAATACTTCGTTGGACAAGGAACAGGGAATACGGCAAGAAAGAAGAGCTTAAGTGACAAGATAGACGTTGAAACCACTCCGGTTGAAACAAGATGTACAAGGAACGATAAAGAACAATTACAACAACACTCCGGTTAAATGGATAAGCACGAAAAGAACACGATCTTCACAATTCAAGATGATGAGCGAAGAGAGCAACATCACACTGCCTCCGGAAGAAGGAATAGAAGATAGATCGTTGGGATAAGGGACAAAAAAGAAAATGACGACTTCTGCCACAAATGAGCTTGTAAAAGCATCTTTAGGAGAAGGGTCGAACGAAGTTGTTGGAAAAGCAACAACAACAAAAGAGTAGGCTTGATGTGGGCTTATGGAAAACTTCTCAAAACTATGAGGTGAGCTTCTGCCACCAACGGAAACAAATGATTGGATTGATATCAACAAGGAGATGAGAAACTTATTTCACCGGGAGGACAAACGAAGAATTTGGGTCATTGATAAGCACCATAAATAGCAACAATCCTTAGGGAAAGCTTTAGGTGAAATATAACCCAAGATAACTCCAATGAAGGGATTGATGGATTTTAAATACCTCATTCTTGACAACATGTGAGTCATGAGACATGAACTCCAATTATCAAGAATGACATAATACCACCTCGAATGATACGGTTGACAGGATTGCACTTTAAAATGGAAGATAAAGAATACTTGGCTCCTCTGAAAAGAATCTCGATGAACACTTCGAGAAGGAATTAAATCCTTGATGAACCATCATGTAGAGCCTCCATGAAGAACTCCGGTAATAAAAGAATGATCACAAAAAAATGAAGGATGAGAAGAATAAGGTTGAAGCCTTGCAATGATTAGATGGATCTCCGTGGTGATATAATTGCGAGAGCTTGGAACTCCGGAAATGAAAAGATGAAGCATCTCGAACTGAGAAATGTGACAAGATGAACAACTCTGGAAAGAAGAAACTAGACCACTTGGATGAAACAAGAACAAGAATTACATTATGCTTATCCTTCACCAATTTAAATTGATGACAAGCAATGGATTTGGCATACTACTTATTCTCGTAGAAAGGATTAAGATAGATATGGCGCAAACTTGGGAAGGTCTTCCACAAACCACCGGTAGGATTGGAAAGAACGAATTAATCTATATGATAACAAAGGAAGAAGGATCTTGAACGAACCACCGTAAGAATTGAAAATGAACGAAGAAAAGATAAAGAAACACCGGTAAGAATTAGAAAATGAATAAAGATACTTGACAGAATTTTGATACATGAGAACGAAGAGATCATGAACTGATTAGAGTATATTTGAACGATGCACCGGTAAGATTTGGAGAACGATAGACGAAGCTAAGAATGAATAATTCTGAGATGATGGGCTCCGAAGAAACAAACTGAAAAGACTCCTAAAATGCTCCGGATGGTTGAAAAGAATTCTCACAATCGAAAAGAATTATGAGAGGGTGGCATCAAGCTAGAACCATGAATCTTGAAGGGAATGGACCAAGATTTAAGAGAAACTCTTCTTCGGTCTTCAAATGTTGAGAATGATGATGAGAAACACCACCATGAATAGTTGAGGCACTCCGGAATGAAAATTAGAAAGGTTGAACCAACAATGAAAAGAATTTGGATGCGATCTTGGAGAAGGCACATGACTGATGAAAAATTCATTCTTACATCAACTTTGAAAAGAATTTGGTAATAGCTTCGGGATGATTAGAAGAGTCAGGTAAGATCCTGGAAAAAAACCCTGTGGGTTAGGGCCCACTCAAAAGAAACACCGATGACCGATTTAAAAGAGAGAATGCACCGGTTAGATTTAAATGGCTAGAATGAGATAACAATCTTGAAATAGCTTGAACGGATTAAGAATGGAAACACGAATCTTCAGAGATATCTTCATCACTCTGGAACAATTGAATAGCGAGAAGTGGATGATTAAGAGATACGCCGGCATAAGAAAGCACTTGAAACGAGGAAAAACTATGATTGACAATGCTTGAATTGGAACCACCGAAGAAGAAAAGAATGACGAATGATGAACTTGAAGCTCCTGACCATCTTCATGATAATCACCGGATAAGAACATTAATGAGACGAATGGAGAGGCTTCACATCAATAAGATGGATACTTGATCAAGAAACCTGCGTCCTTGAAGAAATAAGGGTGGGAGGGCGGGAAAACAAAGGCAACTTTGGTCGAATGAAACAAACACCGTTGAGAAAACCAAGAATTGGTCTTGCGAATGTTGAAATGATCGGATTTACTTTGAAGAGGAGCACACCGGTTAGAAAAGAATTGACATGGCACTCTCAGATATCATGAAGGATTGGTATCCACATAGGAATATGAGAACACCGCTTAGAATAAGGTATGGAATCAACACTTGACATTGAAGCAACTCGAATACCACAAAACAAAACCAAAACAAAGGATTGGCTTGCGGAATAAGCCGGAACAAACATATGATAGATCCCATATCGTATCATGTGTCTGTTGGAAAGAATTCCTACGTGATACTTGAATTCCCACTTATAAACTCCCGAAACTTCCTGGTTATGCAATCAGGTGTTGGGGATACAGGGGAAGCATAATATCTCACCCAAACTAGCAAATCCTACAACCAGCTGTATCCATCCTTCAACACATAACCAAGAAACCTTCGGAAATCGTCTACCTCAACCTTCGAAAAGCATCCGTTATACGAGTCATGGCAATACTCCCGCACTCGCCTCAGTACTGGGCTATCAGGGTTATCTCACCAACAACTGTACAAAAGAGATTTCCGATGTCGGCGTACTAAACTCAGGTATTCCAGAACTGTAACGATAAAATTATGACGACAACACCTCGGAGCTCAACTCCCCGGGACACTGCCACAACCCCTAAATGTCAGGAGGCAACCAAGACAATGTTGTCATCATAAAACCATCGGAACGATTGTAATATACCCGCGTGATCCTAAATTTTTTTTTAGTGAAATTTGAGAAGAGAAGAGTCAAAACTCTACGTCAGGAAGCCTTACCAGAAGGTCGAAGGGACTGGGAAGTAAAAAGAATTCCTAAACTCTCCGATATATAATTCCTAAATGACTCAAAACATTTTTCTAGACACAACTCGGCCACTAAAAACGATCAATCAGTGGGGGCTCCTAAGGTCGGGGAAGGCTCTGATTACCAACTTGTAACGCCCTCGATGCGGCTATATCTCCCACGTGTCGAAGCACGACTTAGAGGCATAACCGCATTGAAAGCAATGTCGCAAGTGAGGTAATCTTCACGCAACCCATGTAATAAATAAGGGAAAAAGATACATAGTTGGCTTACAATCGCCACTTCACACAAATACATGAATAAAACATTACATCATACAGCTACAATCAGGGCCCGACTACGGAGCCAAAATAAAAGAAGAAACCCCAAAAGCGACAAAGGACCAAGATCGACCCCAACTGGGCTCCACTACTGATCGACTAGAACGAAACAACATAAAGGACAAGATCTTCATCGAACTCCTCCTTGAGCTCGGGTGCGTCACCTGCACGGTCTCATCGGCACCTGCAAACTGGTATTGGAAGTATCTGGTGAGTCACGAGGACTCAGCAATCTCACACCCGCGAGATCAAGACTATTTAAGCTTAAAGGTAGGGTAAAAGGTATGAGGTGGAGCTGCAGCAAGCGACTAGCATATATGGTGGCTAACAAACGCAAATGAGAGCGAGAAGAGAAGGTAAAAGCACGGTCGAACAACTATGATCAAGAAGTGATCCTGAAACTACTTACGTCATACATAACTCCAACAACCGTGTTCACTTCCCGGACCCCGCCGAGAAGAGACCATCACGGTTACACACGCGGTTGGTGTATTTTAATTAAGATCAACTTCGGGTTTTCTACAACCGGACATTAACAAATTCCCATCTGCCACATAACCGTGGGCACGGCTTTCGAAAGTTCAAACCCTGTAGGGGAGTCCCAACTTAGCCCATCATAAGCTCTCGCGATCAACGAAGGATATTCCTTCTCCCCGGGAAGACCCGATCAGTCTCGAAATCCCGGCTACAAGACATTTCGACAGTAATAAAACAAGTCCAGCAAAACCGCCCGATGCGCCGACATCCTGATAGGAGCTGCACATATCTCGTTCTCAGGGCAACACCGGATAAGCGAAGCGTACAGGTACCAACATAACCCAAGTTGCCAAGGGACGGTCCCGCACTGTGCTCTAGTTTGGACCAACACTTAGACAAGCATTGGCCCGGGGGGCTAAATAAAGATGACCCTTGGGTTAATTACTCCCAAGGGAAAGTAGGTGGTGGTGAGGCAAATGGTAAAACCAAGGTTGGGCCTCGCTGGAAAAGTCTTATTCAAAGCGAACTGTCAAGGGGGTCCCATAAATCACCCGACCGCGTTAGGGACGCAAAATCCGGGAACATAACACCGATATGACGGAAACTAGGGCGGCAAGAGTGGAACAAAACACCAGGCATAAGGCCGAGCCTTCCACCCTTTGCCAAGTATATAGATGCGTTAATAATATAAAAGGTATTGTGATATCCCAACAAGTAAACATGTTCCCATCAAGGAACAACATCGCCATGTTCCAACAAGGAACAAACTTCATCTTCACCTGCAACTAACAACGCTATAAGAGGGGCTGAGCAAAGCGGTAACATGGCCAAACAACGGTTTGCTAGGACAAGGTGGGTTAGAGGCTTGGTTTAACAATATGGGAGGCATGATAAGCAAGTGGTAGGTATCGCAGCATAGGCATAGCAAAAGAGCGAGCAATCTAGCAAGCAAAGATAGAAGTGATTTCGAGGGTATGGTCATCTTGCCTGAGATCCCGCTAGGAAGAAGAACGAGTCCATGAAGAAGACAAGCGGACGTAGTCGAGCGGATCCTCACAACTCCGGAACGAAACCGAAGCTAACGAGAGAAGCAACCTAGAAAGAAACAAACAACATAGTAAACAACCAACACATAAACATGGCATGATGCACAATCAAGTATGATGCATGCCCGGTTTAATGATTCATGGCATGGCAAATGCAACAAACAACGCTACAAATTAAGTGGAGCTCAATATGCAACGAGTTGCATATTGACGGGACACCACATCAAATATTTAGTTCGAACTTGTTTAAGTATCCAACATTATTAAATGTTGTTAAATATGGCAAGAGGGTGAAGCAAATGAATACTACCTATCTAGGCAAGTTTAAATGAGGCCGGAAGCAACGAACAACAATTCCGGAAACTCCTCATGAGCATATAATAGATTTGGTACTGATCTGCCCTAAAACCTATTTTATAGTTATTAAACATGCAAGATGATGACACCATGTTAAACTAGGCAAAATTCTACCCCATTTACATATAAAGATTATTAAAATCGGAGCTACGGTTATTTAGTTATGGAATAAATCATTTTAACATGGCATTTAGCAAAATAAATGCAAACAACAATTTTAATCATTTTAAATGTGGTTATCATGATGCGGATGACAATTTCAAGTTTTATGCAATTTTATGAAAATGTTAACATGAGCATATTATGAAGCATTTGGTCACCATGGCGGAACGAAAGGGGTGCCACGGCAACAAATTCGAAAATGGTGCCACGGCAACATATCGGTTTCCGGTACTCGATTGAGATACCGGTGCAAAAGGAAACGTGGCGAGAGCGTGACACGTGATAGAAGGTGGGGTGATCCCGGTTACCGGGTTTCCCACGAGTCGGTGGCATGGCAACGAGGGACAATTCAGACATGGTGAAAAACGGTGCATCTCATTCAACACATGCATTCGGTCCAAGGCGGTCGTCTCGTTATTATACCTTTGTAGCGTGCATTTTTCGAAGCGGATCAAGTTCGTAGAGGGAAGTAGACGTTCTCGCGATGTAGTGGAAGTAGTTGTACACGGCGACGGTAGAGGTTCGGGGTCAACGACACGGAACTTGACGTCCACGAGGTCTTCGAGGGTCGACGGTAGTGGTACTCGGTCGTTTTGAAGAGGTACTTGGGGTCTTCGAACTTGCCGGTCTCGTTCGCGTGACGGCGGTGGACGAACTTGATGGTCCCCGTCGTCCTGGTACTTGGCGTTACCCGGTTCGGTGACCGTTTTCGGCATCGGACGTCGAGGTACTTGGCGGATCCGTGGAGCTCGCGGTCTGTCGTGGTACTTGACGAAAACCATGAAGAGGATACTTGTACTCGCATCATCGTGGAAGTGGTCGTTCGGGCTCCCGTGCGTACTTGGTGGTCTTGGTCTCCGCAGCGTAGTTGTACAAAAACATCATCGGACTTGGACGAACCCAGTGGTGTGCACAGGCAGTGGTGGTCGTCCATGGAGGGCGCTAGTTGCCAGAGAAGGGCCACGCCACGGGGCTCAGCGAGGAAGGCAGCGCGCAGGAAGAGCAGCTGCAGCCGGGCAGCGTCGCTGCAGGCACGGGAGGAGGAAGGCCGACGGAGATGCAACAGAGATGGGCGCAGGCGTCGCACTTGCCGACACCGGCCGCGGGAGGTCGCCGGGGTTCCGTTCCTGGAGCCGGAATGGAGGGGGCGCACCGGCGAGGAGAGGACGCCGGCTTGACGCGGCTCCAGCGACGGGGCGTGATGCAGGGGACGCAGACGAGGTCGAGGAGGCCAGGTCGGGGACGGAACTGGACGGCGGCTTGTGTCTGCTGGTGGTGGCGATGGGCTCGGGGAGGCGTCGGACTTGCTGGATCCAGGCGAGGGCGACGTTCTCCGGGCCAAACGAAGCAGGGCGGCAACGGGAGTCGGCGGGGTGCAGGCGAGGTCGCGGGGCAGCGACGGCCGCCGGAGGCGGGGACGCGGGGTCGCGATGGCGACGGCGGGCCGGCTCGAGGCCACGGCCATGGCGTCAGGCGGAGCGAGGGAGGAGAGGGAGGCGAGAGTGGGGAATCGAGGGAGAGAGGGGATCGAGCGCTGGGGCTGAGAGGGAACGAGGTGCTGCGGGAGGGAGAGGGTGAGCGCGATGCGGCGCTCCTGGCGGCGGGGGAGGAGAACGAAGGAGAGGGTGAGCGGTCGGGGAGGCTAGGGTTCAGTGGGCGCTGGGCTGGGCCTAGATGGGCCTGCGCGGGAGGTTGGGAGCTGCTGGGCTCCTTCTCTCACTCTCTCTAATAAAGAAAAAAAAGAAAAAAACAGAGGTAAAGAAAGAAAAGAAAGAGGGGTTAGAGAAAGAAGTTGAGCGTACGGTTAATTTTCCCGAACTCGTAAAAATGAGCTTGATCCAAGAAAATAGAAGTTAGCGCGTGTGTGAAGATTGAATTCGAAGTCGTTTGAATTAAATTCAAATGAGTTTGAATAAGAAGTGGGTATTCGGTAGGTCCAAAAAATATTGAGAGTTTAGGTAGAGCTCCGGAAAATGATGAAAGGACAAGTGGCAAAGTTAGAGGCCAAGAGTTGAAACAATAAAAGGCATTGGGATTTTGCAAGTGTTTTATGGTGAATCCAAAGAATGGATTATTTTATAATAGCTCCACTAATATCGGGAGGATATGTTTTAAAGAGAATCACCATGTGAATTCCCTCGATTTAAATGGATCAAAGATCCATGCCATTTATTTAGTTGAGAAGCAAAAGATTTATGACATGATGCAATGCACATGATGCAAAGATATGAAATGCATGACACGCAAGCAAAAAACGAGGCAACAACAGCAACTAAGCGGAGGACACCTGGCACATCAGTCTCGGGGCGTTACATTTTAATCTCATTCTTATGTGTTTGGTGGACTTCATGTTGTCGTTTGAACTCTTCACCTTGGTGATGATGGTCTGATTGTCACAGTTCATAAGGATAGCCGGAACCGTTTTATCAATCAATGGCAAGTCCATCAAAAGATCTCGAAGCCATCTCGCTTCAACACCAGATGTGTCTAATGCCGTTAATTCTGCTTCCATTGTCGATCTCGTTAAGATCGTTTGCTTGCAAGACTTCCATGAAACAGCGCCACCTCCATGAGTAAACATATACCCAGTTGTGGCCTTCATCTCATCAGCATCAGAGATCCAATTCGCATCACTATACCCTTCAAGTACCGACGGGTATCCGGTATAGTGAAGTCCATAGTTCATAGTACCTTTCAGATAGCGCATAACTCTCTCAACAGTATGCCAATGTACATCACCCGGTTTGGAAACAAACCGGCTCAGTTTGCTCATAGCAAACGCGATGTCAGGCCTCGTTGCGCTCGCTAGGTACATCAGTGAACCAATGATTTGAGAGTATCTCAATTGATCTTTAGCCATGCCTTTGGACTTTCGAATCATCACGCTAGGATCATATGGTGTTTGAGATGGTGTGCAGTCCGAATATCCAAAACGACTCAACACCTTCTCAACATAGTGGGATTGCAGAAGTGTAATCCCACCCTCATTATCTCTCAGTAGCTTGATGTTCAAGATAACATCAGCCACACCAAGGTCTTTCATCTCAAAGTTCTGAGATAGAAACGATTTGACCTCCTCAATGACTTTGAGGTTTGTTCCGAATATCAGTATGTCATCAACATACAAGCACAATATAACTCCTTCGCCCCCACCATGGCGATAGTATACACATTTGTCAGCCTCATTAACAACGAAACCAACAGATGTCAGAGTTGTATTAAACTTATCATGCCATTGCTTAGGTGCTTGTTTCAGGCCATATAAAGATTTTATCAACCTACACACCTTTTTTTCCAGACCATCTATCACAAAGCCATCAGGCTGTTGCATGTAGATTTCCTCCTTTAGCTCTCCATTTAGAAAAGTCGTCTTAACATCCATTTGATGGACGAGAAGACCATGTGAGGCCGCCAACGAGAGTAATACTCGAATGGTGGTCAGTCTAGCCACAGGTGAATAAGTATCGAAGAAATCTTCCTCTTCTTGCTGGTCATAGCCCTTGGCCACAAGCCTAGCCTTGTACTTTTCAATCGTACCATTGGGTCTAAGCTTCTTTTTGAACACCCACTTACATCCCAGTTGTTTGCAACCATAGGGACGGTCAGTGATCTCCCATGTCCCGTTAGCCATGATGGAATCCATCTCGCTACGGACCGCATCCTTCTAGTAGTCAGCTTCTGGAGAGGCATACGCTTCTGAAATAGAAGTGGGAGTATCATTCACGAGGTACACGAAGAAATCATCACCAAAGGTCTTTGCAGTCCTTTGTCTCTTGCCCCTACCAAGGGTTTCCTCGTCATCCTCCTCAGGATTTTCATCATGTGTTTGTTCATAATATTCCATAGGGATGGCAGGTTCAGGAGTCTCCTCAGATTCCTGTCTAGAAGTGCTTTGCATATCTCTCATAGAAAAAATATCCTCGAAGAATGTAGCATCCTTAGACTCCATAATTGTACCGACCTTCCGGTCAGGTACCTCAGATTTCACTACTAGAAATCTATAGCCAACGCTGTTCTTAGCGTAGCCCAAATTAACGCAGTCCACAGTCTTTGGTCCAAGCTTACGTTTTTTGGGGATCGGCACATTGACTTTCGCCAAACAGCCCCAAGTCCGCAAGTACGAGAGTGTTGTCCTTCTCTTCGCCCATTTCTCATAGGGAGTGATCTCATTATCCTTTGTCGGAACTTTATTCAGGACATGACATGCCGTCAATATAGCCTCCCCCCACCATGCCTTGGATAAACCCGATGTATCTGACATGGCGTTAACCAAATCAGTTAGAGTACGGTTTTTCCGGTCGGCAACCCCGTTTGACTGGAGTGAATAGGGAGGCGTCCTCTCATGAATAATGCCATGTTCCGAACAGAAGGAATCAAACTCACTCGAGAAGTACTCTCCACCACGATCTGATCGGACTCGTTTAATTTTTTTTTTCAAGTTGATTTTCAACTTCTGCCTTATAGATTTTAAAGTAGTGTAGAGCCTCATCTTTAGTATTTAACAGATACACATAGCAATATCTAGTGAAATCATCTATCAATGTCATGAAGTATTTCTTTCCACCTTTAGTCAACACACCATTCATCTCACAAAGATCAGAATGTATGAGTTCTAATGGTGCCAAGTGTCTCTCCTCCGCGGCCTTGTGAGGCTTGCGAGGTTGCTTAGCTTGCACACATGAAAGGCACTTAGAACCTTTGGCTAAAGTGAAACTCGGGTTTAAATCCAACTTGGCTAGCCGCGTCATAACACCGAAACTAATGTGACAAAGACGTGAATGCCAAACCTCAGATTCATTAACATTCGAATGAATATGGTTCACGACTTTATTACAAAAATCTGCGAGGGAAAGGCGGAACATTCCTCCGCTCTCATAACCTTTTCCAACAAAGAGTCCATATTTCGTAGCAACTAATTTATTAGACTCGAAAACCAACTTAAACCCTTCTCTACATAGATCCACTAACGAGGTTCTTCTTTATGGTGGAGACATGCTGCACGTTCTTCAGCTGCACGATCCTTCCCGAAGTAAACTTCAGATCGACCGTGCCAACACCATGAACAGAAGCACTCGCGCCATTCCCCATCAATACGGACCCGTGGCCTGTGACCTGGAAAGAAGTGAACAATGAAATGTCAGCACACACATGAACACCTGCACCTGTGTCCACCCACTAATCGTTGGGCTGAAACACTGAAAAAACAGTAAACAGATTACCGTACCCAGATGCACCATTCTCATTGTTGCCGACAATCATGTTGACAGACTTGGAGTCTTGTCCTGGCTTCTTGTACTTGTTTGGGCACTTGTTGGCCCAATGTTCAACCGAACCACAAGTAAAGCATCCCTCATCCTTCTTGTTCTTCTTGAAGATCTTCTTACCCTTCTTCGTAAAGTCGGTATTGTGTTGGACACCGTTCTTTCCCTTGGGCTTGTGGGAGTTGAAGTTCTTCTGGTTCACCATATTGGCGACAGAAATCCCTTCGGCCCCTTTTTCGTGCGAGTCCTTTGCCCTTGAATTCTGCTCAACACTCAGATGGCCAATGCCATCCTCCACAGAGAATTCACGCCTCTGATGTTTCAGAGTGGTGGCAAAGTTCCTCCAGGAATTAGGGAGCTTAGCGATTATGCAGCCCGCGACAAACTTGCCCGGTAACTCGCACTTAAGAAGTTCAAGCTCCTTAACAATGCATATTATCTCATGAGCCTGCTCCAATACAGGACGGTTTTCAACCATCTTATAATCGTGCAACTGCTCTATAATATACATCTCGCTCCCTGCATCGGCGGCCCCGAATTTAGATTCGAGCGCCTCCCACAAATCCTTGGCGACATGCACATGTAAATATGCATCGACCAGTTTATCTCCGATCACGCTAAGAACAGCTCTGAGAAACACAACAGCTTACCATGGCAACTCATGAAGGAGACGCGGACGTAGAGGAAGTAGACGATCGGAAGCGAGCAGTCGCGTAATCGCTGCCCAAAAACCTATTCGCCCCTCACCCCGTACAGGAACCAGAAGGGCGTGGTTTTGGAGACCTGCTCTCCCGTCGACCGTGTACGCGACGGACGGGATGGAGTCACCGGCGGCATCAGCAGCAAAGGAACGACGATGGGCGTGCGCGTGAGCAGATGTGATCTGTTCGTGGCGGCTAGGGTTAGGAGACACCACATACTTATAGGCGCAGCCGCATGGAGAGACGTGGGCTCGACCCACGTCCGAGTCCGTGACAGCCCACGATCCGACGTCTCAGAACGTGACCTCTCCGTTAGTGACTGGAAAAAATAAGCGCGTAGGTGTGAGCTCGGCTCGGCTCAATCCCGCAACTCGCGACGAGGCGGGCGGCGGAGGAGGAGTGCGCGAGGGCCTCTTCTCTTCTCAAGCTCCAATAGCATGTAGAAAAGAAACCCTTATAAACCACTCCAACTCTCCTTCCACTTTCGGGGTGGGACTAAACTTTCCACTACACCTAGTGTCATATAACCGACATGAGCCCTTAGAGATTTTTTTGAAATTGCTATATTGGCCTATAGACGTAGCTTTCAATTGTATACTCACGAAATTGTGAATGATTTATAAAGGGCCTACATTGTACATATTCTTTTGCGAATGATACAAAATTAACTAAGAGCACTGGCAATTAGTAGTTGACGAAAACATCTCCATCTATTAAAGTAACATCGTCAGAAAGTTTGAAATAAATTTGGAAAAAAACTGCAAGTCTAAACATGAACCACCTTATTGTTAAACCGACGGAGATGGACTACGTACTGTTCTTGTTTCTGTAAAAAAAAAAACACTTGACATTATGTTAAACGGGAATGAATCTACTACTCCTCAATAAACGGCAGCAATCACGGACGGGGCGGCTGGTGTTTTGTGCTGTCGCTGTGAAAGCGGGACGCTCGCGCACGCGGCATTCGCTCAACCACGAAAAGCAGAGAAAAGCTGCAGCTACTCAGGTCAGTTGCGGCACTAGTAATGGCGTTGTGTTGTGGGGTACTCCTACTAGCCTTGCACTCGTACACGATACGGTTCCGGTTCAGCCAGCGGCCACATGCAGCCATCATCGCTGGTCAAAGGCAGGTAATTACCGTGTTCTCCGCACAGGTCATGTTTACTTTTCAACTCCCCGCATTGCTCATGTTTGATGACACTAGCAATTACTGCCTCCGTAAACTAATATAAAAGCGTTTAGAATACTAAAGTAGTGTGATCTAAACAATCTTATATTACTTTACAAAGGAAGTACTAGCCAGCCTGCTACCATCCACCTAGCCGGACTTTGCAAATATGTGTCCTCAAACGCCGACGAACGCGACCAGGAGCGTTCGCGGACAGTGAGCGATAACGTCTCAAATTAATCACTTTGCATTTGTCTCTCTCTTATTTCATCTTCTAAATCTATACAAAGCATGCAAAAGAAATCTTACGTACTACCCTAGCTACTCTGTCCACGACGATGATGTCGGGCATCGGCTGGACGTGCAGGTAGGAGGGCTTTGGCTCATCCTCCTCCTGCTCGACCTCATCAATGTAGGCGAGCATCTCCCTTCTCCGCGGCCTACTGCGCCTCCATCTCCTGCCGGCGACGCTGCCTAGCCTCCTTAGCCGACTCCGGCCTGAGGGAATCGAGGATGGCTTGCTGCTCCGCTTGTAGATCCCGGTCGCCAGCGTCTCCCACATCCTCCTCCTCCTCCGGATCCACTGCATCCGGAGGTAGCCCCGCGGCGACCCAGGCTTCACGTCTAGCCCGGATCTGCTCAAGCTCGAGCCGGCGCTCCGGCGTCAGAAATGGCTTGCTCTTCACCCAGCAGCATGGGAGCATGTCTACTAGACAGATGGGTGGAGTGGAAAGTGGTAGTCGCGGCCAGGAGGAGGAAAATGTGGATGGATGGTAGGGTTTCGGTGCCTCTGGTCGACTTAAATAGTCGGTCTAGGCACTACTCGGCCCGCCGGAGTTGCCGCCGTGGCACCAGCGGTCTGACGGAGGAGACGAGTTTCGGACCGTCGGGTTTCAGGGCGTTTCCGGCTGGGACCCCTTCGTTAGTCCGACATGGCAGGCGTGCCCGAACGCGCCTGGCTGCCCCCATATCCGCCCCATATTTGGGTTTGATATGAGGGGTGTCGGTCAGCCCGGACGTTTGAGGCCCGTTTGAGGCATCCGTCTAGGTCGAAAAAACCTGACGGGGCGGCCCACCCGGGCGTTTAAGGAGGGTTTCAGGCGCCCGACTGTAGATGCTCTTATGCATCTCTAACGCTGACCCGCAAATTTCTTCGGCATTCGTCCGCGGACATCGATGTAGGAACCGGGCATACAACCATGTTTGCATACATATCAACTACTGTTTGACCTAACCTGACAAAATTCATGCAAACACGACGGATTTCATTTAAGCCGGACAAAATTCATTACATTTCAAACATTTTTCATATAAACCAAATGAAATTAATTACATTTTTTCATATAAACCGGACTAAACCCTAAGCTATATCTAAGATCGCGGAAGCCTGTTCCCCATGTCCTGCCATGAGCCTCGAGAACTGAAATCTCCGGTTATTGCCTTTGTCTTCACCTGTTTCGCCTCGGCGCTCTCCAGCTCCACCTCTGTAGCTTCGCCTCTGGAGCCCCGAGAAGTGAATTTGTTCGCCTCCACGTCGCTGCCAAGTGGCTAATCGACCAACGATGTTTAGCCCACCAAGATTGGTTTCAATAGGAGGGGAAGAGCGGTGGCCTTCTTGGAAGCCGAGAGGCGACCTACCATGCACTACTCTTCCTCGCCGCCGTCGGTGCCCGCGGATGTGCCGGCTTCGTCCTAGAGCTGGCGATGTCCTCCTCGTTATCGCTCTTGCCCCACACCTCATCCACCGCCTCATCGAACTCTCTATAGCTGGCTGCCAATTCAACCTAATGGAGGCGGTACAATCAACGATCGTGGCAGATGTTACAGGTGGAGCGGTAGGAGTCAACCAGTGCCTCCTGCTCCGCCACATCCACGTCCAACATGATGGTCGTGACGACGGCGAGTTGCTCCTTTGTGCGCCGGTGCTCCTCGAGGAGGCAGAGGTTATAGTGCTGGTCGGCCTGCACCTATTGCAACTTGGCCTTCTCCTCCTCCCGCAACATGTCCGTATAGTGCGCACGGGCCTCATCGATGGTGAGGCCGGCATGCACCAACGAGGAGGGTGGCGCCGGCTCGTCATCCATTGGGGCGTCGTTAGCCTCCGTCTACCGGCCGGCCTGCCAGCCGACAGGAATGGAGGCCATCTCCTTCTTCTTCTATGAGGAAAGGGTGTCCCAGAGAGATTTGGAGCACGAGGAGGCCATGGTGGGCATGGTGCAGAGAGGAGAAAGGGATCGAAGGAGGATGAATGTGGCTATGGTCGGGGTTTGGGTGTATATAGCGGACGGACGACAATGGGCCGCTGCGGTGTGGTTAATGGTGGGCGGCAGACGCATGGGTGACGTAGGAGTAGGTTCCTCAGGAACCGCGATGTTTAATGTAGGGAGGCGGACGGACTGGCGTCGTTTGAATGCGGAGACATATCGCGTGCACCGGGAAGCGATGTGGGTGGTGCTCGGCCGACGCGCCGCTTCAGTGCCGACAGCAATGAGAGGTCGCGTCGCTCTGGCCGGGCATGAGTGCGGCACTGACACTTTGAAGCGGTGCTGACTATTTCCGTGAGAAGAGCACGTGGGCGAGGGAGGGGTTAATGGTGGGGCAGGGCAGTCAGAAGCGGACGTGGCAGCTGTCCGGACGCCCGCAAAGCCACTCGTAATTTTGTCTTCGGTTTGCAAAATGGTAGTTAGAAATGAAATGAAGTTGTCACAAAATAGTTCAAGGACATACCTAATATGGCGAGTTTTGTTTTTGTGAGTTTTTGTTATTAAATAATAATATTTTATTGCTTTCTTCACTTTATAAGTGTGTGTTTTTACTTATAGGCCATGGCGTCATCTAAAGTGTTTAGAACGTGCTACTGTTCCTCAAAGAAGAGAAGTGATTCAATAGAAGAGCCACAACAAGATGTGAGAGAACAATATATTTCAGCCGATATGTGCAAAATGTAATTTTGAAGTGTGTATTAGCAAAGGCAACCTACCATGTACATTACATATTATCTACTCCCTTCGTTTTTAAATGTTTGTCTTTTTAGAGATTTTAAATGAACTACCACATACGGATGTATATAGACATATTTTAAAGTATAAATTCACTTATTTTGTTTCGTATGTAGTCACTTGTTAAAATATCTAGAAAGATAAATACTCTACTTAGGAACGGAGGGAGTATGTATTACCTGCCTTGCCTAGAGGAAAACAAGCGTTCGTTATATTGCGTATGGAGCGTGTTTCATATAGATTTAAAGGCTATTAGACATGTGGACAAACTCAAAGTTGTCAAAGGGCTGCCTTCGTTTTTTTCGCTCCCTTCAAAATTGTAGGGACAATTTAAGCTTTAATGTATGTAAACACACGTATCAGTATGATAATTATCAATTATATTAGTTGGAACTAGATTACACATATTTAGTGGTCAAAATACGTCGCATTACATATATTTTGCCATCTTAGAGTGTTGTTAAGTGACATTTTCAAAATATGTTGCTATTCTACATTGCTACTACTTTCTCCGTTCCTAAATATAAGTCTTTTTAGATATTACAATATGGATTGCATGCGGATGTATATAAACGTAGTTTAAAGTGTAGGTGCACTCATTTTGCTTCGTATGTAGTCCATATTAGTATCTTTAAAAAGACTTATATTTAAAAACAGAGGAAGTACTATGTAAACTATTCCGTTGACGGTGCCGTCTGGTGGTCGTCCTCCTCATCAGTGTCGACTTATTTCTCCTCCCCATCCTCCTCCTTCGAATTGAGGTCGTTAAGGTAGGCGTAGGGGTCGGAGCGTGGAGCGATGACCGTGAGCTGCGCCACCTCCTTCTCGCCAGTCTAAGAGCATTACTAGTAGTACCCCTAAACCCTCAAACCCTAAAAAATAACCGTTTTTTCCGGGTTGCAACAAAAAATCGCAAAAATTAGAACCCCTAAATCCTCAAACCCTCAAAAAAAGTAAGGGTCCAACCCTCAAACCCAATTTCAAACTGTAGAAGTGAGGGTTGGAGGGAGGCGCTCGACCCCAGCCCGCACTCCCTTTCCCCGTCGCGCGGGAGGGAAGTTTCCCGTCCCCAACCTCCCGCCTCCTCCCTCCCAAGCCGCCGGCCGTCGCCCGCCGCCAATCCGGCCGGGCCCCCGCCTCCCCTCGACGCCGCCGCCGTCCCGCCCCTACACCACACTCCCCGCCGCCGGATCCGCCGTTCCCCGCCGCCTCCCGCCCCGCGCCCCGGCCCCTGGCCGCCCCGCCCCGCCGCCTCCCGCCGCGCCCCGCCCCGGCCTCCCGCCCCGCCTCCCCCAGCCGCCTCCCGCCCCCCAGCTGCCTCCCGCCCCCAGCGGCCAGAGGCAGGCCGGCCTCAGGCCTCCTCGAGCCGCCGCACCAGAGGCCAGGCGGGCCAGAGGCAGCCGCGCCGCCGCGCCGAGCTCCCCGCAGGTATGCTTCCTTTTCTTTCTTTTTGTTTTATTTTTTTCTTTCTGATTCATTGTTGGCACTCACAATTTATTGTTTGTTGTATTGTGTAGATGGAGGTGAACTGTAACACCCCGGATGTAACTTGCCATATTTGTACTCCAACTCTTGCCATTTTCGGCAATGTGATATGATATTCCCTCCGTGGTTGGGTTTCCCTTCATTTTGCATTTTGTTCTTGTCATGCATTTCATGTCATGTCATCATGTGCATCGCATTCGCATACGTGTTCGTTTCATGAATCCGAGCATTTTCCCCGTTGTCCGTTTTGCAATCCGGCGCTCCTACGTCCTCCGGCGTCCCCTTTTACCTTTTTCCGTGAGCGGGTATTAAACTTTCTCGGAATGGACCGAGGTTTGTCAAGCGGCCTTGGTATAGCACCGGTAGACCGCCTGTCAAGTTTCGGGTCATTCGGAGGTCGTTTGATACTCCAACGGTTAACCGGGTAACCGTGAAAGCCTCTATTGGGTTGCAGCCGAAAACCCCTCCAAATCAGCCCAATAACCCATCTAAGTCACTCTCATGTCCATCGCCGTTCGATCACGATCGTGTGGCCGCAAACCGTGCTCAATTTGGAGCCTCCTAGCCCCTCCTACCTATAAATACTCCTCCCCCTCCGAAATCCCGGGTTCAAACCTACCCTAACCCTAGCCACCTCCCCCTCCGCGCGCCGGACATCGTCCGCCGGCGCCGGACACGTTCGCCGCTGGCCGCGCGGCCAATCGGGGCGCGACACCTGTCCCCGCGCCGCCGCCCACCGCCGCCGGCCCGTGAGCCCGCAGCGGGCCCGCGAGGCCCATCGCCTCCACGCCACCACCCGCGCCCTCCCGAGCGCCCGCGCCGCCCGGCTCGCGCCGCCCTGCCGCCAACTCCGGCCTCGCCGCCTCCCCTCGCCGCTCCGCCGCGCCCCGCTCGCCCGCGCCTCCTCCACGCCGCTCGCGCCCGCGTACGTCGCCGGTGCCAGATCCGGCGAGGAGCCGGCCGGATCCGGTGACCCCGACCCGCCGGCGCCTTCTCCGGCCCTTCTCCGGCCGCCGCGCGCCCCATCTCCGGCGGGAGCCGCCGCCTGCCTCGATCCGCGTGCAACCCTAGATCTGAACGAGGTTGATTCCCCCCCTCGTTTTTCTGCTAAGTCTCGATTTGCTGTCATTATGTTGACCTGTTCATCACATCATATCTTTGCACCTGTGGCTCCGTTTTGGGCATATAGCACAACGAATTGTTCGACTCGATGAGTACATCATTACATCTCATTGAATCATTTTCATTTGAGCTCATCTTGATGCCCGAAATGCTGTTAGAAGAGGGCTATGTGATGTTAGTTTTAGATCTGTTTCAGTAGATGCACTTTTGTCATTTTTGCCATTATTGATGTGTGCATCCTATGAACCTGAGTCCTACATGTGTTTTGTAATATGCCATGCCATCTTTACAGGGGTGTATGCCATGTATTTTTTGTGATATATGTGGTGACTAGTACAAGCATGCAAACTAGAGATCATATTATTGCTGACTTCAGGGACAGTATTTTCACTAAGTCATGTCCTGCTGTTATTTTGATGCTATGTGTTCATGTTGTTTCAGAGAGATCTATGCCTCTTTTGAGCATGATCAGTAAGGGTGTTTTGAACATATGGATTTGCTCTATCCATCCATGCCTTTTTTTGTAATTATGGAGTGCCATAGATTGAGTCAATCGAGCTCTACTTTTGCTATAAAATGTTACTGGCAGATTGTTTACATGTTATTCGATTTTGCCAAGCTTGTTGTAGTTGATTCTTACATGCTATGATGTTACTCTTGCCATGTCTAGCTTTTATGCCATGTCTTCTTGGTGAGTGTATGCTCAGTTTTATCATGAAATGCTCTGTAGTGAGTGCATCGAGCTCGTAAGCATGCCTACTTGTTATCTGTTTTTGACATGTCCAGTTTTCTGCTAAGTCTGAAAACTGTAACGAAAGTTGCTTAATTGACATGGGTGCTATTATATTTTCTGATCCTTTTTGGCTCATGGTCAGTAAGGGACTTTTGTTCTATGTTTTGATTAGATTCATTCCATGCCTCGTTTTGCTATATTGTGTTCCTGTAGCAGGTTGTTTCCTTGCTATAAACATGTCATCCTGATGTTAATTTCTGGCATGATAGTATTTTCACCAAGTCTGTGAACCTGTTATCTTTTGCACTTTTGCCATGCTTGTTTGAACCTGTTGTGGTGTGATTTAGCCATAGCTCAGTGTTCATATTTTGTCAAGCATCTTGAGTAGATCACTGCCATATGCATTGCTGATATGTTTGGGTGCAGTAGCTTAATATCTTGTTGCATGCTAAGTGGCATCATGCTGTTAATCGCAGAAATATGCCATTCTTATTTTGCTTGTCATTTGCAAACCGTGCATCCGATTCCGGTGATCTTTATATCGATTTCAACCAAAATCACCTCACCTTTCCAGTGGCATACTTGTTTTGCCAAGATTATGCCTAGTTCATCCTTGTCCTTCCGGGGCACGCATATGCATTGCATATCACATCTCGCATATCATGCCATGTTTTGCATCATGTTGATTGCGCATTGCATCGTGGTTGATAGTTGTTCCTTTGCTTGTGTTCTTGTTTTGGGTAGAGCCGGGAGACGAGTACGTGAACGAGGAACCTGTTGAGAACGCTTATGAGGATCAAGCCTTCGACAACTCTGAGAACCTTGCAGGCAAGATGACCATACCCTCGAAATCACTTCTATCTTTGCTTGCTAGATGCTCGCTCTTTTGCTATGCCTATGCTGCGATACCTACCACTTGCTATATCATGCCACCCATATTGCCATGTCAAACCTCTAACCATCCCTTCCTAGCAAACCGTTGATTGGCTATGTTACCGCTTTGCTCAGCCCCTCTTATAGCGTTGCTAGTTGCAGGTGGAGATGAAGTTTGTTCCATGTTGGAACATGATTATTTTGGGATATCACAATATCTCTTATTTAATTAATGCATCTATATACTTGGTAAAGGGTGGAAGGCTTGGCCTTATGCCTGGTGATTTGTTCCACTCTTGCCACCCCAGTTTCCGTCATACCGGTGTTATGTTCCTTGATTTTGCGTTCCTTACACGGTTGGGTGATTTATGGGACCCCCTTGACAGTTCGCTTTGAATAAGACTCCTCCAGCAAGGCCCAACTTTGGTTTTACCATTTGCC
This sequence comes from Aegilops umbellulata, assembly GCA_032464435.1. Lineage (NCBI taxonomy): Eukaryota > Viridiplantae > Streptophyta > Magnoliopsida > Poales > Poaceae > Aegilops > Aegilops umbellulata. The sequence goes on along the minus strand of CP136055.1, from coordinate 236,137,544 downwards.
ACCTAAGCCTTTTCCCCCCAGGTTTTCGCGAGCCCGAGGGTCATCTTTATTTTAACCCCCCCCGGGCCAGTTCTCCTTCGATTGCTGGTCCAAACTAGAGCCCTTTGCAGCGCCACCTTGGGGCAACTTGAGGCCTGGTTTTAGTTGTACGGACTGCTCATCCGGATGTGCCCTGAGACCGAGATATGTGCAGCTCCTATCAGGATTTGTCGGCACAATCGGGCGGCTTTGCTGGACTTGTTTTATTACTGTCGAAATGTCTTGTAGTCCGGGATTCCGAGACTGATCGGGTCTTCCCGGTAGAAGGAATATCCTTCGTTGACCGTGAGAGCTTATAATGGGCTAAGTTGGGACACCCCTGCAGGGTATTATCTTTCGAAAGCCGTGCCCGCGGTTATGAGGCAGATGGGAATTTGTTAATGTCCGGTTGTAGAAAACCCGAAGTTGATCTCAATTAAAACACATCAACCGCGTGTGTAACCGTGATGGTCTCTTCTCGGCGGAGTCCGGGAAGTGAACACGGTATTGGAGTTATGTTTGACGTAGGTTGTTCTAGGATCACTTCTTGATCACTTCTAGCTTCACGACCGTGCTTTGCTTCTCTTCTCGCTCTCTTTTGCGTTGTTAGCCACCATATATGCTAGTCGCTTGCTGCAGCTCCACCTCACAGCCCTATCCTACCTTTAAGCTTAAATAGTCTTGATCTCGCGGGTGTGAGATTGCTGAGTCCCCGTGACTCACAGATTCTACCAAAGCAGTTGCAGGTGCCAACGATGCCAGTGCAGATGACGCAACCGAGCTCACGTGGGAGTTTGACGAGGAACGTGGTCGTTACTATGTGTCTTTTCCTGATGATCAGTAGTGGAGCCCAGTTGGGACGATCGGGGATCTATGTAGCATTTGGGGTAGTCTTCTTTCATTTTGGTTCCGTAGTCGGACCTTGAGTGTAATCTGGATGATGGATGTTTATTTATGTATTGTGTGAAGTGGCGACTGTAAGCCAACTATGTATCTCTTTCCCTTATGTATTACATGAGTTGTGTGAAGATTACCTCACTTGCGACATTGCTTTCAATGCGGTTATGCCTCTAAGTCGTGCCTCGACACGTGGGAGATATAGCCGCATCGAGGGCGTTACATGAACAACAATGACATGGACTCGTTGTCCGATTCGTCGGGTTGGTCGTCATCCGACGATTCGGACATCGACGAGATGTTGCAAGACGACGACGTCGAGATGATGAGCCTCCTCATCGACGTGCAATCATTTGAAAGCCGCGTGAAGCTGATGGATCAGAGGAGAGGGGCGAAGATGGGGCGAGTCACCATCTACCGGAACCGCTGATGAGGACATCAATACCATTGTTACACCCACAGCCCCTACTGTTACATATGATGGACCAATTACTAGAGCTCGCGCACGCCAATTAAATTACCAGGTACTTTCGTTTCTTGGTAATGATTCTAATGTTCATGAGAATATGATGCTGCCTAAATTGGATACATTTGTTTTGCTTACAAATGAAGGGCCTAGCTTGGAGAAGGATGGACATTTGAGCAAGAACAAGCATGGAGTTGATGGCAGGCGCAAGGGGAACAAGAACGGAGTTACAAGTGATGATTTCAGGACTCTGAAGCCACCATAAGGAGTGAATGAAGCCTTGGACGAAATATACAAGATGCCACTTCATAAATTTCGTCCAAAGGCTATTCTAGGTGCTGCGTCACCTTATTATTGGGCCAGGCCCATGTAATTTCGAAATACTTAAGTATAGGCTGTTTTTAGAGTCCGTATGTGTGGGGAAACAAGAGTTAGGGTTGGTTTCGGACCCCTTCCTCAAGGGCCACGAAATTCCCCCCCCCCTCTTCCTCCATATATACAACCCTTAGGGCGTCGTTTAGACTTTGGGTTTTGTTTAGATCAAAAGTTCGCCATAGCTGCAACTTCGCGTACTTCGTTTGTGTTCAACGACCAGACCAAGGCGTCACAGAACCCCACCTTGATCAATAAAGCTTTCCTCTTATATTCGCAATATCCAGATTGCAATCTTAGTTTCTTGCTTGTTCTTCGTTTGCTCGCAGGAAACAGGCCCTCGTGGTCAGGTTGATCGTGCTCCGGCGTGGTCAATAACCCTCGGAAGTTGGTTTAGCGATTGCTAAGGCGCGACGTCTCGCACGTTCGTAGTCGGATCGTCAAGGTCGACTCCCACAGAAACGATAGCCACCATCTCATCGAAACATCGGGACACCTTTGCCTCTATCAAGTGGTATCAGATTTCCAGGTTGCTCAGTGAGATTTTACAGTTTTTCATAAGTCTGTTTTTCATACCTACAGTCCACGAAAAAGCCAAAAAAAATAGGGTTAGTTCATCCTATCCGAACCAATCTGAGCCTTTGCATAATCTTTTCTGTATTTGCTTTGTTGAATTTGCGGTTGCATCGTCGTTGTCAAGTTGCTGGTCTTAGCGTCTAGTCCTTTAGAGTTTCGAGTTCTGTTCACAGGTTGTCACGTCGCCGCTGCCATATATCACCACTGCATCATCATCATCACCGCTGCCATATACCACCATCGTCATCACCGCTGCCATATACCACCATCGTCATCGCCGCTACCATATACCACATATCCACCGCCATCACGCTAATCCGAGTCCACCTCCATCACAGATTCGCCACCAGTCCGTGTTCCATCGCCCTGCAAATATCCGCCACCAGTCCGAGTTTCCACCAGATTCATCTCCGCCACGAGTCCTAGTCCGAGTCCAGTAATTGTTGCTTTGTTCCTGATTTCCAGATCACGCGATACTCTGAGTCGTGACAGCGAAGGACTCCCCAACTTTCGTGCTACCCGCAGAAGAAAAATAGTTCCAAACTCAAAAAAAAACTAAGTTTGGAAAATTCTGGCTAGGCAGTTTTTAGGACATTTGTAGACTTTTTCGAAAAAAATTTGTTGCGGAGAAAAAAAAAAGAGGAAAAAAAAGTGAAAAAAAAGAAAAAAAAATTCAGAGTGTGCTCCTCCCTTGTTTACGTGCAGCGCCGTGATTTTGTTAGTGTTCTAGGCTCGCGTCTCTAGTACGGTCTAGCCTAGGACCAGCACAGTACCGTTGTTGAGCGTTTATTCAACTTTGCATCTCTGAATTGATTATTGCTGACCTTTTTTGCTACCATACTATAAGCCTTCCCAGCTCCACATACATCTACGTCGTGCGTTTGACTCTCCCTGGCAATTGCTCTATCCAAGCTTTGAGAGTTTTGACTACAACGGTTGCCGATCACCGCCTGCTGCTGGGTAAGAACTGGTAAGAATTTGAGATTTGCTTAACGGATTTGTGACTGTTCACCACACCACCACCACCACTTCCTAGTAGTCTGTAGAATCATATTCTTGTGTGTTTCTATTGCTGCTAACCATGGCAGGATCACAAGCCGACGAGACTGACTGGGAGAACATGACAAACAAAGCGTTACATGATAAGTTTCAGCAAATGATGAATGAACAGGTGCAAGATGTGCTGAACAATTTTGAAGAGGCCATGGAGAAGATCACTGGCCTGGAGAAGACGTTCGAAACAAAGCTCGATAACAGGTTTAATGAATTGCTCGCGCGTCTTCCACCACCACCACCGGCTGCACCTAATGCACCTCTACAACAACAACAACAACAACAACAACAACAACAACAACGACTACCTCCACATTGCGAAACAGCCCTCCGCCGAGTGACCCGTGTTCCTCTTGCGCTTGGCCAACCTGTTGGTACTGCTGTTGATACTTCTGTGGCTCCTGCTGCTAATGCGGAGGAGGATGATTATGTGAAAGATTACGAGGATGAGGTTGATCAACATCAGAACTACGTGCAAACACCAGCACCACAACCACCAGGTCGTTCACATGCAAATAATGGCAATGTTAGGGCTCCCCCTCAGGTACGAGATCATGACCATCTCCCTAAACTGAAATTGAATATTCCATCATTTGAGGGTAGATATGTTCCTGATATATATCTTACTTGGGAGTTAGAAACTGAACAACGATTTACATGTTTACAATATCCTGAGGAGAGACGTGTTCCTGCTGCTGTTTGTGCTTTCACTAGCTTTGCATGTGTTTGGTGGTCTGAATATTGTAGATTATATCCTGTTCCAGCTACTTGGGCTGCTTTGAAAACTGCTATGCGTACTCGTTGGGTCCACCATATTATCAACGTGAATTACTTCAAAAATTGCAGCGCTTAAGACAAGGAAAAAATTCGGTAGAAGAATATTATCAGGAATTACAAATTGGCTTGATTAGATGTGGTATCGTTGAGGAGAATGAAGCTATGCTTGCACGTTTTCTGGGTGGATTAAATAGATAGATTCAGACCATTCTAGACTATAAGGATTATAATAATATCACTCGTTTATTCCATCTTGCTTGTAAAGCTGAACGTGAAGTGCAGGACCGACAGGCATTGGCGCGAACTAACTTTTCTGCAGGTCGACCTTCATCGTGGACACCACGTGCATCATCTACTTCCACACGTTCTGCTACAACGGCACCTCCGTCGGCTGCCACCTCCAACCGTGATACAAGAAAGCAGGCACAACCACCACTATCTGCCAAGAGCACACCTGCCGGGCCTGCACAGAGCTCTGCTTCTTCCATGGCGTCTACAGGGCACACAAGTGATATTATTTGTCGTCGTTGTAAGGGAAGAGGACATTTTGCGCGCGAATGCACATCTCAGCGTGTGATGATTGCTACTGAGGATGGTGGGTATGAGTCCGCTAGTGACTATGATGAGGAGACTTTGGCTCTTCTTACACATGAAGAACACGGTGGAGATGATTCTGATCATGAGACGCAATACATGGCTCCTGAAGATGCTGACAGGTATGAATGTTTGATTGCTCAACGTGTTTTGAGTGTGCAGGTCACGCAAGCTGAGCAAAATCAGAGGCATAATTTGTTCCATACAAAGGGAGTTGTGAAGGAACGTTCAGTTCGCGTCATCATAGATGGAGGGAGCTGCAACAACTTGGCTAGCATGGAGATGGTGGAGAAGCTATCCCTCACCATAAGACCACATCCACATCCTTACTACATCCAATGGTTCAACAACAGCGGCAAGGTTAAGGTAACACATACTGTTCGTGTGCATTTTAGTATCTCTACATATGCTGATTATGTTGATTGTGATGTGGTACCTATGCAAGCATGTTCCTTATTACTTGGTAGACCATGGCAATTTGATAAAAATTCTGTACACCATGGTAGAAACAATCAGTATACTCTCGTTCATAAGGACAAAAATATTATTTTGCTTCCTATGACTCCTGATTCCATTTTGAAAGATGATATTAATCGAGCTAATAAAGCAAAACAGGAGCAAAATAAGAGTGAAAATCAGATTGTGGCAAAAGAATTTGAGCAACAAATGAAGCCTAATAATAAACCATCTAGTGTTGCTTCTGAAATTAAAAGTGCATGTTTATTTGCCACCAAATCTGATATTGATGATCTAGATGTTAGCAAATCTGTTTGCTATGCTTTTGTGTGCAAACAGGTATTATTTTCATTCGAGGACGTGCCTTCCTCTTTGCCTCCTGCTGTTACTAACATTTTGCAGGAGTTCGCTGACGTCTTTCCACAAGACGTGCCACCGGGATTACCACCTATTCGAGGGATTGAGCATCAAATTGACTTAATTCCCGGTGCATCGCTACCCAACCGTGCACCATACCGTACCAATCCAGAGGAGACGAAGGAGATTATGCGTCAAGTACAGGAGCTGCTCGACAAAGGTTATATACGTGAATCTCTTAGTCCTTGTGCTGTTCCTATTATACTAGTGCCTAAAAAGGATGGTACATCGCGTATGTGTGTTGATTGTAGAGGCATTAATAATATTACTATTCGTTATCGTCATCCTATTCCTAGGCTAGATGATATGCTTGATGAATTGAGTGGCTCTACAATATTCTCCAAAGTTGATTTGCGTAGTGGATACCATCAAATTCGTATGAAATTGGGAGATGAATGGAAAACAGCATTTAAAACTAAGTTTGGTTTATATGAGTGGTTAGACATGCCTTTTGGGTTAACTAATGCACCTAGTACTTTCATGAGATTAATGAACGAAGTTTTACGTGCTTTCATTGGACGTTTGTGGTAGTCTATTTTGATGATATACTGATTTATAGCAAATCTTTGGAAGAACATTTGGAACATTTACGTGCTGTTTTTAATGCTCTACGTGATGCACGTTTGTTTGGTAACCTTGGGAAGTGCACCTTTTGCACCGACCGAGTGTCTTTTCTTGGCTATGTTGTTACTCCACAGGGAATTGAAGTTGATAAATCCAAGATTGAAGCTATTGAGAGTTGGCCGCAGCCCAAAACGATCACACAAGTGAGGAGTTTTCTTGGACTCGCTGGTTTCTATAGGCGTTTTGTGAGAGATTTTAGCACCATTGCTGCACCTCTCAATAAGCTTACAAAGAAGGATGTGCCTTTTGTTTGGGGTACCGCACAGGAAGAAGCCTTCACGGTATTGAAAGATAAGTTGACACATGCTCCTTTACTTCAACTTCCTGACTTTAATAAGACTTTTGAGCTTGAATGTGATGCTAGTGGAATTGGATTAGGAGGTGTGTTATTACAAAATGGCAAACCTGTTGCATACTTTTCTGAAAAATTGAGTGGGCCTTGTCTGAACTATTCTACTTATGATAAAGAATTATATGCTCTTGTTCGGACTTTAGAAACATGGCAACATTATTTATGGCCCAAAGAATTTGTTATACATTCTGATCATGAATCTTTGAAACACATTAAAAGTCAAGCTAAACTGAACCGTAGACATGCTAAATGGGTTGAATTCATTGAGACTTTCCCTTATGTCATTAAACACAAGAGGGTAAAGAAAATGTTATTGCTGATGCATTGTCTCGTCGTTATACTATGCTTTCACAACTTGATTTTAAAATATTTGGTTTGGAGACTATCAAAGATCAATATGTGCATGATGCTGAATTTAAAGATGTATTGCAGAATTGTAAAGAAGGTAGATCATGGAACAAGTTCGTTGTTAATGATGGTTTTGTGTTCCGTGCTAACAAGCTATGCATTCCAGCTAGCTCTGTTCGTCTTTTGTTGTTGCAGGAGGCGCATGGAGGAGGATTAATGGGACACTTTGGCGTGAAGAAGACAGAGGACGTACTTGCTACACATTTCTTTTGGCCAAAGATGAGACGGGATGTTGAGCGTTTTGTTGCTCGCTGCACTACATGTCAAAAAGCTAAGTCACGACTCAATCCTCATGGTTTATATATGCCTTTGCCTGTACCTAGTGTTCCTTGGGAGGATATATCTATGGACTTTGTTTTAGGTTTGCCTCGAACAAAGAAGGAGAGGGATAGCATATTTGTTGTCGTGGATAGATTCTCGAAAATGGCACACTTTATACCATGTCATAAAAGCGATGATGCTGTTAATGTTGCTGATTTGTTCTTTCGTGAAATTATTCGCTTGCATGGTGTGCCAAATACTATTGTTTCAGATCATGATACTAAATTTCTTAGCCACTTTTGGAGATGTTTATGGGGTAAGTTGGGGACTAAACTGCTTTTTAGCACTACTTGTCACCCCCAAACTGATGGACAAACTGAAGTAGTCAATAGAACATTGTCTACTATGCTTAGGGCTGTTTTGAAGAATAATAAGAAAATGTGGGAAGAATGCTTGCCTCATATTGAATTTGCTTATAATCGTTCATTGCATTCTACTACTAAGATGTGCCCTTTTGAAATTGTGTATGATTTCCTACCTCGTGCACCTATTGATTTGTTGCCTCTTCCATCTTCGGAGAAGGTTAATTTTGATGCTAAACAACATGCTGAATTGATTTTAAAAATGCATGAGTTAACTAAGGAAAACATTGAGCGTATGAATGCTAAATATAAACTTGCTGGAGATAAGGGTAGAAAACATGTTGTCTTTGCACCTGGTGATCTTGTTTGGTTACATTTGCGTAAGGATAGGTTTCCTAATTTGCGGAAATCAAAGCTAATGCCACGTGCTGATGGTCCATTTAAGGTGTTAGAGAAAATAAATGATAATGCATATAAACTTGAGTTGCCTGCAGATTTTGGGGTTAGTCCCACTTTTAACATTGCAGATTTGAAGCCTTATTTGGGTGAGGAAGATGAGCTTCCGTCGAGGACGACTTCATTTCAAGAAGGGGAGGATGATGAGGACATCAATACCATTGTTACACCCACAGCCCCTACTGTTACATATGATGGACCAATTACTAGAGCTCGCGCACGCCAATTAAATTACCAGGTACTTTCGTTTCTTGGTAATGATTCTAATGTTCATGAGAATATGATGCTGCCTAAATTGGATACATTTGTTTTGCTTACAAATGAAGGGCCTAGCTTGGAGAAGGATGAACATTGGAGCAAGAACAAGCATGGGTTGATGGCAGGCGCAAGGGGAACAAGAACGGAGTTACAAGTGATGATTTCAGGACTCTGAAGCCACCATAAGGAGTGAATGAAGCCTTGGACGAAATATACAAGATGCCACTTCATAAATTTTGTCCAGAGGCTATTCTAGGTGCTGCGTCACCTTATTATTGGGCCAGGCCCATGTAATTTCGAAATACTTAAGTATAGGCTGTTTTTAGAGTCCGTATGTGTGGGGAAACAAGAGTTAGGGTTGGTTTCGGACCCCTTCCTCAAGGGCCACGAAATTCCCCCCCCCCCTCTTCCTCCATATATACAGCCCTTAGGGCGTCGTTTAGACTTTGGGTTTTGTTTAGATCAAAAGTTCGCCATAGCTGCAACTTCATGTACTTCGTTTGTGTTCAACGACTAGACCAAGGCGTCACAGAACCCCACCTTGATCAATAAAGCTTTCCTCTTATATTCGCAATATCCAGATTGCAATCTTAGTTTCTTGCTTGTTCTTCGTTTGCTCGCAGGAAACAGGCCCTCGTGGTCAGGTTGATCGTGCTCCGGCGTGGTCAATAACCCTCGGAAATTGGTTTAGCGATTGCTAAGGCGCGACGTCTCGCATGTTCGTAGTCGGATCGTCAAGGTCGACTCCCACAGAAACGATAGCCACCATCTCATTGAAACATCGGGACACCTTTGCCTCTATCAACCGCGCTCTCGGACATGAGCATTTGATGGAAGACTACTTCACGGAGGTACCTACATACCCTCCTCGTCTCTTCCGCAGAAGGTACCGAATGCGGCGTAGTTTGTCTGTGAAGATTGTCACCGATTGTGAGGCTGCCTCCTATTACTTTAAACGTCGTAGATCCGCCGCCGGTATCATGGGGTTTAGTGCATATCAAAAGATATCGGCGGCAATGCGGGTACTCGCTTATGGCATACCCGCGGATTATACCGACGAGTATCTTCGCATTGGGCAAGATACAACCACGGAGTCAGTCCGTAGGTTTGCCAAGTTGGTCATCCGGTTGTACGGTGAGCAGTATCTTCGGGCACCAAACGAGGAAGATACAAAGAGATTAATGGAAATGAATGAAAAAAGGGGATGGTCGGGGATGCTAGGTAGTCTTGATTGCATGCATTGGAGGTGAAAAAATTGCCCAAAGGCATGGCACATAATGTATTGCGGTAAAAGCCGTGATGCTACCATTGTGCTTGAGGCCGTAGCATCTCAGGACACATGGATTTGGCATGCATTCTTTGGGTTGCCGGGAACACTCAATGATATCAATATCCTCAATAGATCTCCTTTGTTCAAAAGATTAATTTCTGGGGATGCTCCAGCTTGCAACTACAAAATCATGGACAATGGTACTCAATGGGATACTATCTCACCGATGCCATCTATCCCGAATGGGCAACTCTTGTGAAGTCCATCAAGGAGAAAAATGGTGTGCCCTTAACAAGAAAAGAGGCTCATTTCACCAAGGCACAAGAGGCAGCCCGCAAGGATATTGAGAGAGCTTTCGGTGTTTTGCAAGCAAGGTTTGCCATAGTTCGTGGTCTAGCTCGGTTTTGGGACGAAAAAACCTTGATGAACATCATGAAATGTTGTGTGATTCTACACAACATGATCCTAGAGGATGAAAGAGGGTTAAACCTCCCTTATTTCTATGACAATGTTGGTACCCGTGTGCAACCGGAAAGAAACCCTTCTCGCATACACGCTTTTCTTCAAGCACATCGTGAGATTGAGGATGCAACCACTCATGGTCGGCTCCGGGATGATCTAATAGAGCACCACTGGCAGTTGGATGGGCGGCGCATTGGCCCATGATGTATCTTTGTTTTACTTTTCTATGTCCTATTTGATTCGAACAATTAGTGTAATTTGCTCAAACATTGTTGTAATGATTTGAATGATTATTGTCTTATTCGATGTTGTAATAATAACTAGAATGATTATTGTTTTATGTCAAATGTGATGGAATTTGTGATATGTCATATGATGAAATGTGATGAAATGTGTGATATATGAAATGATAATTTTAAAGGTTGGGGTTGAGGCAAAGACTAAAACCCTCAAATCCAACCCTTAAAGCAGTTTAAGGGTTGGGTTTGAGGGCTCTAGTCTTTGCCCCTATTTTTTAACCCTTAAAAGTGTCAAAAAGTGGCACTTCTCAATCCTTAAAACTACTATAAGGGTTTGAGGATTTGAGAGTTCTACTAGTAATGCTCTAAGTGAGGTCGTATCCCGCTCTTCCCCACGAGTGCAACCGTGTACCCTCTTTGCGCAACTATTGATTCCACCGTTCCTCTAAAATCAGGACCAGCCAAACGCACAAACGGTAATCTAAAGCGCCAAATTTGCTCCTTTCAAAGATTACATGGATGGAGCAGTACTACTTGTTAATTGCCCGGGTGCCATGTGCTGTCTCTCGTCGACGGCGACAAACATTCTTCGGGCTGTGTCACGTGGACAAAACAACATACTACAACGATTGATTGATTGTTTATACAAGAGAGTATGGTTGTATTCTTTCAGAACGAATGTTTGCCCGTCATTCTTGCAGTAAAGCTTAGACTTTAGACTGGTACCGTATGGTTTAGGTGTTTTGCTAGTTTGTTTAGGAAAAAGCTCTTGTGCGTTTTTTATTACAAAAGGAAGAAACATCTGCATGATTTGCGTATGTAGAGTAGTACTAAAGCCATCATAAGAGCCTGTATGCATGGTGGATGGTTCCCTTTTCTCTGTACTGCCGGTGCCTTGTGTGGATACTCTTTTGGTTTGGTTTTCTTCCAAGCTAAGCTTTCTACCTTCTTGCAGAGAAGAAGCGTCTTCCAGAGATGTTGTTCAGCTCATGCTAATGTACATGTAGATATCTAGTACTCCTTTCATATTTTTCTAGTCCGCATATAAAAATTGTCTGAAATCAAACTATACAAAGTCTGACCAACATTGTAGAAAAAATATTAACATTTACAATACAAAAATAATATCATTAGGTGTATCCTGAAATTAATTTTCATACTATACAACTTTAATACTGTAGATGTTAATATTGTTTTAATCCAAAATTGATCAAACTTTGCGTAGTTTGACTCCAAACAAATTTTATATGGGGAGTACTAGCATTTAGCGGCATCTACGATTTTCTCCTACTAAGAAGGGAAAGAAAATCAATAACAAAGTAAAGCTAAGAAGAAAAAAGGATGATTTACAGTTAATGGAGTCATTGGGTTCTTTTGGGAAACATTGTAATAAAGTTATTAAGGAGACCAATAGTGATGGAGACACACAACACTTTAGTGTTGGTTTTAGTGGACAATTTTGAAAACTCTATTCAACGAAGGTGTCCACCGAGCAGTCAGCCAACAGGTTATTTATCAAAACCAGGAGGTCCATCGATCCAGGTTTCGATCGTATCCAACTTACAAGCATACTGGCACACAGATGTGCATGACCGTTTGCTGATCTAGATACTTGTTCAATTACAAAGAAAAATCAAAACTATTACAGAGCTCGCCAATTTGCAGAAAAATGGGTGCCACAACTAAACGGGAATCATGGCGAGTGTTCCAGAGGTTAACCACCTCCACGCAGCCTGTTTCCAGCACTATCCCCTTGAAGCCGCGAAGGTTTGCAACGATGACTCCCTCTGGTATCGCCAGCCATTGCCTCACCAATGAGAGGATCAGTAAGTCCAAGAAGTGGCTTGCTCCAAGCCCCTAGGAGTGATGTAGGTGATGGAGAGAATATTACATGGAAATCTAGTTTCAAAGGAAACTTCATGAAAACCACGTTTGAAAGTTCCAAAGAATCAAAATAAACACGGGATGTTAAGAGGGTGTTGTTCTATTGCCATGTGAAATTCCTAGTTCAAACACATTACCATTTACTCCCTTCGTCCCATAATATAAGAGCAATTTTTACACTAATGCAGTGTAAAAACGCTCTTATATAATATAATGAGACGGAGGGAGTATGAGTTATGAAAAGAACAAATTCTACCACAATAAGTTTTGCCCGGCTCCGGCAAGGGAGGGACGATGACGGCGGCATGCTTTTGCCTTGCTTCAGTGCTTGTAGACGTCGGTAGGTGCCCTACGGATCTTGATGTAGTTTTTATTATTTTCTGATGTTTGTCCTACTGCCATGATTGAATATGAATAAATCAGGAATTTTAAAAAAAAAAGGATCCGGTGGTTGCCCTCCATAACCTGGTAGCACCTTGGCCTTGTGCAAATATACTATTCCACTACCGACTAGTTGTACTTTGAACCGCCGGGCAGTTGAAGTATATACTAATATATCCTGTGAATTTGAATCCGAAAGTGGGTAGAATTGACAAATTTGATCTCAAAGCGAAAGTATTTTACTAACTAAACTATTTTTAAAAACATTTCACATCACTGACCCTTTTGTGCAGCTCCCAATAGTAAGGTGCTGCACTCTACTGTGCAACTTCTTACAGTTAGGCGCTGCACAGTGTAGTACAGCTCCTTACAGCTAGCGCTGCACAGTATGACGCCTGTGTGTTAGGCGCTGCACAGTAAGAGTGTAGCGCCTTGCTGTTAGGCGCCGCACATTAGAGATCAGCTGGGTGAAATATTTTCAAACATAGTTTACTTTGTGAAATAGGTTAAATTTATGTTTTTTGCCCGGAAAGTGTCTATAAAGTAGCCGTAGCATGCATGCAGTGCATGTTCCTAGGGCTAACCCCTCCACCCACCCCACAGAAAGAAAAGAAAATTGAAAAGGTTTGTACTCGAAGTTTCTGCATTTACCGGCAGTTATATCAGCAGCAGCGAGTACATCCACGATTAAGGTAGGAAATTAGCAGACGGGCGAGACAGGACAGCACAGCTGCGTTCACACCACCGGAGTGAGTGAGCAGCCGAGAGCGTACCGTGGACTGAAAAGAGGGGGACAGCTCGGGCCAAGCTGTCTTCTTCCTCGCCACTTTCATCCCCCTGCCTGCCGCCGCAGCTCAGCGCGGCATCCCGCATTCCCAGCTCGCTTTACTCCCGCCGTCCTCCTCCATTTATACCGCTTTCTTTCCCCCGGCAACTTGCATCCCATCCCATCCCATATGCGCGTATACCTGCTAGCTCCATTCACTTTTCCTTCCATTCCAATTCCGTTTTCTTAATGCAAAGCACGAGCACTGCTGCGACCGGCGAAAGCTAGCAGCAGCTCCAGCTATAAGACCCATTTCTTTCTCTTTCTCTTTCTCTTTCTGCGACTCCACTCACTCGTTCCAGATCTAGAGGTTCTTCCCGGGCAGCCGTCCATGCCAAGAATGGCTCCGACTCGGCCTTGTCTGGCATTGGCGCGGTGGGTGCTCCTGGCGGCGGTAGCGGCGAGGCTCGCCGGCGCTGATGACCCCTACCGCTACTTCACCTGGATTGTGACGTATGGCCCCATCAACCCGCTCGGCACCACCCAGCAGGTATGCTACTGTACTGTACTACCAATGTGGCGTGCATTTTGCTACTCTACAGAGATTGGGTTGGGTGTGCACTCACACTCTGCCGTTTCTGGCGTGGTGCTTCCCAAATGCCAAATGCTGCCCAATTTTTCATGCCCAGATTCGCCAAAATGTTGGTTCATGCAAGTTTCCTTCCAAATTTCTCCACTTTTTTACCTGCAATTTACTACTACTGATACCGTAAAATTTCCTGTTACAAATAGTCCATATTGATATCGGTGAGGAAAAGGAATTTTGGACTGACTGACTGACTGACCAGTAATCGTTGTTCAAGGGCATCCTGATCAACGGGCAGTTCCCGGGCCCTCGCATCGACTGCGTCACCAACGACAACCTCGTCGTCAACGTCGTCAACAACCTCGACGAGCCATTCCTCATCACATGGTCCGTCCGTCCGTATATTCAATCACTCGCTTCCGCAGCCACCCTCTTCTTCCTCCTCTCTCTCTTCTTGCTCTCTTCTTGCTCACTCTCTAGTCTCTACTTGCAAACGCGAATGCAAAATGCAGGAACGGGATCAAGCAGCGGAAGAACTCGTGGCAGGACGGCGTGGCGGGCACCAACTGCCCCATCCCGCCCGGCGCCAACTACACCTACAAGTTCCAGGCCAAGGACCAGATCGGCACCTTCACCTACTTCCCCTCCGTCGCGCTGCACCGCGCCGCCGGAGGGTTCGGCGCCCTCAACGTCTACCAGCGGCCCGCCATCCCCGTCCCCTACCCGCCCCCCGCCGGCGACTTCACACTCCTCGTCGGTGACTGGTACCTCGCCGGCCACGACCAGCTCCGCCAGACACTCGACTCCGGCGCGCCGCTCCCGTTCCCGGACGCGCTACTCATCAACGGCATGCCCTCCGCCACCTTGGTGGGCGACCAAGGTAGGCAGCATTCTCGCAATCTCTCTTCTGAAACCGCCACTGAAAATGCTTTTGTAACAGGCTTGGTTTTGTTGTTGTTCAGGGAAGACCTATCTGTTGAGAGTGTCCAATGTCGGGATGAAGACGTCGATCAACTTCAGGATCCAGGGCCATGCTCTGAAGCTGGCGGAGGTGGAAGGCACGCACCCGGTGCAGAACGTCTACGACTCCCTCGACGTGCACGTGGGTCAGTCCGTGGCGTTCCTCGTCACCCTCGACCAGCCGCCCATGGACTACGCCGTGGTGGCGTCGACGCGGTTCAACCCGGCCGACATCAGCCCGCTGACGGCGGTCGGGACGCTGCATTACAGCAGCGCCACCTCCATGGCGCCTGGCCCGCTCCCGGCAGGGCCGCCGGAGGAGAGCCAGTGGTCGATGAACCAGGCAAGGTCGTTCCGGTGGAACCTAACAGCCAGCGCCGCGCGGCCCAACCCGCAGGGGTCGTTCCACTACGGGACTATCCAGACATCCAGGACGCTGGTCTTGGCCAGCTCAGCTGCCGTCGTCGCTGGGCAGCGACGGTACGCCGTGAACGGCGTGTCGTTCGTCGTCCCGGACACGCCTCTGAAGCTCCTGGACAACTACAACATCGCAAACATGATCGAATGGGACAGTGTCCCGGAGCGGCCCGACGGCGGGGCACCCCGGCCCGGGACGCCGGTGGTGAGGCTCAATCTGCACGAGTTCGTGGAGGTGGTGTTCCAGAACACGGAGAACGAGATGCAGTCCTGGCATCTTGACGGATATGATTTCTGGGTCGTCGGGTAAGCGACAGCAGCTTACATTATTACCATCTGAAACTTGAACTTATAATTCACATTGTCTTCTCACTTGATTCAGGTACGGCGATAATGGGCAGTGGACGGATAATGAGCGGCTGAACTACAACCTGGTTGACGCGCAAGCGAGGCATACTGTTCAGGTCTAATATATTCCAATTCCAGCAGGCATAATCGATTCCATGAAATTCTTGGAGCAGCTCTGTAAGCCTGAGCTCTGAACATTTGCAATTGCTTGATGAATCAGGTGTATCCGAACGGATGGTCGGCGATCTTGGTGTCGCTGGACAATCAAGGGATGTGGAACCTGAGGTCGGCCAACTGGGACCGGCAGTACCTCGGCCAGCAGCTGTACCTGAGGGTCTGGACGGCGGAGCAGAGCTTCTCCAACGAGTACAGCATCCCCACCAACGCCATACTCTGCGGCAGAGCTGCCGGCCTTCCACACTGAGGAACAACAAAGGCCTCCTCAATACTACTGCTGCTACTACTACTATATATATAGCTGAAATGAAGGTTACTATAATTATTACGATTCCTTGGAAATATGTACTGCTACTACTCTAGCTAAAAACTCATGTACTAGTACTACTCTTTTGGTGATGTCGGTATTTCATCTCCTTGTGTTTGGCCTGTGGACAAGGCCCCAGGCCGTGTGAATGCTGGTCAGTGCTCTTGTTTCTGAAATGTAATGTCATTGTCATCTGATGTGGCGTGTCATTGGGACTTCTCAGGCAAAGCAAGCCTTGTTTTCGAAACACGGTGAATATATGTTGAATTCCACTTCCAAGTGGCCTAACCAAGCATGACATGAACACTAACCCGGATAAGCATAAGTGCAAACACTTGCAACATAAACACGCAAGTTCAAGATGCAGAAAAAGCTAGGACACAAGACTGAACCCTTGCTATGTTACCTCGTGCAGAGATGCTTGTTCAAATATTTTCTTCAGAGTTTTCAGTACCCAACAACCAATCACATTAAAAAAAAAGAGTAAATTGCAAAAAAAAAAAAAACACCACAATTGTGCAAAAGTCAACGCCCACAAAAATACAAGTTTTCTGCTGGTTTTTTCCTGAAGCATTGACAACTTCGACCCAATTATGATGTTTTGTTTCTTTCTAAATTTAAATGTGTTTTGAATTTAATTTTTATTTCAACAGTACACTTGTTCTAAAATCCTCCTAAAATATTTGTAGAGGGGTGAACATTTTATTTGGGCCCTTTGGTCGGATATTCTGACACTTGTTTGGCCTAGTTTAAATATTCTTTTGAGAATTTTTCTCATTCCCAATTTAGTTTCGTTTTCCCTTATTTGAATTTTACTTGCTTTTTTTTGTTCCATTTGAATATTAATTTTTGATATTTGTCTAGCCATTTTCCTTGGGATTGAGTTTAGCTTTAATGTTGGCCCCTATAGGGTTCTCTCAACTTTGGAAAAAAAAATCACAGTTTCAAGTACTTGTGTAGGGCCTTTAACCCTCCTAAGCGAACACCCATGGTCAACAATCAAGCAAGCCTAGGCAATTATAGCTAATTAGCAATCAAATGTAGGTTTTTCTAGGAAAAAGATACTTCCCTGTGAAATTTTAAACATTCTAGATTTGCAAAAAATCTGGGACATGACATGCGAGGACTTCAGTTAAGTCCTCAACATTGGCGACAAGATGGGTGGGGGTGGGTTGAAAATTTTGCACTTTCGGGCAACTCGCGGATCCGATTATTTAACAAAGGTTTGGCGGTCCGATATCGCGAGCCTCTGAATCCGATCTCATGAGAAATTTCTCACGTTCTTCTTGGGCCCGGTCTCACATCGGGACCAGGGAGTTCTGCTGAGATCCGATCTAACATGGACCTCGACTCCTCATATTTGGCCTGATCTGACATCTGGGCCTTGGGAGACATCATTAGGTCCTCACTCAAGGTCGAGGCCGATGAGAGGTGCTCACGATCTCCGACCTAGATCTGACATCGGGGTTGTGGTAGGTGTCTGATACGTCTCCAACATATCTATAATTTTTTATTGTTCCATGCTATATTATATTCTATTTTGGACATTAATGGGCGTCATTATACACTTTTATATTATTTTTGGGACTAACCTATTAACCGGAGGCCCAGCCCAGATTACAGTTTTTTGACTATTTCAGAGTTTCGCAGAAAAAGAATATCAAACGGAGTCCAAACGGAATGAAACCTTCGGGAACGTGATTTTTGGAACGAACGTGATTCAGAGGACTTGGACCCTACGTCAAGAAAGCAACCAGGAAGGCAGGAGGTAGGGGGGGCGCCTACCCCCCCTGCGCGCGCCCACGTTGCTCCACCGACGTACTTCTTCCTCCTATATATACCTACGTACCCCCAAACTACCAGATACGGAGCCAAAAACCTAATTCCACCGCCGCAACCTTCTATACCCGTGAGATCCCATCTTGGGGCCTTTTCCGGAGGTCCGCCGGAGGGGGCATCCATCACGGAGGGCTTCTACATCAACACCATAGCCTCTTCGATGATGTGTGAGTAGTTTACCTGATGTAGGGTGGAACCCTAGATGGCCGATCTTTCACGAAAGGAGCGGATCCCAACTAAGAACACGAAGAACACGAGACAAGGGAAACACAAGAGAATCACTCAAACCAACAAGATTCAATTACACATGCGCTAGATCCAAGAACACAAAGAGATACACATGATCCAAGGTCAACAACGGACGATACAAAGGTAACCGGTTCTTCTCCTAGAAGGAGGTCTTGATGGGGCCACCCAAGAGGGGGTCTTGAATCCAAGTTGATCTTCTCCGAAGAGGGGACGCAGTCTCTCTCTCGAGGAGGAGATCCGTATGGATGAGCAAAGCTCTATCTCACATATGAGCTAAACCAATGCTAACCCTAGAAAGTTGAAGGGGATGGAGTATATATAGTCTAGGGGGGCGAAGAGGTACATGGGCTTCAGCCCTTTACTGTGCGCAGATAGACGGAGCCGGATGTCCGGGCGTCAGGCCGGATGTCCGGGGCTTCGGGACGGGCCGGATGTCCGGGCTGGCGACGATAGCTTCTGTAGGTTCTGGTGTGGGGCGCCGGATTTCCGGGTTTCTGTCGGATTTTCGGGCTAGGGCCGGATGTCCGGGGCCTGTAGCCGTGGTTCGGCTGGGCTGGTGCTGTAGTGGATGTCTCCAGCGGCCGGATGTCCGGGGCTGGGGTCGGATGTCCGGGCCCTGGAGCTGTCTTCTTCTCCTTCCGGTAGTTCTCTTCATCCATGGACTTGGCGGCTTGTCCGTCTTCACGTGCATCCTCGGGAGGTACCTCTTGACACCTGATCATGCATAGCATATCGGACTTAGGTAGTAGCCATGTCTCTAGTGGATCATATGTGATATCACTAAGGAAAGAAGTCACCTCGTTCTCGAGAGCTCTAGCTCGTGCTCGTGTCATAGGCCCTCTTGGCTCTTGGTGAGACGATGGCAGGTCCATGAGATGATCATGGGATGCTCCGCATCATTACCTCAGACCTTCGGGGCCATAGTTATTAGCTAGATGGCTTCTTCTCTCTCTTTGGATCTCAATACAAAGTTCTCCACGATTCTCATGGAGATCTATTCGGTGTAATCTTATTTTGCGGTGTGTTTGTTGAGACCGATGAATTGTGGGTACATGATCAAGTATATCTATGAACAATATTTGAATCTTCTCTGAATTCTTTTATGTATGATTTGTTATCTTTGCAAGTCTCTTCGAATTATCAGTTTGGTTTGGCCTACTAGATTGATCTTTCTTGCAATGGGAGAAGTGCTTAGCTTTGGGTTCAATCTTGCGGTGTCCTTTCCCAATGACAGCAGGGGCAGCAAGGCACATATTGTATTGTTGGCATCGAGGATAACAAGATGGGGTTTATATCATATTGCATGAGTTTATCCCTCTACATCATGTCATCTTACTTAAAGCGTTACTCTGTTCTTTTGAACTTAATACTCTAGATGCATGATGGATAGCGGTCGATGTGTGGAGTAATAGTAGTAGATGCAGGCAGGAGTCGGTCTACTTGTCATGGACATGATGCCTATATACATGATCATACCTAGATATTCTCATAACTATGCTCAATTCTGTCAATTGCTCAACAGTAATTTGTTTACCCACCGTAATACTTATGCTCTCGGGAGAAGCCACTAGTGAAACCTATGGCCCCCGGGTCTATTTTCCATCATATTAATCTCCGGTCAACAAGCTATGTCTGGCGTCGTTTATTTTGCTTTATTTATTTTTTAGTCTTTATCATAAAAATACTAAAAATATTATCTTATCATATCTATCAGATCTCACTTTCGTAAGTGACCGTGAAGGGATTGGCAACCCCTTTATTGCGTTGGTTGCGAGGATTTTATTTGTTTGTGTAGGTGCGAGGGACTCGTGCGTGGCCTCCTACTGGATTGATACCTTGGTTCTCAAAAACTGAGGGAAATACTTATGCTACTTTGCTGCATCACCCTTTTCTCTTCAAGGGAAAACCAACGCAGTGCCCAAGAGGTAGCAGTGTCTCGTGCTGGTCCTGAATCTGGTTTGACATCCAGCTTGTGAAGTACAAAGTGTAATCCTTGCCGTTGAATCTCACGATCCGTCCAGGAGAGAAGGTCTCAACCTGGCTTGGGCAGCCGTTTGGGTCAGCGAAGAGACAATACTGCCAAAGACAAAGATTTTTCCTAGCACGAAGGTAGCGCCGACATCGATCTATTCTTTGATCTTGATCCCCATCGTATCATGGGGACTTCTTAGTGGGACCTATATAGGCCACCAATGATGGAGGTAAATCCGTCAGATCTCGGGTAGGGGGTCCCGAACTAAGCATCTAGATGCGATAGTAACAAGGACACACAGTTTTACCCATGTTCGGGCTCTCTAAAGAGATAATACCCTACATTCTACTTGTGTTTATTGCTTTGGGGTGGAGTACAAAGTATAGATGATCTTACCCTGATATTGTTACCCGTTCTATGAGCCTTACCCCTCGGCTTATATAGATACCAGGGGTCTAGGTTTACAACATCCTAGTTGACTACGTATAAGAAAATAGTGTCTTCCATGAATTTGGCTTCTTGGAGTACACGAAAAGTCTTCGTGAGCCTTCCTTTGATACATTATGAGCCGTCCAGTGTGGCCCAGTTGTGAACCGACATGGGGGTCCTCTGCCCGGCCCACCAGGCCGGGAGATGAAGTGGTTAGAGATCCCCTAGCCGGGACACAGTCAGCTGTAAGGTTATCAAATCGAACATTCTGTTATAGGATTCTACGACTTCATGATCCAAATTAACCCCTATGGTTCTACGATTTTGGTTAGTAGAATCTACATTTCTATGATTCTGATAGTGAAGATTCTATGATTTGCGATCCTACCATCAAAGCTCTGATCCAATTCAGAATCACAATTGTGACAACCTTCGACGGCCGGGGCGGTCTCGAGGGACGATAAATGAAAGTTCATTGCAGGAGGTTTCTAGAGAATCGATTGGTGTGCTGGTTTTCTCACGCGCTTAGATTCTGTCTATCTCTGGCGCAACAGGTGGGATGGAGGTTATTGATATCATGAATAATGGAGGACGGTCGGTGATGGTGTCCTGAATAAGGGGGTGCTAGTCACGTCGTCTCCCAGAAGACATGGGGTGGACCGAGGACCCACACACGATTAGCTAGTGGGCCACATTCGTTAGGCTTCATGGAGGAATCAAGATAGAATCTTCCAAAGACTTAGCGGCGCACTCCAAGATAGGAATACAATCTTCGGCGTTTATCTTCAGATGTAACCAACCTATGTGTAACCCTAGGTACCCCCGGTGTCTATATAAGCTGAGGGGTTTAGACCATAGAGGCGAACTCATTCATACACGATGTCGAGGTAGATCAAAATGTACTCAGTACCCCATCCATAGTCAATAAAAATAAAGCAGGACGTAGGGGTTTACTTCTCCGAGAGGCCTGAACCTGGGTAAACATCGTGTCCCCCTTGTGTCTTGTTACCATCGTGCAAAGACTTTCAGCTCGGGACCCCCTTCCCGAGATCTGCCGGATTCGACTCCGTGAGTCGGCAGGAGCGGCGACGACATTTTTTGATGATTGCTTTTTTTATTGCTTGCTAGATTGGCTAGATTTTCTTCTACTATTGATGATTGGTTTGAGTAGTTGTGAAAGAAATTGTACCATTTCTTGAAAGCGATGTATCTGTTCTTTCGATTGAATAAAGCTTTTGCATACCGTCAACTCAGAGTTACCCCTTCATCTCTTCTCCCAAGAGAACATGCGACTAGGGTTCCTGCCTCTCGTTGGTGGCGCCGCCGGCCTGCCTCATTTTTTGTGGCCATACGACGATAGGGGCTCTGTGGATCTCGGCCCTTGTCAGCGGGAAAACTTCATTTTTAGATGTCCCTCTAAGTTTTATTAGGGTTTCTGTCCTGCTCAAGAAGGCCTAACGTTGAAGGTTTCCTGAAGATGGAAATGTTCTTCCCACCTAACTCCGTCCCGGTGGTGAGGCTAGTATTGTCGGAGGGCGTGTGGAGGTATGTCTCCGGTGGATCTCGCAGGATTCATTTGTTGATTTTCTATGATTTAGCTGCTCGGCTCCGGTCATCACTCGTCTGTTTTTAGGTTGGATAGTGATAGGGACGAACTACTATCTCAATTACTTGGCAACGATCACAGAGGAATCTGACTTTAGGTATCAATTACGACTCAATTGCAAGATGGCAGCTAGGGTTCATGCGGAATGGGGAAAAGGTAGGTGCCTGATCCTCTGGATGCCCTCCTCTTCCCAGCGATGCGGTTAAGTAGTAGGTGGCAACAGTTGGGCCGCGGTGACCCAGTCCGGCCCGCTGACTCGTGGGTTGGCCTTGCGTGGTCGCTTGGCCCATGTGTTGCTGGCCACCTGAGCCCTGGCGGGTGGCCCGTCTTGTCAGGGACGCTGACACCCCCCTCTTCTTGATGTGCGGCTTGCCCCCAAGCTACCACGTGGGGAAAAGGAGCACGAAGCACCTCCTTGTCCTCCCAGGTTATGTCGGTGGCTCCAGACCAGCGCACTTGAACTTGCTCGATGACGGAGCCGCGATGAGCGCGCCAGCGAGATTGTAGCACTTCCACAGGAACAACAAGGTCATTAGTATTCAGAGGCAGAGTAGTCTCGACTGGTGTACCTGAGTGCAGGGCTCGCCGGAGTTGCGAGACGTGAAACACCGGGTGCACCGATGTTGTCACTGGTAACTTGATTTCATACGCCACCTCGTTGATTTTCTTGATGATAGGAAACGGTCTGAAGAACTTGAAAGAGACCTTGTGATTTGCCCGTGGAGCAACGGAGGTTTGAATGTATGGTTGCAGCTTAAGGAACACCTGATCGCCCACTTGGAATTCTCGGAACGATCTCTTTTTGTCTGCCTGAGACTTCATGCACCGTCGCGCCCTGTTGAGGTGTTGCCGTATCAGGTCCTGCACCACTTAGCGTTCTTCTAGCCATGCTTGGAGAGAAGGCACCGAAGTACTGGGTGGAGTGGTGATGCCCCAATGCCGAGGTTCATGGCCATACAATGCCTTGAAAGGTGACATACCAATTGCCGAGTGTGGGGAAGCGTTGTACCAAAATTGTGCCAGGGCGATCCAGAGACTCCAGCGGCGAGGGCAAGCTTGAGTGAAACAACGGAGGTATGTTTCTAAGCATTGATTTACCCGTTCCGTTTGACCGTCTATCTGGGGGTGGTTGGTCGTGCTCATCCTCAGCTCTGTGCCTTCATACCGGAACAGCTCACGCAAGAAGTGGCTGCTGAACACTGGATCCCTGTCCGAGACGATGGCTCCGGGAAACCCATGTAGCTTGTTGATCCGAGACATGTAGACTTGCGCCACTTTAGCTGCTGTGTAGGGGTGGGTGATAGGAACAAAGTGAGCAAAACAAGTTCTTTTATCCACCAGCACCAGTATTGATGAGGACATCAATACCATTGTTACACCCACAGCCCCTGCTGCTATACATACTGGATCAATTACTAGAGCTCGCGCACGCCAATTGAATTATCAGGTACTTTCGTTTCTTGGTAACGATTCCAATGTTCATGAGAATATGATGCTGCCTAAATTGGATACATTTGTTTTGCTTACAAATGAAGGGCCTACCATGGACAAGAAAGATGAACCTTGGAGCAAGTCCAAGCATGCAGATGTTGGCATGCGCAAGGGGAACAAGAACGGAGTTACAAGTGATGATTCCAGGACTTTGAAGCCACCATAATGAGTGCATGAGGCCTTGGACGAAATATACAAGATGCCACTTCATAATATTCGTCCATAGGCTATTCTAGGTGCTGCGTCACCTTATTATTGGGCCAGGCCCATGTAATTTCGAAATACTTAAGTATAGGCTGTTTTTAGAGTCTGTATGTGTGGGGAAACAAGAGTTAGGGTTGGTTTCGGACCCCTCCCTCAAGGGTCACGAAATTCCCTCCTCTTCCTCCATATATACAGCCCTTAGGGCGTCGTTTAGACTTTGGGATTTGTTTAGTTAAAAGTTAGCCATTGCAACTTCTTGTACTTCGTTTGTGTCCAACGACCAGACCAAGACCGCTTTTGGATCCCCACCTTTATCAATACTTCATATATACTCGCAATATTCAGATTGCTTTATCATATTCTTGCTTGTTCTTCGATTACTTGCAGGAATAGACCTTCGTGGTCAGGTTGATTGTGCTCCGGCGTGGTCAATAACCTCTCGGAGTTGGTTTAGCGATTGCTAAGGCGCAACGTCGTGCATGTTTGTAGTCGGTTCGTCAGTCATCTCCACCAAATCGATAGTTATCATCTCATCGAAAGATCGGGACACCCCGCCTCTATCAAGTATGCAGTTGAACTTCCCGGACTGTGGCAGGTCGTCGATAAAGTCCATAGTGATAAGGTCCCATGGCCGTTGAGGAATTGGGAGTGGTGACAACAAACCTGGAGACGCAGCACAGTCTGGTTTGGCTTTT
Source organism: Aegilops umbellulata (assembly GCA_032464435.1). Lineage (NCBI taxonomy): Eukaryota > Viridiplantae > Streptophyta > Magnoliopsida > Poales > Poaceae > Aegilops > Aegilops umbellulata. The sequence continues at coordinate 236,112,915 of CP136055.1, read as the reverse complement.
CTATTAATCTTCTGCAAAAAGAATCAACTCAAAAGCACTCTTCCGTAAAAAAATGGTAGTTAATCTCATGAGCACAAAGTTTCTGTTTTTTACAGCAAGATCACATTAACTTTCACCCAAGTCTTCCCAAAGGTCTTACTTGGCACTTTATTGAAACAAAAGCTATAAAACATGATTACTAAAGTAGCTTAATCATGTAAACACACAAAAACAGTAAGAGTAAATATTGGGTTGTCTTCCAACAAGCGCTTTTCTTTAATGCCTTTTAGCTAGGCATAATGATTTCAATGATGCTCACATTAAAGATAAGAATTAAAACATAAGATAGTATCATGACGAATATGACTAGCACATTTGATTCTAACCAACTTCCTATGCCTAGGGATTTTGTGAACACATAATTTATAGGAACAATAATCAACTAGCATAGGAAGGCAAAACAAGTATAACTTCAAAATTTTAAGCACATAGAGAGGAACCTTGATATTACTGCAACTCCTACAAGCATATATTCCTCCCTCGTAATAATTTCTAGTAGAATCATGAATGAATTCAACAATATAACCATCACATAGAGCATTCTTTTCATGATCTATAAGCATAGAAATTTTTCTACTCTCCACAAAAGCAAACTTCTTCTCATTCGAAATAGCGGGATCACTAGTTCCTAAATTTGACACTCTTCCAAACCCGCTTTAGATGATAGTATTATTCATACTCCAAAAGATATAAGTGAAGTTCATGGAGCATTCTACAATTAATATAGGCTAACCAATATCCAAGCTCAAAATATATAAGTGAAGCACACGAAGCATTCTATAAAACCATACTCAAAAGATTTAAGTGAAGCACAAAGAGCAATTCTATAAGATCGTACTCAAAAGATATAAGTGAAGCACATGGATCATTCTATAAATCGATTAAGAGATATCTCATACTAGCATGGTTCTTAAAGAAAAATAAAAACACAAAGGATATAAATCATGTGAACAAAACAAAAGCTGAGGTATACCGATAATTGTTGAAGAAGAAAGATGGGATGCCAACCGGGGCATACCCAAGCTTAGATGCTTGAGTATCCTTTGAAATATTTACTTGGGGTTCCTTGGGCATCCAAAAGCTTGAACTCTTGCCTCTCTTTGTTCTTCTCATATTGATATCTCCTCGATCTTCGAACACTTCATCCACACAAAACTTTAACAAAAACTTTGTGAGATCCGTTAGTATAACAAAGCAAATCACTACTAAAAGTACTGTTGCAAACCAATTCATATTTTGTTTTTGCATTATAGCTATTGTAATATAACTTTTCCATGGCTTAATCCACTAATAGAAATCGATAGTTTCATCAAAACAAGCAAGCAATGCATCAAAAACAGAATCTGTCTTAAACAGAACAGTCTGTAGTAATCTGGAAGTTTAGCAAACTTCTGTAACTCCAAAAATTATGAAATAAATTTGAAAATTTGTACAGAAGTAATGTGCAAAAATTTTCATACCCATTTGGCCTTCTAGTAAAAAATTTAAATTCATGCACTACAGCCAAAATTTCTATTTTTGTTCTGCACATAGTAAACAAGCAATCTAATCATCCTAAAACCAAAGCTTGGCACATTATTTTTATAATACAATGGATATATACAAGGGGATAATTATTTACAGAGAAACTTCCATGAAAAATTCTACATTGTTTCCATGAGCATGAACACAAGTGCTCAAGGTCGACCCTCACTTCTTCAATGCATAACTTTCCAATCACTTCTCTTTTTGAAAAACTTTTTAGGCATGAGAGGCAAGTAATTTTTTTTGTATTTTCATTCTTTTAATTTTTTTTGTATGTTTCACCCACAACTAAACAGAAACAAAAAGGAAAAACAAAATATACTTAGTGAAGAAAGCAAACAAGCACACACGAGAATATCAACCCCACACTATTGCTCCCCGGCAACGGCGCCAGACAAGAGCTTGATAATCCCCAAGTGCAGGGAATCATCGTAGCAATTTCCAAAGGTGGAAGTGATAAGTATGGAGTATTGAACCCACAAGGAGCTAAAGGCAAGATCAATATTCTCTCAAGCCCTATCTGCCACTGATACGACTCTACGTGCACCGAACGTTTGCTTCCAACTAGAAACGAGAAATAAAACTACGTTGTGGGTATGAAGAAGATATATTTGCATGGTATCAGAGAGCTAAAATATAAAAGTAGGTGTTGTTACCATAAAGTTAGAATATATTACTAAATATTATAAATAGCGAGTGTGGAATAATGATGGGTCGATGTGCGGAATTATCCTAGGCAATTGTTAACAAGACCGGTAATCACTATTGCATCTTCATATGAGGGAGAGGCATAAGCTAACATACTTTCTCTTCTTGGATCATATGCACTTATGATTGGAACTCTAGCAAGCATCCATAACTACTAAAGATCATTAAGGTAAAACCCAACCATAGCATTAAAGCATCAAGTCCTCTTTATTCCCATACACAACAACCCCCTTACTCGGGTTTGTGTTTCAGTCACTCACGCAACCCACTATAAGCGAATCATGAACTTATTGCAACACCCTACAACGGAATCCGTCACGCTTGCGTGACACGGAGAACACCATAGGACAACACCAATAATAAAACATACAATTCGTACCAATCTAGATCATCAATCAACCCAAAGACAAAGGATATCTACTCAAAACATCATAGGATGGCAACACATCATTGGATCATAATATGTCGCATAAAGCACAATGTTCAAGTAGGATTACAACGGGGTGCGGGAGAGTGGACCGCGTAAAAGAGATGAGGATGGTGATGATGATGGTGATGTTGATGAAGATGATCACCGCGGCGATGATTCCCCTCCCGATGGCACTCCGGCGCCACCAAGAGAGAGGAGGAGAGGTTCTCCCCCTTGTGCTTCCTCCTCCATGGCCTCCCCCTAGATGGGAAAGGTTCTCCCTCTGGTCCTTGGCCTTCATGGCGATGATGACCTCTCCGGGGTGTGGGATACTCCTCCATGGCCACCGGTGATGATGGCCCCCTCTGGCAGGGTGGCAGAGAGGGCCTAGATTGATTTCTCGTGGCTAAAAAGGCTTGCGGCGGCGGAACTTCTGATCTAGGTTAATTTTCCGAGGTTTCTGTATTTACAGGAATTTTCGGCGTCGGTCTCATGTCAAGGAGGTGCCCGAGGCGTCCACGAGGCAGGCCCACGCGCCTGGGGAGGGGGGGCGCCCCCACCCTCGTGGACGCCCCGGGACTCTCCTGGGCCAACTCTTTTACTACGGGGTCTTCTTTTGGTCCATAAAAAATCGTCAAAAATTGGCACGTCAATTGGACTCCGTTTGATATTCCTTTTCTGTAAAACTCAAAAACAAGGAAAAAACAGAAACTGCACTGGGCACTAGGTTAATAGGTTAGTCCCAAAAATCATATAAATTAGCGTATAAATGCATATAAAACATCCAAGGTTGATAATATAATAGCATGAATACTTCATAAATTATAGATACATTGGAGACGTATCAGCATCCCCAAGCTTAATTCCTGCTCGTCCTCGAGTAGGTAAATGATAAAATAAATAATTTATGAAGTGTGAATGCTAGCAAGTGCATAAGTTTCATCAATGATAGTTTCAATCACTTTTCTAGCATCATTATATATCATAACAGTAGCTCATTTTCATAAAACTTTTCATGATCAAGTAACAAGCTATTCACATGTTAAAGTATAGATCATAAATTTTCTTGAAACTAACAAACTATATTCTCAGTCATCAAACAATTGCAATTAATCTTATTTTTAGGAAGGGTCTATGCGAGAGCTTTGATTTAGCAAAGTCCACATACTCAACTATCATTTAATCTTTCATAATTGCTAACACTCACGTGATATTTATGGGTTCAAAGTTTTAACCGGACATAGAAAGAGATAGGGGCTTATAGATTCACCTCCCAACCTTTTACCTCAAGGGTAATGTCAACAATAATAGTTCATGATAACTTACATCCAATTGGATATATATACCAGGATCTTTCCAATACAATGTGCTTGCCAAAGGATAAAATGTAAAAAAGGAAAAGTGAATATCACCATGACTCTTGCATAAGGTAGAAGATAAAAGTAAAAGATAGGCCCTTCGCAGAGGGAAGCAGAGGTTGCCATGCGCTTTTATGGTTGGATGCACAAAATCTTAATGCAAAAGAACGACACTTTATATTGCCACTTGTGATATGGACCTTTATTATGCAGTCTGTCGCTTTTATTTCTTCCACATCACAAGATCGTATAAAGCTTATTTTCTCCACATTAATAGATCATACATATTTAGAGGGCAATTTTTATTGCATGCACCGATGACAACTTACTTGAAGGATCTTACCCAATCCATAGGTAGGTATGGTGGACTCTCATGGCAAAACTGGTTTAAGGAATGTTTGGAAGCACAAGTAGTATCTCTACTTGGTGCAAAGAATTTGGCTATCATGAGGGGGGAAAGCAAGCTCAACATGTTGGATGATCCAAGACAATATACTTTATTTCAGATATAAGAAAACATAACCCATTACGTTGTCTTCCTTGTCCGACATCAACCTTTTAGCATGCCATATTTTAATGAGTGCTCACAATTACAAAAGATGTCCAAGATAGTATATTTATATGTAAAATCTCTCTTCCTTCAATATTCTTTCATGAATTGTTCAAGTGACAAATTCTACGTTTGCTAACTTTCAACAAGTTTACTATCTATACTTATTTTATGTGAAGTCATTAGTCCCCATGGTATAAGCATATGAAACATATATAGATTCAGATTTATGATATTCAATTATTCAACCATTTATTCATAGGGTATACGTGAAGTACGTGAGTAAATGACGAACTACTCCAAAAGATAATAGTGAAGGACACTGAGTAGTCAAATAATTAACTAGCCATGGGAGGGTTCTTTTTCATTTAATAATTCAGATCTAATGATTTTATTCAAACAACAAGTAAAATTGAAAATACGCTCCAAGCGAAACACATATCATGTGACGAATAAAAATATAGCTCCGAGTAAGGTATACCGATAATTTTGAAGACGAAAGAGGGGATACCTTCCGGGGCATCCCCAAGCTTAGGCGCTTGAGTCTTCCGTGAATATTTCCTTGGGGTGCCTTGGGCATCCCCAAGCTTAGGGTCTTTCCCTCCTTATTCTCCTCATATCGATATCTCACCCAAAGCTTGAAAACTTCAATCACACAAAACTTAACAAAACTTCGTGAGATAGGTTAGTATGATAAAGAGTAAACCATTCACTTTGGTACTTTCTAAGACAAGGTTCATAATTGTTCCCACACAATGTCTACTATACCATATTTCTACAATTATATTGAGAAATATAAGCCATAGAAACTAGAAGACAAGAAAACTATGCAATAAAAACAGAATCTGTCAGAAACTGAACAATCTGTAATGATCTGAACATAAACCATACTTCTGCTACTCCAAAAATTATGAAATAAATTGGTGGACGTAAGGAATTTGTCTATTAATCTTCTGGAAAAAGAATCAACTCAAAAGCACTCTTCTGTAAAAATGGTAGCTAATCTCGTGAGCGCAAAGTTTCTGTTTTTTACAGCAAGATCACATTAACTTTCACCCAAGTCTTCCCAAAGGTCTTACTTGGCACTTTATTGAAAAAAAAGCTATAAAACATGATTGCTACAGTAGCTTAATCGTGTAAACACACAAAAACAGTAAGGGTAAATATTGGGTTGTCTCCCAACAAGCGCTTTTCTTTAATGCCTTTTAGCTAGGCATGATGATTTCAATGATGCTCACAACATAAGAGAGCATCATGAAGAATATGACTAGCACATTTGATTCTAACCAAATTTGTGAACACATAATTTATAGTAACAAGAATCAACTAACATAGGAAGGCAAAACAAGTATAACTTCAAAACTTTAAGCACATAGAGAGGAAACTTGATATTACTGCAACTCCTACAAGCATATATTCCTCCCTCATAATAATTTTTAGTATAATCATGAATGAATTCAACAATATAACCATCACATATAGCATTCTTTTCATGATCTATAAGCATAGAAATTTTTCTACTCTCCACAAAAGCAAACTTCTTCTCATTCGGAATAGCGGGATCACTAGTTCCTAAATTTGACACTCTTCCAAACCCGCTTTAGATGATAGTATTATTCATACTCCAAAAGATATAAGTGAAGTTCATGGAGCATTCTACAATTAATATAGGCTAACCAATATCCAAGCTCAAAATATATAAGTGAAGCACACGAAGCATTCTATAAAACCATACTCAAAAGATTTAAGTGAAGCACAAAGAGCAATTCTATAAGATCGTACTCAAAAGATATAAGTGAAGCACATGGATCATTCTATAAATCGATTAAGAGATATCTCATACTAGCATGGTTCTTAAAGAAAAATAAAAACACAAAGGACATAAATCATGTGAACAAAACAAAAGCTGAGGTATACCGATAATTGTTGAAGAAGAAAGATGGGATGCCAAGCGGGGCATCCCCAAGCTTAGATGCTTGAGTATCCTTTGAAATATTTACTTGGGGTGCCTTGGGAATCCCCAAGCTTGAACTCTTGCCTCTCTTTATTCTTCTCATACTGATAGCTCCTCGATATTCGAACACTTCATCCACACAAAACTTTAACAAAAACTTTGTCAGATCCGTTAGTATAACAAAGCAAATCACTACTATAAGTACTGTTGCAAACCAATTCATATTTTGTTTTTGCATTATATCTACTGTAATGTAACTTTTCCATGGCTTAATCCACTGATAGAAATCGATAGTTTCATCAAAACAAGCAAGCAATGCATCAAAAACAGAATCTGTCTTAAACAGGACAGTTTGTAGTAATCTGGAAGTTTAGCAAACTTCTGTAACTCCAAAAATTATGAAATAAATTTTACAATTTGAAACATTTGTAAAGAAGTAATGTTCAAAAAGTTTCAGACCCATTTGACCTTCCAGTAAAAAATGTAAATTCATGCACTATACACAAAGTTTCTGTTTTTGTTCTGCACATAGTAAACAAGCGATCTAATCATCCTAAAATCAAAGGTTGGCACATTAGTTTTATAATACAATGGATATATACAAGGGGATAATTATTTACAGAGAAACTTCTATGAAAAATTCTACATTGTTTCCGTGAGCATGAACACAAGTGCTCAAGGTCGACCCTCACTTCTTCAATGCATAACTTTCCAATCACTTCTCTTTTTGAAAAACTTTTTAGGCATGAGAGGCAAGTAATTTTTTTTTGTATTTTCATTATTTTAATTTTTTTGTATGTTTCACCCACAACTAAACAGAAACAAAAAGGAAAAACAAAATCTATTTAGTGAAGAAAGCAAACAAGCACACACAAGAATATCAACCCCACGCTATTGCTCCCCAGCAACGGCGCCAGAAAAGAGCTTGATAATCCCCAAGTGCAGGGAGTCATCGTAGAAATTTCCAAAGGTGGAAGTGATAAGTATGGAGTGTCGAACCCACAAGGAGCTAAAGGTAAGATCAATATTATCTCAAGCCCTATCTGCCACTGATACGACTCTACGTGCACCGAACGTTTGCTTCCAACTAGAAACGAGAAATAAAACTACGTTGTGCGTATGAGGAGGATAACTTTGCATGGTATCGGAGAGCTAAAATATAAAAGTAGGTGTTGTTATCATAAAGTTAGAATATATTACTAAATATTATAAATAGCGAGTGTGGAATAATGATGGGTCGGTGTGCGGAATTATCCTAGGCAATCGTTAACAAGACCGGTAATCACTATTGCAATTTCATATGAGGGAGAGGGATAAGCTAACATACTTTCTCTTCTTGGATCATATGCACTTATGATTGGAACTCTAGCAAGCATCCGCAACTACTAAAGATCATTAAGGTAAAACCCAACCATAGCATTAAAGCATCAAGTCCTCTTTATTCCCATACGCAACAACCCCATTACTCGGGTTTGTGTTTCAGTCACTCACGCAACCCACTATAAGTGAATCATGAACGTATTGCAACACCCTACAACGGTAATCCCTCACGCTTGCCCGAAACGGAGAGCACCATAGGACAACACCAATAATAAAACATACAACTCATACCAATCTAGAATATCAATCAAGCCAAAGACAAAGGATATCTACTCAAAACATCATAGGATGGCAACACATCATTGGATCATAATATGTGGCATAAAGCACCATGTTCAAGTAGGGATTACAGCAGGGTGCGGGAGAGTGGACTGCGTAAAAGAGATGAGGATGGTGATGATGGTGGTGATGTTGATGAAGACGATCACTGCGGCGATGATTCCCCTCCCGATGGCACTCCAGCACCACCAAGAGAGAGGAGGAGAGGTTCTCCCCCTTGTGCTTCCTCCTCCATGGTCTCCCCCCGAGATGGGGAAAGGTTCTCCCTCTGGTCCTTGGCCTTCATGGCGATGATGGCCTCTCCGGGATACTCCTACATGGCCACCGGTGATGATGGCCCCCTCTGGCAGGGTGCCAGAGAGGGCCTAGATTGATTTCTCATGGCTACAGAGGCTTGTGGCGGCGGAACTTCCGATCTAGGTTAATTTTCCGAGGTTTCTGTATTTATAGGAATTTTTGGCGTCGGTCTCACGTCAAGGAGGTGCCCGAGGCGTCCACGAGGCAGGCCCACGCGCCTGGGGGTGGGGGGGCGCCCCCCATCCTCGTGGACGCCTTGGGACTTTCCTGGCCCAACTCTTTTACTCCGGGGTCTTCTTTTGGTCCATAAAAAATCGTCAAAAATTGGCACGTCAATTGGACTCCGTTTGATATTCCTTTTGTGTAAAACTCAAAAACAAGGAAAGAACAAAAACTGGCACCGGGCACTAGGTTAATAGGTTAGTCCCAAAAATCATATAAAATAGCATATCAATGCATATAAAACATCCAAGGTTGATAATATAATAGCATGAATACTTCATAAATTATAGATATGTTGGAGACGTATCAACGTCATCGAGCCACGCGGGCTGACAAGAAGTGACAGCAGCCATCACCTCCTTTGGTTCTGCTCGTGACAGTGCGTCGGAAGTTGAGTTTTCCACTCCTTTTTTGTACTTGATGCAGTAATGTAAGCAGCAACTTGGTGAAGGCCTTCTGCTACCAAGGTGTAGTCAAACGTTGTTCCTCCAGGTGGACTAGGCTGCGTTGATCTGTGAAGATAACGAACTCGGCATGTTGCAGGTATGGACGCCATTGGTCGACAACAATGATGATAGCTAGATATTCCTTTCAGTAAGTCTACAACCCTTGATATCGCGGACAGAGCACCTTGCTCATGAAGGCAATTGGGTGACCCCCCTATTGGAGGACTGCACCAACCCCCTTTTCTCTGGCGTCTATCTCGACCACGAACTGTTTGGAGAAGTATGGAAGTGCCAAAACTGGAGCTGTGATCAGGTGTTGCTTCGGGGTTTGGAATGTTGTTTCTGTGACCGAAGTCCAAACGAATGGGGTCCCCTTTTTCAACAGATTGAACAGGGGTCGCGCGATCACGCCGAAGTGGCGCACAAACCGGCGATAGTAGCCTGCGAGTCCCAAAAAACTCTAGACACCTTTGACATTTGTAGGGGATTGCCAATCCGCGACATCTCATATCTTACTGGGCTCTGTGGCTACCCCTTGCGGACTGATGACATGCCTCAGGTAGGAGAGCTGTTGCTGGCCGAACACACACTTAGATGCCTTGACTTTCCATTGATCCTTGCGCAACAGTGCCAGCACCTCTTTGAGATCCTCCTTGTGCTGCTCCAAGGTTTTACTGAAGACTAGGATGTCATCAAAGAAAAGAATCACACACTTTCTGTTGACAGGCTTGAGAGTAGTATGCACCACGCCGTTGAAAGTGCTCAGGCCCCCCGCCAGTCCAAAGGATACAACCGTGTACTCGAACTGCACAAAGTGGGTTTGGAAAGCCGTTTTGTACTCATCACCTTCTGCAATCATGATCTGGTGATATCCTGCACGCAGGTCAAGCCTGGAGAACCACTGCGCGCCCTGTAGCTCATCTAATAACTCCTCGATGACCGGAACCGGAAACTTGGCTATGCACGTGAGCACGTTGAGGTGCCGATAATCGATGCATAGACGCCATGTACCATCCTTTTTCTTGACCAGAATGACCGGGGACGAGAAGGGACTGTTGCTGACCTGAATCAACCCTGATTTGAGAAGCTCGGCCACTTGCCGTTCGATCTCGTCCTTATGCTCTGGCTTGTGTCTGTAGGGCCTGATGCTGAATGGTTGTGCGCTGGGTAACAGGGGAATGTGGTGATCACAGGATCGTTTGGGCGACAGCCCTTCCGGTGTTCCAAACACGTCAGCAAAATCGTCCAAAATCTGTTGCAAACAAGCTGGGGTTGGTGTGGCCTCGGCTTCGTTGCTGGTAGTAACATAGAGGTGTACCACGTGAGTGATAGCATTGTTCTTGCACAGCCCTTTGAGCTGCACGCTGTTGATGAGGAAGCAGGTCGAGGACGTGGCTTCATGCCCTTGCAGACTGACAGTGCCAGTCGAAGATTGTAATTCCAGATGCTTGGCGCGCTAGTCCACTGTCATCGGACTGTGAGCTTCGAGCTAGTCCATGCCCCGGATGGTGTCATACACGCCCAAGTGCAGCACCTTCAGGTTCGTGACGAATTCGTGCCCTTGGGAGCACCACACACAATTGGGAACCACTTCAGAGAAGAGCATCTCTCCGTCGGCGGCGGCCCGCACGCGATAAGCGCGGAGAAGTTGTTGTGCGCTTGTCAACTGCGTTGCTAGCGCGGAGTCGATGAAGGAATTCGTGCTGCCAGAGTCAACTAGCATGAGTACTTCCCGGCCTTGGATCCAGGCGCGAAGCTGAAAAGCCTTGGCGGAGACCCCGCCTGAGACGACAGACTTGGAGATGGCCATCACCGTGTCGTCCGGCGCAGGCAGCTGCATGTCGATGGTGTTGTCGAGGCCAAACAGGTCGAGGAGTTCCTCGACGACATGGAGTTGGACCGAGGTGGGGCACACGTGATCGTGCCCCCACCGCTCGCCGCACTTGAAGCAGAGACCGCGGGCGCGGCGGTACTCCCGTAGCGTCTTTAGTTTTGCTGAGTCCGCGCGCGCGGCGTCTGTGTCACGACGATCGGTGGCGCTCGTGGTAGTCGCTGGCCCAGGCGGGGGCGGTGGTAGCGGCAGTGGTGTGCCCGGCCGCTGCGTCGGTTCAGGTGGTCGGGGAAGAGACCCAAGCGAGGCATCCGCCACCTCCTCCTGCAGCAAGGCGAGGGCGCACGCTGTATCCAAGTCGGGTGGCCGCTAGATGAGTACCACCGCTTGGATATTCGTCCTCAGTCCCTCCACAAAATCGAGTAAGAAAGTAGTAAGGATGAATCAAATCAGAGTACGAGCTCAAATGATTAATGATTTAGTTCAAAATTTTCAGTGTAATCCGCAACAGATGATGTTTGCCTGACAGTGTAAAACTTACGAATCAGCATCTGATGCCGATCGCGGCCAAAACGCGTGCAAAGCAGAGAGGTAAACGACTCCCAATCAAACTCAGCCAACCGTTTTTGGATCGTTTGTAACCAAACGGAAGTAGTGCCCGTGAAATTGAGGGCGGCCATGGGTACCCAGAAGGTGGCATGGATTCCAACATGGAGAAATATTGCTCACACAAGGTTTTCCACAAATTCGGGGTCTCCCCTGTGAACTGTGAAACGCAATGGGGGGTGGGCTTGGCCAAGCCCAGCCAACATCTGACTTGCGTGAGCGAAAGGAGACAGCTGAAGGAGACAGGAGGGAATCGGACTGACCGCTGGCCGGGAGCGGCGGCGGTGTCTGGAACGACACCGTCAGCTGCCCCCGTGGTAGCTTGAAGACGCAGTGGCCATGAAGCCCTGTATGTGGTGTCGCGAGCCATTCACGGGTCCGATGGGGACGGCGTGCGTCGCATGTGGAGGTTGGGGCGGCTCGCGAGCGTCCAGACCCGCGCCACCGTCCTTGGGCGGCGGCCTTTGCGCTAGCTGCAGCGCGGTCACCGCGTCACTGAGATCCGCGACACGACGCTCCAGATCGGGATGCCACGTGAGGAGTTCGCCGATCTTGGTCGACGTGACCTGCTGGGCCTTGGTCTGGGCGTTGATCTTGGCCTCCAGGTTGGCCTCCAGCTTGGTGAGGAACGTGGAAACACTGGGATCCATCGCTTTCAACTGCGCTCGGGCTTGGCGCAGGCTTCTGGTCTCGACGAGTTTCGCCAGAGCGAGCGGAGAGGGAGGTGGGTGGACTCTGATGCCAAATGATTGGGACGAACTAGTATCTCAATTACTTGGCAACGGTCTCAGAGGAATCTGACTTTAGGTATCGATTACAACTCAATTGCAAGATGACAGCTAGGGTTCATGCGGAATGGGGAAAAGGTAGGTAGCTGCGCCGCCGGGTGCCTGATCCTCTGGATGCCCTCCTCTTCCCAGCGATGCAGTTAAGTAGTATGTGGCAGTAGTTGGGCCACAGTGACCCAGTCCGGCCCGCTGACTTGTGGGTTGGCCTTGCGTGGTTGCTTGGCCCGTGCGTCGCTGGCCACCTGAGCCCTGGCGGGTGGCCTCGTCTTGTCAGGGATGCTGACAGATAGTTTTCGATGTACGCTTCTGTTGACTGTCTATTATTATAAGTTTTGCCGGCTTTGGTTAGGGAAGGGCGATGATGAAAACGAGCTCGCGTTAATGCTTGTAGTAATCGTTATGTGGTATACAGATTTGAATATAATAAAGTTCGTATGTTTTTTTTTCAAAAAAGAAAAGAAAAGAAAGATGCACTCCAGACTTTCCCATCAGTAAATTGACCATCTCCGAGACATGGAGTTTCTACACGTGAGCTCATATGCTCCTGCCGTGAACAGTAAAATAAATAAAATAGAAAAACATTTCAAAAAATTCTGAAAAAAAATTGTGGCATACTTTAAGAAATGTTTGTTGTGCATGCAAAATTTCATCACAAAATGACATTGGTGGAAGGCATGGTAAAAAAACAAAATCGATACTCTGTAAATGTTACTTTCAAACGCATTTTGGAGCTTTTTTTTTTTGCCACGACTTCCACGAATGCGATTTCGTGACGAAATTTTGCATGCACAACAAACATTTCTTAAAGTATGCCATAAAAAATTTTAGAATTTTTTAAAATATTTTTATATTTTATTTAGTTTACTGTTCACACCAGGAGCATATGAGCTCAGGTGCAGAAAGGTACTTTCGCCGTCTCCGACTCTATACAGAAGAACAGCTTGAGCGCAGTGAGAACGGACAAGAGAGCCGAAGCAATTGTCGCATTCCTTCTCTTGTTCCGTCCCCAGCAAAAACTCTTCTGATATGCCGCCGGCGACGGCGCTGATGGACGATGTGGTCGCGGAGATCCTGCTCCGCCTCCCGCCCGACGATCCCGGGTGCCTCGTCCGCGCCTGCCTCGTCTCCAAGCCCTGGCGCCGCCTCCTCACGGGTAACGCCTTCCTCCGCAGCTACCGCAAGTTCCACGGGGCACCGCCCATGCTGGGATTCCTCCACCGCCTCTACGACGAGGATCCCTGCGTCGCCCGATTCGTCCCCACCGCGAAGGCCTTCCGCCCGCCACGCACCGACCGCCGCTGCTGGTACGCACTCGATGCCCGCCACGGCCGAGCCCTCTTCTACGATTCAGAATCAGAACAGAAGCCCGCTGAGTTCGTCGTCTGGGACCCCGTCACTGACGGGCACCGGAGGATTCCCCTTCCCGAGACCCCCAAGTCCTGGAACGCGGCGGTGCTCTGCGCCGTGGATGGCTGCGACCACCTCGACTGCCATGGCGACGACCCCTTCCTCGTGGCATTCGTGGGCACCGACAAGGAGGAGGGGATCTGGATCACGTCCGCGTGCTTCTACTCGTCGGAGGCGAGTTCATGGAGCAGCACGAGCTTTGTTGAGCATCCGGATGCTTCCATCGAGATGCAGCCAAGCGCCCTCTCGGGAAATGCAGTCTACTTCCTCTGCGATCCGAGCACGCGAATTCTGCAATGCGACTTTGCTGGCGAGAGGAAGTTATCGGTGATTGACCGGCCGGACGTGCATGAGAATAACATCGTCCTCATAACAGCGGAGGACGGCACACTGGGATTTGCAGGCGTGCAGGAATCCAGCATCTACCTCTGGTCCAGGGAAGTCGATCCCGATGGAGCTGCAGCTTGGGTACAGCATCGAGTCGTCGACCTCGGGAAGCTGCTCCCCTCTCGCGCCCTCATGATCACGCCCGATGTGAGTGGATTCGCCGAAGGCGTCGGTGTCATTTTCGTGCGGACTATTGTTGGCCTGTTCACCATCGAGCTCAAGTCCGGCCGAGTAAGAAAGGTGTCCAGCAGGGGCAGCGTCTGCAGTGTCATTCCCTACACCAGCTTCTACACTCCAGGTATTAGAATCGTGCTTGGATATTTTCTTTAATTGGGAATTGGGAATTTTTGGTCAGGGTCTCTGAGACCATAGTACTAATAAATACGAAGTACTTTTGTTGGCAACCTAAAAATATGGATGATGGTATCTGTGCTGGAACATGAACTAGATAAGTGTAACCGGGAACTTGTATATGTTGTCTCCTTTGTAGTTTGTACTCAAACTGAAGCACACCATCCAGACTCAATCATTTGTATGTCCCAATTTTCATTCTTTATAGGCGTGAAGTTTTAGCAATGGCATGCTTGTGCTTCATTTTTTTTCTTTACGAAATGCAGCAGCGCTGCCTCCACTCAATTACCTGACATGCTTATTATTTTTGTGACTCGTATCTTTTCAGATCGTGCTATTCGTCAATTGCAACGGCCAGGGATGATGCATTGATACATCTGTCAACATGAACCTGCTGGTGCTGGCTTCTTGCATAGCTCGTGCTTAAATAAGTGGTTTATCTTCAGCTGTGTAGTTTAAATAAGAGAAGAGCAAGTCCGCTTGATCAATCTAGAAAAGTGGAAGTCGCTGTAATCAACCAACTAGATTTGTTTCTAGTTGGGAGGTTGAAGTAAGAAAAGAGAAACGCGTGGTCAATTAGTATGTCTTCTCATTCAGCTGTTTGTAATCGTGGGTGAGTTCAACATGTCAGGTTTAATATGCCTGCTCGAGTAAATGCCATTTCAACCTGTCCTGTGCTGTAGAGGTACCGTTTTCTCTGAATATATTGATGTCAAAGTCATCAGAAAGCTGCATGTTACCTACTCGAGACCACTATGGGGAGAATTGCATTAAGATGAGGAAGGTACAGTCTGCAGTGTAAATGCGGTTTCAGAAGCCTGTATTATAAACTGTAACACATCTTACATTTGGTATGGCAACCTAAATTTCCAATTAAGTACCTATAGTATGTTGTGTATGCACAAATTCAAGTGTCTGCGTGAAGGTCCCATTTGTTGTTTAACTGAATCATTTGTGCAATGCTGTGGGTGGACCGGTTCGTTGCAGAGTAGCTCTGCTCTTTAGCAGTAGAGAAATGGAACTGCTGCTCCAGATCAAGGATTATAAATGAAGCGACTTGCTAAATCAACAGAGACTAGCTAGAAACATTGCCTTGTTCTAATCTTCAAGATTTTCAGTTTTGATTATCACGACAGACTTAGCGGAGCAGTTGTCAGGCTCAACAGTGATCTAAAAACTGGGTTTCTTCAGTTGAGGAACTGGATACAGACCGCACGAAGAATTGCAAATGAAGACAGTTTATGATTGTCATGCCACCCATCCGCCCCTCTCTGGGTTGGGTTTTACTAAAGACTAATGACCCGTTGCGCCCATGGCGCAAAGGCCAAAATCAAGCCAATTATTAAAAGAGTGTGCATCAAAATAGTAGACACAGAAGAAAACATATGAAAATAAGTACGGATTGATGATAGTCATACGAATAGGATTGTCATAATTTTTTTACATAAAATCCAAAATGATGCCAGATATAAAAGTCTGGATAGGTACTTATAGTAATACCAAGTTATGTTGCAAAGGACTATTGTGATATGCTTAGATTGGACAGACAATCATGCAGAGGCCCTTAGACGTGCACTTGAAGGCGAAAACATATGCACACCCTTTCTTCATGTTTGCCTTATGGAAGAAGCTGCTCCAATTCTTTGTGAGTGTAGCCCTGTTGTCGACGCCCTTGATAAAGCAAGCCATGACACTGGTGGTCCCGTCTCCTGTACTGATTGATAGCTCATCATGATCAGCATCCATGTGCGGGAAGACGCTTCTCTTAGAAAAGTGTGTGCTAAAGTACTACAAGAGGATAAAAGGTTATTCAGTATATGGTTTGCCGGCATGTTCTTGTACGAAACACAAGAATGCATTTGTTTAAGATTACCATTCTTTTACCATCAGTAGCAAATGTTTCTGTCATGTGGCATACGTAGTAATGGTCAGGTGTGTTTTGTCTTTGATGATATTTCGCAGATTGCCAACATTTTTGTTATACAACTTAGATGTATTTCTCCACACACAGTGGGCAGCGAACTCATCTAAGTAGTGCTCACCGGGCTTGCCTGCCAATTTACACAGAACTATAGTATTTAGTATTTGTCAGAGGAGTTGCTGCAAACAAGAAAGTAATAAGAGTTTTTACCGCGAGTAATGTATTTCCCAGCTTTCAAATGGATTTTTTCCCTTTGAACTTTGGGACTTACCCGGCCTTGCGTGAGCGATGAATATATTCTTGGGGCTGCTTGTGCTTGTGGCAGGGTAACGGTTCTATAAATGACAAGAGGAGTATTAAGCTGGGTGGAATGATGTGAATTATCTAGAATTGGAATAATACAGTTACCATAGCGATAACTATTGGCATGAGTCTGAGTCATATGGTTGATGTCAACATCATTGGTACCGCCGAGTTCCTCCTATTTGACTGGGAGCATCTGCAAACAAGCAGTAAGATTATGAAGTTTATCCAATTGTGTGTGGCTTTATCTAGGAGTTCTGACAACAGTCAGAACTACGTTTGGTGGTCCTGAAATCTCTATGTAAATTTTAGTATGTTTGAGATGGTTTGTACTTGTGATGAACTTTTATAATAGATCTGGTTTTTTTGTAAAGGAAGTTCATATGGGTAGGAACTCCCTCGTTCAACTGAGCGGTACGGTTTTGACTGATCGTCACATTTGTTTCTGTGAAAAAAATCCCTAAGAATATAGACCCTCAAAAAGAAAAAGTCACTGAAAATAGATGCATTTGCTTGATGGCGCCCGCTTTTCAAGGGTGGACGCGTTGTGGGCCACAACATTACGCATGTCATGTGTGTGTGCGGGCTTCGGTGTGTGCAAACCTGACCAAATGGACCGATCAGCACGGCCCGGCTTGGGTTAAAAGGGCCAGTCACGGCACGACCCGGTCAGGCACGCTAAGTACTCGGGTTGTGCCCTCCCTAGCCCAGGCTCAGCCACTCGCTAAACGAGCTGGCACGATGGCCCGTTTGGCACGCCGACATAAGAGCAAATACAATAAGGTGACATAAGCAGGCTATAAGTACTAAAATATTATATATTTGCTTAGTTGGAGGAGAGAGAAGAGAAGCAGATTGTTGATTAGTAGCCGGCTGCAGCACAAGACTCAAGATACTTTGTGATGTTATATGATGGGCCAACTATTAATAATGTACTCTCTTCATGATAAACTACATACAGATGTATATAAACATAGTTTAGAGTATAGATTCATTCATAGACTTATATTTAAAAACGAAGTGAGGCCTTATAGCCGATTGTTGTATTATTAACCATACTACCATCCCATCCCATTAAAAAATAACAATCATGGTCTAGAAAAAGGCACGTCCGCCCGTGACCATGCGGGAGCTGTAGTGCGCTCGTTGCCTTGTGGCCGCAAGGACATGCAGGGTGTGTGTGCGCGTGTCCTCTCAGCAAGCTTTAATCTCCAGCTGGCCGCTGCTCCAAGCCGCGTGTCGGGTATGTGTATGGGTTTCCCTGTGAGCATGTCTTCTCAACGGGTCAGTGACTCGGCGCAGCTCTAAACAATGAAGATTGGGGATTTGGGGTGCTGGGTACGCCTCGGTTCCAAGTTGTGGCTGGAGGATCCCCGCCGTCGTGTTCTTCCGGTTGTCGAGATGCTACTTCCGCTGCTGCTTCTTGGGCGCTGCTTCGCCGTCCACGCGAACTGCGTCTCGCCCTGCGTCTGCTCGGCTTGCCGCGCCGTTGCTGTTCTGGTCATCCATCTCGCGCTGCGTCTGCTCGGCCTGCTGCTTCGCCCGCGTGCGATCTGGTTTGTATTGTTTCCTCTGGTATTAGATTTGTTGTTTGTTGTCATGGGCTTTGTTCGGTACGGTGTTTCTTGAGCAACGATGTCGTTGGATTAGGCGCTGGTTTTTTATGGACGCCGCTTATGTGCTACATTTGTTGTGGGGGGCGCCGTGCACCTTCAAGGAGGAGAATGGCAGATTGTTGATGGCTGGAGCTTTCCTTCAGGTTTAACTTACTGCTTTAGTTGCCAACTTTGACAGAAATAGATAGAGTCGGTGCACCCACCGCATAGAGCTCAATAAAGCTTGTCAATCCAGCAATACATGGCATCGGCCAGCGATCACGACACATCAACCAACCACATAGCCACCATTGTCTTAACTGCTCTAAACACGCACTTAACGTTGTTTCAGATGCAATGCATTCAACATACATGGTGGAAGAGAGTTGCCCCAGGCCCCCCACTACTGAACCACGACTTCCACAATAAGGAGATGGAGATCGTCATCCCAGGGGCAATCAATTTAAACTTTGCTAACATCAGCCACCTACATTACCATGATCTCACCAGTTGCTAGATCCAGTATACTGAAAGTGATTCACCAACCATATAGTCGTCATTAAACTGCATGCAATTCTTATTTTAAGAATACTTGCCCAAATAATGGCTGCATTGTCAGCTAAACCATCACTTTAAAATATGAGCTCCCGCATTTCTCCTTCCCCTCACACCACATATCTTTACACGATGCAATAAAAGAGTGTATGCCAGAGAGGTGCATTCAATACTTCCCTACTTGAGGGGATCACATATACAAAATTAAAATGCAGTGATCACATCACAGATTATAAATTGTTTTCTTAATTTACACACACTGTACACCTGCTTTCTCAAATCGGCATTACCATATCACCATGTATCCAACCTTTAGACGCAACAGGCAACCTACAATTGGAGTGATCATTCAGTAAGATAGAACATTTAGCACAAAGAAAGATGAATTTTGAAAAAAAAACTTGTAGTGAACACAGAAAAAATCGATGCTCGACTGACTTAATACCATCTAAAATATGCAAGATAGTAATAAGAGGTAAAGCCAATCAAGTGGAAGACGTTTGAACTGGAATTAGACACATTGTACATCATCAATCATTAGGAGCTGGACCCCATAGAATTTTTTCGGCTTCAGTTTGTGGATTAGAATTTGGCTTCAAACTAACGAAACTAAAGAGTTTCTTTTTCTTGTCCACTCTTCAGTTACTAAATTATGATTCATAAAGTTATAGTGCATCTTGGAAAGGTTATAATAGTTTTGCTTACAGGGTTGGCGATATATCTATGTATATTATACTGATTGATAGTCCATGGTTCATTTAAGCTCACTTTGACGCGAATGCGGTGATGAAGGTTCGACCTGCAATTTCGGATTTCCCTTGACTCATTCAGTGCAGCTTCCTTCATGACGTATGCCACATGCTAATATGAACTTTCTCATTGTATATAAATTTTCAGGAGAGAAAAAAGAAAAAAGATGCTACAGTTTTCCTTGCAGCTCAATTTTCACACCCTTCCCAGGTTAATATTCACTATTTTCTTTGGACCAAATTTATGCTACCTTTTCTCTGTACACACCTCATCAAAACTGAACAAAGAGGCATCACATAGGTTTAGATGGCGCGTGTGAACATGGTTTAAGATATATGATGTTTCTTGGAGAGAGCAAACTAACCTTTTCCATTTAATGGTTTATTAACTAAAATATTGATCGACGGCACATTCTGATGCTTCAGCTTTGTTTTTGCCTTCTTGTCACTTAATTAGGTAATATAGTAAGAAAACATACTGAATGAGACTCGAAGGAATTTTGATGTCAACTCATGATTAGCAAAACTTAAAGAGCTCTTTTACAGTGATTGTAGAGTTACAACTCGTAATTTTGTGTAACTCCACCTCTGAATTTTTCTAGCCGTTAGATCTAGAAAAATCATTTAAAGATTTACTTTTTTATAGAAAGGGTATAATAGTCTCTGTAATTTTTGGGCCGACCTGATTCTCTCCTTTTTCCCTTTTTCCTTCTCCCGAGAGGAGAGATCACCGCTTAGGGTTGTGCCTGCAGCCGGCTCCCGCACTCCCCGGCGGTCGGGACTGGGATCCGGTGGTCTTCTGGAACGGCGAGAGGGTCAGGGATTGTGACTTTGACGCAGACATGTTTAGCCGGAGGCCGACTCGTCGCACAAGCAGCGTCGTATCTCGCCGCCCCTGTGACCACAACAGCGGCGGCGGCGGCTGATGGCTTCAGCTGGGGACGAGGACGACGAGGACCTGGCCCACGTTCGCATCATTCGCGAGAACCTCCACCTGACCAAGGCCTCGTCGTCCTGCACTGCCGTCCTCACACGCTCGATCTTGCGTCTGCCCCCCATATCACACGGAGGATGATGATCAAGGATGAGATGCAACGCTACTTCTCGCACTACCACTCTGGTGAGTCAACTCCGGACCTGGTTCCGTCGGATTCCAATTTGGAAAAGCTGATTACTATCATGAGGTTATAATTTGAAAACTAGAACAAGACAACAGCATGACCTCCTCTTTTTTCCAATCACGTACTTGAATGGGTTCTCAATATGTTATTGAATTGTGAGTACAGAGACTCCAAAATTGTCATTTTAGTGCAGCTATTTCCAGATCTGATTGTTCTGAACAAGTAGTGCCTGCAAGCCTCGCGCCATGCTGTAATGTTTGTGAATATGCTTACAAGTTCACTTTGACATGAAGAGAAAATGTATGTCCAGTTCAATGCTCGTGCTATCTGACTGTTGCTTCTTCGACAGAAACCATTAAACTTGTGTGAGCAGTTTGCAGATTCTTCATTGATGGTATACTATTAAACTTCACAGATGAAGGAAAATGTGTGGTTTCAGGCTTGTTCTCGCTGCACAAAATTGAAGTCAAAGACTACCCCTTCACAAAATTGCAAACATGTTGATTGATTGCTGAATTATGTTGGAATGGAGGCAAAATAATCGTCTAATGCACTGTGAGAAAGGTGGATGTTCAAGTGTTGGCATTTATGCTTGCAGGTCTTGTTCTGTACCATAAACAGCAGACGTGGTATACAAGTAAGCACCAAAGAAGCTTCTTCAGATGTTAAAATATTTGTTATCTAGACTAAATTTCTGTTTTTTGACGTGGATAAAGTAATAGTAATATCACCGCATGAATATGATTTCACCACAAAGAATTGAGATTACAAAAGGTGGAACTACCATGGAGCAATGAAGAAACCAATATTGCTTTGCAAGCAGATGGAGCTTTTAGAGTAATTATATTTCTTTGTTGTGTAGGACATGATGGCAGCAAACTTGATGTTAAATGCATTTTGTTGAGAAGAAAAATCATGTAGTTTCTTTGTCGTGACATCAGTTACTTTGTGTGTAATGCGGTACATTTTAATTTGCATTGCATGCATGATTGTTTTAGACTGTTTCCGTATGTGAGATTGTTGGATTACTTGTGTTGCATCTTTCACTTGCCAGTCAATTGTTTTGTATTTCTTACCAACCATCAAGGCGCAACTACATCATGTTGTGAATGTGGCAGCGAACTCCTCAAACACTACCACCGTCGATGTATTGCTTCATCATCAAATAGTAGCATGATGTGGCGAGAAACAAAAATGGAGAACTTCGGAGCATGTACTCAGGATCTACATGGAACAGAAGAACCAGAGGACGATAATCGATATGGCCATATAGGTTGTGTATCTGGTACTGTATTAGAGAGAATGGACGGATTAATTTTCTCATGTACTCAAATATTTGTCAAATATATATATTGATGTAGTTTTTAGTGACCAACATGTTTAGCTTCTTGCATAATTAACGATGTCGTACAAGTCACTAACGTACTTAAATACACATGGATTTTATGCAATATATATACTTCCAGGAGTACATACTCCCACCCATTAGGTGGGCTCCCAGCCATAACAAACTAACAAATGGAGAGAGAAAAAAGGGAGCATTCAAATTGCGATGCATGTAACTGATTTTGGTTCCCGAAGAGTGAGTATATATTCTACTGGTTGGTCCCTATATTCAAGGAACTCGTGCATGTAGTAGTCGATTGGTATAACTTCATGTTTTGGACAGGAAGTATTATATAATTTATGAGTGTGAATCAACGATGTAGTATATGCGGCATGTCTTCAAGAGAAATAGTAGCATGTCTATACCGTGTAGTATTTAGGATGTATAATATACTCTTGAAATATATGTGAGAACTAAGTATCTCCCAATAATTAGTATATATTGTCAACGGGTATATACTGCAATTTCAGAAGTGTTATATATTTCATGATTTTTAGAGGAGTATATACTGCACTGTTAAAGCAGTATATACAAAAAAAATCAATGGGTAGAAACTACATTTTTCCGAGAGGTATATACTACAATGTTTAAAGCAGTATATACTATAGGATTTTTCTAGGGTACACACTGAATATTTTTCAATGGGTACAAACGGCATTTTGTCAAGAGGTGTATACTGCATTTTTAAAGCAGTATATACTACATAATTTTCAAGGAGCATAATGCAGTTTTTTTAAAGCGTATATACTACATAAAACATTAAATTCAGTTTTCTTTTGACTGGTACATACTGAATACACTTTTAGGAGGCATATACTGCATTTCTTCAAAGGAGTATGTATATACATGCTTCTCAAAAGTTGGAGCTAAGGCAGGTCCAATCTGAGCCATCTTAGGTACGTTCACATGCAGCCATGCATCTGATGCATGTGGGTGCATCTCCTGGTGTGGGCGACACCTGTTCGTATACACTGGATTACCGACTTCTTGCCGTCGCCCGAGTAGACGCCGATGTGTCATTGTAAGTTTGACGATGAAGCATGTAGCTAGTCGGCGGCGCACAGCTCTTTCTTAGCCGATCGGCCTTAGATGGGTAGATATCCTGCCATAGATTATTACTCCATGAGTTTCGATTATAGCGTACGCATAGAAACGCAAGGATCTAAAAAAAATAAGAAAAATATGAGTGTACGACTGGACGACAAATCAAGTAGTTGGAATTCAAGTAGTTGGAAGTACATGTCTCCATCTTGATTGATTTCCTTCTGACCACCTATACTTCCATAGATCATTACCGCCATGAGATTCCATTACAAGGAATGCATTCAAACAAAGGGTAGTTCGTAGGATACCTCGATGATAAGACGAGCACATATGCGGGCAGATGAGAAAGGATAGTTGTTGTTGTCGTCAATGCCGATTATGGATGAGACAACGCAGCCACGTCTGATCGGCGTTGTTGTCGCCGGCGACTCCAACCAGATCGCCGGCACCTCCAACCAGGTCGCCGCCGCATGTACGACTGCCCTACTGATCGACTGGTATTTCGGAAAACAAAACAAATCTAATAGGCTAGTACGTAGGTCTCTCAGGAAGACTGAAACTGTACGTGTGCTTATCCCACGTAACACGGAGGTTGTTTCTTAAATCAATGTGATCCCTTCCGTGGGATTTAGATAAAATTAACTAAATAATTTATTGAATGCTAAAACGGTTTTTTTACGTGGAATCCGGTGGCGCTTGTGGCGAGCCAAACATGACAGGTGGATGGGAGTATGTACTCCTAGGAGTACTAACCCATTTTCCTATATATATATATATGTGTGTGTGTGTGTGTGCAACTCTGATGTCGTACAACTCAATAACTATCCGATCTTAGTGGCAATGGCGGAGCTACAGCAAAGCCGGATGGGCCATGGCCCGCCCAATATTTTGAAATTTATACACAACTTTTTACTGTTGGGCCTTAGAACTCCGGCCCACAGGTTATTTCTTCCATTTTGGCCCGCCCAACCCGCCCAAAGTTGGCCTTCAAGCTCCACCACTGCTTAGTGGTCACAACTCACAACATGCCGGAACGACCCATAGTGCTGGATGGGATCAGGCAAACGATAGTGATAGTAGTAGGATAGGAGTACGACGACTCATGCTAGTAGATATTTGACCGCATGACGCGTGGACCAGATGACCCCCAGTGGTAGTTATATGACGGGACTACCTATAAAAGTAGTTGTGGGTCCAGATGGCATGTAGTGCAGTTATGGATCTGGACAACAACCCATACTGTTAGTTCTGGGTTAGTGCTGGTTGTGGGTCCGGACAATAGTTCTGGGTTTGGATGACCAGTAGTGCTAGTTGTTGGTCCGGACTATCCATTGTGCATGCTAGTTGCTGGACCGGGTGACCCATAGTGGTGCTTTTGGACCCAAACACCCCCGAGGTCAAAAGTATTGCTTTTAGTCGAAGCTCACAAGTACCCTCTGAGTCGTTCAGGCTCACAAATACGGATCTTGCTCGTTCAGGCTCACAAGTACCAACTTAGTAGTTCGGGTCTGCAAATACCATTTTGAGTTGTATCTACTTTAGGTGATTTTATTTGTTGACAACAAATCTCAGGTGATATTGTTTTTTGAAGGATATTTCAGGTGATACCTACAAAATTACTGGTACACCTTTAGCCCACACGAGCAAGAAAAAAAGACCAATCTGCACGTTATCATGTTCGATTTCCAACCTCTCCGTAACTCACGCACCCCACCTCTCCTGAAATCCCTGGATTAGGAGTCGTTCCCCCCTAACCACCACGAGTCCACGACCCTTGCATCTCGCAAAAAAATAAAAAAAATCACTCCCTGACTCCCTCGATCCCATCTCTCGTGACTGCGTAGATGGCGGCGGCGGCGGCGCGAGGATCCGGAGGCGGCGATCCGGTCGAAGGCATATGCGGCCGGCGGGAAGCGGCGTCCTGGAGATGAACGAGCTTAGCGGAGGTAAACCGCGTACCATATGAAGGAGTTCCTGCCTATGTACGATGCCTTCACACTGGTAAGTCTCTCGTCCTCTTCCTTCCCGTCTCGTCTTCCCACGGTACCAGGTTTTATGCCATTCTTCAAAATGTGACCAGGCTGTTGTGTTGCTTCTGCTGAAACAAAAGAATAGTAAATTAGTAATGATCACATCAGCAGCAGATTTACATGTGCAAACCGAACAACTTATGAAAGCTGTGGCCCTGATTGTTAGGAGTTTTTCCTCCTCTTTTGAGTAGATGCAAGATGACATCTACTTTGGCTAAATGACAAAACAATGCCAAAGTTCCCGGCACTTATTGTGCTGCCAAATGTTTTTATAGACAAATAGTGAATGCATGTTCGTCCTCACTGGGTTTGAGTTTTATTGTTGTTCTTATATAGCATTACTTGAATTTGTTATCATGGTTGTGCAGGCTGCCACATTTGATGGGTCAAATTTACAGTAGGCAAAAATAAACTCAGTCTAGACCAAGGTTTTAGTACTGAACACAAATGATTGTGAAAATTTTCTATAGGTTAAGAATAGATATGTACATAACTCAGTCAAAAACAAGGAGTAGGGTTAGCTTTAATATCTTTGTTTCATCATTCTAAATAACAAAAATTGTTCTCACACACATCCATTGATCGTGAGATGGAAACATGCTCAACTCAAGCAGGTGTACCTCATTTTAGTCACTCAGGGTCAATCTTGAACTTGCTACAAGGGCGTAAGATGTAGGCAAAACTCGTTTCCATAGATAACCTGTTTCAGAAATTGACTTTGTTTCTGTCAAACAGTAAAACCCAAGATTGATGCTGATAGTAACTCAAGAAAAGCTTCTAAAATTGATGTTGAAATAAAATGGCGGAAAGGCCCACGCGGAGGTGTGGAAACTTCATCGACTTTATTTGAGTTTTCTCAAATCCTTCATATTTCTGCTGCTTGAGAAATTTTCTGTTGTTATAAGTGTGCAGGCAAAGCTTAAAAGTGTTTTGCAGCTGCAAGATCTGTTAGATGCAAAAAGAATACTTTTACTGCGTGCTAGCTAGGTGAGCACCTAAGCATGCTGCAGGACGATTTCATCAACCTGGGGAGCCTGGAGTGCGTCCAGAGGGCGAACAAGATGGCAAACAAGTACTAGGGCATCTCCTAACCTACCCGTTTGCCGTCCTTGTATCACCACATAGAGCAGCAAAAAAATTTGCAATTGCATAACTGCAGTCTCTGCGATGGTAGATGCTGCTTCTGTCTAGATATGGATGCACTTTCAGCATTGTAAGCTTATTTTGTATTGATGGTTCTGTTCTTACTGTATGAGATGCAAATATGTAACAATATCCTTGACAAGTCATTTATTAGTTGGTTGTTCTTGTCATGGACATGTATGTATAACCAACCAGAAATCTACTTGACGAGAGAAGGATGGAACTTGACAAATAGTGGAATTAATCTGATGACATGAAAAATAGATAAAAAAGAACTCTCGTCTTTGGGAGAACAAAACCTCACTAAAGGATACCCCTAAGTAATGACCCGAGCAAGACACAAGACAAAACTCTTGTAGAACTCATTTCTAGTGCAGTTGGTAGTGTACTTTCCTCCCTTTTAATTTTGAAAAGGGCATTAAGCACCAGCATTCATTACTCATCTTCAAATTAGCATTTTCAAGAAACCATTTCTGAATATCCATGTTAAATAACCAAAAGCTTACCACAGATCTAGTGTTATCTCAGGAGAAGTATGTCCTAAAGAAGCAAGGTTCATTCCCTTCACTGACATTATACAGAGGCACATCAGGGCAAAGACCTTCAAAGGTCACTGCATGTTCTATGAATTTCTGAGGAAAGCAATTATTGATATATGGCGAACAGTAATAATATACTCCCTCCGTCCCAAAATAAGTGTCTCAAGCTTAGTACAACTTTATACTAAAGTTAGTAGGGCGTACATGAAAGCAGCAAGGTTAATACTTCACTCCATACCTTGCCAGTTTCAAATGCCGCCTGGTTCTCTTTCATGTCCACGCACTTACCCATGCAAACAAAGACTTCGGCATTTGTGTCAAGTATCATCACATCTTCGGTCAACAGATCATCTTGTAAAAAATTGATTAGTTACCTCGCTAACCAGCAGGTAAAAGGGCCTGTTAGAAATTTGAAATCCAGATGCCCTGGAACATTAAAAAATTTAGTTCAAAGAAAAAGACAGCAAACCTCCAGCTTTCCTGATAAGTGGTGATCATGTTATGACATAAGAAACGAAGCAGTGAAAGATGATTAGGGTTCTTGTAGAATTTAAATTTAGAGTAACAATAAGATGAAATTATGTAATTAAGTTTTGACTACAACTGACCATTCGTAAATGAGAAAGTATACAGATGAGGTTCTCTTACTACATGTGTGGCATTTTTACTTGTGTAATTCTGTTTTCCACCAAGAGCAGACCAGAAATTTAGAGCAATAAAATTCAGTGCTCACACAACACATTATGTGCAAGACTGTTGACAGTATATTACTGCCAATTCAGCACAAGTAAAAACGAAGTGGTCCATGGCACTTTTTTAAAAGCACTAACGCAATCCCTTGTATTACTTGTCGTACACCAGGTGGAGTCCATTCCGGCGAGTATCAACGAAGCGGTCGAGGGTGGCTTGGTAACACCGCCTAACCCCATCAATATTACCCAGTGGAAAACCACATGCTATACTAACATATAAGGCAAAGAAGAAATGCGATACCATATCCATACCCTCTGAAAAACAGTTATGATCAAAGTCATCCATGAACACTTTATGGCATCATCATCATGAGATTCCTACAGAGAATAACAGTTATGATGCTATATTATTTATGAATCGCATGCAAAATTCAACAGGGAAAAAGGGTACCTTTCGACCAATACAGCAAGTAAAAGCATTGCTCCTACAAAGGGAAACATTGACTACATTTGTGCGCTCAATACTTAGTGGCTCAGTACCAGAGTGATCATTACAACTAGCAAGTGAAATTCCAATGAATTGTAGCATGTTCAGTATTACCTACTGAATGAAATATGTAATTGAAATCACCGGGACAAGCTCCTTAATGAGAAGGGGGGAAGATACCTTTTTACTCCGGCGAGCTTCGGGTGAACTCCTCCACTGGTCCTAATCCATTTTCCTGATCCACACAAGCAAATAAAAAGAATATCAACAACTCCTCCACTGCATTATAGGACATTAAGTTGTACTCCCTCCGTCCCATAAATATAAGAACGTTTTTAAAACTACACCAGTGTAAAAAACGTTCTTATATTATGGGACAGAGGGAGTACATAGTAACAACAATGAGAAGTTTGTGAATAAATATACCAAATTTTATAAGGTTGTTAACAAAGCACATTTTCCATCTGTGTGAACATCATAATTATACTAAATCTCATAGTGACTAAATATCTGGATGTATTTTAACAAAATATATAGTTGTCAACAAATTCCAAGAGAACTTGAAATTTCTGAACCTTCCATTTTCAGTCGATGATGGGCTGGCTGGTTGAAACAAAAAAAGAGAGCAAGTATAACCTTGACTAGACTGGATCCTGAATATCTTGTACAACTATGAGTAAAAGCAAACTAAACATCACCAGTTTCCTACTGAAAGTTTAAACATATGTATGTCAGAGTGGCTGGTGAGTGGTGACTATGTATTTTCGGGTTATACAGAAAATAAGGGCAAGATCAGAAGACAGCATGTTGCAAGACATTGAACAAAGCAAAAAGATTCAGATAAAGAGCAGAGCAAATACACGAAGATTCAGATTGACCCACATGCTGGTGGGTGGGAGGGGGGAGTGGACGGTGCCTACCCACGGACTGGTGGCCGGTGTTGGGCGTCACCGGCTGCTCGACGGAGGGTGCCGCTGCAGGGGGCGGTGGGGCAGGGAGGCATCGGGCAGGATCGGCACATCGCAGCCCGAGGGTTTCCAGGGAGGCGGCACACCGCTGCAGGGGGCGCCGGGATGTAACCCTTGCGGCAGGAGCGAATCCCAGGGAGGCGGGCCGGTGGTTGCTTCCCTGCTGGATCGGGGCCGCCGCGGGATACAGGGAGACGAGTGGATCAGACGATATTGCGATGGGCAATTTACCAAATTAGTGACGGATCTACCCTTGAAAAAATTAACTGGTCCCACCAAAAAATTGTACCGGTCCCACCGCTAACTGTAATTTTCCGTAATTTTTGTTTTGTAACTCCTCGTAATTCCTATTTTCCCACCATCGGATTAAGGTGGATGGACGGCTTGTAAAATCGTCAATCACCGTAACAGTTGTAAAACTTAAAATGATCTCTTTAGACAAGTATCGGATTAAAGAAACCAATATAGAACCATATTAAATAGGGACTGAGCTTAGCTGGAAGGTGAGAAAGAAATTACAATTGCTATTGGTGCAACATTACAAAATTTAGCTTAGTTATCTATCAGATTTCTTGACTCAAATCAATGTTTTCGAGTCAATGAGTCGACGGGTCGCTCGGAGGGGGCGACTCTAGACTAGTCGTGACTAGTCTAGACTCACGGTCGACGAGTCGACATGGCAACGAGTCGACGTGAGTTAAGCAGCAGGCAGCAGGGGAGGAGCACAAAGTGCACAGCAGCAGCAGCAACCAGGAGAGGAGGGGAGGAGCACACCACCAGCAGCAGTAACCAGGGCCAACTGAGAGATGGGCCACTAGTTATGCACTTCCCTGTGGCCCAAAAGCCCATCTAGTAGCTATATACTCCTCCCGTGAGCTAATCCACCATCCACACTCCCTCCTCCCTCACCACAGCCGGCACACATTCTGCTGCTACTCTCTTGCCACCAGTAACCACTCCTCCTCCCAGCGATGGATCTCTCAACTCCCCGGCAGCAGCTCTCTTGCCACCGCTCCTCCTCCCAGCCCGCTCCTCTTGCCGCTGCAGCTTCAGCAGCAGCAGCGGCGGCGGCCAGCGCTGCAGCGGGGGCGCAGAAGAAGCAGCAGCAGCGAGGCAGCACGGCGGCGGAAGAGTGCTCCAGATCCAGCGCTGCCTCGAGTCGTTCGACCCAAAAACCGCGACTAGTCGTGACTAGTCGAGACTAGTCGCGCGAGTCGCTCGACTCATCCCAGGAGTCGAGTCGAGAGGCTGAGTCGGCCCTGGAACTGCGACTCGTCGACTAGTCGAGCGACTCGAAATCCATGACTCAAATTCCACCTAGCAAAGAAGAAGATTGAATCCCCAGAAAAAACCATGCTAAACGAAATAGAGACTCATTGATTGACCTCAATCAAATTATTTGTCAAGTAGAGACTGAGCAAAGAGGGAAGGTGAGAAAGAAATTACAATTGCTATTGGTGCAACAATACAAATTTTAGCTTAGCTATCTATCAGATTTCTTGACGCAAATTCCAGCTAGCAAAGACGAAGATTGAATCCCCAAAAATCCATGCTAAACCAAATAGAGACTCGTTGATTTACCTCAATTAAATTATTTATAAAACATTGTACATGAACTTGTTTTAAATACATGACAAAATCTAGCTGAGCTAAACCTTCCTGGAATCTTATGTGGAATTTTAGAGTTTAGACCAAGGAGAAATGGGGAAATAATTCAGGATATAGGGTAGTGCACGAGGGAGCCTTAGAATAGCGGGTAGCCTAGTGAGGTTTATAGGAAAAAGGTGGCTTTTGTCTCATCAGTGAGTTTGTTGGCGAATGCCCATGCTACTGATATAATGTCGTTCATGGCATACCTCGCCCAATTCCAATTCGGGATGTCATCCAAATTTTCTAGAGCCACAAAATATGTTGGAAGAATAACTACGGATCAAATGGACCTCGAACTTTATCTCACCGTGAACACCACATAAATCACATTCTAACATGGAGGCCTCAGCCATCGCCAAGGCATCTCATGGAACATGGGGGAAACTCCAAGTCGAACAGAGCAACACAAAAATAGGAATCAGGCATGAGGAAAGGGGAATAAGCTAACCTGGGTAATGGGATCAGCAGGTCGAGGAGGGTGCCACCGTGCCAGCGGCCTCCACGAGGATAATCTTGCACACGATGTCGCCTCAAGCAATGGATCGCCACCACCAGAACCGAAGCACTTGTTGTTCATGGTTTCAGTTATGAGGTATCCCGTCAACTGAGGTACAAATCACAAATAGGTCAGCTCACGAGCTAAAGAATATAATCTTATCCAAGAAAAGACAAAATAGTCCGCAGCAGCAAAGCTTTATTAAGTTCTTTACTAAGAAAGCGAACTTAGAAACTACAGCCCAAACAGAGAATAAATGGTTTAGAACATGCATAAATCTGATCCATCTTCCATCATCAATAATAAAAATAGGAAATCTTGAAATACTTGATCCAAACATCAGAAGTCACAAAAGTCGAAGCAAACAGTGAACTGAAAATTACTCTGAGAAAAACTTTTCTTTTGTTGACTCTAAAAGAAGCCCTTGCCCTGTTGTCCACGCAATACAACAAATTATTGGCCCAAGCTTGAAGTACTAACAAGAACGAATCCCTTTCGTTATTAATTCATTCAATGAACAGTAGAGAAAGTGGATGCATGTGCAGGCATCGTAATGAATGGTACTTGATGAAGAGAAATAACTATGCTAATATATGATTTTGCTAACTAATCAATCTGCTGCAATCACAGTTGGTGCATAACACTAAACGAGCGCTTGTGATCAGGACAATGGTTATAGATAAGTAAAGAGAAATTACAAAACAAGGTATGACGAGACTACCAAATCAGCCTGAGAAAGTAGGATCAAGGGAAACATAATAAAGGAAACGGAATAATGAATATTTAGTGGAGATGAGCTAGTTGAACCTACAGGCCAGAGGAAGAGCTCACCAGAAGGTTAGGCCAGCGAATTTGGGACCTATGCCTGGAAGGAAGAAGCAAAGCACTAAAGACCACATCTTGTTCGCGCCTAACTATGTTGTGCAGTTGCGCCAATGGCCTCGTCGTTTGAGGCAACTCCACATGTCTCCACTATAAATCAAAAGTGTGAACTGGGAGGACTTCTGCAATTGTTAAGTGAATCCTGCATACAACCATGACATTGGCTACAAATTTGATCTTCACCTCCCGATGCAATTACAATATATGATTATACACATATATAACAGTAGTATGATGGATTAACTACCATCAAGAAGAGAACATAAACTGACATATTTTCTGGTAAAAAAAGTGGCTGCGTTAATTTTCATCTTTCCCACTGCATAACCAAATGTCATTAACTATCAAATTAGTCGCAAATAAGACAAAAATCACCAACGGGATGCTACCCTTGATGCTTTATATTTCTTCTATGTGTCTTGTTGTCCCCTCCAAGTCACTGACGCGCCCGGTCGATCCTAAAGTTTGCCATTTCCTTGTGGAGTTTCTTATTGACATAGATCTGAACAAAAATGGAGGGACCAAATAAATTTCAGATTTAGGAGTCAGGAACTAACAGTTGTAAATCCACACCAATGAAAAGAAATACAATCTGATTATGTGGCAGACCATTAACGGGAAAGGTAAAATCTGTAGCATAGTTGTAACTTAAAATTATAGGTCACTAAAGTGCATGCCACTACATCAGCAAAATTCATCTAACATATATCGAGCTTGTGTAGGACTGTGTTATTAAGCACATCATGCTAACATGCAAACTCGTGATTGGAAAAAACAAGTTACTCTAGCGAAAACTGGTGCTAAGCAGTAATGAAAGCTAGAGGGAGTACCGCTTCTGAACATTCTAAGAACAATGAAAAGGCGTGCTCACATCTATGAAGCTAAAAATAGTACACCGGACCGTATTGATGAATACGGGTAACAGCGGAAAAATAATTAATTGGAGTGCAGAATCTGCATAGAATAGAACCGGAACACATCAATCTAGGCATGTAGCTAGCTTCTGCCATCAAGGTTGCTTGCTAATTGCAACGATATTCATAACTGAAGATTCAATGAGAACTACCAAGGGATAAAAAAGGGAACTGAATCTGTTCACTCAACGTCTGCATGGCCTGCAATGTCCTCACATATGAGTAATTCATCAAAGAAACCCTAAACAATTCATCAAACAAAAAACACAAATGGAAGGCAATCTTACCTGAATGGGGATTGCCCGTGACCTGGATCTCCTCGTCCGTGCGCTGGCGATCTGCTACTACTTGAACAACAACTCTGTCCGCTATTGTCAGGTTTGATCATAAGTTGCTTCCTTGGTTCAGCTAGTACATGTGTGGTTCAGCTGAGAACAGTCATAGTTATTCAGAATAGCTATTGGTTGCTTCTATGGTTCGGCTGCATCAAACCTCTGGACAAACCTGAGAAAGTTGTTTATTGCAACGGAGAGGAGACACTATCCTACACACCTAAATTAAACCAACAAGTTAGCATGCCATTTATTTAAAAAGAAACACCACAGCAGCCTAATCACAAAATTTCATTCTTCTCTGTAGTTCTAATTTTGAACATGGCGCAATGATATATTCCCACTGAAATCTAAATTCAGTGTGTGCCGCGCATCTCTATACACCCAGCCTAAAATCTGAGAAGAGCGAAAACACAAAACTGAGAAAGTTTTGTTGGTTATTCTAAGTCTCGGTCAAATCAATGTATCAGGATGTCATTAACTCTTCGGTCATCCCCACCGCCTTACATGTCTGGAAAGTTAAGGTACCCTTACGTATCAAAGTGTTTATGTGGTTTGTGCATAAACAGGTAATTTTGACTAAGGATAATCTTGCAAAACGTAATTGGGTAGGTCCGTCTCGGTGTAGCTTCTGTGATCATTCTGAAAGCATCAAACACCTCTTTCTCGATTGTCCGTTGGCTAAGATTCTGTGGCGGTCGGTTCATATTGCTTTTAATATCAGTCAGCCTACCTCTATTAGTATGTTATTTGGAACATGGCTAGATGGGGTGGATTATGACATTGCGAGACACATTCGGGTTGGCGCTTGTGCTCTTTTGTGGGCAATATGGAACTGCAGAAATGACTTAGTCTTTAACCGATCAACAAACTTTCACTTTTTGCAGGTTGTTTTCAGAGCCACAGCGTTTATCCGTATGTGGTCGCTACTCACTCCGACGGAGGCCAGGGAGCGTTTGGTTACTGCGTCTACCCGATGGGAGATGGTAGCTCGGGATATTTTCAACCGGTTTGGATGGCGGTCATGTAATAGGATAGAGTGATCCTATAGTATTGCCAGCCGGTTGTGGCTTTCAGCAGTTATTTTCAGCAGATTTTGTTTTAGTTACCACTATGACCTTTTTGTACTCTTGAGACTGGTTCTTTATTTTTAATAATATGAGCCGTATGCATCATTCTGATGCAGAGGCTGGGGTATGGCCCCTTTTCCAAAAAAAAATTCTAAGTCTCTAGCTATATGGAAGAATGAGAGATACATGGAAAAAATATGCATTGCTGGAGATAGCATGGATGGCTGGGCGCATGAAATCTAGCAAAACCAACTACCATGATCCATTTCGCCATGCTTATCTTAGCCTCTCATACAAAGTTCATACCTGCATGGTCGTAGCTGTTGATTACTCCATTGTAAGCCCAGAATGCAAAAAACACATTCTATCTTGCAAGGACTTGACAACCTACAGTGCAAACTGCTCATAAGCAGTCCAGCGGGCTCGCCATGCACAAGCCCAGAAAAACCTTCGACAAACGGGCAAAATCATTTGTAGGCGATTCAAGTTTTACCCTGCCTACAAGAACTGAACCTCCTCAGCAGCCTCACAAATGTAGGACAAAGAAAGTAAGCAACAATATTTTGAGGATGGACAAAAATGAATAAAGATACATGAGTTAACAAACTGATTATATACCTTCAGATTCAACAATCAATTATCCTAGAAAGATCATAAGGCTGGAGAGCCCTTGTAACAGAAGAAATGTTCACATACATGGCAGGCTAAATTTCGTTTTTCTATACAAATCCGTATAGCAAAGGCAATGAATAGTAGATATCTAAGGTCAGTGTTGCTTGCTGGCAATAAAATGGAAGTGGAAACAAAACAAATGAATAGACACTAATTGTATACATGTGGCATTACTAATATTATTTGGTTTGGGACAACCTGTGATATGGAAGTAAAACCGTTGGAATCATATATGAACCGAACAATGTGCATCCACTAAAGCTAGAATAACACCCCTTCCTATGATGTGGTTCACATTTATTCGACGAACTCCATCACTCATAAATTAACTGAGCACTGGGCCCTAATCATAGAGATCTTACATGCATACATCATCGATGAGACCACCATCTCCCTCAATCTAAGCTCATCATCCAACCATGCATCCAGGCATGCTTACTAACTTGTACTTGCAGATACAGCTTACTAACTTGTACTTGCAGATACAGCTGCTTCTCATACTCAATGGCCTCTTCAAGCATAGATGCCTTGTTAATCTATAACATGCAAACCGGTGAAAACATTAACTCATTAATTTCATCACAAACACAAACTCAATTACTGAAGCTTGGGTTCAGATCGAGGGGATTCCCCCTAAATGGTGTGCTTGGAAAGTCTTTGCTCAAATCACAGCTTGTTTTGGAATCCTGGTGGATGTTGACTGGAATGGAATTTTCAAAAGTTTTTATGAAACTATCCGAGTCAAGGTTGCTTGCAGAGACCCTAGGAAGATCCCTTATGAAAGATTGGTGGAAATGAAAAGGAAACTCTACCTGCTGTTCTTTACAGTGGAAGGGTTTGAGCAGAATGGTGAAGACTCTGATGGAGATGAGGATGATCCAGGTATGGATAATCTGGAGGAGAATGAGGAGAATAACAATAAAAATGCTAAGGATAAGGAAGACATGGAAAAAGGTGAAGATGAGGCTATTGATGAACTGGACAAGGCTAACTTCCCTACCAAAAGAGCCCCCCCCCCCCCACTAGCTCGAACAAAACTATGGCTCTAGTGACTGCTTCTGCAGTGGAAATTGATTCATGTGAGGTGATAAATGTAAGGCAAGGAAAAAAAACTGATGACTTCATAGACAAGACGCCAGTGAAATCTGATGGGGAGGAAACAGCAACAGCTCCGAGGTTTGCAAGATCTGATGCGATGTCAGTCCATCTGGACTACTGCTCTGAGCAGCTTAGCAAGTTTGAGATGGTGGAATCTGATGTGGAGGAAGAGGACACCAATATGGAAATGGAATGTTTACCCGAGGATTTAACCCTGGTAATGAACTCAGTTAAAAGGTCCTTACTGGACTCACTTGAAAAAGCTGACACGGTTGTCAAGAAGAAACCTAGTGTCAAACACTCACCTACATGGGGCCCAGTTCTGGTTAATAAGCCTATGACCAGAATACAAGGAAACACTAAGATCATGGATAAGGCCACTGCTTACATGAGGAAGAAGAACTTGGAAATACCAACTACATTTAAAGGTAAATCATTTGCTACCCTTGACCCTAATTAACTTGCTTCTTATACTACTAAAGTGGATCTCTGTATTGGCAATAGTAAGGAAGAACAAAAAGATATTATTCTTGACCTGATTGATAAAGAAAAAATTAGATGCATACAATTTGCTAACGAAAACCCAGAGATTGTTCTCCCTGATAATTTAGATCTGATGGATATGAGTGTTACTACCTCTGTTACTAAGGAGGAAAATTTATCATATACTGGATCAGTGGGCACTGCTGGTTCAGTAGTGGAATCCCCAATTTTGAATAATAAGAAGAAGCCTTGTGGCTTATCCCACCCTTTTAAGGTTAAATGATAGGAACTTTTTGGAATATCCGTGGTCTAGGTCAACCTGGAAAAATTCAGTGCCTAGGAGATTTCATTTGTAATAATCATGTGGATTTCTTGTGTTTCTCTGAAACCAAAAGAGAGAACATTGACAATCATATCCTTAATAGCATAGCTGGTAAGATAAACTTTGTTTGGCATTACCTACCTGCGGTTAACACAGCTGGTGGGATCCTTGTGGGTCTTAGCAATGATTTGTTTGAAGTTATTGGCTTTATTAATAAGAAATCTTGCATTGTGGCAACTCTGAAGAACAAATTAGATGGTTTTATTTGGCATCTTATTGCTGTGTATGGTACTTCTTACAATGAGCTTAAATTAGAATTTATTGCTGAATTGCATGAGGTTATGGAGGGGCTCACATACCCAGTTTTACTTGGGGGTGACTTTAACTTGGTTAGATCCACGGCTGATAAGAATAATGGTGTTATTAATAACCAGTTCTCGTACCTTTTCAATGATTGGATTAACAAATGGTCTCTTATGGAGGTCAGTGTGGCAAATAGGAAATATACCTGGAGTAATAACCAAGACATACCTATTTTTGCCACTATAGACAGGGTTTTTGCTTCTCTTTCTTGGGATGCTCACTTTCCTTTATCGGTGGTTTCTGCACTTCCTCGTGTGGGGAGTGACCATGCA
This sequence comes from Aegilops umbellulata, assembly GCA_032464435.1. NCBI lineage: Eukaryota > Viridiplantae > Streptophyta > Magnoliopsida > Poales > Poaceae > Aegilops > Aegilops umbellulata. The sequence continues at coordinate 236,075,291 of CP136055.1, read as the reverse complement.
CCTTTACTGTTGGACACAGGGGCGCGGAGGGTTACCTCCCCCAGGATTTTTCGTTTTGAGAAATGGTGGCTTGACCACCCTGATTTTAAAAAAATGGTTATTGACACCTGGAACACACGGGTCCCGGGTGAATCGGCTATAGATGTGTGGATGAATAAGAGTAAGCTATTTAGAAAGAAAGCTCGGGGATGGAGTATTAACATTGAAGCGGCTAATAAGAAAAGGAAGAAGGAGCTTTTGCTCGAGTTCGACATTCTCGACGTGTTCTCTGAGAGAAACCAGATCAATGATGGAGATAGGATTAGGATGGCGGAAATTAAAAAAGAACTTGATCAAATTTGGAGCAAAGAGGAAACTGCCCTGTGGCAGCGATCCAGAGATCGTCGAATTATTGACGGAGACAAGAACAATGCTTATTTCCACGCTTTGGCCAATCATAGACATAGGAATAATCATCTCTCCGAGTTGATTGGGGACGATGGTCCAGTTTACACCACTCAGGAGATGTTGGGGGTAGCTACCTCCTACTATAAGAACTTGTTCTGCTTTGAAAATAAACACAATATATATCTCGATCCTTCCTTTTGGGAGGAAGATGAATTGGTTACTCAAGAGGAGAACGATTATTTGCAAAAAAAACTTCTCTGAGGAAGAAATTAAAGAGGCTATCTTTGGGTCTTATGCCCATGGCGCTCCAGGCCCAGATGGACTATCCTTTTTGTTTTACCAAACCTTTTGGGAGGTTATTAAAAATGACTTCATGGCCCTGGTTAGAGACTTTGAAGAGGGCAAGCTAGACTTACAGCGTTTGAATTTTGCCTTGATTGTTCTCATTCCAAAAGAACCTGATGCCAGAGAGATGAAGAAGTTTCGCCCTATAAGTCTGAGCAATTGTGGGGTTAAAATTTTCTCTAAAGCCATGACCAATAGGGTATCCCCCGTTGGTCGTAGATTGATTTCCTCTAATCAGACTGCGTTCATTAAGGGGAGATACATCCTTGAGAGTGTGGTTATGGCCCATGAGGTGATCCATGAAATTAAAAAATCAGGCTCGCAAGGTTTGGTTCTTAAGTTGGATTACGAGAAAGCATACGATAGAGTTAGCTGGGAGTTCCTTTTTGATATGCTTCACTCGAGAGGCTTTGGTCCAAAATGGATTTCTTGGATCAAAAGTACCCTCATCAATAGCACGTTCAGTGTGAGGATTAATGACACTACTGGTCCCTACTTTGTAGGAGGTAAAGGTCTCAAACAAGGGGACCCACACTCTCCTCTGTTGTTTAATTTGGTTGCTGATGTTTTTACTAAAATGCTCAAAAAAGCTGCTTCCCAGAATCTAATATCTGGGCTTCTGCCTCATGTGATTCCTGGAGGCGTGGTCAGTCTGCAATATGCAGACGACACTATACTTTTCTTGGAGAACTCTACTCAGAAAGCAAAGAATTTTAAATGGCTTTTGTCATGTTTTGAAAACCTGTCTGGGATGAAAATTAATTTCCACAAGAGTGATCTCATGACTATCAATGTAGATGATGCAATTGCTAAGGAATTTGCTCAGATTTTTTGTTGTAAAAAAGGATCTTTCCCCATTAAATATCTGGGGGTGCCTCTGCACTATGATAAGTTGAAAAGGGAAGATTTACAGCCTATCATTGATAGAATCATTAAGGGTATATCTGGCTGGCTAGGAAGATACCTTACATATAAAGGGAAAATTATTTTACTTTGTGCTTGTGTGATTAGTATTCCTGCTTATTTGATGTCTGTGATCAAGTTTCCTAAGTGGGCTATTAATGCCATTAACTCCCAAATGGCTCACTTCTTTTGGGGGATATAGGAGACCAACACAAGTACCACCTGGCTAATTGGGGCTTAATCACTAGGAAGAAGGAATTTGGAGGCTTGGGGGTTCCCAACATTAGAGAGTATAATATGGCCCTACTAGCTTCTTGGGGTAAAAGATTTTTTAATAATCCTGACTCAGATTGGGTGAAACTGCTCCTATACAAATACAGAATTAATTCTCCCAATTTGCTTTGGGCTAAGAGTGAAGGGGGCTCTACCTTTTGGAAGAGCATAACTTGGGCGCTAGCTGCTGCAAAAACATTTTATAAATGGAAATTGGGCGATGGTAAACTCATTAGTTTTTGGCATGATGTATGGGTTGGGGATTGTTCCCTTAAGGTGCAATTATGGGATTTGTTTAGCATATGTAACCAAACAGATAGTACAGTAGCTCAAGTGTGGGATGGTAATGATTTAAAATTGACTTTTAGAAGATGTGTTGATTTTAATGGTATGAACCGCTGGGAACGACTTGTCTATATGATCAAGCAAAAACCTCCTCTGGATGAAGTGGATACCCCGATTTGGGGCTTAGAATCCAATGGGAATTTCTCGGTCAAATCCTTTTATAAACAAATTAATTTTGGAGGGATTGTCCCTGCTATTAGTGATAAAATGTGGAAAATTCTATGCCCACAGAACATCCATATTTTCTTGTGGCTTTGTGTTCACAATAAGATTCTCACCAGAGATAACCTTGCGAAAAGAAGGGAAGTTGAAGATCCTTCCTGTTTATTTTGCTCCGAATTTGAAACTGTTCAACACCTGTTGTTTGACTGTGTGGTGGCCCAACAAATTTGGGACTTTATTGCAGAAGTTTTCGGTATTGATAAGTTTTCTTGTTTTGGCAATATTGTGTCCTTCTGGCATATGTATAAAGAAAATGTTGTCTTTTAAACATGGTGACAACTGCTGCCTTGTGGAGCTTGTGGAGACTAAGAAATGAGTTTTGCTTTCAGGGGCGCAAATGGAGAAATGTGAAGTGCATTCTTGCAAAACTAAGTTGCTTTTTACACCAATAGAAAGTTCTTTGCGACGATGGTCAGGCGACTCTGCTGCTACGATGCATCCTCCTGCTGGACAAACGGCGTGGGGAACTCCTCCGGATCGCATGGAGATGATGCTGGGAGAGACCAACTGAAAGCTGGGCGATGGTGATGATGGTTCAGTGATTCTTCGTGTCGCTCTTCTTCGTTTCCCATTTCTGTTGGTTCTCTGTAATAAGTAAAGGATTTCGCTACGCTCCCAGCCTAAACTGTTATTTTGGCTTTAGGCATCTTTCGTTGAGTTAGCTGCTATGTAGTAGTCGGTTGTTGCTCTGTAAGAACTGGTGTCTGTTGCTATCTGCTTCATTCTATAAAATGGGGCAGGGGGGTGGGGCAACCCCCTTTCTTTCAAAAAAAAAACACAAACTCATCAGCCGCAAATCCACCGACAAAGAAAGAAGGAAAAAAGGTCATGACCTTGTTGGAATTGAGTATCAATGTCCGCAACACCTTCAATCTTCTCGTCGATCCCAGTCCTCTGCTGTTGTGGCCTAATCAATGATCAACCCCAACAAGCAATTAATAATTAGCACTTGAACAGGGCAAGAAGAGAAGAGCAAAGCTCACGATGGCAAGCAAGGTCATCAACTTCTCGGAGTGGTTGTGCACCTCAGCGGTGCGGATCCACTTGCTGTCGTCGCCCCCACGTGTGCCACCCCACTCCACTCTCGTGGAAACTGTAGCCACCAGCCACGGCAGCTCCCCGTAGTCCACTGCCTGATGTTGCTGGCCCAGCGCCGTAGACAGAAACGCCACATCTTCTCCACCTCACGCCGACTTGACCGCTCATGTATCCTCTTCATCGCCTTCGTCTTTCTGTTTTCTCTCAAACAACGATTCAGTCAAGATAAAAGGTTCTCCCTTATCTTTAGTAGATACATAAAAGGAAAATGTCAAGGTAAAAGGTTTGACATAACATCGTTGTAATGGTGGAGTAATCACTCTGAGCAAATTTAAGTTACAAACAAAATATCTAAGACTAAGCTCTGGTTGGTGTATATTTTAGAGAAGTTCAGTTGGGGTGAAACTACGAAAGCAAAGGTCTGAAGATTTGCGCCTCTCCTTTTTTATCTTGTGCCTCTCCTTTTTCATCAGTATGAAATAGAAGAGTAGGAGCTACCATACCTGCAGACAGGCTGGTGATGAATGGCAAGGAGACCCGCCTCTGACTGAAAACAGCGGCTCCCACACGCTGTTGGGATGTGGCCAACCACCACAAGCATGAGCACACCTATCCTAACAACTGAGGGCGCTGCTGTTGAGATTAAAGGTCGCAGGAGTTGCGATTGAAAAGGAGACGAGGCAACTGCCGCTTAATTTCTGTAGAGGCCGTTGTGCTGCACCGCAAAAGAGGTGGCAGGGGCCTTGATGCATCATCGATTCTTTCCTCCCCTGGCACTGAAATCCAGCTCGCGATGGGTTGGGAGATCCTCGGATGGCTGGGAAGGACTCCGAGAGCGGCGGCTCCAACGAGACAGGGAAGCCGAGAGGGAGGCGGATGTTGTTCCCCTCCTCCCATCGACGATGAACAGGAGTCATCCCGGGCGGCGCCGCTGACTGTTGCCGCGTCAATCCCTTCGCTTCAGACCGGGAAGCGAGGAGAAGGTGAGGAGAGGTGGCGGCCTCTCACGCACGGGACATGCCAGGGATGAGGGCGGAACAGGAAGAGGCCACGGCGGCGGTGAGCGAGAAGGCGCGTGGGAGGAGGTGGAGATGAGCGGCGCGAGAGGGGGAGAACGAGGGCGGGTAGGTTTTACTGCACGCACACAGCCCATCCCCACGTTTCTGTCCTCCTCTGCCTACGCAAGCCCATGAACAGCCCACTCTCCGTTCGCTAGACCCCACAGGCTAACGAGTCCACAGGTCATCTAGAGCTAGAATGAGATCGTGCGAGAAAAAGACCAACGGTTGACCAGCTTCCACCAGAGTAAAAAGCACCACAGTAATAGACTCGCTTGATCCAGAATCGTCGGCGCTCGCAGGTGCCCTCGCTAGGCGGGTAGCCTAGCGAGGTTTATATGTTCAATGAACACAACCCAGAGCCATGACAAATTACTACACTACTAAAAGCGCATCTAACAAGCGCTGAAATTGGGCTACAAAGCAAGATTACACCACGACGACGACGACGACTGTAGTAAGGGACCAATCCCATGAGTTGTTGCTACTTGCTAGTCCACTAGCGGGCCTTCTTCATGAAGTAGCAAGGGATCGGGAGCTCGCTGGGATCCGGGGGCACGACGCTCATGAACGTCGGACCAGCGAACAGTTGCTCTGCCTCCGGAGCAGATTCATTGTCGACCGGAGCCTTGGGCTTCTTGTCACACCGATCAGTGGAAGGGCCGCGGCTGGCGGGCCTCTTCACAGCGCTCCAGCTTGTTCGGGACTCCTCGCGACCGGCGCGGTCACCGCCGCCCATGCCCAATGCCACGCGTCCGGCGCGATCACCGCCGTCCGTGTCCGATGCCACGCGTCCGGCGCGGTCGCCGCTGCCGATGTCCGATGCCACGCGTCTGACGCGCTGGCCGCCGCTCATCTCCGACAGCACGCGTCCGGCGCGCTCACCGCCGGTCATGCCCGACGCGGCGACCAGAATCATAAATTTGTTATCTATCCATCTCCGGCTCGCCGACGCACGGCCAGGCTTCCCGTCCGTCCGCGGTGTCTTGAGCAACGTAGAGATTGGGGCCGACGGTGGGGTTGGCAGCAGCGCAGGAAGAACCGCGGCCATCTTGATCTTGCCCTGTCAAGAACAGAGACCAAAGACCAAGGAAGCAGAAAAGGAGACGAAAAGCACGAACCCTAATTCGATCGGATCGACGGAGGAAGAAGAAGGCGACTTACTCGATTTGATCTTCGTGTTCCGCCGAGCCCAACGGAGCGGAACGCGAGAGCTTCGAAACGAGAGGGAAAGCCGGGGCACGTATGTGGCACCCGTATCTACGTATTTCTAGATCCGGATCTAGGTATTTGTAATCAGATTTGCTATTTCACATCTAGATGTAATATATTATCTCACATCTAAGTCTAGTACCATCCGATCTATTGTTGCTTGTTTTTTCGTGCCAAGCTTGATTTGCATCGCTCGTTGCTTCCCGTGTTGTAACCGTTTTGTTTTCTCCGGCCTCGTATGCGTGCCGCTTTCATCGATTGTCTTTTGGCCCGTTGTCCCTGTCTTTTGGGCCTTTTTTTTGCATTCTCTACTAGTGAGAGGCGCTTTGTCCTTTTTTATTCTTAATTCACAAGCTTCATCTCTATGTTCTCACTTTAATTTTGACTTTTCATTGATTTGGTGTTGGGCAGCTCTACCCATAAAAGAAGGGTCTAGCGCTCGTCACTTGCCTTCTTTACTCTATTTTTTTTTCTGTTTTTGTTTTTTTTTATTTTCAATTTTTCATTTTTGTTTCAAATTCATGGATTTTTTTCTTTAGACTTGCTAAGTCACATCTAGATCTGATATAGTTCATGTCTACATTTCTCACCACATGATCTAGAGTTGTAATTTTCATGCAAATTTTATGATTGACCGTTGCGCGTGATTTCCTTTGGATGTTTGTGTGAGCGTGTGACATGTTGGTTGCGTTACGTCTGCGTGTGGATTAGTCTTTTTGTTTACACCTGGGCCTGGAATGGGCTGGTCCTTTATGTCTGTGTCTGTGTAGAGAGTATCAATCGGAAGAGTCAGGGGCAAGCATTCTTTCCCAAGCATTTCTTGTTCACCACTCTCTATACTCACTCTCTATTGATTTTTCCCTTGTTTGTTTTTTCCTTTTTTTTCTTTTGGTTTTTAAACTTTTGTTTTTTATTTTCATTTTTTATCATAAAATTTATGATTTTTAAATTTCATAAGTACTCCCTCTGTCCCATAATATAAGAACGTTTATGACACTATATTAATGTCAAAAACGTTCTTATATTATGAGACGGAGGGAGTATATTTTAAAATGACTCGTTCTTTGGGCTGCAACTTTTCTCACTCTATGTTGTGGGTGTGGTTCAGTTTTTGTATAGAATAACCCGACTCGTTGCTCTCTCTCTCTCTCTCTCTCTCTCTCTCTCTCTCTTTGAGCTACGGTTTTGTTTTCTATTTTGCTTTTTATATATCATTTGTTTTGTTTTTCTATTTTATTTTTTTATTTTTAGTTATGTGTAGTTGTCTCAGTTATAAGTCCATCCTTGACTCGCATTTAGGTCCATAATTTGTTTCATTCCAGTTGCAAACCCATCCTTGACTCACAACTTGGCTTGTAGTTTATTTTCCATCCCAATCTCGAGTTCACCCTTAACTCGCAACTGGGCGCGTAGTTTGTAGTCGTCCTAGTTACAAGTACATCCTCGACTCGTAACTCATATCGTAGTCTTGTGTGCTTGTCCCAATTGCCAGCACACCCTCGACTCGCATCACGTATCGTAGTTTTGGGAAGTTATCCTTGTTGCAAGTACACCTTCGATTCGCATTTAGGCCCGTAGTTTGTTTCATCCCAGTTGCAAGCCCACCCTTGACTCACAACTCGGCATCTGTGTTTTGTTTTTTAATCCCGGTTGCAGATCCAGACTTGACTCGCAACTGTACCCATAGTTTTTTTATCCTAGTTGCAATTTGACACTTGACTCGTAACTGGGCTCATAGTTCGTAGTTGTCCTAGTTGCAAGTCCGTCATCGATTCAAAACTGGGCTCATAGTTGTTCGAGTTGCATGTCCACCCCAGCTCACAACTAGGGCTTGTGTTTTGTTCTTCATCCCGGTTTCAAGTCCACCCTTTTGACTCACAAGTGGGCCCATAGTTTGTTTCATTCCAATTGCAAGTCGATACTTAACTTGCAACTAGGTCCATAGTTTCGTAGTTGTCTTAGTTGCAAGTCCACCCTCGTGACTCGTAACTCATATAATAGTTTTGTGTAGTTGTCCTAGTTGCAAGTCCACCATCGACTTGCAACTTGTATCGTAGTTTTGTGTAGCTGTCCCAGTTGCAAGTAGACCCTCGACTCGCAACTAGGCCCGTAGTTTGTTTCATTTTAGTTTCAAGCCCATCATTGACTTGCAACTCAGCCTGTGTTTTGTTTTCCATCCTTCTTGTAGGTCCACCCTTGACTAGCAACTAGGCCGGTAGTTTGTTTCATCCCAGTTGCAAGTCGGCCCTTGACTTGCAATTGGGATCGTAGTTTCATAGTTATCCCAGTTGCATGTCCACCCTCGACTCGCAATTGGGCTCGTAGTTGTCCTAGTTGCAAGTCTAGCCTCGACTCGCAACTGGGCATGTGTTTTTGTTTTTCATCCCAGTTGCATGTCCACTCTCAACTTGCTACCGGGCTTTTAAAATTTGTTATTGTCTCAGTTTCAAGTCCACCCTTGACTCGCAAATGATATCATAATTTTGTATTGTTGTCCGAGTTGCAAGTCCACCCTCAATGTGAAACTGGGCCCCACCCGATCCTTTACGTTGTCGCAATTGCAACAACATCCTCGACATGTAATTGGGGCATGCTTTTTTTATCCTAGTTGCAAGTTCACACTCGATACGCAACTAGCGGTCTACTCATTGTTGCCTTAGTTGCACCTCCACCCCCGACATGCAACCGGCCCCCATTTTTTTCCTAGTTGGAAGTCCATCCTCGATTTGCAACTTGGGGATGGAGAGCCTGACCCTTTTGTCCCAGTTGCAAGTCCACCACCGACATGCATCTGGGCCCGACCCATTTTTCGTCGCAATTGCAAGTGCACCCTCTACATGCAACTTTGAGGGCCGACCCTTTTTTGTCCTAGTTGCAAGTCCACCCTCGATACGCAACTAGGCTCTATTCATTTTTGTCCCAGTTGCAAGTCCACCCTCGACACGCAACCGAGAGGGGGATGTGGACGAACAATCTTACCGTAGTTGCACCTACACCTCCGACATGCAATTGGGGGACCTGCTTTTCCCCCAGATGCAAGCCCATCCTTGATGCGCAACTGGGGGCCCACCCATTTTTATCCCAGTTGCAAGTCCATCCTCGACAAGCAACTAGGGGCTCCGACCCTTTTTGTCACAGTTGCAACTCCATCCCCGAGATGCAACTGGGGGCTCGCCTTTCTTTGTCCCAGCTGCAAGACTACCGTCGACACGCAATTGGGCCTAACCCATTTTTGTTCAGTTTCAAGTCCAACTACACCCAGGCATGCTTTTTTGCCCAATGTAATTTTTTAAAATTCACAAAAAAAAACTGTATGAATTTAAAAAAATCATGACCATTTTTTGAAATTCATGAAATTTACAAAATCACAAAAACTTTTAAAATTCATGATTTTTTTGAATCTATGGACATTTTTTCAGTTGTTAAATATTTTTATATCTTTAATATTTTTTCCAATTTCATGACCATTCTTAGAATGCATGAACACTTTTTAGATTCACAAACATTTTTCCTGAATTGACGAATATTTTTTCAAATATTATTTTAATTCTCAAACAGTTCTCAAACTTGTGAAAATAAATAAATACACAAACATTTTTCATGTCCGCGAATGGGGTAAGAGGATGGACCTTGGGTAAAGTTGGAAGATACTAACAAAAAGAAAAAAAAATGAAGGATAAGTATTGGCTTTGCTTTTTTCTTACCTTTTCAAGGTGCATGCATGCACCACGAGACGTCCTTGTATAAGTCAAATTAAGGACAACATGAGAACCTAGTTTAGTTTTGGTGGCTAGATTTGCCAGCGGCCGGGCAGCCAGCGTAGGCTTGAACCCCAACGGGACAAATAAATGGACCAGTTTTTCTCATATCTTTTTTAGTTGGTCTTGCCAGCCCAAGACAACAAACAACGACAAAGGCGGGAGGTGGGACATGATTAAAAAACACATAACATTACAGTTAGATGTGAGATATTATCTCATATCTAGATGTGACATAGTTGGACCCATTTGTAATTACCTAGGTCGGTCGTATCTGCCCGCAAAAAAAAAAAGGTCGGTCGTATCTGTACGTCGTATTTCTAGATCGGACCTGCGTACATATCCTAGTACAACTAGTTTAATGCCCGTGCGTTGCTACAGGTGAACAGAAAACATAGTGAAGCACGATTGTTTCAATTCCTATAACAACAAATTAATTATTTTTTCCGCTTCTTTCTTCGTAGGCATGGTCGTGTTTCTTTAATCACTCCCTCCTCACATCATATATTTGTCTTTTGAACCCTCTTCCGCTTCCTTTCCCTTCAACTTTTTTGTCACCATTATGTTTGGACCCTCTTCAAAATGTTGTATTTATATATATATTATGTTTTTATCAATTCAAAATATTATTTTAATATCTTTTTTTGCGACGAATTAGTTAAAATAAAACTTAAGCAGTGCCTCTCATAACTAAATGAAAGGAACCATGAATTACATTGAGTACAGAAACAAAAAAAACAAAATCTTATTTTCTGATAATTAGACCCTCTAAAACGACATATACTACTCCAAATCATAAAGAAAAAAAAAGATAACAGAAAAGGTATAGTTACTACAAAACACATCTCACCTTCAGGTTACTTCGCATAAAATCTTAGTTCTATATCTGTCAAATGACTCGGGAGGAGCATCTTTGCGTTCAAGCACTTCTCTGTGAAGAGGCAGCTTGAGTTCAAGGGTGTCCTCTTGATTCCCAGGAGGAACCCTTTAACATCCTTGAGAACATAAAAATCTTAACAAAGCAAGCACTATGTGTGTTGTGCCTTCATCATGGACAATTACAAACTGAAGATTTTGAGCCAGGATAAATGCAATAGATAGTCTAAGCTCGTACAGCCCAAAAATGATATGATTTGTATAACGCCCAAGTTTCAACAGTACCTTGAGCCTAAGACATTCTTTCTACATATAGTTGAAGATAAAAGCTGCAAGCATGACTAAAAATCAAGAGCGATATGATGAGTTGGATTGACACGAACATCAAGTAGGATAATCAACATGGTTGGTTAACATACAACTATGATGAATACTACCATCACACAAAATATGTAAATCTCTCTGCATTATTTAGGTTATGAACATCTAGTAGAAAAATGGAACATAGTGAAATTTGACTGAAAGGATCTTATGTATGTACGTGTTCGACCTCTTCCTCTCTCATGCTCTCCCGTTTCCTTTTCTCCTACCCAAGTGTCTCCTTGCCATTCTGTCAAAAAAAAAGTAGCAGCTTAGTGACACATCGAGAGCGGACATAGCCTTGAGGAAGTACTCGTCAAGCTCGATATTGACCGATGCCCACCTTGATTGATGACGGCAGGCTGTGAGAACATGTGACACACCTTGGCTCACCAAATATCGTTCCACCGCGGAAGTAGTTCTGCACACATCAAGACTTCAGGCACAAGAATGAATGTCATAAAAAATGACCAGAAGAAGGTGCACATATAAAAGTGTTAAAAGGCATAAGTAGGGAAATAATTGTGCAATAGATCTACTGCTTTGATGAGTTCTTAAGACAGTACACTACCAAAATAAGACATTTTATGTGGCAATTTGATTGTCAGAGAAGTTTACATGCTCATAATGTACCCTTCAAGAGAACTGGAAATTGAGAGGTTACATTCTTAAAAAAAATAACTATCACCCATATAGATACATAGATCTGACAGAGCACAATCAAATCCCCCCAAAAAATAAAATTATTGTCGCTATAGGTGACATACAAAATGTCGAGAAAGCACATAGCAATGGTCATTTTAGTAGGAATCAAAATATGACACATTATTCAGAAAAAAAATTATAAGCTCAATGTGCAGGAAAAATGATACTAATTAATACATGCACTTGATATGCGCACAGCAGGCTCCATTTGAAAATAAAGTAGTCATTTTTACAATCCAGTTTCATCTACCAGATGGCAGAAGCCATATGTGTTTGACACTTTACTAATCATCCAAAAAAAAAGATGCTGAACTATTGGCATAGATTCACCCAGGCAAGAGATTGTCTAATTAGCGCCGTGATTCTAAAACAAAATGATCAAATTTTTTATACCGCTCAATAAGTATTGCTTCATCCCCAGAAAAAACCTCAATTGCCTTTGCAAAAAGCATGTCCGTATGCGGAACTCTGTAGTGAAGCTTTGTCTGTCGTCGTGCAAATTGTGTTGTCTCACCAGCTTGTAGTCCTTTTCCTCAATATGCAAATTCTTTCTCAGACTGTAGATTTACTTCAACCACATGCTTCCGAGTTCCCTAGCAAAACAAACTACAGTATACATAACTTTGCATCATAGAAGTATAAAGCTATGAGAAGCATTGTAGAGTACTCTCACTTCGAGCAAATTAACATCCACCGTAATTTTTTCAAAATTTTCTAACGATATTATCATCCGCGTAGTTCTGTTACAACATCCATAGTACGTCGGCAGTCCGACAATTAGTATTCAGGTCCTATATACCATCCAAGAAAATGCAAACAAGTTTTTCTTCCTGCTGGATGTTCCATTGACTGTTCAAAGTATATACCCGGTGATGTTTGACTATATTTAGAAAATAATGCATTGTCCAAGATTGAGATTAATCATGCTGTTACATTGGCAAATACAGTGTGTACATTGGGATATTTTTTCTAACAATAGCGAAAATAACAGATATTGTCGTGCACCAATAGCAATAAAGGAATTCAATTGATCTCATTGCATCCTCATATGAGTTGACGCTGTTCATAACACAGCTTTACCCGATGATACTCAACTCATGGGAGTCTAGATATCTTCAATTCCTAAGCCTGCTCCAGGACGGGATTCGGCGCTCAGCGCTTTTTTGGCCATGTACAGGTTGCCTAATATGCCAATTGGGCAGAGCACCACACGGATGAAAATCCCATAGTAGCAATCAATCCAAATATGAGGGATCCCTCGTGATAACTACTACCACTAATGGAATGGTGTAAACATGATTAAGGTAGAAGAGACGACCAAACCTAAGGCTGTAGCCTATAGCACGCGTCTGGAGACTCCTCGGACACTCTGCCATTGGTTGATGATTGGCCAGTGCGTGCCCGAGCAAAGGGGAGAGGAGGACGATGGGAGAGCGCACCAGCACGAAGAAGCACTTGCGGAGGATCGACTTCGCTGACGGGAAGATCCAAAGATGGGCTTCACAGTTCACACCGCGGGCCGACCCGCCATGCTTTGGAACCACGACCTCATCTTCCTCTATCGGTGATTAGGCCAACGCCACCGCTGTCCGCTCCTCCCTCTCTCTTTCTCTCCCCCCTCTCTCTTCCAAGGCGGGCACAAAGGGACGGGAGGCAACCCTCACCTTGATCCAGAAGGCGTGCATCAGCGGATGAGGAGTTGGGGGGCGACGAGCACAGCCGGCGGCGGTAGCGACTTTTCCTGGAGAGAGATGGGATCGGGATTGGAACCGGGAGCGAGTTGGGAGTTGTGGGAGGCGAAGACGTGAGTACGTGTTAGCGACAGTTTTTTCTCTATTCGGTCGGGGATGGGAGGAAGTGTGGGCTGGTTTCTGGGCCACGTCCTATGCCGGGTGGGCTGCCTTTTTTACGAGCGGGAGGAAGAAACTATCGATCGATCTAGGTGGGAGTACGAGGTCGAACCATCACGACCTTCGATGATAGGTAGCCGGCTCGAACCGGGACTCCTATTTCCCAACCCGTGCGGTGGAAAGCGAGGCCGCGCCCCTCGCGCGAACTTGGGCCGGCCCTTGTACGTGGCGCGCCTTCCCTAAACTTTTTTCGTTTCTTTTTGTTTGTTATTTTTCTTTTCTGTTTTTTAGATTCCTTCAAAATACTCGAGATTTCAAATAAATTCTGTATTTGAAAAATATTCGCGAATTTATAAAAAATCAATATTTTAAAAAGGTTCTCGAATTCAGAAAATGTTGGCGACTTCAAAATTTTGTTCTCGAATTGAAAAGAAATTTGAATTTGAAAATTTTCATGAAATTTAAAAATGTCCATGCATTCAAGAAATGTTTGCAAATTTAAAAAAAAACATGAATTTAAAAAACATTCATGATGTTTGAAAAATCTCCATGAATTATAAAATACTTTTACAAATTTAAAAAATGTTCACGAATTTTGAAATCGTTCACATATTTGGAAAATATGTCCGTGAATTCAAAAATTGTTCATGAATTGGAAATTTTGTTCCCGAATACAAAAAATGTTCCATGGGTTTGAAAACTTTTCATGAATTTCAAAAAAATGTGCACACTTAAGAAGAAGAAGGAGGGAAAATAAAAAAGGAAAGAAGAAGAAGGTGAAAATGCGAAAAAAATATAAAACAAAGAAAAAACCATGCGAAAAAAAACAAAAGAAAAAGAAAAACCGGCTCGGGGAAGCTTCCCAAAAGCGGTGGGGAAAAGCCTTAGAGTGGGCCGCCCATACAGAGGATGCGGCACATAGGAGGGTATGCGGTAGGTCGCTATCCAGCGACCTACGCGCGTAAAAGAAACTGGTAGTCGGACATGTTCTTTTATTTTTGAGAGAAGATATGTCGTGTGGGACATTTCGTGGGCCGCAAGCCCATCGAACTTTTATTCCATTCGTTTTGGCTTTCTACACGATCCCGCTCTCCCTCTCTCCCTTTCTCTGTGTGTTGTGTGTTTCTTTTTGTGAAAATTTGTTTTTTTGTCACTCTAGCTTTTGCCAATTTTTCTTATGCCACTCTAAAATTTGACATTTCACTTTTGCCATTCTCAGCTTTTGTTGCCATTCTCAGCTTTTGATAATGTATCACAATTGCCATTCCGTGGCAAAAGGAAAATAATTTTATTGAACTTTTGCCACTTGTAGCTTTTGACTATGTATCACACTTTCGACTCTAAAATTTTGCTTTTCCCACGAAACGACAATTGTGATGATTGTCAAAAGATAAGAGTTGTAAAAGTGAAATGTCAAACAAGGTTGTCAGAATCATGATTTTGAATCGGATCGGAGGTCCGATGGTAGGATCGCAAATCGTAGAATCTTCACTATCAGGATCGTAGAAACGTAGATTCTATGAACTAAAATCGTAGAATCAGAGGGGTTAGTTTGGATCGTAAAGTCGTAGAATCGTATAACAGAATCGCGATTCTGACAACCTTGATGTCAAAAGCTAGAGTGGCATAACAAAAATTGGCAAAAGCAAAAATGTTTGTTTCTTTTTCTCCTGTCTCCTAAGAAAAATAGTAGCAACCATCTAAAGAATAGTGGAGCCGCGCCGCCGCCGGACTTCTTCTCTGTTGCCAGTGCCGAAGACCTCTATTTTTGCGCCCTCCCACGACATGGCCTTGACCCCTTGGGTGCCTACCTTCCCCGCACTGTCACCCATATGCTCACCTACCATCGACCCCAACATATGACACATCTTCCTTGTCTACGGCCTCGCTCGTCACCTTCGCCCAAACTACAGGAGGAATTATGATGGGGGGCTCTTGTCAGCATTCCACTGACAAATGGGGCAACCCAAAAGGAAGGACAAATCGATGAAAGACCTAAAAGCCATTTTACCATAATACTAGGGGGGAAACCATGTAGTGTAGTGCTGATCTTTGTGAAAACTTACCGTCTGGTAAATCCTCACTTAATCCAGGCGAGGGCTCCAAAATTGTCAGCCATGATGTCACAAGGGCGGTGCTCGGAGCCTCGAGCAGCGAGGACTAGTGCCCTTGTAGCAACTTCGTGTAAGTATCCCAATAGTAATCGTCCCAACGAAGAGTGGAGGAGATTATTTATGAATGGCATTTCGGTCGCACAATAGTTGTCACGTGTCTCGCGTAAAGTAACTGTTTGAGAATCTCCAAAAGCTATTAGTGTTCTTTGGAGCAAATAAACCAAAGTTATAACAGATGCACACGCGAGACAACCGCACGGCCCCCGCGTCGCCTAGGGTAGGCGACTCGGGCGGCAGCCCCCAACGCGCCGCCGCCGGCCCCCCCTTCTCCAGCCAATCCCCTCGCCGCCGCCGGAGGCCACAACCGGGCGAAGCCCGCATTGTGGCGGCGGCGGGGGGGTCTTCTCCCTGTGGCGCGGCTCTCCTCTCCCGCGGGGCCCCGCGGCTGGCGGCCCGCCCGCGGCTCGGATCCATGGCGGCGGCCATGGCTGGTGGCACGCGGCGCTGCTGTGGCGGGTGGCGCCGGCGTGGTCAGGTGGGCCACTGCCCTGGCTATGTGGATGCCGGGGAGGTGGTGGGCTTAGGCTGCGGCAGCGGTTCCTCGCTGGATGTTGGTGGCCATGGTGATGTTCGTCCTCGACCCCGATCTACTCCGATCTGCAGCGGATCCGGCCTTTGGTGGCTTCGGTCACCGTTCTTGGGTGCTGGCCTTGCAGATCCGGTGGCTGGAAGGGTTCCAGGGGAATCTCTTGGCCGGCGTGGCGGCCACTCCGATGGCAGTGCCTTTGGGTGTTGCTTCCCTCATTGGAGGCTTCGGAGAGGATCTCCTTCCTTCCACCCCTCCCAGGAGCTCAGGTGAAAACCTCAGACCCCCCTGTTCCAAGCGACGGCGACACCACGGTGGCGTGCTCCTTCCTGAAGGTGTTGCTTGGGGGCTGCTCAAGCGGCGGTGGAAGTGGCGGCGGTTCGGTGTCGACACATGCATTCTGGTCAGCTTCATCTTGGAGGCTGCGGCGACGTAGGCGACGCTCGTCTGGTGGAGCTACTGTCGATGGTCGAGGCATCGTTGGCAGTCTGCGACATCAGGTTCGGGGTGCTCAGGGGGAAACCCCAGATCTGGGTCTTCCGGATCGGATGATGATGGCGTTCTATCGCTTTCCATTCTGGGGGCATCGTCTTGGAGCAAGTGCTGGCTGGAGGGATGGTGGAGCGGTGTTCCATCCCACACTTTGATGGTGGCGGAGATCGATGGCATGGCGCTGTGGAGACTCGGCGTCCGACGTGCGGAGATGGGCTCGCGCAGGAGGAGGTTGTTGTCTGGCGTCATGGTGACGTCGATGGCAGAGTGGCCAGACAAGGTAGAAGCCTCAATTTGATCTGAAGAACTGTGGAAGATGGCGGCGACGACACACGAGTGCGTCTGACCGTATTATGCCTCAGACCCGGTATGTAGCTCGGCTGGGGCTTCCGAATGAGTTTGGGCTTCCGACTTTTGATGTTAGGCTTAGGTGAGAGGTTTGGGTAGTGGCCCAGCTAGCACTTCTTCATCATTTTAAATAGGAGTAGCAGCATATGTTGCCAAGATGATGGATTCAGGCACATTGTTGTAATACTTTGTAAGATCCTCGAAAATAATCAATAAAGTGGCCGTATGCATCTTCCAGATGCAGAGGTCGGGGGTCATCCTCCTTTTTTAAAAAAAATAACAGAATTGATTATAGCAACGAGTGTAATAACAACTTGAAAGTAAAGAACATAAATTAAAAGAATGTAAATAAAGTTGGCTTGATCGGAACGAAGGATGAACACGAAAACTTCGAAGTGAAAGCCAAACCCGAGGTATGTATCTTGTCCCCGTATGTATGTATTTGTACGTGTCCAGGTAGGACGTATGTTCTTCTTTTAGCAGTAGGTCAGACGTATGTGCATGTATTTGTGTAGATCAAATCTGCGTATGTACGATGATAGG
This sequence comes from Aegilops umbellulata, assembly GCA_032464435.1. Classification (NCBI taxonomy): domain Eukaryota; kingdom Viridiplantae; phylum Streptophyta; class Magnoliopsida; order Poales; family Poaceae; genus Aegilops; species Aegilops umbellulata. The sequence goes on along the minus strand of CP136055.1, from coordinate 236,057,876 downwards.
AAACTAGGTCGGGCATGTTTTTTTCGTTGAGATTTAATTAGCACATGTAATTAAGAAAAGGGCAGTACTACGCGCTGGCGGACCGGTCAGGGGTTTAGCCGGTCAAGTCCGAACCGTCAGATGCAAACGCTGCTGGCCATCAGATTAGTCTTATCCCTTCGCCAAAAGTCAACTCTCTCCTTCTTTCCCACGAGCGCACTCCTCGCCAGAAGTAAAAAAGGGGAACGGCCCGCAGTGGCCAGCCTACACGCGCCACCAACTGCACATCTCCCGGCCATGGCCGCAGCACCCCTTTGCCGCGCCTCTCCCAGCCATGGCCGCCTCACCCCTTCGCCGCGCATCTTCCGGCCATGGCCGCCTCACCCCTTCACTGCGCATCTCCAGGCATGGCCACGGCACCCCTTCGCCGTCATGGCAGCTTTTGCTGCCTATGGTGGCAGCTTCTTTCACCGGGGTGTTGCAACTTGCAGCATTCAGGTGCATCATCTCGTCGTCCTCACCATTGAAGCTCCCTGCACTGGTGTACGTTGAGCGCTCCGTCGTTCCCTATTGTAGCAAATCAGCTCAACGGTGGCGGCTTTTTGTTTGCCGGTTGCAGCAAATCAGCTAAACCTCCGTGGTCGCCATGGTCACCATGGTCACCGTCGAATAAAAGAAAAAAGCTCGTTTCAGCAAATTTGTACACCGGTTCCAGCAAAACTCTTAGATAGTTGTAGCAAAAACAAAAGGCATCGCCACCATCAAACAACGCCGCCGTGCATGCATGTAGCAAAAAAAGTCGCCAGTTGTAGCAAAAAAAGGATGTGGTTGTAGCAAAGTTGTCGCTGGTTGAGTAGGACGAACTCCAGTAGTAGCATTTTTGGGTGCTGGTTCTAGCAAACCTCCCAGCCGGTTCCAGCAAAAACAGGTCGCGGTTGCAGCACCCCGGGTCCACCGGTCAAAAATGCCGCCATGACCCGACACTTCGTCGCGGTCACCGGTTCCAGCAAAAATCGGGCGTGGTTGCAGCTCCAGGTCTAGCCGGTCGCAGCACTTGACCGCGGGGGAGGAAACGAGGACATGGACGAAAGTACGCCGCGGTGCCTTCCTCCTCGTCGTTCATGGTCTCCACCATGAGCGCGCTAGCAACACGCGCGGGGATCAGCAAAGAGGGGGGAGGGGGAGAAGCGAAATAGCCGCGGGCGCGCTGGGGAGCAGCGAGGATCAGTAGAGAGGGGGCAGGGGAAGAAGCGGAATAGCCACGAGGAGCAGCGAGGATGTAGCAAGTTGTGCCATCGATTGTAGCAAAAACACCGAGATGTCGTTTGTGCGGTGAAGCAAAATGCAGTGCCAAATTGTAGCAGTGTGCGGAGCTGGTTGTAGCACTTTGCGAAGTGGTTGTAGCATGTAGCTCTGTCGAAGGTCGGTTCCAGCAAATCTCGCCCGCATCCCCATCGCCGCGTGCCCGTTGAAGCTTTTCTCGCGTCGGTTGAAACTTTTTCCTATGCTGGTTGAAGCTTTATACCACCGTCGATGCTCGTTGCACAGGGTTGCACGAACGAGGGCCACCAGTCATCATCATAAAAAATGGACGTAGCAAAAAAACTAGCACAAAAAGACAACAATAGTTGCAGCGAAAAATCGTCGCCGTCGCCGTCCCAAGTCGCACCTCTGCCATGAATTGATCTAGCAAATTTTCTTATCGCTCGTAGCAAAATCCGATTACAATTGCAGCAAAAATCGTTTTCCCAGTCATCGCGGGTCGTAGCTCCACCATGAGTAAATGCAGCAAAACATATCATTGGTTCCAACATGCAATCACTATGATCGCAGCATGCAGCAGCACGTGATGACTCAACAGAGGAGTAACGCCGAAGATAAGAAGAAACCTGAACGAGAAAAGCTGGACGAGCGGTTGTGGTGGGCCAAGGCCACGTGATGGGCCAACAAAAAAACAACAAAGCAAACGTGGATTGCCCGATTCTTTTTGGGGTTGGTCGCTGTGATCGAGCGGCACACGCGGGACCGGCCGAAGCTTCGGCCGGTGCGCCGGTGCCAAACGATTCCCTTAAGGAAATCCACACTTGTAACCTATGTGTTGTTCCCGCACATGTCCCATCCCATTCTACAGGCAACCGACACTCTTATTCGATGCATCTCCCCGAAACGTCACTTCTATGAGGCGTGTCTCTTCAAGGGATATATATACGAATTTTCGTCAAAAAAGACCACCTATGTTTTGGCATGAAAAAAAAGGACCACCTGCACGTCGTATTGTCAAAAAGACCACATATGCCATGGCGGCAAGTCTGGCAGCCGACACGTGGCACCTGCCGCCACAGCCGGCGGCGGCGGGACCTGCCGCCATGAGTGCTGGCGGCAGCTTGGGCTGCACAGGATTTCTCATACGCGCGCTGATGGAACGGAACGGAGCGATCCAGGTGGGCCCTCACTGCATGCGTTGTATCCTCTGGAACTGCTGCTGCGAGGCTGCATAGCTAGCGATAGCATGGCTAGAAAGTAACATCGCCATAGGATTATGTTGTGTAAATCATCTTTTTAATTGTGAAAAGGGTAGTGCATGCCGTGACAACACCGCCATCATTAGCTGTGCAAGTATAGTAAGTACCGTGCTTCAAAAGTTTGCTGCTGCTAATCCTCTAAAGTACTACTTCCTCCGTTCTTAAATATTTGTCTTTCTAAAGATTTCAACAAGTGACTACATACGGAGCAAAATGAATGAATCTACACATTAAAATATGTCTATATACATCCGTATATGGTAACCATTTGAAACCTTTAGAAAGACAAATATTTAGGAACGAAGGGAGTATATGTATGTGATCATGCTTTCCGCACGCAGGCAGTGAATGATCGATCTTTTTGGCCCGTGGGCAGCAGCAATACATGCCGCCGGAGGGAGTGGCCGCAGCCAACACGTGGCCCGAGCTGCCGCCTCAGGGAGTGGCGGCCGGGCCCACATGGCCCACTCCGTTCCGTTGCATCGGCGGGTGGATGAGAAATCCTGTGCAGCGAAAGCTGCCGCCAGCGCTCGTGGCGGCGTGTCCTGCCGCCGCAGGCCGTGGCGGCAGGTGCCACGTGTCGGCTGACAGACCTGCCGCCACGGTGTAGGTGGTCTTTTTTGACAATACAGTATGCAGGTGGTTTTTTTTTAATACAAAAACATAGGTTGTCCTTTCTGACGAAAATTCTATATATACATGTAATGATCAATAAAGCAATCAGTTTACTATTCATTACATTGATGATTCATCACACGTTATCAGCACCTCATCTCTACCAAGAGCGACTTCACGACTCTTTGTAGAGAGCGAACAGGCCAGGAAAAAGAAGAATACACTGTCCCCGGCAAGGATCGAGGCAGCAACTCTGGCAATCTCAACTCTACCAGGAGCTTGATGATGTTTGTGTCCTCCCTTGTTGCTTCTTCAGGAGACATGTTTAGCCACTGAATGAGCCACTGGGTGACCAGTCGATTTTGTCTGGGAACAACTCGAGTATCCAGTACGATAATAGGGGCCACTTCGATTTTTCCATAATAGTATCAACTAGTTTTTTTTAGAACGAAGGCTCAAGAAAGAAAGAGCCCGGCTTTGAATTAACAAAGCCATCAACCAGTCAGGAGTACAAGAATAAGAACACCACACAACATCGGCCAAACGATATAAGGGGACTGCAAGAACAGCTTACAACGCTACACCTTCAACCAGCAAACAGAAGATTAACTATGAAAAACCGCTAGTTGAGGATAAGCCCACTACATCAAGGCACCAATATGACTATGAGTGCAGCCTTGAGGATCAGCACCGGCAGAGGAATCGAACACAGGACTAGAAACCAGCAGAGGAGATGACCCAACACCTGCCCTCTCTAACAACGAAGGGGATCCCTTCCCCTCGCCTAGGCTCGAAGGCGCCGCACCGTCGAATGAAGAGACACTCACCCGAGAGCTTGAGCAATGGTTGGTCTCGAGACTGGGCCAGCCATGGAGCACGACCACAAGTCGGAGCACACACACAACAGCAACACCGCAGACACCGAAGGCGGCCAATAGTAGAGGGTAAGCCGCCGGAAGAGTTGCCGAAGTGAAGGAGCTACCGAGCCACAGAGACTCGATAGACACCAGCCGTCCACCTACAAGCTGCCGCGCGCAACCCCAAAGCACCAATCTTCCCCAGGCGGCACCTCCAAGGAGGACACGACGCACCTGGCGCCGCCGCCGCCCATCCAGCCGGGATTTGAGCTTTCGCCCGGGAACATTGGTCGGGGTGTGGAGGGAGCCCACTGCGGCGACTCCAGGGAGTAGAACGACGCCAAAAGATGCCGCCGCCGCCGTGCTGGAAAAGACCAAACAGGGGTTTCCCCCGGGCTCAACCCGCACCACCAGTTGGGGCGCACCCCGTCAGCACCGGATCCAGCGGCCAGAGGCCCCAAATCGAAAGAGCCAACGGAGGAAGAGAGCATAGAGGGGAGCCTGACCTTTAGATCTGGAGCGGAGGAAAGATGACCTCGCCGCCCCACGGCTGCAATCCGCCCGCTCCTCGCCGCCCGAGCAACCGAGGAAGCCGGCCCACACCTCCCGCGCACGCCGCCAGCCGTAGACGGCGCCGCCTCGCCGCCAAGGGCCTCCGCCCTGGATCTGGAGTCCTTCTCGAGAGAGAAGCGAACGGAGACCTTGCCGCCACCGTCATCGGCAGCCGCACAGGCGCTGCCCGGCGACCGCCTCGGGTGACGTCAAGGGAGGGAGGGAGGATGGAGAAGGGCGGCGCCAGGGAAACCCTAGGCGCCCTCGAGCCGCCCTGGGAAGGGCAGTGCAAGGGAGAGGGGGGAGCTTGCTAGTAGTATCAACTAGTGGAAGGCCTGGAGCCGGGACAATATTTGAACTGAGATGTCTTTTCAGCTAGCTGATATGGAAGACATTGTGCACCTGTACATCTGATGACAACTGTGTTTTGTAAGATGAATTGCCAATTTTCTGTAGTACCCCGTAAGGGCCATAGAACTTTGTTGTAAGTTTTAAGCCTGTCTTGATACCAAATGCTACAAGTATGTAAGGCTGCATCTTTAAATAAACAATGTCTCCCACATTGTATTGTCTATCTGTTATGTTTCTACTTCATACTTTTTCAACCTGTCTTATGCTACTAGAAGGTTGTGTTTGAGTTGAGCCATCATGGTTTCCTTTTTCTGGAGAAAAGTTTGGGCATCAGCATCTGTTGGTCCTTGTTATGGTGCTGCTAGAAGGAGGGCGCGAGAGGGCCGGCCGAGAGCCGGGGGCATCAGTATTTGTGGGTATCAGCTTTCCCGGATTCGATCATTGTCGGTGTCAAAACCGGCGGATCTCGGGTAGGGGGTCCCGAACTGTGCGTCTTAGGCGGATGGTAATAGGAGGCGGGGGACACGATGTTTACCCAGGTTCGGGCCCTCTCGATGGAGGTAATACTCTACTTCCTGCTTGATTGATCTTGATGATATGAGTATTACAAGAGTTGATCTACCACGAGATCGTAGAGGCTAAACCCTAGAAGCTAGCCTATGCTATGATTGTTGTTGTCCTACGGACTAAACCCTCCAGTTTATATAGACACCGGAGGGGGCTAGGGTTACACAGAGTCGGTTACAAGGGAGGAGATCTACATATCCGTATTGCCAAGCTTGCCTTCCACGCCAAGGAGAGTCCCATCCGGACACGGGACGGAGTCTTCAATCTTGTATCTTCATAGTCCAACAGTCCGGCCAAAGGATATAGTCCGGCTGTCCGGATACCCCCTAATCCAGGACTCCCTCGGTAGCCACTGAACCAGGCTTCAATGACGATGAGTCCGGCGCACAGTTTGTCTTCGGCATTGTAAGGCGGGTTCCTCCTCCGAATACTACATAGAAGATTTTGAACACAAGGATAGTGTCCGGCTCTGTAAAACAAATTCCACGTACCACCGTAGAGAGAATAATACTTCCACAAATCTAATCTGCCGACACACTCGGTAGCATGACATCACACCACGGCTCGGTCATTATTCGAACCATTTTTCTCAACCAGCCTCGGCACATATTACGAGGCGGTTTCCTTGGCATGTCTTGTCGAAGCAGAGATCGTGTCCCCTTATCACGGGATTCTCATCAGTACGGACATGGGTAACCCAACCGTGCCATCAATTGCGGCGCTTGGGGAATAAGCGAGTTTACTAGGCAGGTGGGGGCGTATAGTTTCGTCCGCCCTTATAAAGGGATAAGGGTTCACCCCTTTTACCCACGCCTTCTTCCTCCTTGCTCATCCATTCTCGCGCACTCGAGCTCCAACACCCAAGTTTGTGTCTTTCTCCTCAAACCGTTCCAAGCATGTCCGGAGCGGGTGGCAAGTGGATGAAATCCTCCGTCACGGAGGAGGACATCAAAAAGCTGCGGGGAGCCGGATACTTGGCCGCGGATATCGCGCATCGTCTGCCCAACGCGGGGCAGATTGTCCCTACCCCGGAATCTCATGAGAAGGTAGTTTTTCTCACCCATTTCGTCCGCGGACTGGGATTTCCCCTCCACACGTTCGTCCGCGGCCTCATGTTCTACTATGGCCTGGATTTCCATGATCTGGCCCCAAACTTTATCCTCAACATCTCGGTGTTTATCGTCGTGTGCAAGGCCTTCCTTCGCATCCGGCCCCACTTCGGCCTATGGCTGAAGACCTTCAATGTTAAACCGAAGATAGTAGGCGGCCAGCAAGCGGAATGCGGAGGCCCCATGGTGGGCAAAATGCCCAACGTCACATGGCTCGAGGGCTCCTATGTGGAGACCATAAAGGGGTGACAATCGGGGTGGTTCTAAATCACCGAGCCGCGCGACACCAACTGGGTGGCGGCCCCCGAGTTCCGATCCAGAATCCCCATGCGGCTCACCTCCTGGAAAGACAAGGGCCTGTCCTTGGGTTCCCCGGTAGAGCTGACCGGACTCCAGACCTGCATCAAGAACATGATGAACAAGAAAATCAAGCTCGTCAACGTGGTCCAGGTCATGCTCTTCCACCAGATCCTCCCGTGTCAACAACGGGCATTCAATTTATGGGAGTTCAACCCAGCCAAGCACCAGACTCTGCGCGAGCTCTTTGACACGACGCACAAGGACGTCTGGAAGGTGTTGTTCAAGGGCGCCGAGGTGCCTCCTTCCCTTACCGAGGACCGCGGACTCAGCGCACGGCGCCACGCCAGTTCGGTAAGTTCTTCATACCTTATAGGGTATTTATTCTCCTCAGTTAATCATGTGTGGGATTTAAGCTTTCATGCCTTTAACAGGACTGGGTGGAGACAGCGGAGCAGATTGACTGTCCAGCCCCCCTGCCCGAAGATCCAGCAGATGCTCTCCTAACGGAGATGCTGGCCCCGGCACCTTATGAGGTGCCGGAGAAGAAGACCAAGAATAAGACCACGGGGACCCGAAAGGGTCTCCGACGCGTGGTCGTGTCGGACTCATCGTCCGAACACTTCGAGGCGCACTCCTCCCATGAAAACGAGGAGGGGGAGGAGGAGGAAAGTTCTCCCCCCCTACCTGGGGAGACAAGAAAAGGAAAGTCGCCCCAACCGGGGAGGCTGAAGGGTCCAAGAAGGGAAGGACTCTCCCTCCGGACTATTCCATGATCGCCGTTTATAGTGAAGACGAGTGGTTGCCCAAGGACAAGCCCCTGGCGAAGTTGTAAGTATTAGGATACCAAAGTAATTCATGGTATGCTTTTATTGCACTGCTTCTCCTTACGGCGAATATGATTATGCAGTCCGTCCCGAGCCCGCATCGATGTATCTTCGTCGGACGGTTCTTTGGACCCGTCGGATATGAATAGTGATTCTCTTTCGACCGCCTCCACCCCTCGCCTTATGGACAACATTGAGGTGTTGCCTCAGAAGGCACCGGGCCGAGGGGAGGTAGTCCTGGAGGCGCCTCAAGGCGACCTTCCGAACCCTGGGCGCAAAGGGAGCAAGACTCCCACGGGCTCCAAGTTCGGACCCAAGCCGAACACTGCACCGGAACCTCCGGTGGTTCCGGACTCCGACAGGCGACCCCCCGTTAAGAGGGGAAAGCCACTCGTGCCAGTGGCCTCTGTCCATCCAGAGGCACCGGACAACTTGTTGGAAGCGCTTCACGGCACTTCCAACGACGAAGAGCACCGCACTATCAAGAGTGCGGTGATCGGGAAGGTTCAGTCTGCCAAAATTGACTAACTGAAGCTTGTGCCAGCCTCCTAACATGCTTTCAGGTATGTAATAGAAATATGAGGAAATATTACCATATAGACAGTAGCCCCTGATGCTCTGTTTGGCGTTCGTGAAGAAAAGCCAAATAGACGATCGAATAATAATCACAGGAGTCTAATCATAATATGTCTATTTGCATATGCAGGCTTCACTGCTGGCCGCCGCCGCACGTACTGCGGAGGTCGCTGCACTGAAGCAGGACCTTGAGCGGTCCAAGGAAGAGCTCGGCCTTATCAAGAGGTAGCTCGAAGAGAACAAAGGTAAGTAATACCTTGTCTATTTATTAGAAAGAAATATGGTTGCAAAATAATAGGATCATCATGAATTTGCCAGGGGCCACGAACGAAGTGGCGACCCTGCAGAAGGCGCTGTCCGAGGCTGAAAACAAAGCGGCCCAGGAGCGTATCGAGCGAGAAAAACAGGAGGCCCGAGTAGGTGAGGTGTAGCAAGAGCTCCAGGCTCTCGTCAAGAAGCACGAGGCCTTGGAGCTTGACTCTAAGACGCGAGAGTCCGAGCTTGCAAAGGCGCTCGATAGCGCGAAACATGCCAAAGCCGAAGCCCAAAGGGCCCTCTGGGAAATTGAGGCGGTTAAGAAGATAGCGGCGGGTAAGGCATTCATTATGCAAAGCAAGAACGTGAAAGAAAATTTCTTTTTACTTACCCAAGTTTGGAGCTCTCCAGGAGCGTTCGCAGATTTGCCCCGCAGTGTGTCTGATGCCGCAGAGTTCTACCGGGCCGAGGAGGGGAGCTCGACGGAGAAGTTGTTCTGGTCTCTGTATACTGGGACCGAACACCCGATGCCCTTGAGCGACCAGCTGAAGCAGCTGGTCGAGCTCCACAAGGCGGCCGAACAGGCCATGAAGGGCCTTATAGTCCGGATGTGGCCTGGCGATCCCCTGCCCAACAGCTACTTCGGTCTGGTGAGGCGGCTTGTGAATGCCTGCCCCCGGTTTGAAGTCATCAAGCGGTCCATCTACATCGAAGGTGCACACAGGGCTTTTGCCCGTGCAAAAGTGCACTCGGCGAAGATGGACGCCGAGAAGCTGGTGAAGGAGGGGCCGCCGCAGCGCAAGGAGCATCGCCACCCGGAAATGTATCATGATGGTGTCCTGAAGGGTGCCCGCCTTGTGGCAGAGGAGTGTACCAAAGATGTAATTTTTGAATGAACTTGCTCATGTGATCATGTAATATGAAAACTAGTTCATTTGCGCTATGCAATGCTTCTAGAATTTAAAATATTACCTTCTGTGCGGCCGTTTATCAAATCTGAGAGTTGGCCAGTCGTCGGCTTCTGCCCCCATGCAACTAGTACTGGGGTGTTCGGGATAAATATGGGCACTCTTTTTCCCATTTTTGGGTCCTCTGAGGGAGGTGCTCAGCGCAACGAACTAGACAATCGGACTATAATGCTTTATCACTCTCACTTAGCCATAGAAGTCTACAATTTTAAATTTCGGCAAAGCCCCTAGTATTCGGAAGGCCAAATTTGGGGCGCTATATACGCCTAAGTCGGACAAGGCCGACTCCTCGCCCGAAGCGGAAAAAGTCTTTAAGGACTTAAGACCTCTCGAACAACGACCAACTCTCGCCTCATCATGATAGTCAGTTTGGGCTTTCTCTACTAAGGTGCTCGTCCGGAAGAATCAGGACACAATCGCAGTAGTTCTCGGAGTGCTACCTTAGCCGATATAGAGGAACATAAGGTACCAAAACATGGGAGCCGGGCAAACCCAACTATTGACCCAAGACATGATTCGGAGCTGATGCATATAATGCTATAAGTTCGGGGTGCCGCACTGTCGAAAGTGTTCGGACTTCTCACGCCGTATTATGGGGTATACGAAAGCCCCTGGCGTACTGGCCATACCAGAATGTACGGGTGCTGATTGTCGTAAATAAACATATATAAAAAAGAATAGATAATGCAATAATAGACTAGTGTTGTGCATTGTTATTCAAAGAATACGTCGAAGCGTACTGATACAAGTAGTGCAATAAGCAAAAAATAGGACTATTTGACATGTCCTATCCAAGGGAAAGCTGCAGACTGGTATTTAAAGCAGGTATTTCGCTCGTTATCAGAGACCACCTGGGGATTCCATTGTACGATGTAGCTTCCTGCCTCCTTGGTTGTTGTATTATGTGCCCAGCAATCGCACTGCCGGATAGGGCTTCCAGAGAGTAAGGTGCTGAAAGAGAGAAAATGATAAAGGTATTTGCTACCTCTTGAGCACTGCGTTGGTTTTCCCCGAAGAGGAGAGGATGATGCAGCAAAGTAGCGTAAGTATTTCCCTCAGTTTTTGAGAACCAAGGTATCAATCCAGTAGGAGGCTACACGCAAGTCCCTCGTACCTACTCAAAAACAATAGCTCAACGCAACCAACGCGATTAGGGGTTGTCAATCCCTTCACGGTCACTTACGGGAGTGAGATCTGATAGCGATGATAGATAATATTTTTGGTATTTTTGATATAGAGATGCAAAGTGAAAAGTAAAAGGCAAAGTAAAAAAAGCAAAGCAATAATAAAGTGATGGAGATTGATATGACGAGAATAGACCCGGGGGGCATAGGTTTCACTAGTGGCTTCTCTCAAGAGCATAAGTATTCTACGGTGGGTGAACAAATTACTGTTGAGCAATTGACAAAATTGAGCATAGTTATGAGAATATCTACGTATGATCATGTATATAGGCATCACGTCCGAGACAAGTAGACCGACTCCTGCCTGCATCTACTACTATTACTCCACTCATCGACCGCTATCCAGCATGCATCTAGAGTATTAAGTTAAAAACAGAGTAACGCCTTAAGCAAGATGACATGATGTAGAGGGATAGTTTCATGCAATATGATAAAAACCCCATCTTGTTATCCTCGATGGCAACAATACAATACGTGCCTTGCTGCCCCTTCTGTCACTGGGAAAGGACACCGCAAGATTGAACCCAAAGCTAAGCACTTATCCCATGGCAAGAAAAACCAATCTAGTAGGCCAAACCAAACTGATAATTCGAAGAGACTTGCAAAGATAACTAATCATACATAAAAGAATTCAGAGAAGATTCAAATATTATTCATAGATAGACTTGATCATAAACCCACAATTCATCGGTCTCAACAAACACACCGCAAAAAGAAGATTACATCAAATAGATCTCCACGAGAGAGGGGGAGAACATTGTATTGAGATCCGAAAAGAGAGAAGAAGCCATCTAGCTAATAACTATGGACCCGAAGGTCTGAGGTAAACTACTCACACTTCATCGGAGAGGCTATGATGATGTAGAAGCCCTCCGTGATGACAGGCCTCTCCGGCGGAGCTCCAGAACAGGCCCCAAGATGGGATCTCGTGGATACAGAAAGTTGCGGCGGTGGAATTAGGTTTTTGGCTCCGTATCTGATCATTTGGGGGTACGTAGGTATATATAGGAGGAAGGAGTACGTCGTTGGAGCTCCGAGGGACCCATGAGGCAGGGGGCGCGCCCTAGGCCCCCCCATGTGACCGCCTCTTTTGTTCCTTGGAGTAGGGTCCAAGTCTCCTGGATCACGTTTGGTGAGAGAATCACGTTCCCGAAGGTTTTATTCCGTTTGGACTCCGTTTGATATTCTGTTTCTCCGAAACACTGAAATAGGCAAAAAAACAGCAATTCTGGACTGGGCCTCCGGTTAATAGGTTAGTCCCAAAAATAATATAAAAGTGGAAAATAAAGCCCAATATAGTCCAAAACAGTAGATAATATAGCATGGAGCAATAAAAAATTATAGATACGTTGGAGACGTATAAGTATTCAGCCACTAGGGCGGTTGAGCCGCACTATGGGACGTGCCATGGTCATGCCCCCGCCTATGCCCATGGTATTTTCAATGCGTAATTATGTACGCACGGCACGGATTTCGCCGTTTGACTGGGACTAGGGCGGGGGCCGAATTGCTAGGCGAGCTCTGAACGTGCCAGGCGATCCTGTTGCAGGTTACTCCGGCATTGACTCACGTATCCTCGGCGTTATCGCCGTTGTTGCGGCGCTTGTTTCTGCTACGACGTGGTCTGCCGTTACTATCCTTGGTATCCAAAGTGCCAAGGTTCCTTGATATGTTGTTGCTGCGAGCCAGCCAGCTATCCTCTCCCGCGCAAAAGTTGGTCCTTTGAGTTTTAGTGGGAGGTACTTGATGGCATGTAGATCATCACCGCGGGCCATGTGGATGTGGAGGAGGAAATCCTCGATCCATACCGCGGGATCTGTTGTACGATCATATGATTCGTTATTTACGGGTTTAAAACCTTCTAGGAATTCATGATCCATTACTTCATCAGTGAAGCATAGGGGGTGTGCGGCGCCTCTGTGCTGGGCTATATCACGATGCAGTTCATATGAGTCTTGTCTGTTGTGTTCGGCCCGGCCGTATTTACTTTTACTGTATCCGGCGTGACGGTCATCGTCCCACGTAGGTGCGTGCCCCTGTGATCCTTAGATCGATCTTGCGTGTTTTGCCCTGTTTTCCAATACGTCTCGCAGGTCCCGCGTGTTGCCTCGGGCCTTGGTATTTTTGTTTGAGTGGCGGCGGGGTGCCGGCTGGGCTTCAGGCTGAAATGCCTCTCTATCTCGGCCACAAGGTGGCCGATCAGCCGCGTCGTACGCTGGTGATGTAGGTTTCAATGCTTCCTCCTCGAGTCGGGGTAGCAACCTGCGCTTTGGGTAGCCCTTGGAGGGGCGTTCGAGTTCATATTCCTCGGCCGCAAGGACTTCAGTCCATCTGTCTGCTAGAAAATCTTGATCAGCTCGAAGTTGTTGTTGCTTTTTTTAGGCTATTTGTTGTGGCTATAAGCCGGCGCTTAAAGCGCTCCTGCTCGACGAGATCCTCAGGCACGATAAATTGTTCGTCGCCGAGGCTCACCTCGTCTTCGGAGAGAGGCATGTAATTGTCATCCTCCGCTTCTCCACCTGCTGCCCGCTCAGGGGGGCTGGCTTGTTCGTCCTCCCGCTCTAAATCTTGCTGGAGGGGATTGTCGTTGTCTTCGGCACTGTCCGGAGTGTTATTGTCTCTTGTGCCAGTATTACTACTTTTGCTATGGCGAGACTTAGAGCAGCGCCGCTGACGTCGGCGCTTGGGTTGCTTCTTGGAGGGGTCCTCCTCCGCCGTCTTATCGCCATTGCCTTCTTTGGGTGTATCCACCATGTATATATATCATATGATGAGGTGGCGGTCCGGTGCCCTGTGGGCAGTGGTTCCTGTTCGTCTCCTGCATCGTCGTCCATACCATCGATGTCTTCGGAGTCGAAGTCGAGCATGTCGGTTAAATCGTCGACAGTGGCTACTAAGTGGGTGGTGGGTGGGGAGCGAATTTCTTCGTCGTCCGCATCCCATCCTAGCCGGACATAGTTCGGCCAAGGTTCTTCTGATAAGGAGAGGGACCTTAACGAATTTAGCACATCGCCGAAGGGTGAGTGCTGAAAGATATCCGCGGAGGTAAACTCCATGATCGGTGCCCAATCGGATTTGATAGGCACGCACGCAGGCGGTTCTGAGCCTGTGGCTGGGGACGAATCCAATGGTTCGGCAGCACCACTCTCCCAGAGCCACTGCCAAAGGGGCCCCACATCCCTGTGTTAAAAAAATATGTATTAAAAATGATTAATTAATTGGTTAATTAATTAATTAATTAATTAACTTTGTTTAATTAACCTAATGAACAATTTAGTCTAATTAAGCATGTTTAATTAAACTGTGCCAATGACAGCGGGCCCCACTCGCTAATTAACTTTAGTGTAATTTAAAATGTTTAATTAACCTAAGCAGCCGCTGACACCCGGGGCCCACGCCCTTAATTAACCTTGTTTAATTAAAATAAACTCTATTAAAGCCCCTGTCTTTGCCAGGTGGGACCCACTGGTCAGTTTGACCTGGTCAGCCGTCCTGTTGACTGCTGACGTCACATGTACGTCATGCTGACATCATAATTCAATTTCTGTTAATTTAATTAATTCTAGAAAATGGTTTAATCTTTGAAAATCCATAAAAAATAAACCGTAGCTCGGATGGAAAAACTTTATACATGAAAGTTGCTCAGAAAAATCCAACGAATCCGAATACGCGGTCCGTTCATCTGTCACATACCTCTAGAATGCTGAACATGGAACCGTCCCCTCTCTTTCGTCTGTCCGAAATCTGTCTAACGTCGGGAATTCATCCTTGGATGTTTATCCCCTCCGTCTGCAACGTGTAGTACTACGTTAGGTCGACCCTAGTTCTGCTTATCGTCATGTCATGCTTAGCGTTGCATCTGTTTGCTTATATTTACTGTTTCTTCCCCCTCTTCTCTCCGGTAGCCCCCGAGGCCGATGATGCCCCGGTGATCGACTACGTCGACTACGACCCCTCCTTGCCAAAGCAACTAGGCAAGCCCCTCTTTGATCATCCCGATATCGCCCATTCCATTCTCTCATGCTTGCATTAGATTTTGCTACTGTTATTGTTTGCTCCTATTCTGATGCATAGCCTGCTTTTGTATCTGCTGTTGTACCTTACCTGCTTATCCTAAACTGCTTAGTATAGGTTGGTTAGTGATCCATCAGTGACCCCCACCTTGTCCTTGTTGCCCCTGCTTCATCATTAAAGACCCGATCAACGGGATCGAGGACCAGGCCCCGGCACCACACATCACTTTCCCCTTAGTTGCTCGACACTACTGGGTTACTATCGAGTGCCGAGGGTGAGACCTCTACAACACTTCTGATGTTAACCCTGTAGTGTAGCTATTCGGTCGTGGTCACCGAGGGTGATTCCGCCTTAACCACTTCCAATACGACTCTGTCATGCAACCCCTCAAGTGTGAACCTCGGGGGTGGTTCCTCTTACGTTCACCTTGATGATTACATCGAGTGGAATCCACCGGGGGTGATTCCTCGGGTTTTCCCCTTGATGTTTGGACACACGGTTACTATGGTTACTATGACTTTACACTGAACCATGTTACTAAAGACGGGTCGACCCTGAGGGGTACCCGCGCAAGCTTAATTGCGAGTGATGTGGAGTCGGGTTGACCTGAAGGGTGCGCGCGAGATAATTACAAGGCGTGGTTGGGCCTTCCTAGCCCTTGCCGCAAGTCCTCGAGACGGGGCAACGGGGTCACATCTTTCATGAGTCTCTGCTTGTTACCACACATTCCTAATCCACTATGATTTGGATATTTGATCCGAGGGGCCTCTGGCCTGATAGCACTAACCATCATGTAGGCATAGTATGGGCGTTCTACGTCGTATGCATCAGACGAAGCTTAATAGACGTCAGCGACTGAGCAGCGCGCGCCGGGTTGGACTGCGTAAGCACCCGCCTTGTTGAAGGAGGTAGCTAGGTCTGCTCACTAGCCGCGTACGCAACGTGTAGGAGTTCCCGGGGAGATGGCCCATGACCCCTGGGGGCATAGGTTTAGTCCGGGGTGTTGGCCTCTCTATTAAGCCTAGGTCGGGTTGCGGCGTATTGTTTGGCCGAGGCCGGACATGACCCAGGAAAGTGTGTCCGTCCGGAGTCAATCGAGCATGGTGGGTAAGTTGGCGCACCCCTGCAGGGAAGAAAACATCTATCAATAGCCTGTCCTACGGTAACGGACACTTGGAGTTGTATCCCGATCGATACAACTAGGACTGGATACTTGAGATGAGACATGGATATGAGGTGATAACTGGATAGTATGGATCTGGGATTGCTTTCTCGCAGGGAGTCGAGAAAGGATCTCTGGCCGAGGTTGATAACACTTCTACTACTTTACTTTATGCTACTCTACTCCCTCTTGTTGCTACAAGATGGTGGTTTTCAGAAGATGCTAGTCTTCAATAGGACTAGGTTCTCCCCTCTATTCTAGCATTTCTGCAGCCCAGTCCACATATACAGCCTTCCTTTGATAATGTTGCATATGTAGTGTAGATCCTTGCTTGCGAGTACTTTGGATGAGTACTCACGATTGCTTTGCTCCCCCTTTTCCCCCTTTCTTCTTCTTTCCGGTTGATGCAACCAGATGTCGGAGCCCAGGAGCCAGATGCCACCGTCGATGCCTACTACTACGGGGAGACCACCGATGACCAGGAGTAGTTAGGAGGCTCCCAGGCCGGAGGCCTTGCCTTTTCGATCGATGTTGCTTTTGTGCTATCCTTCTTAAGGCAAACTTGTCTAACTCATGTCTGTACTCAGATATTGTTGCTTCCGCTGACTCTTGTGTATTCGAGCTTATGTATTCGAGCCCTCGAGGCCCCTGGCTTGTAATATAAAGCTTGTATTATTTTAATTTGTGTCTAGAGTTGTGTTGTCATATCTTCTCGTGAGTCCCTGATCTTGATCGTACACATTTGCGTGTATGATTAGTGTACGGTTGAATCAAGGGCGTCACAGCGGTACCTCAAGATCGTGCCAAATCAAGAACACGAGAGAGAGAGAGAGAGAGAGAGAGAGAGAGAGAGAGATCAAACACATAGCTGCTGGTACATACCCTCAGGCCCGAGGGTGAACTACTCCCTCCTCGTCATGGAGACCGCCAGGATGATGAAGATGGCCACCGGTGAGGGATCCCCCCTCCGGCAGGGCATCGGAACAGGGTCCCGATTGGTTTTTGGTGGCTATAGAGGCTTGCGGTGGCGGAACTCCCGATCTAGGTTATGTTCTGGAAGTTTGGGGATATATAAGAGGTGTTGGCATCGGGAACAAGTCTAGGGGGTCTACGAGGCGACCACGAGATAGGGGGCGCGCCCAGGGGGTAGGGCGCGCCCTCCACCCTCGTGGTGGCCTCGGGACTCTTCTGGTCCATCTCTGGTACTCTGTGGGCTTCTTCTGGTCCAAAAACAATCTCCATGAAATTTCAGGTCAATTGGACTCCGTTTGGTATTCCTTTTCTGCGATACTCAAAAACAAGGAAATAAACAGAAACTGGCACTGGGCTCTAGGTTAATAGGTTAGTCCCAAAAATCATATGAAATAGCATATAAATGCATATAAAACATCCTAGATGGACAATATAATATCATGGAACAATCAAAAATTATAGACGTTGGAGACGTATTACGGTGGAGGCGGCGTGCCGTGCCGTCGTTGTCATTGTCATCCTCCGGGACGCCGTTGTTGAAATCTTCAATGCAGCAGAGAATGTTCTTCACTTGTAAACCAAACATCATGTCGTCGCGCGATCGACGGGCGGGGCGCGGGAGGACGGCAGCTGGTGGTGCTGAGAGGTAGCGGTCAACGGCGGCGTCCCATGCCACTGAGGGGGCGCGCACACGGGAGCAGGCGCAGCGGGTGCAACCAAACGCACGGGGACCGGCGCCGCGGTGGGTGGAGGGGCGCGCTGTGATAGCCTGGCTTATTAGGGATGATAGACTACTCATATCAATAAGGAATTCCTTCTTTTCCGGGAGCCCATTCAGACAGAACTCCAAAGTTAAGCGTGCTCAGCTTGGAGTAGTGTCAGGATGGGTGACCGACCGGGAAGTTGCTCCCGGGTGCGCACGAGTGAGGACAAAGTGTGCAGAAAAGACAAGTATTGATCTGTGGGGCCAGTCTAGATCCCGCCAGGAGTAACGACCACCGGCGGGTGTGTCCGGGGCGTTACACGCGCACGGACACGGGCGCTAGCGCTGGCATGTAAAGGAGCTCCCGTGGGTCCGCGAAGACCTCGCTGACGCCCGCGGCATCCAGCTCTGCGATAGTGCTTGGCGACCAGCCCGTCAATGCTACGGGGATGGTCGTTGGCGCAGGCGCAGGGATGGGAGCTGGGACGGGAGTGGGGGCAGCAACCGCCGTGGCCAGCTTGTTCTGGGCCATGTCCATGAGGCCCCATTCTTTCTTATTTTCTATCTCCTCCGGCTCAGAGTCGACTTCAGCAAACTTGATGACTAGTGGCAGATGATCCTTCTGCGCCATGGCATTGGTGGAGGTCTACAGGAGGGAGGGGAATGGGAGGCGAACAGTAAGGCCACCCGTATTAAGCAGCGGCTTGGGCACCATTACTAGAGAGGAAGGCGGGCGGCCATGGAAGTCAAAGGGCTCGCTTCCAAGTGAGCCTATGCAGCGTATAGCTCGCACGCTTCCCGGTGAGCCTGCACATTGGAGGACAGCTTGCACGCCTCCCGGTCAGCCTGGCACCGGACTGCGCTCACACGCCTCCCGTTTAGTGAAGGTCAAGCAGCTGTCCGCACGGCACCTCCTATAGCCATTAAAATGAAGACACGTGGCGTCACGTGAATGGTTAACAGAACGCACACGGTTTGAATTATACAAACGTTTGAGATATTAAAGTGGCAGCTATTTTTTCAAAATGCCTTTGTTGGCTGTTATTCGAGTGTGCCTTCTCTCAAAATGGACACGAAAAATACCACAACATGTCGGGTGTCATTCCATGATAGCATGCCAAGTTTCATGAATGTCAGACGAGTTTTGGATTTACTAGAATTTAAAATCAAAGTATCTCAATGTTTTGCCGGCAATCAATGGTGCCCTGTTGTTTGAAATTCATTCCCATTTTTTGCATGGGACCTAAGCATGAACCCAAGGACATATATTTTTTTCATCCAATTTATATGCACTGGAGCATGTGCATGTAGTTCAAATTTGAATTATGCATATAAATGCATTGAAAACTCAGTTAATGCATAAAAATGTTGAAACGAACCCAAAAAAATCACATCAATTGACACAACACTCCTGTTGTTCTATGTTGACACGAGAAAAAATTGAGAGCAATAAGAGGCAATGGATATCGCTTCGTCCCCAAAGGTGGGACGTTTCATTCTTGTTGTGAGAAGCTCTGGTTTGTGAGAAGCATATACCCAAACCTGCCCTAGATGGGACAAAAAAATTTACCACGGCATGCAATGCCGCTCCATGATAGCATGCCAAGTTTCATGAATTTCGGATGAGTTTTGGATTTACTAGAATTTAAAAACCAGGTATCTCAATGTTTGCGACCGAGTGACAGTGGCAGGGTGTTTGACATTCATTCCCATTTCTTGCATGGGACCTAAGCATGCAACCAAGGACACAGATTTGAATTTTCAACCAATTTATATGCATTAGAGCATGTGCATATAGTTCAAATTTGAATTATGCATATAAATGCATTGAAAACTCAGTTAATGCATAAAAATGTCGAAACGAACCCCAAAAAATCACATCAATTGACACAACACTCCTGTTGTTCTATGTTGACACGAGAAAAAATTGGAAGCAATAAGAGGCAATGGATATCGTTTCGTCCCCAAAGGTGGGACGTTCCATACCGAAACCATCATACTTTTTGTGAGAAGCTCTGGTTTGTGAGAAGAATATACCCAAACCTGCCCCAAATGGGACAACAAATTTACCACGGCATGTCAATGCCGCTCCATGATAGCATGCCAAGTTTCATGAATTTCGGATGAGTTTTGGATTTACTAGAATTTAAAAACCAGGTATCTCAATGTTTGCGACCGAGTGACGGTGGCAGGGTGTTCGACATTCATTCCCATTTCTTGCATGGGACCTAAGCATGCAACCAAGGACACAGATTTGAACTTCAACCAATTTATATGCATTAGAGCATGTGCATGTAGTTGAAATTTGAATTATGCACATGAATGCATTGAAAACTCAACTAATGCATACAAATGTCCAAACGAACCCCGAAAATCACAAAAATTGACGCAACACTCCTGTTGTTCTATGTTGACACGAGAAAACTTTGAAAGCAATAAGAGGCAATGGATATCATTTCGTGCCCAAAGGTGGGACGTTCCCTGCCGAAACCATCATGCTTATTGTGATAAGCTCTGGTTTGTGAGAAGCATATACCCAAACATGCCCCAAATGGGACAAAATTTTACCACGGCATGTGGATGCCGCTCCATGATAGCATGCCAAGTTTCATGAATTTCAGATGAGTTTTGGATTTACTAGAATTTAAAAACCAGGTATCTCAATGTTTGCGGCCGAGTGACGGTGGCAGGGTGTTTGGCATTCATTCCCATTTCTTGCATGTGACCTAAGCATGCAAACAAGGACACAGATTTGAGTTTTCAACCAATTTATATGCATTAGAGCACGTGCATGTAGTTCAAATTTGAATTATGCACATGAATGCATTGAAAACTCAATTAATGCATAAAAATGTCCAAACGAACCCCGAAAAATCTCAAAAATTGACACAACACTTCTGTTGCTCTACGTTGAGACGATAATTTTTTTTGAAAGCAATAAGAGGCAATGGATATTGTTTCGTCCCCAAAGATGAAACGTTCCCTACCGAAATCATCAGGCTTGTTGTGAGAAGCTCTGGTTTGTGAGAAGCATATCCCCAAACCTGCCCCAAATGGGACAAAAAAATTACCATGGCATGTTGATGCCGCTCCATGACAGCATGCCAAGTTTCATGGATTTCAGACAAGTTTTGGATTTAATAGAATTTAAAAACCAGGTATCTCAATGTTTGCGGCCGAGTGACGGTGGCAGGGTGTTTGACATTCATTCACATTTTTTGCATGGGACCTAAGCATGCAACCAAGGACACATATTTGAATTTTCAACTAATTTATATGCATTAGAGCATGTGCATGTAGTTCAAATTTTAATTATGCACATTAACGCATAGAAAACTCAGTTAATATCCAAGCGAACCCCAAAAATCACAAAAATTGACACACTCCTATTGTTCTATGTTGAAAGTAGGAAAAAAATTTGAAATCGAGAAGAGGCAACGGATATCGTTTCGTCCAGAAAGGTGAAACGTTTCCTACAGAAACCATCACACTTGTTGTTAGAAGTTATGGTTTATGAGAAGCTTATACCCAAACCTGCCCCAAATGGGACAAAATTTTTACCACAACATGTTGATGCCACTCCGTGATAGCATGCCAAGTTTCATGAATTTCGGACGAATTTTGGATTTACTAGAACTACAAAAGCAAGTACGTCGATGTTTGTCGGAGAGCCACGGTGCCGTGGTGTTCGAATTTCAACCCCATTTCTTGCATGGGACATAAGCATAAACCCATGGACACATATATGATTTTACAACCCATGTTGGTGCACCGGAGCATGTGCGTGTAGTTTAATTTTGAATTGTGCACCTGAAATGGCTAGAAAACCAATTTAATGTGTAAAATGTTCAAACGAACCCTGAATAATTCCAATTCTTTTACGACACACATATAGTTGCATGTTCACTGTAGATAAAATGTCTAGCAATTCAAATACCGTCCATTGTCGTTGTGACCCCATTATGTAATTCAAGTCAAGATGAAAAATCAAGTAGATCCCACACAGTTTATTATCACCAACCGTGTGAGATGCAGCACAAAATATCTTGGAGCACCGTCGGTGTATAGTACACCTATGGCATACGCGAGAAGGTGCGTCGCTACAGTACACATCCGGCGTCTCAAGCACACTAGCTCTCTCCCCAAATATCATTTCACTGTTCAATCATCGCCGGTGAAAGATGGGCACATGGACCCGCGCCGTGAGGGCAACTTCGGTGGCCCACTCCGACGAGAGCGCGGCCGTAGCCGCCATGCGCATGCTAACAAGGTGCATGAGCGCGGCCACAATCTACGACCGGGCGGCCAAGGCAGCCCAAACGGCCGCTGTTGCTTCTGAGGTGACGGCAACAACATCTGCCTCGGGGATAGAAACTGGCGAGAACAGCACATCAGTTTTCCGTTCCGCAGTGGCGGCCTTAGCCCTGATGGAGGCCGCCCACGCCCAGCTCATGGAGGTCACCGCACAAATCAAACGAAGCTTCTCCGACAACGGTCGGCAACCCACGGCCGAAGAGTTGGCAATCGCCGAGAGCGTTTGAGCAGCCATTTGTTCCTCCGCCGCATACCTGGCGACGACGGAGCCCGTCCAAGACCAGATCGCGGCCGCCCTCACCCAGCTCGTGACAGCCTTTTCCAAAGAGACGGCGGACGCGGATGACGAGATGCTTGCCGGGTATGGTGCGATGGATGCCACGGAGACCCTTCCCCAGGAGACCGTCAGGCGCGAGATGGACATGGAGGCGGCGGCGGAGATCGACGAGCACCAGCCTTAGTAGTACTCTTTGTTTTCTTTAATTAAGAGCGTCGGTCTTTAATTTGTTAGAGTAATGTTTAGGTCAGCTAGCTCTGTTTAATTGCTGAAATTGCTCGATTATGAAGTGTGTGTGTGCTGTAGTCCCCTTTGTGTACCTGAATTATGCAATGATGTGGATGACCACTGTAACCAGGGAAATTCGAACCAAAATTTTTGACGTTCAAACTCATCACACACGGGTTAATCTATCTGAATCGTTTGTGACATTCACATATCGTACACAGTTCTGAATAAGGGACCGTGTCTGATGACACTTTGCGCACCAGTTTTTTCGCTAAAGCGATTCCAAATTTTCGGCTTCTACGGAAATATCTACCTCCTCACCCCCTCCCCCTTACCAAAAAGACCACGGGGACCGGAGAAGAAGACCAAGAAGAAGACCACGGGTACCCGAAAGGGTCTCCGGCGCGTGGTCGTGTCGCACTCATCGTCCGAACACTCCGAGGCACACTCCTCCCATGAAAACGAGGAGGAGGAGGAAAGTTCTCCCCCCCCCAACCGGGGGAGACAAGAAAAGGAAGGTCGCCCCAACCGGGGAGGCCGAAGGGTCCAAGAAGGGAAGGACTCTCCCTCTGGACTGTTCCACGACCGCTGTTTATAGTGAAGACGAGTGGTTACCCAGGGACAAGCCCCTGGCGAAGTCGTAAGTATTAGGATACTAGATTAATTCATGGTATGCTTTTATTGCACTGCTTCTCCTTACGCCGAATATGATTTTGCAATCCGTCCCGAGCCCGCATCGATGTATCTTCGTGGGACGGTTCTTTGGACCCGTCGGATATGAATAGCGATTCTCTTCCGACCTGCCTCCACCCCTCGCCCAACGGACAACATTGAGGTGTTATCTCAGAAGGCACCGGGCCGAGGGGCGGTAGTCCTGGAGGCGCCTCAAGGCGACCTTCCGGACCCTGGGCGCAAAGGGAGCAAGACTCCCACGGGCTCCAAGTTCGGACCCCAGCGGAACACTGCGCCGGAACCTCCGGTGGTTCCGGACTCCGGCAGGCGATCCCCCGTTAAGAGAGGCAAGCCGCCCGAGCCGGTGGCCTCTGTCGATCCAGAGGCACCGGGCAACTTGTTGGAAGCGCTTCACGGCGCTTCCATCGACGAAGAGCACCGCACTATCATGAGTGCGGTGATCGGGAAGGTTCAGTCTGCCAAAAGCGGACTAAGTGAAGCTTGTGCCAGCCTCCTAACAGGCTTTCAGGTACGTAATAGAAATATGGGAAAATATTACCGTATAGACAGTAGCCCCTGATGCTCTGTTTGGCGTTCGTGAAGAAAAGCCGAATAGAGGATCGAATAATAATCACATGAGTCTAATCATAATATGTCTATTTGCATATGCAGGCTTCACTACTGGCCGCTGCCGCACATACTGCGGAGGTCGCTACATTGAAGCAGGACCTTGAGCGGTCCAAGGAAGAGCTCGGCCTTATCAAGAGGCAGCTCAAAGAGAACAAAGGTAAGTAATACCTTGTCTGTTTATTAGAAAGAAATATGGTTGCAAAATAATAGGATCGTCATGAATTTGCCAGGGGCCACGAACGAAGTGGCGACCCTGCAGAAGGCGCTGTCCGAGGCTGAAAACAAAGCGGCCCAGGAGCGTATCGAGCGAGAAAAACAAGAGGCCCGAGTAGGCGAGGTGCAGCAAGAGCTCCAGGCTCTCGTCAAGAAGCACGAGGCCTTGGAGCTTGACTCTAAGACACGAGAGTCCGAGCTTGCAAAGGCGCTCGACAGCGTGAAACATGCCAAAGCCGAAGCCCAAAGGGCCCTCCAGGAAATTGAGGCGGTTAAGAAGATAGCCGCGGGTAAGGCATTCATTATGCAAAGCAAGCACGTGAAAGAAAATTTCTTTTTACTTACCCGAGTTCGGAGCTCTCCAGGAGCGTTTGCAGATTTGCCCCGCAGTGTGTCTGATGCCGCGGAGTTCTACCGGGCCGAGGAGGGGAGCTCGACGGAGAAGTTGTTCTGGTCTCAGTATACTGGGACGAACACCCGATGCCCTTGAGCGACCAGATGAAGCAGCTGGTCGAGCTCCACAAGGCGACCGAACAGGCCGTGAAGGGCCTTATAGTCCGGATGTGGCCTGGAGATCCCCTGCCCAACAGCTACTTCGGTCCGGTGAGGCGGCTTGTGAATGCCTGCCCCCGGTTTGAAGTCATCAAGCGGTGCAACGCTTTTAGAATTTAAAATATTACCTTCTGTGCGGCCGTTTATCAAATCTGAGAGTTGGCCAGTCGTCGGCTTCTGCCCCCATGCAGCTAGTACTGGGGTGTTCGGGATAAATCTGAGCACTCTTTTTCCCATTTTTGAGTCCTCCGAGGGAGGTGCTCAGCGCAACGAACCAGGCAATCGGACTATAATGCTTTATCACTCTCACTTAGCCATAGAAGTCTACAATTTTAAATTTTGGCGAAGCCCCTAGTATTCGGAAGGTCGAATTTGGGGCGCTATATACGCCTAAGTCGGACAAGGCCGACTCCTCGCCCAAAGTGGAAAAAGTCTTTAAGGACTTGAGACCTCTCGAACAGGGACCAGCTCTCGCCTCATCATGACGGTCAGTTTTGGCTTTCTCTACTGAGGTGCTCGTCCGGAAGAGCCGGGACACAATCACAGTAGTTCTCCCAGTGCTACCTTAGCCGATATAGCGGAACGTAAGGTACCAAAACATTGGAGCCGGGCAAACCCAACTATTGACCCAAGACATGATTCGGAGCTGATGCATATAATGCTATAAGTTCGGGGTGCCACACTGTCGAAAGTGTTCAGACTTCTCACGTCGTATTATGGGGTATACGAAATCCCCTGGTGTACTGGCCATACCTGATTGTACGGGTGCTGATTGTGCCAGACGATCCTGTTGCAGGTTACTCCGGACTCGCTTGACGGTGTCCGGGGGCTTTATCGCGGAATTGGTGGATTGCCTTAAGAGGCTGCTTTGTGCTTTTGCTGCGAGGGCCACAGTGTGCTCCTCCGTGCGGAGCGAGCGCTCTGTGTTTCCATTGACTGTTAGGACCCCCCCTCGTTCCTAGCATCTTGAGCTTGAGGTATGCGTAGTGCGGTACCACATTGAATCTTGCAAATGCGGTTCGCCCGAGGAGTGCGTGATAGCCGCTGCAGAATGGGACGATATCAAAGATTAACTCCTCGCTTCGGAAGTTGTCCAGAGATCCGAAGACCACTTCCAGTGTGATTGAGCCCGTGCAATGGGCCTCTATACCTAGGATGACGCCTTTAAAGGTCGTTTTTGTGGGTTTGATCCTCGAGGGGTCTATACCCATTTTGCGCACTGTATCCTGACAGAGCAGGTTCAGGCTGCTGCCGCCGTCCATAAGGACTCGAGTGAGGTGAAATCCGTCAATGATGGGGTCTAAGACCAATGCGGCAGATCCGCCATGACGGATACTAGTGGAGTGGTCCCTGCGATCGAAGGTGATCGGACACGAGGACCATGGGTTGAACTTTGGGGCAACGGGCTCCATCGCATAGACGTCCCTTAGTGCACGCTTCCGTTCCCTCTTGGGGATGTGGGTTGCGTATATCATGTTCATCGTCCTCACTTGTGGGGGGAACCTCTTCTGTCCTCCCGTGTTCGGCGGCCGGGGCTCCTCCTCGTCGTCATTATGCAGCCCCTTGTCCTTGTTTTCGGCATTTAACTTGCCGGCCTGCTTGAACACCCAGCATTCTCTGTTGGTGTGATTGGCTGGCTTATCGGGGGTGCCGTGTATTTGACACGAGCGATCGAGTATGCGGTCCAAACTGGACCGGCCCGGAGTACTTCTTTTGAATGTCTTTTTCCGCTGACCGGATTTAGAGCCACTGAATCCGGCATTGACTGTCGTATCCTCGCGTTATCGCCGTTGTTGCGGCGCTTGCGTCTACTACGACATGGTCTGCCGTTACTATCCTTGGTATCCGAAGTGCCAAGGTTCCTTGATATGTTGTTGCTGCGAGCCAGCCAGCTATCCTCTCCCACGCAAAAGCGGGTCATGAGTGTCGTGAGGGCTGCCATAGACTTCGGCTTCTCCTGGCCGAGGTGCCGGGCGAGCCACTCATCACGGATGTTATGCTTAAATGCCGCTAAGGCCTTTGCATCCGGACAGTCGACAATTTGATTTTTCTTAGTTAGGAACCGTGTCCAGAATTGCCTGGCCGATTCCCCCGGCTGCTGAGTTATATGGCTCAAGTCATCGGCATCCGGTGGTCACACATAAGTGTTGTGGAAGTTGTCAAGGAATGCATCTTCCAGATCCTCCCAACAGCCAACGGAGTCTGCTGGCAAGCTATTGAGCCAATGTCGAGCTGGTCCTTTGAGTTTTTGTGGGAGGTACTTGATGGCATGTATATCATCACCGCGGGCCATGTGGATGTAGAGGAGGAAATCCTCGATCCATACCGCGGGATCTATTGTACCATCATATGATTCGATATTTACAGGTTTAAAACCTTCTGGGAATTCATGATCCATTACTTCGTCAGTGAAGCGTAGGGGGTGTGCGACGCCTCTGTGCTGGGCTATATCACGATGCAGTTCATATGAGTCTTGTCTGCTGTGTTTGGCCCGGCCGGATTTACTTTTACTGTATCCGGCGTGACGGTCATCGTCCGCGTAGGTGCGTGCCCCCGTGATCCGTAGATCGATCTTGCGTGTTTTGCCCTATTTTCCAATACGTCTCGCAGGTCCCGCGTGTTGCCCCGGGCCTTGGTATTTTTGTTTGAGTGGCGGCGGGGTGCCGGCTGGGCTTCAGGCTGAAATGCCTCTCTGTCTCGGCCACGAGGTGGCCGATCAGCCGCTTCGTACGCTGGTGTTGTAGGTTTCAATGCTTCCTCCTCGAGTCGGGGTAGCAATCTGCACTTTGGGTAGCCCTTGGAGGGGCGTTCGAGTTCATATTCCTCGGCCGCAAGGACTTCAGTCCATCTGTGTGCTAGAAAATCTTGATCAGCTCGAAGTTGTTGTTGCTTTTTCTTCAGGCTATTTGTTGTGGCTATAAGCCGGCGCTTAAAGCGCTCCTGCTCGACGGGATCCTCAGGCACGATAAATTCTTCGTCGCCGAGGCTCACCTCGTCTTCGGAGAAAGGCATGTAATTGTCATCCTCCGCTTCTCCATCTGCTGCCCGCTCAGGGGGGCTGGCTTGTTCGTCCTCCCGCTCTAAATCTTGCTGGAGGGGATTTTCGTCGTCTTCGGCACTGTCCGGAGTGTTATAGTCTCTTGTGCCGGTATCACTACTTTTGCTATGGCGAGACTTAGAGTGGCTCCGCTGACGTCGGCGCTTGGGTTACTTCTTGGAGGGGTCCTCCTCCGCTGTCTTATCGCCATTGCCTTCTTTGGGTGTATCCACCATGTATATATCATATGATGAGGTGGCGGTCCAGTGCCCTGTGGGCGGTGGTTCCTATTCGTCTCCTGCATCGTCGTCCATACCATCGATGTCTTCGGAGTCGAAGTCGAGCATGTCGGTTAAATCGTCGACAGTGGCTAATAAGTGGGTGGTAGGTGGGGAGCGAATTTCTTCGTCGTCTGCATCCCATCCTAGCCGGACATAGTTTGGCCAAGGTTCTTCTGACAAGGAGAGGGACCTTAACAAATTTAGCACATCGCCGAAGGGTGAGTGCTGAAAGATATCCGCGGAGGTAAACTCCATGATCGGTGCCCAATCGGATTCGATAGGCACGGATGCAGGCGATTCGGAGCCTGTGGCCGGGGACGAATCCAATGGTTCGGCAGCACGGCTCTCGCGAGGAGTAAAGTCAGTATTCGGCTCTATCACCACTGAGAGTGCGGCCTCCAAGGCGGGGTCTATCCACCCGTCCTCGGATGGCGCAATTTGCTCCGGATCGAGGGCCGGAGTGGTTGCATGTGTGATCTCCCGAACATTGTCCGACGGCAGAGCTAAATCATGCTCGTCGTGATTGTGCGGCGCACTTGGCATGGGCTCGAATCCGTCGAAGATCAAGTCTCCCCGGATGTCGGTGGTGTAGTTCAAGTTTCCGAACCTGACCTGGTGGTCAGGGGCGTAGGTCTCGATCTGCTCCAGATGGCCAAGCGAGTTGGCCCGCAGTGCGAAGCCGCCGAATACAAAGATCTGTCCGGGGAGGAAGACCTTGCCCTGGACCGCATCGTTACCGATGATCGAAGGAGCCATCAGGCCTTACGGTGACGGCATAGTGGAACTCTCAATGAAAGCACCAATGTCGGTGTCAAAACCGGTGGATCTCGGGTAGGGGTCCCGAACTGTGCGTCTAAGGCGGATGGTAATAGGAGGCGGGGGACACGATGTTTACCCAGGTTCGGGCCCTCTCGATGGAGGTAATATCCTACTTCCTGCTTGATTGATCTTGATGATATGAGTATTACAAGAGTTGATCTACCAAGAGATCGTAGAGGTTAAACCCTAAAAGCTAGCCTATGGTATGATTGTTGTTATCCTACGGACTAAACCCTCCGGTTTATATAGACACCAGAGGGGGCTAGGGTTACACAGAGTCGGTTACAAGGGAGGAGATCTACATATCCGTATTGCCAAGCTTGCCTTCCACGCCAAGGAGAGTCCCATCCGGACATGGGACGAAGTCTTCAATCTTGTATCTTCATAGTCCAACGGTCCGGCCAAAGGATATAGTCCTGCTGTCCGGATACCCCCTAATCCAGGACTCCCTCAATCATGTCTTGCCCTCCATCGAGTTCTTCCCACCAGCCTCCGCCACACACCTACCCGCCGCCACCAGCGTCTTCATCGGCGCTGCTGCCCCACACAGCAGGCGCGCCGACATTGGGCGGGCTGGCGTCCTCAGGGGCGATTGCACCCTCTGCCCCGGCGTCGTCCGCCCTCGTCCTCACCCCGGAGCAGATGCCAGCCGCAATCCTAGAATTACGGCAGGTCGTGGTGGGCATCAGGGCCTTCCTCGTCGGGCCCTATGCGCCCAGCCGCATCCCCAGCAGCCACCTCCTCTGCCGCCACACCAACAACAGCTACCCCCACCGCCGCCGCCCTCAGACGTGACCACGGCGCCGGTCATCTCGTACCAGTATGGGATGCCCTACGATGGGACTGCGACGACCTCGTTCCCATCAGCGCCGCCGCCGTCCCAGGGCGTCCCCATCCAGCAGATCAAGTTCCCGCCGTCACCGTCCCCGCTTCTGGCTTGGATCGCTACCCGCCACGTGTCGGTGGTGGTGAGGCTGCAGGCTACTGCGCGCGGCCTCCTAGCGCGTCGGCGTGTGCGGGAGATGCGTGGTCTGCAGCTGCCACTCCTCCCAGTTGCGCTTCGCTGCGCCAAGGACCTCGATCTCGTCCGCTGCGTCGGGGATCTTGGGCATGTGGTTTTCCCCACGGGCGGTGGGCATGCTATTTTCCCCACGGACAGCGACCTCAAAGTCTGCGACATCAGCGGTTGGGGGGCGCACCCCTCCTCGTCATTCTCCATCGCAAGCCTCCACTCTTCTCAGTGCGGTGTAGACCAACAGTCGCCCTGCGGGGAGAAGGCATGGTGTCACCGATAGGAGCGCACCGCGTAGCACCACTACATTCTGCCGCCGGCCGCCGCGAGGGCGCCTCTGCTGGTCGCTCTTGCGACCACTTCCAGGTGGCCATACACATGCACTCCTTTTGTCCAGATGGTGTTCATGGGATCCAGGTGGCTGTACACGTGCACGTCCGACGTGCGGATGGTGTCCACTTTTTTGTTAAGGGGTCCAAAATAAAGCGTCCCAGTCCATTTCAGGTTGAGAGTAATAAAACAAGCCGAGATGTAAAAGGCTTGTTTTTAGGTGTTAGGTTTGTGTTGCGTTGAGTCATGGTTATAAGTTGGTTAGGCTGCAGCTCGAGGACAAGTTGCATGTCCAGGTGGGGTGTAGTGTTAGAGTACGTAATGGGCGTAATGTGCCTGGGCTGGCGGTATAGCCCGTTAGTCTTACGGTTAATTAGAGATAAGGGTCGCTTGCTTAGGGGTCAAGTAAGCCTTACTTGGGAGTCAAGTAAACCCCGCTACATAAAGAGAGGAGATGTATCAATCTAATCAGGCAAGAATTAAGAAAAAAATCCCTTCTTTCTTGCTCGGTCCATTAGGCCCAATACATACTCTAACAGTCCTAGAGACTTCATCAATCATAGGGGGAGGAAATCCATACATGCACTGAAATGGAGTAAATTTTGTTGCAGTGTGATAAGTGGTATTGAACCGCCACTCTGCCAAGGACAACTAGAAGCACCAGTTCTTGGGCTCATTAAATGCCATACTTTTCAAATAATTTTTCAGACATTGATTAACTCTCTTTGTGTGGCCATCACTTTTGAGGATGGTGGGCAGTGTTCACTGTGTGGACCCGTTGTTGAAGTTCTGAGTTTGGCATTTTATTCTGCCGGTGCTTACAGAACTATACTTGTTATGTTCACATATTTTACCAATAAAAAAGATAACGATGGACTGGCAATCTGGTATGTCTGATTGGTAAAATTGTTGAGAGTTTTGGACCCTCTTTAGTTTGCTTCACAATGTCTTTAGCAGCGCGAATCTTGCGTCATAACAATTTAAGATGACTGGTAATCTGGTGTGTCTAATTTTCTGTATTTTAGTTTTGAGTCTGGATTGGTGGAAATAGTGTGTTGCTTACTGAAGTACTTGTATTGAAATCTAACCACATTTTGATTTACTTTGATAAGGTTTGTCCTTTTTTTTTTGAGCCGATAAGGTTTGTCCTTGGGTGACCGAAAGGTACATTCATTGTCATGCACACATTTCTGCAGACTACAGAGTACAAACTCCAGTTACATATACAATTCTTCCCTGAGGTACTGACTTGCTACAACCTCTGTTTCTGACCCTTGGAACTGCTTTTCAACTCATTCTTCCCATGTACGTATCCTGTGCTGTAGAGGTACTGTTTTCTCTCGAAGGGCCGAAGCCGATCGATGAGTTGAAAGGCAGGCACTGTTTTCTCTAAATATATTGATGTCAAAATAATGAGGTTCAACTGCTGCCACCTCAACTGTTGCCGCCGCGATGGCCGCGGCTGCTCTTGCCTCCCGCAAGGCCGCCCCCGCTGCTGGTGGTCGCTTGTCCCGCGCCGGCACTGGACTCCCACCGAGGCCGAGTGTGGCTGCATCTCCGGCGGCGCATCCACCCCTGCCCGGCGTCGCATCCTCCCCTGCCCGGCGTCGCCGCACTGTCCACCCTGGGCGTAGCGTGTGCTGCTCCAGATCCCCGTGCCCCTGGCCTGATGCATGGCGGGCTTGGGTCCCAGCCACAGCCGCGGCTTGGGTGTCTCCCGTCCTGCGCCGTGCAGTCAACCCCTACCCCGACTGCTGCTGTGGGCACGCCGTCCCTGTCTACTGCCGGTGCTGCTACGTCGTTCTTGGGCCCTGCGGAAGCCCCGCCGTCACCACCGGCTGCTACTGCTGAAGCGCCGTCCACGACTGCTGCTGGTTGTGCTACATCTCCCACGACTGTTGTGGAAGTGACGCCGT
This sequence comes from Aegilops umbellulata, assembly GCA_032464435.1. Taxonomy (NCBI): domain Eukaryota; kingdom Viridiplantae; phylum Streptophyta; class Magnoliopsida; order Poales; family Poaceae; genus Aegilops; species Aegilops umbellulata. The sequence goes on along the minus strand of CP136055.1, from coordinate 236,026,085 downwards.
CATCAACACCTGTAGGCACTGCACCGAGTCTGGACCCGGAGCGATCTGTTTCGTGGAGCTCCCTTACCGACGACGAAGAAGACGAGGATGATGATGAAATAGCCCCGCAGACGCCGCCGTCGGCTGCCAAATCCTCTACTCCGGCTACTCGGTCGGGTGTGACGTGTGATGCGGATGCGTGCGGAGATTGGCAGGAGGTGCTGCCGCGGCGCAACATGCAACGTCTGGACTCTCTGGTCCCTGCATTGGCTCCCTGTCCTGTCCCTGCTTGGCTTCGGGGTAGATGTTGCAGATGCCTCCTTCCTGGTCACGGTGCAGCGGTTTGTTGAGATCCTTTTAGGTGTTCTCGGTGTTCGCGGTTTGCAGTCTTTGCCGTTCCGTTGTCTGCGACTATCGAGCATGTGATGCCTGTGAGTGACATGTCCACTGAGCCAACTGTGGTTGCACCTACTGCAAATCCAGATGCTCTGTTCGCGAAAGAACTTTGTGACTTGCTCGCCAGTGTGGAGGTTGCCAAACCTGGTTTGGGTAGGTCGATAGCTTGCCTTCTGACGGGGACGCCAATAAGAGGCAAACAAAAGAAGGTGGGAAGAGGCAAGAGTGGCGCCATAGGCAAGGCGTCTCTGGCTGCTTGATGGACGATCTTCAGTCTCTCAGCCCGTCCTCTTGGATTCGGTCATCGTTATGGGTTGAAAGGTGTTTGATGTCTTATGTCGAGGTGTTCTTGTCGGGGTCACATGGCGTAGTGGCAATGTGGAGGTTTGTGGATGTTGTGTAATCGGAGAGTCTGGCGAGGGGCACATGTGTGGTTGTGGGGTTTTTTGCCATGGGAGTAGTTTGTCCGTCCTTCGTTTGTATTGATTTTCGCCCGGTTTTCCGTTAATTAACTGGGCAATTCTTTTCTTCTTAATTAATCGATGAGGCAAAACTTTTGCCTCCGTTTTGAAAAAAAAATGAGAAAGCTGCATGTGAGTGCCAGGATGGCGGAAAATTGCATCAAGATGAGGAGGTACAGCCTGCAGTGTAAATGCAGTTTCAGGCGAGATGAATCATATCCTGTAATATGCATACACTCATTGGAGTATTTATAAACTGAAATACAACTTACATTTCGTATGCCAACCTAAATTTCCAATTAAGTACCTGTAGTATGTTGTGTATGCACAAATTCAAGTGTTTGTTTGAAGGTCCCTTCATTGCTGACTGAATCATTTGTGCTATGTTGTGGGTGGACCATACCTTTCTTCCTGTTCTGATTCTGGTGGCCCGTGCCATGCCCAATGGAAGCTTTAAATTTACGGATTTTCTAATTCTCATATATGTAGCAAAAGCAAGGTATGAAGATAAAGCTAAAGAATGTCAATTGCTACTAAACCAGTACCACTTAAGCTAGGTGAAGAAGGTACCTAGAAAATATCAACAGCTCTTCACTTTTGGTGCAGCGCAGGACCTACAATGTCAGGGCATGAGCAATGGCGGGCCGACGCTACGCATTGGCCATGCCCTCATGATTGTCGGCAGCCTGACGCCACAAACTTCCTTATCTGTAAGATTCAGTCAATTCAGATGGTACAACAGATCATAAATTTTTTCGCGAATACGCTTTGGAGCGTATCTTTGCATTGATAGAGGGGAGAAAGTACAGAGAAGTGCCCTAGCCACGTACACAAGCTGGCATGGCCGGGCCGCTAGGTGAGCAAAGGACAGAGGGGATGCTCAGTCCCAAAAACATCAGTTCAAGTTACAGGGATTAATGCATTAACTCCTTTGGCTCCGGCAGCTGCCCAGGAGCGAGCTTCCTCCATGATGGTGCGAACAAGGTCCGAGGTAGAGGGCATGATCTTGTCGAAGACTGCAGCGTTCCGGTGTTGCCAGAGTGACCAGGCAATGAGGGTGGCAATGGAGGCCAGGCCGTGCCACAGAGAGGCCAGAGAAGCATCCAAGACCGTGGACAACCAATCCAAGAAACCAGATCATAAACTGAAGTACTAATTAAAAGTTGTAGTTACCAAATGAATTGTGCGAGCCAATATATACACATGTAACCAGCAAAGGAAATTACAGTATCTGATTACCAAATATTCAACCACAGAAATGGTAGCGTGTCACCAGGAGCAACTTAATTGTTTCAGTACTGCACACAGAGCTCCTCAAATCTGGACAAGCTGCAAAAAACATTATCTATATGCTCATTTTGACTAAAAGGTAGTTGAACAAAAAAAAGGCGAAAGTAGAAGCGAAACAATATATCACTGAACTAAGCGGGGAAAAGATCATCATGGTCACGGACCTTTTAAGGAGAGGCTTTGGATTGTAGGGGAATAAATCTTTCTTATGAAGATCTTCCAAAGTTCGCTTTAACGAAAGGAGACATACTTTAGCACTCAGGAAAAGCTGTTCTTTGCTCTTATTTTCCTTGTCATGAGAGGAACCTAACTCAGTGCCTTCCATTGAGCTACCAGTGAAACTATTTATATCTTTCAAGGTTCTTTGCCTTTTACAGTTGAATTTGTGTATCTGTGCCTCGTAAACTGAATCATCAACAAAAGCATCCCAACACCTGGATACCAGACGTAAGCACCTGAGAACAGAGACATAGACATCACATTGGGGAGCCTACACGTGTCTGTCATTTGACTGTATCAGAAAAAATATGGAAGCTACTAACTGACCGTAATAGATACTGGGCACAATGCACACCTACATCTTTAGATATGAGATAATCAACAAGTACCAAGTGATCATAGTGCAACTGCAAAATAAATACAATAAATAATTAACAACTCAAAATGTATATTATACAGTCAAACAGGAGAATGAATTTGGATGATCTATAGAAAAGAAATGACTCATGGGTCAGCAAACGCAGGAGTCCTAAATAAAACATTTGGTAAGTGTCGTTACAAATTGCCGAACACTCAATATGCTTGAAAGGTCTAGTAAAAATATATTTATTTGTACTTATGTGCAAACTGCAACGCATTCCTACAATCTGAAGTTATAGACCATCTGAAATTTACCGATGCCTACAGTCTCACACCCACTTAGAAAACCAGTATGACTAAGTTGAGTACGAGATAGTAACAAGAGATGATTTACCTCTAGCTATGGCAGCTGATGTACACTTATCTGGGCCTATTATCTTGATCGTTATTAGAGCCCTAACGAATTAACTGCCAACTTACTCTATAGAGTGCATTAACCAGAATTCCTCAGCTAAAAAATCATTATAGGATGGCATCTCCTATCCTGTACTGCATAAACTACTGGAAGCTTGTTGCTACATCTTTAATAACACCTCACCAAGAAACCATGACAGCATGAAGCTATTTGCACAATCAAATGAACAAGAACTGAATGTCATAATACTGCTTTGCAGAGATAAATGAGCATATAGCAAATCTAGCAGAATAAGATGTATAACATGTTGAGTGACTCACCAATGAAAGCCATTGATGAAAAATATGAACTGGGTCAAAAACTATGGAGAACAGTTTGGCACCAATCAGTTCAGACGTCCATTTAGTTTCCATCTTATCTCTGCAAATTTGGACAGAAGGTGGTAACTATATAAACATACCTACAGTCTGGATAACTTTCCATTATGAAATATTATATGGTATATCTTCTGCTTACATTGCCAACGAAATAAGTGGAGCATCCAAAAGCTGCAAGAGAATGATGAATAACATATCGTCCTGCAATATGAAGGAGCATATGCCCAATACTATAACAATTACTCAAACACAAGGAATACATGTTAACACTAATAAAACAAAGCATTAAGAAGATAAAGGCTTCAGCATTTGGCCTGAAGTGCAATTTACATTGGACGAATGGGGACAGGAGAGGAGAGGAACTGTATGTGCAAAGAAAAACATTAGCAAATTTGAGGTATAATGAGCATGATATCTCACTGATGCTCAAGATGTACTCAACATAGAAAGCAACTCCCTAGCAATGTGCACTAATATAGATCCAAATACTCTACTGTAAAGAAACAAACTACCCGCAAAAGGTGACAACAATCACTTATGAAGACAAACAGAAGCAGAAATGCATGAGTATGAACATGAAATCCAACTTATCTAGTACCTACGAGACATAACGAAAATCGACAAACTCACACAGAAGCTCGTTTTGCCATTGAACAATTTACAAAGTTAATGAGATTTCTGGCATTTAGAGCAGAAGCATACCTCCTCCATATATAACTGCAGAAAGCATAAAACAATGTCTGTTGATGATTTTGAGTCCAAAATCTTGTCTAAGCAACATCTCTGAAACCAAACTGAGATTTCTGATAAGCCAAAATAGTTGCAATTATCAGTGCAGCCTTGCCCCTTGTGACAACATTGATCCCTCTTACATGAACATTTCAGCCTACTATCATTTCCACTGCAAGCCAAGACTATCGAACAACTAAGAAACAAATACATAGCCTGCCTTTGTAAGTGCCGAGTAGATTTATCCTGAAGCTCGCCCAAACCTACACCACTTAACAAAAATGGGGATCCTTCTAAACAGTTCTCCAGTTTAGTGCTATGTTGGAACATAGGTTCATGGAGTGGACTCTGAAAGTGGCGTCGAAGTAATTTCAGCAAACAAACAATATGTGAGCAGTTCTGCTGTATGTGAGGCTTAAGCCTTATCATTAACATCTGCATCGAGAAAGCAATGATTGATGAGTACTTGGTTACAGATTGTCTCAACTTCGTAACAAAAGATTGCTGAATGTATGAAAACTACCAATATTTTGTGCTTTGAATACTGAGAGAGACTTTTTGGGATATCCTGTTGCTCTTGTAAGAAAGTTGCTAATCTAGGAATGACATCTGCAAGTTTCACAAATATATCTCGTCTGTCTGTGTTTTCTGTGTCACTTTGCTCAACTAAAGAGCACAAGAGCTGGAGGAGACTGCCTGACACAATTCCAAACTGTGCACAATCTTTACTCAAACTATGTCGGTCATCCGTGACAATGTTTACAACTTTCCCGGCATTGAGTTGGTAATCAGGATCCCAATGTAACTTCTGAATATGATGAATGGACAGGCAAATGAAGTCATCTTTCAGTTCAGAGTCATTGAGTTTCAGAAGCTTCAGAATAATGTGTAGTACTCGAAAGAGGCAAGTCATTATCTGCCTACTGGTATTGACGCATCGTAGTTTGAGTACTGCTATAAAGCTTGCAATATTGGTGCTTTTAGTCGTAGTGTCGTGACTTATGCTTTCCGCAGCAGATGAACAACCAACAGAACCTATGGTGGCATTAGTTGTAGAATGATTATGAGCGCATGTTGATACCGTGTGTATAGCTGCCCAGACCAGCTCAACAAACTGAATCCAAACGGCTTCCTATGAACACAGCAACAGATACAATAATAAATAAATAATTCTATAGAGAAACTTATGCACCATAAAAACAAGGAGAAGAGCATGAGCACCATACAAACTTCATTAGGGAGTTAGAGATGGCCATCAAGATATTCCCAGCTGAGTGCTTAATATAATCACTACATAGATGAAGTAAGCCAACCTGAAAAGGATGGGGCAACATAGAAGTTCAGTAGCTTATGAGCCATGATACACCGGACAGCAATAATACACAAAGAAAGATAAATAACAACACACTAGCCAATATTCATAATATGAACTTAAGTGGATGTTGTATAAGAACGATGAAAATCACCAAAGCAAAAAGGTTATGCCAAGCCGAGCATATTGACAGCAGCACACACAGTTCTGCACATGCTAGATGTTAGTGTTAGATGTGTATAGGCCTTTTCTGTTAATCCCCATTGTATAAGGGGTCTTTTGCACTTTACCACACACTTGTATATGTATTGGCCCTTGGCCCTCCTGAGAATACAGTTGCTGTTTATCCAACATGGTATCAGATGTTAGGTTTCCCTCTCTCCCGCACGCTGCAACTCCGTGCTAGCTCCTCTCCCGATCCATCCACTGCCAGATTCGGCTCTCCTTGCCGCGGATCTGTCCGTCCCGGCTCCTCTCGTCGCGGATCCGAACGCCCCGGTCCTCCCCGCTGACCTGCCGGGCCGCCCCTTGGCTCTTCTCTGCTCTGCTTGGCGGCCTCGCTCGGGGCGCCTGCTGCTGCTCCCGCTGCGGACGCAGCTGCTTCCCTACGCGCAGCACGCGAGCGTGCGCGGCTGCTGGCTACTCGGGCCGCTGGTCCGGCTTCCCGCGCGTGCAAGCGGACGGGGCTGCCTCGGCCCTGCTCTCGGGCGGGCGCCGACTGCGCGGGTGGGCGTGAGCGCTCGATCCCCCCGAGCGCCAGGCCTCTTCAGGTCGTTCACCTCTTCCAGCGCGCGGGGGCTGGATCCCACGCGGGTGCTCAATCTCCTGGTCCTGCTAGATCCAGATCGGGCCTTCCCGTTCTCGTGAGGTTTGCTTCTCTGCTCCGGACCCTGTTCTCGTGAGGTTTGCAACTCAGCATGTCTTCGTCTGGCTATGTGGCTGTTCCTCGGTGCTCGGTGATTTTTTATGGCACCAATTATGCTGAGTTCGTGGGTTTCATGCGTATCCACATGCGCGGACTTCTGCTGTGGGGTGTTCTCTCTGGCGAGGTCTCCTGTCCGCCATGCCCTATTGCTCCAGTGGCTCCTGTTCCGCCGGTACCACCGGTACTTGCTCCTGATGCTTCTCAGGCTGATCGGGATGCAGCCAAGGCCCTTGATGATGCTGCAGTTGATGCCTATGATCAGCAGGTATCCGCTTATTATGATGCCCTTTCCGTCTACCGGGATGATCTGTCTGCTTACACTCAGTGGTGCAATGATGATACTCGAGCTGCTGCTGTTCTTACTGCGAGTGTCCTCCCTCAGTTTGCTTCGGAGTTCATGGGCCTTGGCACTGTTGCAGCGATGTGGTCCTATCTTTGTCAGCGCTATCAGCCCTCTGGCGATGCTTTATACCTCTCTGTGGTGCGTCAGGAGCATGCTCTTCAGCAGGGTGACTCGTCTGTTGATGAGTTCTATTCACAGTGCTCTGCCATCTGGCGTCAGCTTGACTCACTGCGGACAGTCGTTTGTGGCACTTGCCGTTGCTGTCAGACTACGCGGTCTGACTTGGAGTTTCAGAGGGTTCATGAGTTCTTATCTCGTCTCCGCTCTGAATTTGAGCCCCGACGTGCTCACTTGCTTACTCGTGGTCGTGTTCCTATCTCGGAGGTGCTTGCCGAGCTTCGTGCTGAGGAGACCCGCCTTCGCTCTGCTGGATTGCTGGTGGTCCCGTCTGTATTGGCTGCTCGCGCTCCTGTGTCGTCTGCTCAGCTCACCGCTCCACCGCTCCTCCCCACACCTTCAGGGGGGGTGAGTCGACCTGCTTACACTGAGAGGGGCCGGTCGCGCCGTGACACCTTCTGTGGCTACTGCTCTCGGCCAGGTCACCCAGAGTCTGATTGCCGTGAGAAGAAGCGAGACCAGCGGCGCTCCTCTTCCAGTGGGACTCCTGAATCTTCCTCGACTCCGTCACTCACTGACCAGGACATTGTGAGGCTCAAACGTCTCTTGGCCTCCTCAGGCTCTTCGTCGACTGGTTCAGCTGCTGCTGTGACTGCAGCCACTTCTCCACCACCGCAGGCATCTACACAGTCAGGTACATCTTCGTGGGTTTTGGATTCTGGAGCCTCCTTCCATATGTCTTCTGATTCTTCTGTACTGTCTTCTCTTCGACCTCTTGATTCGCCCATTAATGTTCTTACTGCCGATGGCACATCTCTTCCTGTTGCTAGTCGTGGTATTCTTTCCACTCCGTCCTTTTCTGTTCCGAGTGTTTCACATGTCCCTCGTCTTACCATGAATCTTTTTTCCACTGCACAACTTACTGATTCTGGTTGTCGTGTCATTCTTGATACCGACTCTTGCTCCATTCAGGATCGTCACACCAAGGTTTTGGTTGGAGCTGGCCCTCGGCGCCGTGAGTCAGAAGGCCTTTGGGAGGTTGACTGGCTTTGTGTTCCTTCCGCTGCCCCCACTTCTGCCAGCTCCCATGCTCTTGCTGCCCCTTCGTCTACGTCCTTCCAGCAGTGGCATCATCGCCTTGGTCACATCTGTGGCTCTCGCTTGTCTTCTTTAGTTCGTCAGGGCCTCTTAGGGTCTGTATCTGGAGATGTCTCCTTACATTGTAATGGTTGCAGACTTGGCAAACAGACTCAGTTACCTTATCCTACTAGTGAGTCAGTATCTCAGCATCCGTTTGACTTAGTTCATTCTGATGTCTGGGGTCCTGCTCCCTTTGATTCGAAAGGGGGTCATCGCTACTATGTTTTGTTTATTGATGATTTCTCTCGCTACACTTGGCTCTACTTTATGAAATCTCGTAGCGAGGTTCTCTCTATATACAAACGTTTTGCTGCCATGGTTCACACTCAGTTTGCCACGTCCATTCGTACTTTTCGTGCTGACTCCGCTGGGGAGTATATCTCTCAGCTGTTGCGTGGTTTTCTAGCGGAACAGGGTACTCTTGCCCAGTTCTCCTGTCCTGGGGCTCATGCTCAAAATGGCGTTGCCGAACGCAAGCATCGTCATTTGCTTGAGACGGCTCGTGCGCTAATGATTGCTGCTTTCCTTCCACCCCATTTTTGGGCTGAGGCTGTTTCCGCATCCACCTATCTCATCAACATTCAGCCATCGGCTGCTCTTCAGGGTGGTATTCCTATGGAGTGTCTTACTGGTCGTTCTCCGGACTACTCAGCTCTTCGTATGTTTGGATGTGTGTGCTATGTTCTTCTTGCCCCCCGAGAACGCACCAAACTGACTACTCGGTCGGTTGAGTGTGTCTTCCTTGGCTACAGCGATGAGCACAAGGGCTATCGATGTTGGGATCCTGTAGGTCGTCGCTTGCGCATCTCGCGTGATGTGACTTTTGATGAGTCTCATTCTTACTACCCACGTTCTTCTTCCTCGAGTTTCTCTGTCGATGACCTTTCTTTCCTTCTCCTTCCGGATACACCTCACTACGTGCCTCGTGTGTCACCTCTTCCTCCGACACCTCTCATTCCTTCTCATTCACCACCAACCCCGTCATCTCCATCCTCCTCCTCCACCTCTCCCCCATCCTCTCCAGTCCGTCGCCCTCTCTCACCGTTTCCTCTCCACTATACTCGACGATCTCGTACTGAGGATGTCTCCTCTGACGAGCCTTCCACCTCTGGTGCACCTCCTCTCACACCTCCTCCAGTTCATAACCTCCGTGCTCGGCCTCGCCCTCCGCCTGATCGCTACTCCCCTGATCGGTACGGTCTCTCTGTTTTGACCGAGCGCACTTCCTATCGCACTGCCATGACTCAGCCTGAATGGCAGCTTGCGATGGCCGAGGAGCTTGCTGCCCTTGAGCGCTTTGGCACATGGGATCTGGTTCCCCTCCCTTCCGGTGTCCGTCCCATCACCTGCAAGTGGGTCTACAAGATTAAGACTCGCTCCGATGGTTCTCTTGAGCGCTACAAAGCTCGTCTTGTGGCCCGTGGTTTTCAGCAGGAGCAGGGGCGTGATTATGATGAGACATTCGCTCCTGTGGCCCACATGACCACTGTCCGCACTCTTCTTGTTGTGGCTTCTGTTCGTCAGTGGTCCATCTCTCAACTTGATGTTCAGAACACTTTTCTCAATGGTGAGTTGCGTGAGGAGGTGTATATGCAGCCACCACCGGGGTACTATGCTCCTGATGGTATGGTCTGTCGACTTCGCCGCTCCCTATATGGTCTCAAACAGGCCCCTCGCGCCTGGTTTGAGCGCTTTGCCTCTGTGGTAACTGCCGCTGGTTTCTTGCCCAGTCATCATGATCCAGCGTTGTTTGTTCACACGTCTCCTCGTGGTCGGACTCTTCTCCTTCTCTATGTTGATGACATGATCATCACTGGTGACGACTCTGATTACATTGCCTTTGTTAAGGCTCGTCTTCGCGACCAGTTTCTCATGACTGATCTTGATCCACTTCGCTATTTTCTTGGGATTGAGATCTCTTCGACCTCTGATGGCTTCTACATCTCTCAAGAAAAATATATTCAGGATCTTCTTGCTCGCGCTGCTCTCGGTGATGAGCGCACTGCTGTCACTCCCATGGAGCTCAACGTTCAGCTTCGTGCCTCTGATGGTGACCCTCTCCCTAATCCCACTCGCTATCGTCACCTTGTTGGCAGTCTTGTCTATCTTGCTGTTACGCGTCCTGACATCTCCTATCCTGTCCACATTCTGAGTCAGTTCGTTTCCGCCCCCACCTCTGTCCACTACAGTCATCTCCTCCGTGTTCTACGATATCTTCGTGGCACGATCTCTCAGCGCCTTTTCTTTCCTTGCTCTAGCTCTCTTGAGCTCCAGGCCTACTCTGATGCTACCTGGGCTAGTGATCCCTCTGATCGACGCTCACTGTCTGCTTATTGTGTCTTTCTTGGTGGCTCTCTTATTGCCTGGAAGACAAAGAAACAGACTGCAGTTTCTCGCTCGAGTACAGAGGCTGAGTTGCGAGCCATGGCTATGCTAACGGCTGAGGTGATCTGGTTACGATGGCTACTTGAGGATTTTGATGTGTCTGCTACTACATCGACTCCTTTATTGTCAGACAGTACTGGTGCTATCAGCATTGCGCGTGACCCGGTGAAGCATGAGCTCACCAAGCACATCGGTGTGGATGCCCACTTTGTGCGTGCTGCTGTGCAGGATCAGACTCTTGCTCTTCACTATGTGCCCTCTGAGTTACAGTTGGCAGACTTCTTCATGAAGGCACAGACTCGAGCGCAGCATAATTTTCTTCTCTCCAAACTCAGTGTTGTCGACCCACCATGAGTTTGAGGGGGGGTGTTAGATGTGTATAGGCCTTTTCTGTTAATCCCCATTGTATAAGGGGTCTTTTGCACTTTACCACACACCTGTATATGTATTGGCCCTTGGCCCTCCTGAGAATACAGTTGTTGTTTATCCAACAGTTAGATGGGGTGGCAAATTGGCATGAATAGGATGCACACCCAAAACATTATGCCAAATTGCCACTTCAATAATAAATAATATCTTCATTATAAACCTGAAAGCAGCGAGTCCAATAAATAGCCTGATGCGGTGCCACCACAAATTATCAATCTAATACCGAAATAATAAAGGACTCAAAGTTCCACAAGTTCCTCAGGTTAATTATTGGTGCAATGTTGATGTTATCCATTGTCATGTAGGTAGGTTTAGTTTGGACACGCCAACACTACTTATGGATCAAACGATAAGATTGGATACAAATTCCAAAATTGTGAGCTTCACCCTTGCTCTTCTCGTGTCAAAAGTAATTACTAAAAAATGTCAAAGCAGGAGGTTGCAAAATAAAATGTAGCCAAGTTCTATTATTAGAAAACAAAACACAACACGAGTGTTATTAATTTGTGATGCCTGATAGAAAAATAACTTTCAAAAAGGTACTACTGCCAAAAAAACTTGATGGCTAAAGTATGATGCTTGTGCATGAGGGCAGGTTGGTCCGGGTATGCAGCAGCTTGGCGGGGGGCAGAACATGAAACATGGAGGACATCACATGAGAAGTTCTTACCACTATGGAGATAATATTGGCCAGGCAGCTAAACCCATCATCAAAATGGTGGTCAGGTGGCAAACAGCAATTGTGAGCTTCTTCCGAACACGAAACAATCTCCAAAAAGGCAAGGGGATGGAACAGGTAAATATGTATTATCTCTTAATAACATTGTACTAAAGTATAGATAGCAAATGTGCATGAGTTTGAATTCAACAAAATATAAGAATAAGATACAAGACCAAAATTAAGTATGGTACAGAATATCTCAATAAAAATGCACAAGACCTGTAGGTTTCAAGGAAAGCATGCGTAGCTCAGTTTTCTACTCTAATTACTGACTGAAACTCACACTGTGGGTTGCATGATTGGCACACTCGAGCTGCTCCACGAGACATCTTAGTCTTACAATACGGACTACATTTATGTGCTACTAGTTACTTGCAAGTTTGGTACGTTAATTCTAATCCGGTAAACCTAAAACCAAACATCAGAGCGACCGATGAATGGTTCAGGGAAATCCAACTAAGAACTACTACTGTACTAGAGAGATAAACAGTCAAAAGGGACAAAAAACTAAGCAACTGAAGTCTGAAGCAATACCTGATCCGATGAGCACCCTTGCTCCCCATCATCCACCTCGTCGTCGGCCCAACCTCGAATTGCCTTGTTTGCCTAATAACAACCAAAAATCCTCAAAACAATCATGGGAAGAACGGGAACGGAAAACGTAAAGCGGCAGTAAATCAAATCATCGAACCAAAGCTAGAGGATTACCCGGGAGAGCGCGACGAGTATGCGCCGCTCTTCCTCCCGAGTGAGCTGCGGCCGCCGCATCGCCAGCGGTTCGGGTTCCTGCAGAGGAGGGAGGACGGCGCAAGCGGCGTGAGAGGCTAGCTGGGAGGCCGCGGTTACTAGATACGAGCGCCCGGCGTTGCTTACGAGGTGGGGGAGGAGGGAGTCGGCGACGAGGTCGCAGAGGCGCGCGAGCTGCTGCCTCTCCTGCCACCGCGGCCGCTCTGCCATTTCCTCGCCGTGGGTCTGATTCGAATCGATGGCTTCTGTGAGAGATGATTTCCAATACAATAATCGTTGTATTTTTTTTAGGAAAATTTAGGCGATGGGGTGCTGTTGCACGTATATATAATACTAGACGATGCCCGCTGTGGGATTTTCCGATGACTTGTTTGAGATATGACGGTTGAAGAATATTAAGGTCCAGTTTCATATGACAATGACTGTACATCAAAGCCCTGAAAATTCATAACATGTTTGGTATTCATGATACCTGAAAGTATTAATTTTCTAAAAGAACGTGAAAATATGATGGTACGCGCCTCAGCGTCTGCCTGCTATGGTCGGCCAAATATTCATAGATCTAGCAACGTATGTAGAGCTTATCTCACATCCATGGAATTATATTTGTTCAATACTGATAGGTGTTCCACTCACAGTTTTTGATAAGAATGTACAGAGACAGAGGTAACTGAATGAATAATTAAAAAAGGTGTGATTTTGTTCTACCATTGCTCGGTTCCTTCTGCAGTTTGGGATTTCGCCTTGGGCTTTTGTAGTTTCCCAGCTGATCTCGCTCCTTCTCTGCTGACTAACAACATGGAGGACTGAGGGATCCGATTGCCATTTTAGCCACCTCACAAAAAAGATTTCCCTGTTTTGGTTATGCTACTTTGGTGCCACCTGAGGAATGAAAAGAAACGGGAGGATCTTTAGTTCCACAGAGATGTGGATGGCTGGCCTCCACAACTTAAAGCATATGGCATTACATAGATAATTTCTTTCATCCACTCTTCTAATTTGTAAATATTCTTCATGCCTCCGATCTTCCATTTTATACTTCCTTTGTAATGAATTGTCTTCTTAATCAATCCAAGAAATATCATTGCCTTTGTTAAAGAATCTTAAGCTGCTACACATGAGAACCGGGAGAATATGCTCGTCAACACCAGAAGAAAAGCACCCGCAAAAAAAACACCAGAAGCAAGCACGTGTTTTGCTATTCTGCATACTCTCAACAATCAATGGAATAATGGATGGAGAAAACAAACAAATCATGAGGCAGACCTTTGGGGTTGACGGGGAGCAACAGTGGCACCTGCAGCTGCGCTGCACCCGCGGAGTTGCCAGTGAATTCTCCGGCCAGCGTTGCAACCACACAATGATGATGCAGATTGACACCGCCGTCTAGAGTAGATAATTGCCGACGCAGACTGGGAAGTGGAGGAAGACGTGAGGGGACCTACAGCTATAAAGTACGGGGCGGGGAAGGGTAATGAACCGCCGGACGGCCGCTTGATTACCTCGTTAGTTAATCTTGTACGTGTGGGATGGTGGAAGATTGAAATGGCTGTCATAATGGTTGGTAGCATGAAGAAGGAAGGAAGTGATGCGTTGTGAACCCTAAAGCTTCGTGGACAAAGCTAGCCAGATGTGCGATAAGCTGGGAAAAAAAGACCTAAGTGTGGAGAAGAAATTAGCGGCGAGGCGGTGGAAAAACTTAGGAGAGGCTTGAGCGTTTTTTTTTTATTTTATTTGATGGAGGGAGAGGGTGACTGGAAACGCTTGGATGATGTGGCTGCATGGCTGAGTTGAGTAGCTGCATGTTAAGAGAATTTGCAAACTGAACGATGATGTGGCATGATGATGATGTGGATAGTGTGCATGTTGAGAGAATTGGTAGAAGTGGGGAGCAACTTCTTAAGAATGTTAGATAAGGGAAGGACTCTACCTCAACTATACAAGATTAGGAGGTGGGGCCACAACTCCAATACACGTGCAATACAAAACACATACTCAACACCCCCCGCAGTCGAAGCGTCGCCGGGGACACAGAGACTGGACCGAAACTCCTCAAAAACGGGAGTAGGCAATCCCTTAGTCATCACATCAGGAAACTATTGTGACGTCCGCACGTGGAGAACTCGAACACGGCCAAGGGCAACCTGCTCGCGCACAAAGCGAATGTCGAGCTCAATATGCTTCGTCCGTCGATGGTGCACCGGGTTGGCGGAGAGGTAGACCGCGCTGACGTTATCGCAGTAGACAAGAGTGGCCTTGTGAACATCACAAAGCAACTCTTGGAGCAGCTGACGTATCCAAGAGCACTCGGCCACGGCGTTGGCCACGGCGCGATACTCTGCCTCGGCGCTGGAGCGGGAGACCGTGGGCTGCCGCTCCGATGACCAAGAGATCAACGAGGGCCCAAGGTAGACGCAGTAGCCTGACGTAGAGCGTCGTGTGTCGGGGCAGCCAGCCCAGTCAGCATCCGAGTAGGCCACAAGGTCGGTGAAGTCCACGCCCGCACGCTGCCGAAAACCACGAACCACCCATCGAGCCTTGTAGCGCTTGAGAGAACCGTCTGGGCGAGTCTTGTGGCGAAACACCCACTTGCCAGAGATGATGTTGGCACGAGGGGGTCGCGGAACAAGCTGCCACGTGCGGTTGCGCTGTAAGGCGTCGAACTCCTCCTGCATCGCAGCTAGTCAGTGGGGATCCCGAAGGGCAGCACGAGCGGAGGTGGGGATGGGTGATGGCGTCGACGTCGAGGCGGTGCACACATACTCGTCGGCGGAGTAGCGCGTACTGGGCCGAAGCACTCCAGCTCGGGCACGGGTAGTCACGCCAAGTGACGGGGCAGCAGGGCCGGCGAGTGCCGCGGCGGCAGGGGGCACGGCGGCGGTGGCACCCGGTGCGGCGGCGGGGGCCGCGGTGGTGGGGGCATCCGGTGCGGCGGCGGGGCCCATGGTGGCGGCAGCAGCAGAGGCCGCGGCGGCGGCGGAGGAGGCCGCGGCGGCAGCAGCGTCGGTCGATCCCGCGGCGGCGGGAGCGACGGGTGAGGTCGAGGTCGAGCCCGTCGTAGGGGTGGCGGCGCCAGCTGGGGTGGCGGGCGGTGTGCCCATCGACTCGACCTCGTAAGAGGGAGTCGAGAACCCGGGAGGTGGCGGCAGAAGGTGCCGGGCCGGGGGGGGCACCGGGGGGGTGCCGCCGCGCATCGCTCTAGTTAGGGAGCGCTGGCGCCGAAGAATCCGTAGCCGGAGGGACCTGAAAAAAAGAGAGAACCGTCTCGACAAAGTACACGTGCCTCGAGGTGTACACACGATGAGTGACAGGATCATAGCATCGGTAACCTTTGATGTTGGGAGGGTAGCCAAAAAAGATGCATGGGACGGATCGGGGTGCGAGCTTGTGTGGCGTGATAGACGCGGTGCTGGGATAACAGAGACACCCAAAGATGCGGAGACCATCATAGGACGGTGGTGTACCGAAGAGAAGGTGGTGAGAAGCGTAGTTCCACCGAGGACGACACAGACGAATGTTAACTAAGAGGGTGGCGGTGGCGAGGGCATCGGGCCAAAACCGAGCGGGCACGTTTGAGTGAAAGAGTAACGTGTGAACGCAGTCATTAAGAGTGCGGAGAATGCGCTCGGCGCGGTCGTTCTGCTGTGAAGTGTAGGGGCAAGTCAAACGGAAGATGGTGTCGTGAGAGGCGAGAAGTGTGCGAAGACCAACGTTGTCAAACTCTTTTCCGTTATCAGTTTGGAGTGCAAGTATGGGGCGACCGAACTGGGTGGTGACATAGGAATAAAAGGCGGTGAGTGTGGCTAAAACATCGGATTTACGACGAAAAGGAAAAGTCCACATATAATGAGAATAATCATCTAAAATCACCAAGTAGTAGAGATAGCCCGTGTTACTCGCAATGGGAGATGTCCAAACATCACTATGAAGTAATTGAAACGGAAAAGTGGAAACTGAGGAGGACGCACTAAAGGGAAGACGAACATGCTTGCCTAAGCGACATGCCTCACAAGAGTGCTCGTCGAGCTTATTACATGAGAAAGAGAAACTCCTAAGAATTTGATGTAACACGGTGTGGTTGGGGTGACCAAGCGAGCGTGCCAAAGATCGATGCCGGCGGC
Organism: Aegilops umbellulata; assembly: GCA_032464435.1. Lineage (NCBI taxonomy): Eukaryota > Viridiplantae > Streptophyta > Magnoliopsida > Poales > Poaceae > Aegilops > Aegilops umbellulata. Next base: position 236,009,619 of record CP136055.1, on the reverse strand, counting down.
AAAGGCGACAGGTGTGGAGGTGGAGGCGCCGGCGTGCACGGGGTATAACTCATGGGGACTGTCACAACGGTGAAGAACCATCCGGGTACGGGCGTCTTTCACAGAAAAGCCAACGCCGTCAAATTCAACATTAAGTGGGTTCTCACGAGTAAGACAACGAAAGGAAACTAGATTCGTGACTAAGTCTGGTGAAACAAGAACATTAGACATATTGATGGGTGTGGAAGTGGAGGGAAAACTAGCGCTACCGATATGAGTAACAGGTAAGGAGAAGCAGTTACCGACGGTGATACGAGTGGGTGTGCGGACGGGAGTGGAGGAGGTTAGGTTACCGGGATGAGCTGTCATGTGCGCGGTAGCACCTGAGTTAGTCCTGGCCATCTTCGGCCCGGCCTTGTCGGCCCACCCAGGCCCGGCCCTAAAATCCAAGGCCTAGGCCCGATGGGCTTGCCCATGGGCCGGGCTTGGGCCTGAGTTTTGAGCCCACCAGCAGGGCCTGGACGGGCTTGGGCTTGGCATATTGGCATTTTAAGGAAGAGGCCCAGCCCACGGCCCTAAGCCCTAAGGGCTTTTCAGGGCTTTTTACCAGATGGGCCGGGCTTGGGCTTGAAAAGTAGGCCCGATGGTAGGGCCTGGGAGGGCATGGGCCTCAGTTTTCTTCCATGGGCTTTTTAAGGCCCGGCCCAAGCCCGGCCCGGCCCGGCCCATGGCCAGATATAACCTGAGTACATGTACCAGTCGCCTCCATCGATAGAGCTACTTGGCGACGGCGCGGAGTGCTGGGCGGCGAGGAGGGCGGGGTCCCATGGCGCAGGTACCGGCGGCGGTGAGAGGCCCCCGTAGGGCGGCGCCGAAGCGGGCTGGTCATTACCACCGAGAGGCGGCGGCACAAGGAGGGTGCCATAGCCGGTGCCGGTCGACTGGTAAGGCGCGCCGATGAACCCCCAGTGGCCCGCGGGGAGAGCCTGGGGTAGTGCGGGGCCCAGCCGGCGCCCTGGGCCGGCGGCGGCACAAGAAGTGTGCCGTAGCCGGTGCCGTTCGACGGGTAACACCAGCCCGGAGAGGCCATCGTCGGGGCGGGCGGAGCAGGGCCGCCGGCCATTGGCGGGGATGGCTGCATGTGGGTGACGCCGGATGCGCCGTAGGCGGCGACCGCGCCGTATGGCGCCAGGGCCGCACCGGAGGGCGCTGGTGGCGGGACGGCAGAGGCGGCGACGGACAGGCCGGTGAACGCCATCGACGGCGGCGTGAAGGAGTCGCGCGGCGGGGGGTAGCGGCGGCGGCGGGGCGAGAGAAGTCGCGCGGCGGCGGCGGCGTGGGAGGAGCGCGCGGCGGCTGCGGTGGTGGGATGGCGGCGGCGGCACGGGAGTCGCGCGGCGGCGGCGGCACTGGGTCACGGCGGCGGTGGCGCGGGAGGAGCGCGCAGCGGCGGCGGCGGCGGTGGGGTGGCAACGGCAACGGCGTGGGAGGAGTCGTGCGGCGGCGGCGGCAGCGAAAGGCGAGGATTAAAACCTAAAAACTGATACCAGGTAGAGAGATGATTTGCAATACAATAATTGTTATATTGATAGGGTGCTGGTACACGTATATATAATACAAGGGAAGGTCTCTACCTTAACTATACAAAATTAGGAGATGGATCATAACTTCAATACACGTGCAATACAAAACACATACTCAACAATTTCGATAGGTGGATACCGTCTCCGCCAGCTGAAATCCTAGGTCACAGACTACCGCTTTGAGGAGAATAGCGCTTTTTTTCTTCTAAATCAAACCTGCTTTGTGGGCCAGTTCTTTTGGATACAACAATGTTATAAGATTTTTTTTTCGCGAGAAAATTCCATAGGAATAATTGAACCCGTAGGCACAAAAAAGGCCATTATCTAGAAAAAATGACAGATTACAACTACGACTATATCATTACCATATCCACTCTTCATTTATTCCTAATTTGCAAACTGATTGAAATGGATAGTTGGATACACTACATATTTCTAATTACCTAAAACCTTAAAAGTGCACGTGCTCGCGTGGGCCAGGTGCCACCTGGTCGGGATTGGCCCCGCCCGTGGTCGTGGGTGGTTTTGTCCCCGTCCGGACGCGAGGGAGGCCCACCTGTAAGCGATAGAAGAGGGAGGAGAGGGGGTCGTGGGCGGCGGTTTCGAAATTGGTGCTTGAAATCCCTCGCGTCGGTCCTCTCTCCCCATTCAGGGTTTAGTCTTCGTCCTCGCCAGGCCTCTCCACCGAACGGGCCGCATACGGAGGAGGCGCGGCGGAGTCCTCAAGTCGGCGGCGGGCTTGCGGGTGGCTCTCCGCGGAGGGAATTGCTGGTGCTCGTCGGCGTCGGAGGTATGATCTGCTTCTCCTTGCTTGTCCTTCCTCTCTCTGTCTCGGTGGGGTGCGGATGTGCCGGACTGTGAGGGGAATGCTTCCTAGGGTTCGAACGGCGCGAAGTGCTCCCATTTATGGTCAATTTAGCACCTCTCTCCCTCTGATGCGGTTGAGCCTTTTCTTTGGTAGCACGCCCCCAACGGTGGTCGGGATCTATGGCACAGAGGTGTGGTTGGGTAGGGCACGAGTACTCGTTTTGCTACGGTGTTTGATAGCTAGCAGGGGACGCACGTTCACGGTGCCCGTTGTGCAATTTTAGGGTGATGCAAAGCGTTTATTCGTTGTCCATGTTGTTGCTGTTAAGGGGCAGGGGTTTGAGATTTGTTCATGAATTCTCCTAGTCCTTCTCCAAGTTCTATTTTGTTTGTTGTTAGATGTGCGCAATATTGTGTGCAATGCAATGGCTGATAGAGATTTTTGATTAGTTGCACAAAATTCTACCCAGTTGGCTGCATCCATATAATAGTTGATTGTTCATATGTTCTGCGGCTGCACTAGTTGTCTTGCTCAGTTGGCTTACTGTTTGTACTTTGTACTAGTTGGGTGTCTACACGCTATTCAGTTGCACAAGTTGCCTGCTCAGTTGGTGAAGGAAATATGCCCTAGAGGCAATAATAAAGTTATTATTTATTTCCTTATATCATGATAAATGTTTATTATTCATGCTAGAATTGTATTAACCGGAAACATGATACATGTGTGAATACATAGAAAAACAGAGTGTCACTAGTATGCCTCTACTTGACTAGCTCGTTGATCAAAGATGGTTATGTTTCCTAACCATAGACATTAGTTGTCATTTGATTAACGGGATCACATCATTAGGAGAATGATGTGATTGACTTGACCCATTTCGTTAGCATTGCACATGATCGTTTAGTATGTTGCTATTGCTTTCTTCATGACTTATACATGTTCCTATGACTATGAGATTATGCAACTCCCATTTACCGGAGGAACACTTTGTGTGCTATCAAACGTCACAACGTAACTGGGTGATTATAAAGGTGCTCTATAGGTGTCTCCGAAGGTACTTGTTGGGTTGGCGTATTTCGAGATTAGGATTTGTCACTCCGATTGTCGGAGAGGTATCTCTGGGCCCACTCGGTAATGCACATCACTTAAGCCTTGCAAGCAATGCAACTAATGAGTTAGTTGCAAGATGATGTATTACGGAACGAGTAAAGAGACTTGCCGGTAACGAGATTGAACTAGGTATTGAGATACCGACGATCAAATCTCGGGCAAGTAACATACCGATGACAAAGGGAACAACGTATGTTGTTATGCGGTCTGACCGATAAAGATCTTCGTAGAATATGTGGGAGCCAATATGAGCATCCAGGTTCCGCTATTGGTTATTGACCGGAGACATGTCTCGGTCATGTCTACATTGTTCTCGAACCCGTAGGGTCCGCACGCTTAACATTACGATAACAGTTTCATTATGAGTTTATATGTTTTGATGTACCGAAGGTTGTTCGAAGTCCCGGATGTGATCACGGACATGATGAGGAGTCTCGAGATGGTCGAGACATAAGGATTGATATATTGTACGACTATATTCGGACACCGGAAGTGTTCTGGGTGATTTCGGAGAAAACCGGAGTGCCAGAGGGTTACCGGAACCCCCCAGGAGAAGTAATGGGCCTTATGGGCCTTAGTGGAGAGAGAGAGGGGCGGCGAGGGTGGGCCGCACGCCCCCTCCCCCTCTGGTCCGAATTGGACTAGGAGAGGGGGGCGGCGCCCCCCTTTCCTTCTCCCTCTCCCCTTCCTTTCCCCCTCCTAGTAGGAGTAGGAAAGAGGGGAGTCCTACTCCTACTAGGAGGAGGACTCCTCCTCCTGGCGCGCCCTGCAAGGGCTGGCCGGCCTCCCCCCTTGCTCCTTTATATACGGGGGCAGGGGGGCACCTCTAGACACACAAGTTGATCTTCGTGGTCGTTCTCTTAGCCGTGTGCGGTGCCCCCCTCCACCATAATCCTCGATAATATTGTAGCGGTGCTTAGGCGAAGCCCTCGACGGTAGAACATCAAGATCGTCACCACACCGTCGTGCTGACGGAACTCATCCCCGAAACTTTGCTGGATCGGAGTCCGGGGATCGTCATCGAGATGAACGTGTGCTAGAACTCGGAGGTGTCGTAGTTTCGGTGCTTGATCATTCGGGCCGTGAGGACGTACGACTACATCAACCGCATTGTCATAACGCTTCCGCTATCGGTCTACGAGGGTACGTAGACAACACTTTCCCCTCTCGTTGCTATGCATCACCATGATCTTGCGTGTGCGTAGGATTTTTTTGAAATTACTACGTTCCCCAACTGTGGCATCCGAGCCAGGTTTTTATGTGTTGATGTTATATGCACGAGTAGAACACAAGTGAGTTGTGGGCGATATAAGTCATACTGCTTACCAGCATGTCATACTTTGGTTCGGCGGTATTGTTGGATGAAGCGGCCCGGACCGACATTACGCGTACGCTTACGCGAGACTGGTTCTACCGACGTGCTTTGCACATAGGTGGCTGGCGGGTGTCAGTTTCTCCAACTTTAGTTGAACCGAGTGTGGCTACGCCCGGTCCTTGCGAAGGTTAAAACAGCACCAACTTGACAAACTATCGTTGTGGTTTTGATGCGTAGGTAAGATTGTTTCTTGCTTAAGCCCGTAGCAGCCACGTAAAACTTGCAACAAACAAAGTACAGGACATCTAACTTGTTTTTGCAAGGCATGTTGTGATGTGATATGGTCAAGACATGATGCTAAATTTTATTGTATGAGATGATCATGTTTTGTAACTGAGTTATCGGCAACTGGCAGGAGCCATATGGTTGTCGCTTTATTGTATGCAATGCAATCGCCCTGTAATGCTTTACTTTATCACTAAGTGGTAGCGATAGTCGTAGAAGCATAAGTTTGGCGAGACGACAACGATGCTACGATGGAGATCAAGGTGTCGCGCCGGTGACGATGGTGATCATAACGATGCTTCGGAGATGGAGATCACAAGCACAAGATGATGATGGTCATATCATATCACTTATATTGATTGCATGTGATGTTTATCTTTTATGCATCTTATCTTGCTTTGTTTGACGGTAGCATTATAAGATGATCTCTCACTAAATTTCAAGATAAAAGTGTTCTCCCTGACTATGCACCGTTGCCAAAGTTCGTCGTGCCCAGACACCACGTGATGATCGGGTGTGATAAGCTCTACGTCCATCTACAACGGGTGCAAGCCAGTTTTGCACACGCAGAATACTCAGGTTAAACTTGACGAGCCTAGCATATGCAGATATGGCCTCGGAACACTGAGACCGAAAGGTCGAGCGTGAATCATATAGAAGATATGATCAACATAGTGATGTTCACCATTGAAAACTACTCCATTTCACGTGATGATCGGTTATGGTTTAGTTGATTTGGATCACGTGATCACTTAGATGATTAGAGGGATGTCTATCTAAGTAGTAGTTCTTAAGTAATATGATTAAATTGAACTTAAATTTATCATGAACTTAGTCCTGGTAGTATTTTGCAAATTATGTTGTAGATCAATAGCTCGCGTTGTTGCTTCCCTGTGTTTATTTTGATATGTTCCTAGAGAAAACTAAGTTGAAAGATGTTAGTAGCAAAGATGCGGATTGGATCCGTGATCTGAGGTTTATCCTCATTGCTGCACAGAAGAATTATGTCCTTGATGCACCGCTAGGTGATAGACCTATTGTAGGAGCAGATGCAGACGTGATGAACGTTTGGCTAAGCTCAATATGATGACTACTTGATAGTTTAGTGCACCATGCTTAACGGCTTAGAATCGGGACTTCAAAGACGTTTTGAACGTCATGGACCATATGAGATGTTCCAGTAGTTGAAGTTAATATTTCAAGCAAATACCCGAGTTGAGAGATATGAAGTCTCCAACAAGTTCTATAGCTAAAATATGGAGGAGAATAGCTCAAGCAGTGAGCATGTGCTCAGATTGTCTGGGTACTACAATCGCTTGAATCAAGTGGGAGTTAATCTTCCAGATAAAATAGTGATTGACAGAATTCTCTAGCCACCATCACCAAGTTAGTAGAACTTCGTGATGAACTATAGTATGCAAGGGATGACGAAAGTAATTCCCGAGCTCTTCGCGATGCTGAAATCGGTGAAGGTAGAAATCAAGAAAGAGCATCAAGTGTTGATGGTTAACAAGATCACTAGTTTCAAGAAAACGGCAAAGGGAAGAAGGGGAACTTCAAGAAGAACGGCAAGCAAGTTGCTGCTCAAGAGAAGAAGCCCAAGTCTGGACCTAAGCCTGAGACTAAGTGCTTCTACTGCAAAGGGACTGGTCACTGGAAGCGGAACTGCCCCATGTATTTGGCGGATAAGAAGGATGGCAAAGTGAACAAAGGTATATTTGATATACAGATTATGGATGTGTACTTTACTAGTGTTTATAGCAACCCCTCGGTATTTGATACTGGTTCAGTTGCAAAGAGTAGTAGCTCGAAATGGGAGTTGCAGAATAAACAGAGACTAGTTAAGGGTGAAGTGACGATGTGTGTTGGAAGTGGTTCCAAGATTGATATGATCATCATTGCACGCTCCCTATACTTTCGGGATTAGTGTTCAAACTAAATAATTGTTATTTGATGTTTGCGTTGAGCATGAATATGATTTGATCATGTTTATTGCAATACGGTTGTTCATTTAAGTTAGAGAACAATTGTTGTTCTGTTTACATGAATAGAACCTTCTATGGTCATACACACCAACGAAAATGGTTCATTGGATCTCGATCGTATTGATACACATATTCATAATATTGAAGCCAAAAGATGCAAAGTTAATAATGACAGTGCAACTTTTTAGTGGCACTGCCGTTTAGGTCATATTGGTGTAAAGCGCATGAAGAAACTCCATGCTGATGGAATTTTGGAATCACTTGATTATGAATCACTTGATGCTTGCGAACCATGCCTCATGGGCAAGATGACTAAAACTCCATTCTCCGGAACAATGGAGCGGGCAACTGACTTATTGGAAATAATACATACTGATGTATGCGATCCGATGAATGTTAAGGCTCGCGACGGGTATCGTTATTTTCTGACCTTCACAAATGATTTGAACAGATATGGGTATATCTACTTGATGAAACATAAGTCTGAAACATTTCAAAAGTTCAAAGAATTTCAGAGTGAAGTGGAAAATCACCGTGACAAGAAAATAAAGTTTCTACGATCTGATCGCGGAGACAAATATTTGAGTTACGAGTTTGGTCTTCAATTAAAACAATGTGGAATAGTTTCACAAATTCGTGCCACCTGGAACACCACAGCATAATGGTGTGTCCGAACGTCATAACCGTACTTTATTGGATATAGTGCAATCTATGATGTTTCTTACCGATTTACCACTATCGTTTTTGGGGTTATGCATTAAAGACAGCTGCATTCACGTTAAAAAGGGCATCATCTAAGTCCGTTGAGACGACACAATCTGAACTGTGGTTTGCCAAGAAACCAAAGTTGTCATTTCTTAAAGTTCGGGGTTGCGATGCTTATGTGAAAAAGTTTCATCATGATAAGCTCAAACCCAAATCGGAGAAATGTGTCTTCATAGGATACCCAAAGGAGAAAGTTGGGTACACCTTCTATCACAGATCCAAAGGCAAGACATTCGTTGCTAAGAATGGATCCTTTCTAGAGAAGGAGTTTCTCTCGAAAGAAGTGAGTGGGAGGAAAGTAGAACTTGATAAGGTAATTGTACCTTCTCCCTTATTGGAAAGTAGTTCATCACAGAAATCTGTTCCTGTGACTACTACACCAATTAGTGAGGAAGCTAATGATGATGATCATGTAACTTCAGATCAAGTTACTACCGAATCTCATAGGTAATCCAGAGTGAGATCCGCACCAGAGTGGTACGGTATCCTGTTCTGGAAGTCATGTTACTAGACCATGACGAACTTGCGAACTATGAGGAAGCGATGATGAGCCCAGATTCCACGAAATGGTTTGAGGCCATGAAATCTGAGATGAGATCCATGTATGAGAACAAAGTATGGACTTTGATTGACTTGCCCAATGATCGGCGAGCCATTGAGATTAAATGGATCTTCAAGAGGAAGACGGATGCTGATAGTAGTGTTACTATCTACAAAGCTAGAATTGTCGCAAAAGGTTTTCGACAAGTTCAAGGTGTTGACTACGATGAGAGTTTCTCACTCGTATCTATGCTTAAGTCTGTCCGAATCATGTTAGCAATTGCCGCATTTTATGAAATCTGGCAAATGGATAAACAAAACTGCATTCCTTAATAGATTTATTAAAGAAGAGTTGTATATGATGCAACCAGAAGGTTTTGTCAATCCTAAAGGTGTTAACAAAATATGCAAGCTCCAGCGATCCATCTATGGACTGGTGCAAGCATCTCGGAGTTGGAATATACGCTTTGATAAGTTGATCAAAGGATATAGTTTTATACAGACTTGCGGTGAAGCCTGTATTTACAAGAAAGTGAGTGGGAGCACTACAACATTTCTGATAAGTATATGTGAATGACATATTGTTGATCGGAAATAATGTAGAATTATTCTGCAAAGCATAAAGGAGTTTTTCAAAGAAAGACCTCGGAGAAGCTGCTTACATATTGTGCATCAAGATCTATAGAGATAGATCAAGACGCTTGATAAGTTTTTCAATGAGTACATACCTTGACAAGATTTTGAAGTAGTTCAAAATGGAACAGTCAAAGAAAGAGTTCTTGCCTATGTTACAAGGTGTAAAATTGAGTAAGACTCAAAGCCTGACCATGGCAGAAGATAGAAAGAGAATGAAAGTCATTCCCTATGCCTTGGCCATAGGTTCTATAAAGTATGCCATGCTGTGTACCAGATCTATTGTATACCCTACACTGATTTTGGCAAGGGAGTACAATAGTGATCTAGGAGTAGATCACTGAACAACGGTCAAAATTATCCTTAGTGGAATAAGGATATGTTTCTCGATTATGGAGGTGACAAAAGGTTCATCGTAAAGGGTTATGTCGATGCACGTTTTTGACACTGCTCCAGATGACTCTAAGTCTCAATCTGGATACATATTGAAAGTGGGAGCTATTAGCTAGAGTAGCTCCGTGCAGAGCATTGTAGACATAGAATTTGCAAAATACTTATGGATATGAATGTGTCAGACCCGTTGACTAAAATTATCTCACAAGCAAAACATGATCACACCTTGGTACTCTTTGGGTGTTAATCACATAGCGATGTGAACTAGATTATTGACTCCAGTAAACCCTTTGGGTGTTGGTCACATGAGGATGTGAACTATGGGTGTTAATCACATGGTGATGTGAACTATTGGTGTTAAATCACATGGCAATGTGAACTAGATTATTGAGTCTAGTGCAAGTGGGAGACTGAAGGAAATATGCCCTAGAGGAAACAATAGAGTTATTATTTATTTCCTTATATCATGATAAATGTTTATTATTCATGCTAGAATTGTATTAACCGGAAACATGATACATGTGTGAATACATAGACAAACAGAGTGTCACTAGTATGCCTCTACTTAACTAGCTCGTTGATCAAAGATGGTTATGTTTCCTAACCATAGACATGAGTTGTCATTTGATTAACGGGATCACATCATTAGGAGAATGATGTGATTGACTTGACCCATTTCGTTAGCATTGCACACGATCGTTTAGTATGTTGCTATTGCTTTCTTCATGACTTATACATGTTCCTATGACTATGAGATTATGCAACTCCCATTTACCGGAGGAACACTTTGTGTGCTACCAAACATCACAACGTAACTGGGTGATTATAAAGGTGCTCTACAGGTGTCTCCGAAGGTACTTGTTGGGTTGGCGTATTTCGAGATTAGGATTTGTCACTCCGATTGTCGGAGAGGTATCTCTGGGCCCTCTCGGTAATGCACATCACTTTAGCCTTGCAAGCAATGCAACTAATGAGTTAGTTGCGAGATGATGTATTACGGAACGAGTAAAGAGACTTGCCGGTAACGAGATTGAACTAGGTATTGAGATACCGACGATCAAATCTCGGGCAAGTAACATACCGATGACAAAGGGAACAACGTATGTTGTTATGCGGTCTGACCGATAAAGATCTTCGTAGAATATGTGGGAGCCAATATCAGCATCCAGGTTCCGCTATTGGTTATTGACCGGAGACATGTCTCGGTCATGTCTACATTGTTCTCGAACCCGTAGGGTCCGCACGCTTAACGTTACGATGACAGTTTCATTATGAGTTCATATGTTTTGATGTACCAAAGGTTGTTCAGAGTCCCGGATGTGATCACGGACATGCCGAGGAGTCTCGAAATGGTCGAGACATAAACATTGATATATTGGATGACTATATTCGGACACCGGAAGTGTTCCGGGTGATTTCGGAGAAAACCGGAGTGCCGGAGGGTTACTGGAACCCCCCGGGAGAAGTAATGGGCCTTATGGGCCTTAGTGGAGAGAGAGAGGGGCGACCAGGGTGGGCCACGCGCCCCCTCCCCCTCTGGTCTGAATTGGACTAGGAGAGGGGGGGCGGCGCCCCCTTTCCTTCTCCCTCTCCCCCTTCCTTTCCCCCTCCTAGTAGGAGTAGGAAAGAGGGGAGTCCTACTCCTCCTACTAGGAGGAGGAGGACTCCTCCTGGCGTGCCCTGCAAAGGCCGGCCGGTCTCCCCCCTTGCTCCTTTATATACGGGGGCAGGGGGCACCTCTAGACACACAAGTTGATCTTCGTGATAGTTCTCTTAGCCGTGTGCGGTGCCCCCCTCCACCATAATCCTCGATAATATTGTAGCGGTGCTTAGGCGAAGCCCTGCGACGGTAGAACATCAAGATCATCACCACGTCGTCGTGCTGACGGAACTCATCCCCGACACTTTGCTGGATCGGAGTCCGGGGATCGTCATCGAGCTGAACGTGTGCTAGAACTCGGAGGTGTCGTAGTTTTGGTGCTTGATCAGTCGGGCCGTGAAGACGTACAACTACATCAACCGCGTTGTCATAACGCTTCCACTATCGGTCTACGAGGGTATGTAGACAACACTCTCCACTCTCGTTGCTATGCATCACCATGATCTTGCGTGTGCGTAGGATTTTTTTTGAAATTACTACGTTCCCCAACAGTTGGCGCATCACTATACTAGTTTGTTGTCCATATGTTCTACACTTGCACTAGTTGTTCTGCTTAGTTGGCTTGATGTTTTGCACTATGTTGGATGTCTATATGTTGTTCAGTTGCACGAGTTGCTTACTTAGTTGGCTGGATCCATATACTAGTTGGTTGTCCACATGTTCTGCATTTTTGCACTAGTTGTCATGCTTAGGTTGCTTCCTGTTTTGTACTAGGTTGGCTGTCTATATGCTGTTGAGTTGCACAAGTTGCTCTGCTTCCATGTTCGAGTTGCCTCCGTAGGTGCCCTGCTGGTGCACCTACTTGTCCATATATTCTAGTGGGCTATGCATTTCTTTTGTCCTAGTCCCTCTTTTGTTTGTCCCAGTTGCACAAGTTATCATACTCAGCTGGCTGCCTTTAGTTGACTATTTTTTCCTAGTTATTACTTGCGTTAGTGAAACTAGTTGGCTTTATATGTTATCCAGTTGCACAAGTTGACTGCCTAGTTGGCTGCATCACTTTAGTAGTTGTTTGTCCACATGTTCTACAATTTTTTGCACTAGGTGTCCTGCTTATGCGTAGAGGTCTGCAGATCAAAGCAACCTTTTATGTTTTTTCTTGTTTGCTTGCGCATCTTCTAACTATGTTTTTTTCTTGTATTTCCCCCGTAGGCTAAAAATGGTTATAATAGGAGATGCGGATGGCAATGAAGAAGATGTGTTTCTTTTCATTTTTTCGGTGTCTTTGAGTTGTTTTCAACTTATCCATGTATGATTATATCTTTTTTTATGTTTTTTTGGTTGCTTAATTAGGGTTCCGGAAGTCAGTCCCTTCGTCGGAACTCGAAGCGTGCTGCTAATTGCCAGCCACGCTCTGCGCGTAGTGATCGGCAGGGAGAGGAAGTTGATGTAAGTGTCATGCTGATGACGCAAGCACCTTATTTTGGTTTTATTGGTCATATAATAATTTTTGTTTTTTCACATGCCCATGTTTTTTATTTTCTTAGGATGTTGGTCAGTTTCGGGTTGTAAAGCGCACTAAACATGCAACAGTTGCAGGGGGAGCTGAATCATCTACTAAGGTAAATAAATCTTTGAATATGAGCGTTTCTCGCTTTTTAGACGCTCGTGAAATTACTCAGCCGTTGGCACCACTATTTGTTGTAGTTGCACAATAACCATCTTGTAGTTGACATGAGTGGTCATCTTGATCTAAATAGAGTTTTCCCAGAAGTTGACATGAGTTGGCATGCTCTGTTTTTCATTGTTGTAGAATATTGTTTTTTTGTATTAGTCGGTATGCTCCTTGTTCTTTACATGTGATATTTTATATACCACCATGTGTGCAGGCAGGAGTTGCTGGAGGAGCCGCCTCATCTTCCGCAGCAGATGTTGAGGTATGTGGGTATTTTTTTTTGGGTTTATGAGTTATTGAACGGTTTCTTGCAAACTATTTTTTAGTTGATGTTATCTTCTTGCAATATCATGCTTATAGTTGCACATCCCCTAGCTTTGTAGCTGTCAGGTCTAGTATATTTCCTAGTTTTTTTGCAGGTTGCACACTGGTAGTCTGTAGTTGTCATCATGATCTTTCATAGTTGCACAAGAACATCATATTAGTTGGCATCATCCATTTTATGTTTATATAGTTTTAGCAAAGCAGTTGGCCCTCCCTTTTTTTTGCTATACTGATCCAAATGATGATTCCTAGTTTTTCTTTTCAGTCCAGTTTTTTGTCTTGTGTTTAATGTTTTTATTTTCTCATCAACAGGGCAGCGGTGAAGGAGTTGAGGTGGATGCAGGGGAAGATGTGGAGCGACCATCACAAGCGGTCAAGATAAGGGCATCACCAGGGCAGTTTGCGAAGTTCAATAGCTCGCTATCCCCATTGCAGAAGTGTGAGCTAGTTTTAAGGTTGTTTGGGGGTCTCTTGAACTTATCAGAGACACTTCCAGCGGATCTCACCAAATTCCTGGTGCAGTCCTACCAGCCAGAGAGCTCTGAAATGGTGTTCCCAAGCAGGGGAAGGATCTGTGTCAATGCTGACAGTGTTCAAAGGATATTTGATCTCCCGAATAGGCGTCAAAAAGTCAGATATGTAGTTGACAAGGGTGCAACTAGGAGATTCAAAGAGGCTTTCAACATAACTGGAAATTCTCATCCCCAGATCAGTACATGGTGCAAGATGATTAAGGATATGACGGGAAAAACGGATGACACATTCTTTATGGCCTGGCTTGCGGTTGCATTCAACACCTTTCTAGCACCAACCACATCCCTGAAGCTAAGCCCAAAGTGCTACAGACTTCTGCTAGATCATGAAATGCTCAAGAACACAAACATCTGCCTCTTTGTAGCAAAACACATAAATGAACATTTCCGAAACATTTGCTGCTGCTTGTATCACTTGATGGTGAGTGAAAACAAGCACTTCCATGTGTTTTTCTTCTTTCTGCAGTTATAGTTTCTGAAATTCTCCTCATAATAACTGAAGTTGGGTTTCCTTTTTGTTGGGGAACGCAGTATTTCAAAATTTTCCTACGATCACACAAGATCTATCTAGGAGATGCATAGCAACGAGATGGGAGAGTGTGTCCATGTACCCTCGTAGACCAAAAGCGGAAGCGTTTAGTAACGCGGTTGATGTAGTCAAACGTCTTCACGATCCATCCGATCCAAGTACCGAACGTACGGCACCTCCGTGTTCAGCACACGTTCAGCATGATGACGTCCCTCGAGCTCTTGATCCAGTAGAGGGATGAGGGATAGTTCCGTCAGCATGACGGCGTGGCGACGGTGATGATGAAGTTACCGGCGCAGGGCTTCGCCTAAGCACTACGACGATATGACCGCGGTGTTAAACTGTGGAGGGGGCACCGCACACGGCTAAGAGATTGTCTGTTGTGCTTTTGGGGTGCCCCCTGCCCACGTATATAAAGGAGGGGGAAGGAGGAGGCTGGCCAAGGAGGAGGCACACCAAGGGGGGGAGTCCTACTAGGACTCCAAACATAGTAGGATTCCCCCCTCCCTTTCCTTCCAACGGAGAGGGGGAAAAGGGAAAGGAGGGAGAGGGAGAAGGTGTGACGCCCCCGATTCAATCGTACACTAATCATGCACGCAAATGTGTACGATCAAGATCAGGGACTCACGGGAAGATATCACAACACAACTCTACAAATAAAATAAGTCATACAAGCATCATAATACAAGCCAGGGGCCTCGAGGGCTCGAATACAGGTGCTCGATCATAGACGAGTCAGCGGAAGCAACAATATATGAGTACAGACATAAGTTAAACAAGGTTGCCATAAGATGGCTAGCACAAACTGGGATACAGATCGAGCGAGGCGCAGGCCTCCTGCCTCGGATCCTCCTAACTACTCCTGGTCGTCGTCAGCGGGCTGCACGTAGTAGTAGGCACCTCCAGTATAGTAGGAGTCGTCGTCGACGGTGGCGTCTGGATCCGGGGCTCCATCGTCTGATTGCAGCAATCGGGTAGAGAGATGGGGAAAAGGGGAAACAAAGCAACCGTGAGTACTCATCCAAAGTACTCGCAAGCTAGGAGCTACACTACATATGCATGGATATATGTGTAAGGGGCCATATCAGTGGACTGAACTGCAGAATGCCAGAGTGAGAGGGGGATATCTAATCCTGTCGAAGACTACGCTTCTGGCAGCCTCCGTCCTGCAGCATATAGAAGAGAGTAGACTGAAGTCCTCCAAGTAGCATCGCATAGCATAATCCTACCCGGCAATCCCCTCCTCGATGCCCTGTTGGAGAGCAATCACCGGGTTGTATCTGGCACTTGGAAGGGTGTGTTTTATTAAGTATCCGGTTCTAGTTGTCATAAGGTCAAGGTACAACTCCGGGTCGTCCTTTTACCGAGGGACACGGCTATTCGAATAGATAAACTTCCCTGCAGGGGTGCACCACATAGCCCAACACGCTTGATCCCATTTGGCCGGACACACTTTCCTGGGTCATGCCCGGCCTCGGAAGATCAACACGTCGCAGCCCCACCTAGGCACAACAGAGAGGTCAGCACGTCGGTCTCAACCTAAGCGCGCAGGGGTCTGGGCCCATCGCCCTGAGAACACCTGCATGTTGCAAACGCGGCCGGAAGCAGAACTAGCCCCCTTAATACAAGAGCAGGCTTATGTTCCAATTCGGCGCGCGCCACTCAGTCGCTGACGTCACAAAGGCTTCGGCTGATACCACGACGTCGGGATACCCATAACTACTCCCGCGTAGATGGTTAGTGCGTATAGACCAAATGGCCAGACTCAGATCAAATACCCAGATCTCGTTAAGCGTGTTAAGTATGCGCGAACGCCGACCAGGGCCAGGCCCACCTCTCTCCTAGGTGGTCTGAACCTGCCCTGTTGCTCCGCCACAAAGTAACAGTCGGGGGCCGTCAGGAACCCAGGCCCACCACTACCTGGGTGGAACCACCTGCCCCTTCAGCCCCCATCTCCGAACAGTATCACAGGTAATGTAACAATATAAAGTATATAGTATATGCCCGTGATCACCTCCCGAAGTGATCACGGCCCAGTAGTATAGCATGGCAGACGGACAAGAGTGTAGGGCCACTAATGGAACACTAGCATCCTGTACTAAGCAGTAGGATAGCAGGTAAAGGTAACAACAGTAGTAGCAAGGACAGGCTATGCAGCAGTATAGGATTAACTGAAAGCAGTAACATGCTACACTACTCTAATGCAAGCAGTATAGAGAAGAATAGGCGATATCTGGTGATCAAGGGGGCGGGGGCTTGCCTGGTTGCTCAGACAAGGAGGGGTCGTCAACACCGTAGTCGAACTGGGGGGTCACCGGCAGCCTCGGGGTCTACCGGAAAGAAGTAACGGAGGGGAACACAATAAATAACAGAGCAATCAAAGCATCACAAAACATAACGAGGCAATACGCGGTGCTAGGTATGCCCTAACGCGGTAGGAGGTGATACGCGGTGCTAGGTATGCCCTATGCTAGTGATGTTTGGCGGACGAACGGGCTGCGTATCCGCGTTCGTCTCGTCGTTCTGAGCAACTTTCATGTAGAAAGTAATTTCATCTGAGCTACGGTTTATTTTATATTAAATTTTAGAGTTTTAAATCATTTTTAGAATTTATTTAATTACTTTAATGCAACATTATCCAGAACAGGGTTTGCTGACGTCAGCATGACATCAGCAGTCAACAGAGGTTGACTGGGTCGCTGACGTGTGGGTCCTGCATGTCATTGACTGTTTAATAACAGGTTTAATTAAACAGAGTTAATAAGGTTAGTTAGTTAACTAGGTTAATTAAACATAATTAAATAAGTTAATTAATGTAATTAATTAATTAATCAATCAATATTTTTATTTCTTATAATCATTTAAAAAAATTATTTTCGTTCTCAGGGCGTGGGCCCCGGCTGTCATTGGGCCAGGGGGGCCAAACGGGCATACGGGCAGGTGGGTGCGGGCAAAGCCACAGCCCTGCCCGATAACAACGGGCGGCCAGAATGGGCTCGTGGGCGCCAGCACGGCGCTAGCGCTGGCGCCGGAGGTGGCCGGTGCGGCGCAAGGTCCGCGGAGCAGGCGCGACGAAGCCAGAGCGGGGGGCTGCGAGACGACGCCGGAGCATGACCGGATCGAACTCACGGTGGCGGGAGTGAGCAGAGGCAGCAATAGAGTGGGCGCGGACGCGGCGAGCGAGGCCAGGCGCAGGTGGTCGAGGCGAGGCCACGCGCGGGAGTGCACGAGCGCGGCGCTGGGTGAGCGCGGGGAGGCGAGGTCGCGGGCAGGCAGAGGTGGCTGCGGACGACGGCGGAGCGCTCGCGGGGGCCGGCCGGATGGCGTGTGGGCGCGGCCCGTGGCAACGCGCGTGTGCAGCGCAGGGGTACGGCGAGCGGCGTGGTGAACGCGGGAAAAGAGGAGGGGGTGGCTCACAGCGTTGCAGGGGTTCAAGGGGTCGGCGAGGAGTGAGGTAGCGACGCGGGGAGGGGACGAGGAGGCCACAACGAGGTCGAGGTCGGCAGGCCAGCTCCGGCGAGGACGCGAGCTACGCGGGCTTCGTGCGGCGTCGACGGTAGGGGCGTGCGGCAGGGGCGGTGTCCTACTGGCGGTCGCCGGAGACATCGGGAGGCGGGGCACTCCAGGCGGCGGCGATGGGCGCCCGATCCCGATTGGATCGGGCGAGGGGGAGAGACGAGGGAGTGGGGGGTGAGTGGGTGCGTTCGTGGGGAGTCAGGTGGGGGAGTGCGGTTAGGGTTTGGGGGGAGTGGGAGAGGCCTATGTAGGCCAGAGGCATGGGCCGGCCTGGTCAGTTGGTTGGCCAGCTGGGCCGGTTGGCCCAGTGGGGGGGGGGGAAGGGGGTGGTTTCCTTTTGTTCTTTTTTTATTTCCTGTTTTGTTCTTTTCCTTTTAGTTATTCTTTGGTCTGTTTTTATCTTACTTTAGTTCTATTATTATGAATCCATGTCCTAAGATAGAATTTCAATTTGGTACACTGTCACAAAAAGTTTGGTGCACTAATAGAATACTTTGCATATTTTTATTATTTAAAAGGCATTTAAATATTTTTTAGCTGCTATTTTATTTACCTTTGAGCATTTAAACATTTTATAAAAATGTGGTTTCATCACCATAATACCTATGCATTATATGTCACCTCTCGAACATTTTAGTTTTAACTTTTGAAACCCTTTTTGTTTGCCTTTAAGTTTAAATTTGAATTTGAACCGTTTTGAACTAACACAAGATTAACAACAGTAACCGAGGTGACGTGGCTTCATTAGCAGGGGTTTACTGTAGCTTAATTACCCGGGCATCACAATTCTCCTCCACTACAAGAAATCTCGTCCCGAGATTTAGGAGGGGAGTAAGGGGGAAAGGTGTTGGTAGCGAAAAACCTAACGAGTCTTCTCGGTCTTGGCTGCCCTTTCGAAGAGGTTGATCCCTTTCATTGATGCCTTCATTTCTCTGCTTCAAGTCACCATGATCAATTCGTCATCCTTTCTTTAGGATCTTCACCGTACTTACGAAAGGGTGAGAAGGGGAAACCCTATAAGGACGGATTCTAACAAGATCGAGCATCGGACGGTTAACCCAGGGGAAGAAGCATAAGTATCTCTCGAATTGAAACTTAAGAAGATGTCGAGAGCAAACTAAGAAGGTACCATGAGAAGTTCCAAACCGATAGGCAAGCGTTCGATGCCTATCAGAAGGTGAACGGGGTTCAGAGCAACGAGAATAAGTATTGCGTCTGATACCAGAATAGATCACTAGGAATGTAGCTCGTGAATTGCATACGAAGCCAAGCGTGAGGATTAACTTTGGAAACAGGGTGTACAGGAGAGTCAGGTTTCGATCCTATAGAACTGTGGGTTATGGGCCCACCATGTGTGTTAAAAGTAGGAAGGACGGTGATGTCTTGCACGATCATGTAAGCAAGGCATGTCGAGGGATAGCCTGT
Source organism: Aegilops umbellulata (assembly GCA_032464435.1). Lineage (NCBI taxonomy): Eukaryota > Viridiplantae > Streptophyta > Magnoliopsida > Poales > Poaceae > Aegilops > Aegilops umbellulata. The sequence continues at coordinate 235,990,621 of CP136055.1, read as the reverse complement.
TAGTTATGTCGGCAATAACATCGGTACCAAGGGCTAGGGACGAAGAGAACCAGTTTCCTGCTCGTTGAATGAGGCGGACCAAAAGGCAAAGTTCTCGTCCATCGGTGGCTACCGGAATGTCATCAACAATAGTAACAGGGTCTTACTGATAGAGTTGTACACCGAGGTGTTTACAAAGGCAGTGACTTATTACTGCTTAGATTATATAAACCTCAAGAAGGTTAAACAAAACAATGGGAAGGAAAATGTGATTACCAGATTAAACAGAACTATGGGAAGGAAAATGTGTTTAAACACATATTTCAAGGGTATATCCTTTCCAAGGACAAGCAGAGCATGATATCCTTGGCAGGATATAATGTAGAAAACTCTTTAGGAAAGGGGAGAGAATTTTCATGACATTACCCATGCAACGGTGTTTGGATAATTGACAAAGAAAATTTTGCATTGTGCTTCAAATGCTCCTATTAAGAGTCGGAGTACCACAAACATGCTTTGAGATAGCATTTTCATGGTCTTCAAGCAAAGGTCGGACTTTGGATACACAAAGGATCCGTCGGGATAAACTTGTTAAACAAGGCATTCAATTTCCTCATGGAAAAATGGTTAACCTTGTTAAAAAGGAAAACTATAACACTTGGTCCTCCGGTCAGGTGTGCTAGGCACGACATCACCTTACTGGGTTATATAAAGACCAATGTTATGACTCTTGGAAAATGTTCCAACCATCATATCTGTCCGAGATTCAGATCTGATTGGTGTCAGGATACCTCAGACTCAGGATGCCTGAGAAGAAAAGGTGCAACGCAATTGATGAGATGACATTATAAGATTCTCGGGCAACGAACTATGGAAGCGAGTTCCGAAACAAGAGGTCATCATTAATCCAAGGAGAGGATGAGGATGTGGCTGATTGACTCAGCGACAATTCATTGAGATTTTCAAAAGATCGATTTCCACACTTTTGTGAACAAGGAGATAACATTTGTCAGATCAAATGATATAATGAGGTATGCTCGAGGAAAACATACACAGTTAAACATTGGTTGAAAGGTGCACCCAAAATATGGGCTTAGGTAGCATTATCAATGTTAGAATGGTGATTCGATAACCAATGGTCTAAGAATGAAACATCGACCATTAACTTCAAAGCAATAGGATTGCTAGAAGTTTTGAATTCACGCATCATAGTTCAATTGTCGGTATTCAAGTTAGAAACAACACGGGGATCAGAAAACGAATGGAGATGGCGAGAAGTATTACTATATCAAGAATTCTTAAGAGGTGGAGCAATCCTCACCACATCCTTGTCATAAAGGGCATTAATACTTCAAGGTGGAACATCATACAAGCTGGATAGCAAGTTGCAATCATAACGTGGACAAGTTTGTGTTGTGGGAAGGCAAGAATGTTGTCGATGATAACACAATCATCGAGGGGCAAGGATGGTAATTCTCATCATGAATTTGATTGATATTCTGGAAGAGCCCAGAATGTGGATGATGATCATGACAATTTTGTCGAGAGGCTCCACAAAGAAGCAATCGAACAGCGACTTCTCAAGTAGAAGGACTGATGCATCAAAAGATTATTAGAACTACGGATACAACACCAACTCGGAATCAATCTTGCTGTTCGAGGTGAAACGATAAGACAAGGAAGATCGACGTAAGCTTAGCTCACCATCTAAAGTTGTGCTCCGGGATTAAGGACCAGGTAGTACAGTTAAGGTTTAGCATGATAATGATATAGCCATACAGGCTAGGAATGGCGTGGTCGGGTACAAACTCGTACTTAAAGAAGGTTATCAAGTGTCATTGAACCGTAGTGCAAACTCGGTTCAGTTATCGGTGCCTTTGAGTGTTTAATAACTCAGAGCCCATGAAAAATTGTAATCAGTGAGAATGTAGTACTTGATGAAGAACTCATAAGAAATTATACAGTTCCAAGATAATCTCGAGATACCAGGGGGGTAATACTCGATGACAGATCAAAGTAGAGGTTGGGGTAGAGTATTGCTCTCCAGAAGACGAGTGCTTAAACTTGCATGAGAAATAGTATTTAAAGGAGAACATGGTCGGAACCACGATTGCAAAAGGCCGAATCCCAGATATAAGATGAACTTATAGCAAAGGAATAATTAATTTAAGGGAAGTTTTAATGATAAGATCTACATCGTGTCCATGGGCATGAACACAAAGTTCAAGGTTGACTCCCACTTCTCCAATGCATAACCTTTCATTCACTTCTCACCTTCGAAGAAGTTGTAGTGTTGAAATTTTATCTGGCAAAATACCAGAAGAGTATGACTCGTGAAAACTCTCGAGTTCACACATATTAAGGAAGGCATAAGTTCAACCCATCGGGGCATCGTGGAAACATATACCACAAGCTTCAATAGTGAATCTCACCAGCTCGAAAGCAGATCATGGTCGGCCAAATCAAGGAATATGATTTACCAAAGGCATTATGTATCAGGGAAAGAACTTCCAAAGTGATTAAATATGAAGGACGTTGTCGGATAAAATCCAACAAGGTTTTGATGGTCCATAAAGGATCTGATGTGAGTATCGGCTCACAACTAGAGGAAGAATCAATGCAAAGACATTGGATTATAGAAACAACTGAGTAACTTAGAGCTCAATTGCAAAGGAATTAAGATTTACAAAGCGAAGGATCAGAAGCAGACGCTCTGATCAAGGATGGATAAGTTCAATATACTTAGGGGCACAATCGACGACAATTTGATTAGCGAGAACCAGCTCATGTTTAAAATGACGTCTGAGCCGAAAAGATAATATAAAAGGGGTCAACTGATGATTGCGTGCATTCGCACTCATGTTGAATCAATAGGACCAAAATGACGCTGCCTAAGGATACTAACGAATATTGCCAGACAAGTATTGCAGAGCAATAAGCTACTAAGGATTTTTGGAGGATCGAATAGTATTTCGAAGACCATTGTGAAACACATGAACAACTAGGGGATGAGCGGATACTCGATAAGTGCGAGAATTATCCGTAGGGGTAGTCAGGTGACAAAGAACAGCAAGGTAGTAAGCTCAAAGGATTATCAAAACAACGACGAGTATTTCGGGGTATCTTGTAACAACAAGACCAACTGGGGATGAATGTAAGAATAACAACTGCAAGTAGTTATCCATAAGGGTTGACGGTGGAAGGGAATTGCAAATGCGATGAACACAAGTTCTCGGGTTAACAACAGAGAGTATCTTCAGGGTCTTCATGTGCAGTAGACGATCATCAGTAATAAGGGGATCTCCGGGTGAAAGTGATAACGAGTTCCTAATGTTAGATTTAGCAAAATTCATTTAACCCGAATAGAAGAGAGATCAGAGTCCCAGAGTATAGACAAGGAGTAAAAGATCCTAATACCACCCAATGGCGACGTGGGCCCGTAAGCCGCACATCCATGTTAGTAAAAGTTTTTCGATGACTAGACTCGACTTCGGCCAAGGAGTGTGGAAGGGGGATTCCTACAGGCAGTCGGCTCTGATACCAACTTGTGACGCCCCCGATTCAATCGTACACTAATCATGCACGCAAATGTGTACGATCAAGATCAGGGACTCACGGGAAGATATCACAACACAACTCTACAAATAAAATAAGTCATACAAGCATCATAATACAAGCCAGGGGCCTTGAGGGCTCGAATACAGGTGCTCGATCATAGACGAGTCAGCGGAAGCAACAATATCTGAGTACAGACATAAGTTAAACAAGGTTTCCATAAGATGGCTAGCACAAACTGGGATACAGATCGAACGAGGCGCATGCCTCCTGCCTGGGATCCTCCTAACTACTCCTGGTCGTCGTCAGCGGGCTGCACGTAGTAGTAGGCACCTCCAGTGTAGTAGGAGTCGTCGTCGACGGTGGCGTCTGGATCCGGGGCTCCATCGTCTGATTGCAGCAATCGGGTAGAGAGATGGGGAAAAGGGGAAACAAAGCAACCGTGAGTACTCATCCAAAGTACTCGCAAGCAAGGAGCTACACTACATATGCATGGATATATGTGTAAGGGGCCATATCAGTGGACTGAACTGCAGAATGCCAGAGTGAGAGGGGGATATCTAATCCTGTCGAAGACTACGCTTCTGGCAGCCTCCGTCCTGCAGCATATAGAAGAGAGTAGACTGAAGTCCTCCAAGTAGCATCGCATAGCATAATCCTACCCGGCAATCCCCTCCTCGATGCCCTGTTGGAGAGCAATCACCGGGTTGTATCTGGCACTTGGAAGGGTGTGTTTTATTAAGTATCCGGTTCTAGTTGTCATAAGGTCAAGGTACAACTCCGGGTCGTCCTTTTACCGAGGGACACGGCTATTCGAATAGATAAACTTCCCTGCAGGGGTGCACCACATAGCCCAACACGCTTGATCCCATTTGGCCGGACACACTTTCCTGGGTCATGCCCGGCCTCGGAAGATCAACACGTCGCAGCCCCACCTAGGCACAACAGAGAGGTCAGCACGTCGGTCTAAACCTAAGCGCGCAGGGGTCTAGGCCCATCGCCCTGAGCACACCTGCATGTTGTGAACGCGGCTGGAAGCAGAACTAGCCCCCTTAATACAAGAGCAGGCTTATGTTCCAATCCGGCGCGTGCCACTCAGTCGCTGACGTCACGAAGGCTTCGGCTGATACCATGACGTCGGGATACCCATAACTACTCCCGCGTAGATGGTTAGTGCGTATAGACCAAATGGCCCGACTCAGATCAAATACCCAGATCTCGTTAAGCGTGTTAAGTAACAGTCGGGGGCCGTCGGCTAGGCCCACCTCTCTCCTAGGTGGTCTGAACCTGCCCTGTCGCTCCGCCACAAAGTAACAGTCGGGGGCCGTCGGGAACCCAGGCCCACCACTACCTAGGTGGAACCACCTGCCCCTTCAGCCCCCATCCCCGAACAGTATCATAGGTAATGTAACAGTATAAAGTATATAGTATATGCCCGTGATCACCTCCCGAAGTGATCACGGCCCAGTAGTATAGCATGGCAGACGGACAAGAGTGTAGGGCCACTGATGGAACACTAGCATCCTATACTAAGCAGTAGGATAGCAGGTAAAGGTAACAACGGTAGTAGCAAGGACAGGCTATGCAGCAGTATAGGATTAACTGAAAGCAGTAACATGCTACACTACTCTAATGCAAGCAGTATAGAGAAGAATAGGCGATATCTGGTGGTCAAGGGGGGGGCTTGCCTGGTTGCTCAGACAAGGAGGGGTCGTCAACACCGTAGTCGAACTGGGGGGTCACCGGCAGCCTCGGGGTCTACCGGAAAGAAGTAACGAAGGGGAACACAATAAATAACAGAGCAATCAAAGCATCACAAAACATAACGAGGCAATACGCGGTGCTAGGTATGCCCTAACGCGGTAGGAGGTGATACCGACGAAGGGGGAAAACATCCGGGAAAGTATCCCCGGTGTTTCGCGTTTTCAGACAGATGAACCGGAGGGGGAAAGTTGTGTGTTTGCTATGCTAGTGATGTGTGGCGGACGAACGGGCTGCGTATCCGGGTTCATCTCGTCGTTCTGAGCAACTTTCATGTAGAAAGTAATTTCATCTGAGCTACGGTTTATTTTATATTAAATTTTAGAGATTTAAATCATTTTTAGAATTTATTTAATTACTTTAATGCAACATTATCCAGAACAGGGTTTGCTGACGTCAGCATGACATCAGCAGTCAACAGAGGTTGACTGGGTCGCTGACGTGTGGGTCCCGCATGTCATTGACTGTTTAATAACAGGTTTAATTAAACAGAGTTAATAAGGTTAGTTAGTTAACTAGGTTAACTAAACATAATTAAATAAGTTAATTAATGTAGTTAATTAATTAATTAATCAATATTTTTATTTCTTATAATCATTTTTTTAAAACATTTTTTTATTTTCGTTCTCAGGGCGTGGGCCCCGGCTGTCATTGGGCCAGGGGGGCCAAACGGGCATACGGGCAGGCGGGTGCGGGTAAAGCCACAGCCCTGCCCGATAACAACGGGCGGCCGGAATGGGCTCGTGGGCGTCGGTGCGGCGTTAGCGCTGGCGCCGGAGGTGGCCGGTGCGGCGCAAGGTCCGCGGAGCAGGCGCGATGAAGCCAGAGCGGGGGGCTGCGAGACGACGCCGGACCGCGACCGGATCGAACTCACGGTGGCGGGAGTGAGCAGAGGCAGCAATAGAGCGGGCGCGGACGCAGCGAGCGAGGCCAGGCGCAGATGGTCGAGGCGAGGCCACGCGCGGGAGTGCGCGAGCGCGGCGCTGGGTGAGCGCGGGGAGGCGAGATCGCGGGCGGGCAGAGGTGGCCGCGGACAACGGCGGAGCGCTCGCGGGGGCCGGCCGGATGGCGTGTGGGCGCGGCCCGTGGCGACGCGCGTGTGCAGCGCAGGGGTACGGCGAGCGGCGTGGTGAACGCGGGAAAAGAGGAGGGGGTGGCTCACAGCGTTGCAGGGGTTCAAGGGGTCGGCGAGGCGTGAGGTAGCGACGCGGGGAGGGGACGAGGAGGCCACAACGAGGTCGAGGTCGGCAGGCCAGCTCCGGCGAGGACGCGAGCGACGCGGGCTTCGTGCGGCGTCGGTGGTAGAGGCGTGCGGCAGGGGCGGCGTCCTACTGGCGGTCGCCGGAGACATCGGGAGGCGGGGCACTCCAGGCGGCGGCGATGGGCGCCCGATCCCAATTGGATCGGGCGAGAGGGAGAGACGAGGGAATGGGGGGAGTGGGTGCGGTCGTGGGGAGTCAGGTGGGGGAGTGCGGTTAGGGTTTGGGGGAAGTGGGAGAGGCCTATGTAGGCTAGAGGCATGGGCCGGCCTGGTCAGTTGGTTGGCCAGCTGGGCCGGTTGGCCCAGTGGGGGGGGAGGGGTGGTTTCCTTTTGTTCTTCTTTTTTTTATTTCCTGTTTTGTTCTTTTCCTTTTAGTTATTCTTTGGTCTGTTTTTATCTTACTTTAGTTCTATTATTATGAATCCATGTCCTAAGATAGAATTTCAATTTGGTACACTGTCACAAAAAGTTTGGTGCACTAATAGAATACTTTGCATATTTTTATTATTTAAAAGGCATTTAAATATATTTTTAGCTGCTATTTTATTTACCTTTGAGCATTTAAACATTTTATAAAAATGTGGTTTCATCACCATAATTACCTATGCATTATATGTCACCTCTCGAACATTTTAGTTTTAACTTTTGAAACCCTTGTTGTTTGCCTTTAAGTTTAAATTTGAATTTGAACCGTTTTGAACTAACACAAGATTAACAACAGTAACCGAGGTGACGTGGCTTCATTAGCAGGGGTTTACTGTAGCTTAATTACCCGGGCGTCACAGAAGGAAAGAGGGGGGATGCGCCCCCTCCCCTTGTCCAATTCAGATTGGGGCAAGGGGTGCGCGCCGGCCTACCTCCTCTCCTCCACTATGGCCCATTAGGCCCAATAACTTTCCCGGGGGGTTCCGATAACCTCCAGGTACTCCGATAAATCCCCGAACATTATCGGAACCATTCCAATGTCCGTATATAACCTTCCAATATATCAATCTTTACCTCTCGACCATTTCGAAACTCCTCGTCATGTCCGTGATCTCATCCGGGACTCCGAACAAACTTCGGTCATCAAATCACATAACTCATAATACAAATCATCATCAAACGTTAAGCGTGCGGACCCTATGAGTTCGAGAACTGTGTAGGCATGACCGAGACACATCTCCAGTCAATAACCAATAGCGGAACCTGGATGCTCATATTGGCTCCTACATATTCTACAAAGATCTTTATCGGTCAAACCGCATAACAACATACGTCATTCCCTTTGTCACCGGTATGTTAATTGCTTGAGATTCGATCATCGGTGTCATCATACCTAGTTCAATCTCGTCATTGGCAAGTCTCTTTACTCGTTTTGTAATGCATCATCCCATAACTAACTCATTAGTCAGATTGCTTGCAAGGCTTATAGTGATGTGCATTACTGAGAGGGCCCAGAGATACCTCTCTGATACACGGAGTGACAAATCCTAATCTTGATCTATGCCAACTCAACAAACACCTTCGGAGACAACTGTAGAGCATCTTTATAATCACACACTTACATTGTGACATTTGATAGCACACAAAGTGTTCATCCGGTATTCGGGAGTTGCATAATCTCATAGGGAGAGGAATATGTATAAGTCATGAAGAAAGCAATAGCACTAAAACTAAACAATCATAATGCTAAGCTAACGGAGGGTCTTGTCCATCACATCATTCTCGGATCCCGTTCATCAAATGACAACACATGTCTATGGTCAGGAAACTTAACCATCTTTGATTAATGAGCTAGTCAACTAGAGGCATACTAGGGACACTTTGTTTGTCTATGTATTCACACATGTACTAAGATTCCGGTTAATACAATTCTAGCATGAATAATAAACATTTATCATGATATAAGGAAATATAAATAACAACTTTATTATTGCCTCAAGGGCATATTTCCTTCAGTCTCCCACTTGAACTAGAGTCAATAATCTAGATTAGATAGTAATGATTCTAACACCCATGGAGTCTTGGTGCTGATCATGGTTTGCTCATGGAAGAGGCTTAGTCAACGGGTCTGGAACATTCAGATCCGTATGTATTTTGCAAATATCTATGTCTCCCTCCTTGACTTGATCGCGGATGGAATTGAAGTGTCTCTTGATGTGTTTGGTTCTCTTGTCAAATCTGGATTCCTTCAGCAAGGCAATTGCTCAAGTATTGTCACAAAAGATTTTCATTGGACCTGATGCACTAGGTATTACACCTAGATCGGATATTAACTCCTCCATCAAGACTCCTTCATTTGATGCTTCCGAAGCAGCTATGTACTCCGCTTCACACATGGATCCCGCCACGACGCTCTGCTTGGAACTACACCAACTGACAGCTCCACCATTTGATATAAATACGTATCCGATTTGCGACTTAGAGTCATCCGGATCAGTGTCAAAGCTTGCATCGACGTGACCATTTACGACGAGCTCTTTGTCACCTCCATAAATGAGAAACATATCCTTAGTCCTTTTCAGGTATTCCAGGATGTTCTTGACCGTTGTCCAGTGATCCACTCCTGGATTACTTTGGTACCTCCCTTCTAAACTTATAGCAAGGCACACATCAGGTCTGGTACACAGCATTGCATACATGATAGAACCTATGGCTGAAGCATAGGAAATGACTTTCATTTTCTCTCTATCTTCTGAAGTGGCCGGGCATTGAGTTTGACTCAATTTCACACCTTGTAACACAGGCAAGAACCCTTTTTTTGACTGATCCATTTTGAACTTCTTCAAAACTTTGTCAAGATATGTGCTTTGTGAAAGTCCAATTAAGCGTATTGATCTATCTCTATAGATCTTGATGCCCAATATATAAGCAGCTTCACTGAGGTCTTCCATTGAAAAATTCTTATTCAAGTATCCTTTTATGCTATCCAGAAATTCTGTATTATTTCCAATCAACAATATGTCATCCACATATAATATTAGAAATGCTACAAAGCTCTGACTCACTTTCTTGTAAATACAGGCTTCTCCAAAAGTCTGTATAAAACCATATGCTTTGATCACACTATCAAAGCGTATATTCCAACTGCGAGAGGCTTGTACCAGTCCATAAATGGATCGTTGGAGCTTGCACACTTTGTTAGCACCTTTAGGATCGACAAAACCTTCTGGTTGCATCGTATACTCATATACAACTCTTCTTTAAGATATCCATTAAGGAATGCAGTTTTGACATCCATTTGCCAAATTTCACAATAATAAAATGTTGCATGCTAACATGATTCAGACAGACTTAAACATCGCTACGGGTGAGAAGGTCTCATCGTAGTCAACTCCTTGAACTTGTCTAAAACCTTTCGCAACAAGTCGAGCTTTGTAGACAGTAACATTACTGTCAGCGTCAGTCTTCTTCTTGAAGATCCATTTATTCTCTATGGCTTGCCGATCATCAGGCAAGTCAACCAAAGTCCATACTTTGTTCTCATACATGGATCCCATCTCAGATTTCATGGCCTCAAGCCATTTCACGGAATCTGGGCTCATCATCGCTTCATTATAGTTCGTAGGTTCATCATGGTCAAGTAACATGACCTCCATAACAGGATTACTGTACCACTCTGGTGCGAACCGTACTCTGGTTGACCTACGAGGTTCGGTAGTAACTTGATCTGAAGTTTCATGATCATCATCATTGGCTTCCTCACTAATTGGTGTAGGAATCATTGGAACTAATTTTTGTGATGAACTACTTCCCAATTCGGGAGAAGGTACAACTACCTCGTCAAGTTCTACTTTCCTCGCACTCACTTCTTTCGAGAGAAACTCCTTCTCTATGAAGGATCCATTCTTAGCAATGAATATGTTGCCTTCGGATCTGTGATGGAAGGTGTACCCAATAGTCTCTTTTGGGTATCCTATGAAGACAGATTTCTCCTATTTGGGCTCGAGCTTATCAGGTTGAATCTTTTTCACATAAGCACCGCAGCCCCAAACTTTAAGAAACGACAGCTTAGGTTTGTTGCCAAACCATAGTTCATATGGTGTCATCTCAACGGATTTAGATGGTGCCCTATTTAACGTGAATGCAGTCGTCTCTAAAGCATAACCCCAAAACGATAGTGGTAAATCAGTAAGAGACATCATAGATCACACCATATCTAATAAAGTATGGTTACGACGTTCGAACACACCATTACGCTGTGGTGTTCCAGGTGGCGTGAGTTGCGAAACTATTCCACATTGTTTCAAATGAAGACCAAACTCATAACTCAAATATTCACCTCCACGATCAGATCGTAGAAACTTTTTTTCTTGTTATGATGATTTTCCACTTCACTCTGAAATTCTTTGAACTTTTCAAATGTTTCAGACTTATATTTCATCAAGTAGATATACCCATATCTGCTCAAATCATCTGTGAAGGTCAGAAAATAATGATACTCACCGTGAGCCTCAACACTCATCGGACCGCATACATCAATATGTATTATTTCGAACAAGTCAGTTGCTCGCTCCATTGTTCCGAACAACGGAGTATTAGTCATCTTGCCCATGAGGCATGGTTTGCAAGCATCAAGTGATTCATAATCAAGTGATTCCAAAAGCCCATCAGCATGGAGTTTCTTCATGCGCTTTACACCAATATGACCTAAACGGCAGTGCCACAAATAAGTTGCACTATCATTATTAACTTTGCATCTTTTGGCTTCAATATTATGAATATGTGTATCACTACAATTGAGATTCAACAAAAATAGACCACTCATCAAGGGTGCATGACCATAAAAGATATTACTCATATAAATAGAACAACCATTATTCTCTGATTTAAATGAATAACCGTCTCGCATCAAACAAGATCCAGATATAATGTTCATGCTCAACGTTGGCATCAAATAATAATTATTCAAGTCTAAAACTAATCCCGACGGTAGATGTAGAGGCAGCGTGCTGACGGCGGTCACATCAACCTTGGAACCATTTCCCACGTGCATCGTCACCTCGTCCTTAGCCGATCTTCGTTTAATCCATAGCCCCTGTTTCAAGTTGCAAATATGAGCAACAGAACCAGTATAAAATACCCAGGCGCTACTACGAGCATTAGTAAGGTACACATCGATAACATGTATATCAAATATACCTTTCACTTTGCCATCCTTCTTATCCACCAAATACTTGGGGCAATTCCGCTTCCAGTGACCAGTCCATTTGCAGTAGAAGCACTCAGTTTCAAGCTTAGGTCCAGACTTGGGCTTCTTCACTTGAGCAGCAACTTGCTTGCCGTTATTCTTGAAGTTCCCCTTCTTCCCTTTGTCCTTTTTCATGAAACTAGTGGTCTTGTTAACCATCAGCACTTGATGCTCCTTCTTGATTTCTACCTCCGCAGATTTTAGCATCGTGAAGATCTCGGGAATTGTCTTATCCATCCCTTGCATATTATAGTTCATCACGAAGCTTTTATAGCTTGGTGGCAGTGATTGAAGAACTCTGTCAATGACACTATCATCAGGAAGATTAACTCCCAGTTGAGTCAAGTGGTTGTGGTACCCAGACATTCTGAGTATATGTTCACTGACAGAACTATTCTCCTCCATGTTGCAGTTATAGAACTTATTGGAGACTTCATATCTCTCAGTTCGGGCATTTGCTTGAAATATTAACTTCAACTCTTGGAACATCTCATATGCTCCATGACGTTCAAAACGTCTTTGAAGTCCCGATTCTAAGCCGTAAAGCATGGTACACTGAACTATCGAGTAGTTATCAGCTTTGCTCTGCCAGACGTTCATAACGTCCAGAGTTGCTTATGCAGCGGATCTTGCACCTAGCGGTGCTTCCAGGATGTAATTCTTCTGTGTAGCAATGAGGATAATCCTCAAGTTACGGACCCAGTCCGTGTAGTTGCTACCATCATATTTCAACTTAGCTTTCTCTGGGAACGCATTAAAATTCAAGGGAACGGTAGCACGGGCCATTGATCTACAACAACATAGATATGCAAAAAAACTATCAGGTACTAAGTTCATGATAAATTAAAGTTCAATTAATCATATTACTTAACAACTCCCACTTAGATAGACATCCCTCTAGTCATCTAAATGATCACGTGATCCATATCAACTAAACCATGTCCGATCATCACGTGAGATGGAGTAGTTTTCAATGGTCAACATCACTATGTTGATCATATCTACTATATGATTCACGTTCGACCTTTCGGTCTCAGTGTTCCGATGCCATATCTGCATATGCTAGGCTCGTCAAGTTTAACCCGAGTATTCTGCATGTGCAAAACTGGCTTGCACCCATTGTATGTGAACGTAGAGCTTATCACACCCGATCATCACGTGGTGTCTCGGCACGATGAACTGTAGCAACGGTGCATACTCAGGGAGAACACTTATACCTTGAAATTTAGTGAGGGATCATCTTATAATGCTACCGCCGTACTAACGAAAATAAGATGCATAAAGGATAAACTTCACATGCAATCAAAATATGTGACATGATATGGCCATCATCATCTTGTGCCTTTGATCTCCATCTCCAAAGCACCGTCATGATCTCCATCATCACCGGCTTGACACCTTGATCTCCATCATAGCATCATTGTCGTCTCGCCAACTATTGCTTCCACGACTATCGCTACCGCTTAGTGATAAAGTAAATTAATCACATGGTGATTGCATTAAATACAATAAAGTGACAACCATAAGGCTCCCGCCAGTTGCCGATAACTTCTACAAAACATGATCATCTCATACAACAATTTATATATCATCACGTCTTGACCATATCACATCACAACATGCCCTGCAAAAACAAGTTAGGTGTCCTCTACTTTATTGTTGCAAGTTTTACGTGGCTGCTACGGGCTTCTAGCAAGAACCGTTCTTACCTACGCATCAAAACCAGAATGATTTTTCATCAAGTGTGCTGTTTTAACCTTCAACAAGGACCGGCCATAGTCAAACTCGATTCAACTAAAGTTGGAGAAACAGACACCCGCCAGCCACCTGTGTGCGAAGCACGTCGGTAGAACCAGTCTCATGAACACGGTCATGTAATGTCAGTCCGGGCCGCTTCATCCAACAATACCGCCGAATCAAAGTAGGACGTTGGTGGTAAGTAGTATGACTATTATCGCCCACAACTCATTGTGTTCTACTCGTGCATATAACATCTACGCATAGACCTGGCTTGGATGCCACTGTTGGGGAACGTAGTATTTCAAAATTTTCCAATGATCACGCAAGATCTATCTAGGAGATGCATAGCAACAAGACGGGAGAGTGTGGCCACGTACCCTCGTAGACCGAAAGCAGAAGCTTTTAGTAACGTAGTTGATGTAGTCGAACGTCTTCACGATCCAACCGATCCAAGTACTGAACGTACGACACCTCCGTGTTCAGCGCACGTTCAACACGATGACGTCCCTTGAGCTCTTGATCCAGTAGAGGGATGAGGGAGAGTTTGGTCAGCACGATGGTGATGATGAAGTTACGGGCGCAGGGCTTCCCCTAAGCACTACGATGATATGACCGAGGTGTTAAACTGTGGAGGGGGCACCGCACACGGCTAAGAGATTGCCAGTTGTGCTTTTGGGGTGCCCCCTGCCCATGTATGTAAAGGAGGTGGAAGGAGGAGGCCGACCAAGGAGGAGGCGCGCCAAGGGGGGGGAGTCCTACTAGGACTCCAAACCTAGTAGGATTCGCCCCCCTTTCCTTCCAACGGAGAGGGGGAAAGGGGAAATGAGGGAGAGGGAGAAGGAAAGAGGGGGCCGCGCCCCCTACCCTTGTCCAATTCATATTGGGGCAAGGGGGCGCGCCCCACCTCCTGTGGCCTGCCTCCTCTCCTCCACTATGGCCCATTAGGCCCAATAACATTCCGGGGGGGGGGGGTCCGATAACCTCCCGGTACTCCAACAAATCCTCGAACCTTATCGGAACCATTCCAATGTCCGTATATAACCTTCGAATATATCAATCTTTACCTCTCGACCATTTTGAGACTCCTCGTCATGTCTGTGAACTCATCCGGGACTCTGAACAAACTTCGGTCATCAAATCACATAACTTATAATACAAATCGTCATCAAACGTTAAGCGTGCGGACCCTATGGGTTCGAGAACTATGTATACATGACCGAGACACATATCTGATCAATAACCAATAGCGGAACCTGAATGCTCATATTGGCTCCTACATATTCTACGAAGATCTTTATCAGTCAAACCGCATAACAACATACGTCATTCCCTTTGTCATCGGTATGTTACTTGCCCAAGATTCGATCATCGGTATCATCATACCTAGTTCAATCTCATTACTGGCAAGTCTCTTTACTCGTTATGTAATGCGTCATCCCGTAACTACCTCATTAGTCACATTGCTTGCAAGGCTTATAGTGATGTGCATTACCGAGAGGGCCCAGAGATACCTCTCTGATACACGGAGTGACAAATCCTAATCTTGATCTATGCCAACTCAACAAACACCTTTGGAGACAACTGTAGAGCATCTTTATAATCATCCAGTTACGTTGTGACGTTTGATAGCACACAAAGTGTTCCTCCGGTATTCGGGAGTTGCATAATCTCATAGGGAGAGGAATATGTATAAGTCATGAAGAAAGCAATAACAATAAAACTAAATGATCATAATGCTTAGATAACGGATGGGTCTTGTCCATCACATCATTCTCTAATGATGTGATCCCGTTCATCAAATGACAACACATGTCTATGGTTAGGAAACTTAACCATCTTTGATTAACGAGCTAGTCAAGTAGAGGTATGATACGTCCATTTTGCATCATGTTTTCTTACTGTTATTTATAATGTTTTTATCCATAATAAGGCTTTTTGGAGTAATTCTAATGCCTTTTCTCTCATAATTTGCAAGGAACACACCAAGAGGGGGAATTCCGGCAGCTGGAAATCTGGACCTGGAAAAGCTACATGAGGCCACCTATTCTGCACAACTCCAAATGAGCCGAAACTTTAGGGAGAATTTTTATGGATTATTTGAGGAATATTGGAGCGAATAAACACCACACGGGGGCCACCAGGTGGGCACAACCCACCTGGGCGCGCCAGGCCCCCCAGGCGCGCCCTGGTGGGTTGTGGCCTCCTCGACCCACCTTCGGTGCCCATCTTCTGGTATATAAGTCATTTTGACCTAGAAAAAATAAGGAGGAGGCTTTCGGGACGGAGTGCCGCCGCCTCGAATCGTAACTTGGGCAGTAGCACTTTTTCCCTCCGGCGAAGCGATTCCGCCGGGGGAACTTCCCTCCTGGAGGGGGAAATCATCGTCATCATCGCCACCAACAACTCTCCTATCTTGGGGAGGGCAATCTCCATCAACATCTTCAACAGCACCATCTCATCTCAAACCCTAGTTCATCTCTCGTGTTCAATCTTGTTACCGAAACTATAGATTGGTGCTTGTAGGTGACTAGTAGTGTTGATTACATCTTGTAGTTCATTACTATATGGTTTATTTGGTGGAAGATTATATGTTCAGATCCATTATGCGATTTAATACTCCTCTGAAAATGAACATGTTTATCATTTGTGAGTGGTTACTTTTGTTCTTGAGGTCACGAGAGAAATCATGTTGCAAGTAATCATGTGAACTTGATATGTGTTTGATATTTTGATAGTATGTATGTTGTTATTCCCTTAGTGGTGTCATGTGAACGTTGATACGTCTCCGTCGTATCTATAATTTTTTATTGTTCCATGCCAATATTCTACAACTTTTACATACTTTTGGCAACTTTTTATACTATTTTTGGGACTAACATATTGATCCAGTGCCACTTTGTGTTTGTTGCCTGTTTTTTGTTTTGCAGAAAATCCATATCAAACGGAGTCCAAACGGGATAAAACCTGACGGAGATTTTTTTTGGAACATATCTGAATTTTGGGAAGTGGAATCAACGCGAGTGAAAGCACATGTGCTCCCCAGGTGGTTTTGGTAATTAATGTCAACACATCTCTTGTTTGACTAACACTTTTATCTAGTATGTTTCAGATAAGTTCAACAATGGAGTGGCATGGACTAAAGGTTGTGGGAACTCCTTCAAGATGCTAAGGACAAAGGATTGGCTCAAGCTCAAAAGCTCAAGACTCTTCATTTTACATTTTAGTGATCCAAGATCAAATTGAGTCCATAGGAAAAGCCAATACTATCAAGGAGGGATGAGGTGTTGCTTAATGAGCCTTTTGCTTCATGTGCTTAATGATATGCTCCAAAATCCTCAGCTACTTTCCCATATCTACAAATGACCTAAACCCTAAGCCAAACTCGGACCTACCGATTCTTTCTATCCGGCGCCACCGAGTTTCACATGTCATAAGCCACTACCAAACCCTAGCAAATCGGTTCTACCGATAGGGATCTCGGTCTCACCGAGATGGGATTGTAATCTCTCTGTGTATGTCCATTATCAAAATCGGTCTCACCGAGTTTGAGCAATCGGTACTATTTACTGAGGTAGATTGCCTAGTGTTTCGTCGAGATAATCATAAGATGGTCTTTACCGGTATACGTAGAGGTGATCTTTACATTGTCGATTTCTCTAAAAAGGCACAACCTAAAACTTGCTTTATCGCTAAGTCCTCAAAAGGTTGGTTGTGGCATAGACGACTAGGTCATGTTGGCATGAGAAACCTTGACAAGCTTGTTAAAGGAAATCATATCCTTGGAGTTAACGATGTTATATTTGATAAGGATAGACTCTGCAGCGCTTGTCAAGCAGGTAAACAGGTTGGAGGAAGGCATCCCGTGAAGAACATCATGACCACAAGGAGGCCACTCGAGCTACTTCATATGGATCTTTTTGGTCCCAACGCCTACAAGAGTCTTGGTGGAAATTCTTTTGGTCTTGTTGTAGTTGATGACTTTTCAAGATTTACGTGGGTGTTCTTTCTTGATGATAAATCGCAGGTCCAAAAGATCTTCAAAAACTTCGCTAAGAAGGCCCAAAATCAGTTTCACGTGAAGATCAAGAAGGTTCGGAGTGACAATGGAACGGAGTTCAAGAACGCAAATGTGGACACCTTTCTTGACGAAGAAGGGATTTCACACGAGTTCTCGGCCACGTACACACCTCAACAAAATGGAGTTGTTGAGAGGAAGAACCGGACGCTCATCGAAATGGCGAGAACGATGCTTGATGAGTACAAGACGCCGAAGCACTTTTGGGCAGAAGCAGTTGAGACAGCTTGTCATGCAACAAATCGCTTGTATCTTCACAAGCTACTCGGCAAGACGGCATACGAGCTCCTCACCAGTAACAAACCACAAGTTGGATACTTTCGAGTATTCGGCTCAAAGTGCT
Source organism: Aegilops umbellulata (assembly GCA_032464435.1). Lineage (NCBI taxonomy): Eukaryota > Viridiplantae > Streptophyta > Magnoliopsida > Poales > Poaceae > Aegilops > Aegilops umbellulata. Next base: position 235,972,734 of record CP136055.1, on the reverse strand, counting down.
ACATTCTTGATAAGCATCGTCGTTCAAAGTTTGCTCCTAAATCTCATGAAGGTTTCCTACTTGGTTATGGCTCAAACTCTCACACTTACCGTGTCTACAACAATTTCACCCGAAAGGTTGAAGAGACGGTAGATGTGAAGTTTGATGAATCTAACGGCTCGCAAGTAGAGCAATTGCCAATTGATGTAGGAGACAAAGACCCTTCAGAAGCAATCCAAGACTTGTCCATTGGCAAAGTTCGTCCAACGGAGGTGAAGGAGAGTACTTCATCGGTCCAAGTGGAAGCTTCTACTTCACGACAAGGTGAACCAAGATTCGACACGGAAGCATCCACAAGTGGGACACACCAAGATGAAGAAGACGAGGAAATGCATCAATACGGACCTCAACAACCTCCTTCTCCACCACGACAAGAGAACGACAACGTCAACAATAAAGAAGGCCAAGAAGAAGAACAAGATGAAGAAGATGTTCAAAGAAGTCCCAAGCAAAAGCTTTCATGAGTTCGAGCAAGAATCGCCAAAGATCATCCCGTCGAGCAAATCTACAATGATATTCAAACCGGGAGAATTACTCGCTCAAAAACTCGTTTAGCTAACTTTTGTGAAAACTATTCATTCATCTCTAGCATTGAACCTATGAAGGTTGAAGAAGCATTGGAAGACCCGGACTGGATAAACGCTATGCATGAAGAGCTACACAACTTTGAGAGAAACCAAGTTTGGACATTGGTTGAGAAGCCCGACAACAACCACAACATCATTGGTACCAAATGGGTGTTTCGCAACAAGCAAGATGAAGATGGACAAGTGGTTCGCAACAAAGCACATCTCGTCGCCCAAGGGTACACACAAGTCGAAGGTATGGACTATGGTGAGACATATGCTCATGTTGCTAGACTTGAGTCCATTCGCATCTTACTTGCCTATGCTAATCACCATAATATCACCTTGTACCAAATGGACATTAAAAGTGCTTTTCTAAATGGTGAAATAGAGGAGGAAGTTTATGTCAAACAACCTCCCGGCTTTGTCAATCCTAAGAAACCAAATCATGTTTACAAACTTCACAAAGCCCTTTATGGTCTTAAACAAGCTCCTAGAGCATGGTATAAATGCTTGACCAAGTTTCTTATTGCAAGTGGTTTTGAAATTGGAAAAATTGATTCCACACTTTTTACTAAAAGAGTTAATGGAGAACTATTTGTATGCCAAATTTATGTCAATGATATCATATTTGGTTCAACTAACCCTCTTTTTAGTGAAAAGTTTGGAAAGCTAATGTCAAAGAAGTTTGAGATGTCTATGATGAGTGAACTCAAATTCTTTCTCGACTTGCAAATCAAGCAAACTAAGGAAGGTACATTTGTCTCTCAAACGAAGTACACCAAAGACTTATTCAAGAAGTTCAATATGCAAGAATGCAAAGGTATGCCTACACTCATGCCTACTAGTGGACATAATGATTTGACCAAAGATGGTGAACCGGTTGATCAAAAGGTTTATCGCTCTATGATTGGATCATTGCTATACCTATGTGCTTCACGTCCCGACATTATGCTAAGTGTGTGCATGTGTGCACGATATCAAACTGCTCCTAAAGAATGTCATCTTAAGGCTGTGAAAAGGATAGTGAGATACTTAATTCATACACCAAATTTTGGCATTTGGTATCCTAAGAGGTCCTCTTTTGATCTTGTTGGCTATTCCGACTCGGATTATGCCGGAGACAAGGTTGATAGAAAGTCCACTTCGGGTACTTGTCAATTTCTTGGTAGATCTTGTGTCTTGGTCTTCCAAGAAACAAAACTCGGTATCCTTATCAACCGCCAAAGCGGAATACATTGCCGCTGGTTCATGTTGTGCTCAATTACTTTGGATGACCCAAACCCTTAAACATTATGGGATCTATGTGAAACATGTTCCATTGCTTTGTGACAATGAAAGTGCTCTCAAAATTGGTCATAATCCTGTACAACATTCTCGAACTAAGCATATTGAAGTTCGTCATCATTTCATTCGAGATCATGTTGCTAAGGGTGATATTGATCTTAAACATGTTCGCACTGATAAGCAATTAGCGGATATATTCACTAAACCACTTGATGAGAAAGTGTTTTGCAGATTGAGAGGAGAATTGAACATCATTGATGCTTCAAACTTGGAGTAGGAACTCCATTTGATACATGCAAGACATGAGCTTATGACTAATCCATGATATATCTCTTACGATGACTATCTTATGTCTTGGATATATTTGTACCTTGTATGTTATCTAACCCGTGTAGGTACTTGGTTGAATCTAAGTCTATGAGATTGCAACTCACTCACATCTTGAGCAATCTCTACATCACCGAGTCTCTACACAACGGTGGTTGACGACAAGGAAGCACACAACCATTCAAACATATCCTCTGACAAATTCTATGTTGAGCTTCATGATTGTCATTTTTGGATATACAAGTGCTCTTCCTTGCAAGAACTAACCCATGTAGGTAGATGAACTCAAATTCCAAGTGGTGCTCCCAACTCGTGATGAGCTACATCAACTTTGAGCACCCACACAAGTTCAACTACATGAGCAAGATCCACACCACCAGCCAAGGTATGATATTCCATCTTAGAAGAAGCTTTAATCCAAGTCATGAGTCAAAGCAACTCAACAAGATGTGAATACATCAAGATGCTTAAACGAAAAATGGTAACCTCATTTTGAGCTTAAACGATGAGTATGACCTATGATCAAGTGTTCTCACTTGACTCCTAAGTCGATATACTCTAACATAGGTGACTATGTCACCGCCCAATTCTAGATGAAGTTCTCTTGTGTTCTTTTTAGTGTTATTGCATTTGTCCCTTGCATATTTGTTTCCCTCTTTTTTTTAAAAAAACCGTCATCTAGAACTTTCATTCTTTTCTGTTTTTCTTTGTTTTGCATATTCTGCATCAAATTCCTTGCAAATCCTTCAGTTAATTCATTGCAAATCTTTGTGAAGATCTTATTTGACTAGTGAGCTGAGGTGACAAGTGTTTTTCTCTGTGATGAACTCGGCTCCACCGAGTTGTAGTTTTCGGTCCAACCGAATCCTTTCGGTACCACCGACACATGCCACTCGGTGCCACCGATTTCACAACAGGAAAAATAGTTTGCCACTTGTTCTATATTTCTTCTGATCCAGCTCCACTCAATGAATCTTGTCCTCTACAAGCATCACAGTTTTATCCATTACTTTGTGCTGAGTCTCAAGGACCAAACCCATTCGACAGATTCCAGAAAGCCCTTCTTGGAAATTGATGTCAAAGGGGGGGGGAGAGAGAGATCACATCAAAGCTTATCACCTACAAAGGAGGAAGTATTAAGGGGGAGAAAGAGATATCCAGGGGGAGAGAATACTCAAGGATCCCAGATGCTTGATTTTCAAGAGGAGAGATGCCACATGTCTTTTTGGGGGAAAGACATGTTCATATGTGCTTATATACATTAAGTTCTATCCACTTATATCTTTCAGCTCTGATTTTCTGTTTCCTATCTTCTCCCAATATCTCATATCAGATTCAGGGGGAGCAAGACATTTAAGGGAAAGAAATCACTCAAAATTCATTGCACATCTTTATTCTTGGGGACATGTCTAATCCAATGTGGTACCCTGTACTCACTCTCTACATGTCATCCCAGTCTTGGTATTCTTGTGGTTTCTTTTGGTTTGCTCTGGCTAGTGGATGTACCTGTGTTATCTAACCTTGTTTGTGCAGGTTCATTCCATCCTAAGCCAACTCAAGAGTACAAGGTAAGTATATGCATCAAAATCATGAGTATGAGAAATTCTTGCTTATGTACATACTGTTTGCAAGAATGACTCATAAGCATGAAGGTATTTTCTTTAATAATCTTTTGCTCTGATGCATATGGCCAAGATACATGTAACACATTGCCTACTCTATCATGATTATGCTCTCACATGCTTCTATATTTTATATTCACATGAATGCATACATGTAGGGGGAGCCTATGATTGTTACATGTTCTCCCAAAGCTTTACTTGCTATTCTTTGTATCTTTATCTAAAGCTTTGATGTATGTTGCCATCAATTACCAAAAAGGGGGAGATTGAAAGCACAAGTGCTCCCCAGGTGGTTTTGGTAATTAATGTCAACATATCTCTTGTTGGACTAACACTTTTATCTAGTATGTTTCAGATAAGTTCAACAATGGAGTGGCATGGACTAAAGGATGTGGGAACTCCTTCAAGATGCTAAGGACAAAGGATTGGCTCAAGCTCAAAAGCTCAAGACTCTTCATTTTACATTTTAGTGATCCAAGATCACATTCAGTCCATAGGAAAAGCCAATACTATCAAGGAGGGATGAGGTGTTGCTTAATGAGCCTTTTGCTTCATGTGCTTAATGATATGCTCCAAAATCCTCAGCTACTTTCCCATATCTACAAATGACCTAAACCCTAAGCCAAACTCGGACCTACCGATTATTTCTATCCGGCGCCACCGAGTTTCACATGTCCTAAGCCACTACCAAACCCTAGCAAATCGGTTCTACCGATAGGGATCTCGGTCTCACCGAGATGGGATTGTAATCTCTCTGTGTATGTCCATTATCAAAATCGGTCTCACCGAGTTTGAGCAATCGGTACTACCGAGATTACAATGCAAACTCTCTGGTTAACTTATTACCAAAATCGGTCCAACCGAGTTTAGTAATCGGTCCCACCGAGTTTGCCTGACCAACTCTCTGGTTAGCTAATTACCAAAATTGGTCTCACCGAGTTTGAGTAATCGGTCTCACCGAGATTACATTATGCCCTAACCCTAACCATATCGGTCCTACCGAGTTGCTTGTCAGTCCCACCGAAAATCTCTAACGGTCACTAGGTTTACTATTTCGGTCCGACCGAGTTTGTTGATTCGGTCCCACCGAGATTGGTAAATTGTGTGTAACGGTTGGATTTTGTGTGGAGGCTATATATACCCCTCCACCTCCTCTTCACTCGTGTAGAGGGCCATCAGAACACAACTACACTTCCAACTCATATGTTCTGAGAGAGAACCACCTACTCATGTGTTGAGACCAAGATATTCCATTCCTACCATATGAATCTTGATATCTAGCCTTTCCCAAGTTGCTTTCCACTCAAATCTTATTTCCACCAAATCCAAATCCTGTGAGAGAGAGTTGAGTGTTGGGGAGACTATCATTTGAAGCACAAGAGCAAGGAGTTCATCATCAACACACCATTTGTTACTTCTTGGAGAGTGGTGTCTCCTAGATTGGCTAGGTGTCACTTGGGAGCCTCCGACAAGATTGTGGAGTTGAACCAAGGAGTTTGTAAGGGCAAGGAGATCGCCTACTTCGTGAAGATCTACCGCTAGTGAGGCAAGTCCTTCGTGGGCGACGGACGTGATGGAATAGACAAGGTTGCTTCTTCGTGGACCCTTCGTGGGTGGAGCCCTCCGTGGACTCGCGCAACTGTTACCCTCCGTGGGTTGAAGTCTCCATCAACGTGGATGTATGATAGCACCACCTATCGGAACCACGCCAAAAACATCCGTGTCTCCAATTGCGTTTGAATCCTCCAAACCCTTCCCTTTACATTCTTGCAAGTTGCATGCTTTACTTTCCGCTGCTCATATACTCTTTTGCATGCTTGCTTGAATTGTGTGGAGATTGCTTGAATTGTGCTAAGATAGCTAAAATCTGCCAAGAACTAAAATTGGGAAAAGGCTAGATTTTTATGTGGTCAAGTAGTCTAATCACCCCCTCTAGACATACTTCCGATCCTACAAGTGGTATTAGAGCTTTGGTCTCCATTTGCTTTGATTTCCATGGGCGATGGCCATGGTGGGATAGACAAGGTTGCTTCTTCGTGGACCCTTCGTGGGTGGAGCCCTCCGTGGACTCGCGCAACCGTTACCCTTCGTGGGTTGAAGTCTCCATCAACGTGGATGTAGGATAGCACCACCTATCCGAACCACGGGAAAAACATCCTTGTCGTCGCTTGCGTTTGATTTCTCCAAACCCTTCTCTTTACATTCTTGCAAGTTGCATGCTTTACTTTCCGCTGCTCATATACTCTTTGCATGCTTGCTTGATATGTATTGTGTATGTTGAAATTGTGCCTAAAACTCCACTCAAACTAAAAAAGTTTAAAAATAGAAACTTTAGCACTAAGTGTCTAATCACCCCCCTCTAGACACACCTACTTCTAGATCCTACAGCGAGACGATGCCCGAGGGGCCCATGAGGGTGAGGGGCGCGCCCCAGGGGGTTAGGCGCACCATGGGCCCTCGTGGCCACTCCGCAAGGCAGTTGGTTCCCTTCTTTTGCCGCAAGAAAGCCAATATCCAGATAACAATCGTGTCCAAATTTCAACCCAATCGGAGTTACGGATCTTCGGGAATATAAGAAACGGTGAAAGGGCAGAATCGGGAACGCAGAACAGAGAGAGACAAAGAGACAGATCCAACCTCGGAGGGGCTCTCGCCTCTCCCATGCCATGGAAGCCAAGGACCAGAGGGGAAACCCTTTTCCCATCTAGGGAGAAGGTCAAGGAAGAAGAAGGAGAAGAAGGGGGGCTCTCCCCCTCACTTCCGGTGGTGCCGGAATGCCACCGGGGCCATCATCGTCACCGCAATCTACACCAACATCTCCATCACCTTCCCCCATCTATCTACAGCGGTCCACTCTCCCGCAACCCGTTGTACCCTCTACTTCAACATGGTGCTTTATGCTTCATATTATTATCCAATGATGTGTTGCCATCCTATGATGTCTGAGTAGATTTTCGTTGTCCTATCGGTAATTGCTGAATTGCTATGATTAGTTTAATTTGCTTGTGGTTATGTTGCTGTCCTTTGGTGCCCATCATATGAGTGCGCGCGTGGATCACACCATAGGGTTAGTTGTATATTGATAGGACTATGTATTTGAGGGCAAGAGTGACAGAAGCTTCAACCTAGCATAGAAATTGATGCATACGGGATTGAAGGGGGACCAATATATCTTAATGCTATCTTTGGGTTTTACCTTAATGAACGTTAGTAGTTGCGGATGCTTGCTAATAGTTCCAATCATAATTGCATAGAATCCCAAAGTCAGGGATGACATGCTAGCAGTGGCCTCTCCCACATAAAACTTGCTATCGGTCTAGTAAAGTAGTCAATTGCTTAGGGACAATTTCGCAACTCCTACCACCACTTTTCCACACTTGCTATACTAACTTTATTGCTTCTTTACCTAAAACAGCCCCTAGTTTTTATTTACGTGCTCTTTATATTCTTGCAAACCTATCCCACAACACCTACAAAGTACTTCTAGTTTCATACTTGTTCTAGGTAAAGCGAATGTCAAGCGTGCGTAGAGTTGTATCGGTGGTGGATAGAACTTGAGGGAATATTTGTTCTACCTTTAGCTCCTTGTTGGGTTCGACACACTTACTTATCGAAAGAGGCTACAATTGATCCCCTATACTTGTGGGTTATCAAGACCTTTTTCTGGCGGCATTGCCGGGGAGTTATAGTGTGGGGTGAATATTCTCGTGTGTGCTTGTTTGCTTTATCAATAAGTAGTTTTTATTTTGTGCTCTTGTTTTCTATCTTTAGTTATGGGTAGGAAACGCAAAATACCAAAAAATTAGTGGTACCTACTGCACCAGTGGTTGAAGAACCACTCAAAATCTATCACACTACTGAAGCTTTTTACTTGGATCATCTTAGATCCCTTTGCGCTCGGTCTGAAACCCCAACTAGCTTAGTTGAGGGCAAATCTTTAGATGAGCATGCTTGTTATGTGTGACACCGCTTATCTCAAAAAGGGAAACTTTTACTGGATCAAATTCATCGTTTGCAATGCTATGCTTGGAATTTATGTGAAATATATGATGCTACTTGTTGTTCTGAAAACCATAAGAAACACCTTCCCTACCAATGCGAGTTTAGTGATAATGGAATCGTATCTTCGTATGCTAAGGGTGTTTATAATTACTATGATGTTCAACAAATTGAAAAAATTTGTTGCTTTTAAGGGTGCTTATGAAATTGCTTCTTTGATTGAAACATATGATGCTACTCTTTAAGAATCTGAAAATTTGGCCATACTTAAATATTGTTATGATAATTATGCTTCTAATGCCTATGTTGAACCATATATTGAGGACTCATCCGCTGTCCAAGAAGAGATTAATATTTTGCAGGAGTCTATGGAAGAAGAAATTAATGACATTGTGAGCTCATTGGATGAAAAAGATGAGGAGGAGAGCGAAGAACAAAAGGAGGAAGAGCGGATAGATCACCCGTTCCCACCATCTAATGAGAGTAACTCTTTATCCCATACATTGTTTAATTTTCCTTTGAATTTACCGAAGGATGAATTCTATGATGATTGTTATGATCCCGTTGATTCTTTTGAAATATCCCTTTTTGATGATGCTTGCTATGCTTGTGGCCAAGATGCCAATATGAATTATGCTTATGGAGATGAACTTGCTATAGGTCCTTATGTTAAACATGAAATTGTTGCTATTGCACCCACGCATGATAGTCCTATTATCTTTTTAAATCCACCTGACTACACTATATCGGAGAAGTTTGCCCTTATTAAGGATTATATTGATGGGTTGTGTTTTACTACCACACATGATGATTTTGATAGATATAATATGCATGTGCCTGCTGCTCCTACTTGTAATTATTATGAGAGAGGAACTACATCTCCACCTCTCCATGTTTCCAACACGATAAAATTGCAAGAAACTTCTTATGCTATGCATTGGCCTTTACTATGTGTGCATGAATTGTTCTTTTATGACATGACGATGCAAAGGAAGAGAGTTAGACTTCATCATTGCTTGATATATTTTGCTTTGTGCTCACTAATAAATCACAAATCATTGTTAATTAAAATTGGCTTTGATATACCTTGGGATCCGGGTGGATCCATTACTTGAGCACTATATGCCTAGCTTAATGGCTTTAAAGAAAGTGCTGCCAGGGAGACAACCCGGAAGTTTTAGAGAGTCATTTATTTCTGTTGTGTGCTTTTATAAAGTTTAAAAACAAAAATAATGTGCCAATATTTTCCTTTAGGATGTCTACATTGCTTGTTGGTTTGTGCGGTGCTAAACAGAAACTTTGGCTGTAGTGCGCGATTTTACATTTTTTACTCAAACGTTAAACGGTTCTGAAACATTTTGCACTGTCTTTCTATACAAATTGTTTATTGTTCCTAATTTTGTCAGAATTTTTGGAGTACCAGAAGTATGGTGAATGTTCAGATTACTACATATTGTCCTGTTTAACACAGATTCTATTTTTGATGCATAGTTTGCTTGTTTTGATGAAACTATCGATTTCTATCAGTGGATTAAGCCATGGAAAAGTTATATTACAGTAGCTACAATGCAGAAACAAAATATGAATTGGTTTGCAACAATACTTAGAGTAGTGATTTGCTTTATTATACTAACGGATCTTACCAAGCTTTCTCTTGAGTTTTGTGTGGATGAAGTGTTCAAAGATCGAGGAGGTCTCGATATGAGGAAAAGGAGGAGAGGAAAGAGCTCAATCTTGGGGATGCCCAAGGCACCCCAAGTAAATATTCAAGGATACTCAAGCGTCTAAGCTTGGGGATGCCCCGGAAGGCCTCCTCAATATTGGCCTGGCTTCGGCTGGGCCTTGGCCTGGCTTCGGCTGGGCCGGCCCAGTCGGCGAGGGAAACCTTTTTTTGATAAACATTTTTTTCAGAGAACTAAAATAATAAAAACAAAAAAATATATTATATAGGCATATAATATATCAAAATTTGCAGAAAAAGGTTTTGTACGACATGAACATTTTTCTAAAGTCAAATAAAATACACACAAATTCAAATAAATCAAAGAGTACTACTGCCCTATTAAATTCCAATAAAAATCATTTTAAAAATACCAAAATTAATTCGAATTTATTTCTCTCCAATTTGCTGATGTAGGGAATCATGTTACCCTATTTTCCATATATTTTATTTTTGGGGAAAAATAATTTGAATAAAACTCAAATAACTCCAATTGAATATAAATTCAAAAGAACTTTGAATTTAATTCTTTGGAACTCCCAACTCATATTTCATATAATTTGAAGAAGTCATTTTATCTTCTCTCATGAAAATCATTGAGTTGCTTGAAGTTTCTAAATTAAAAATATTTCCAAATGAAATTCAAATATTTTCAACACCCCTTGTCATTTATATAAATGGAAGAAGTCATGTCATCTTCTCTCCAGGGTTTTGTGGTGAAAAGAATTTGAATTCAAGGAGATCAGAAAGCAAAGATCAAAGTTTGGGAAAATCCTTTTATTCCCTCTCATTTAACTTTCAATTTTTTTTCGAATTTCACTCAATCAATCACACAACAATCAAACAATCAGTCAAATCTATCTATTTATTATAACATTCCAAAATTTAGAATTTTGGGATGTTACAGTTGTTCAAAGAAAACCTTATCTATTTCATTTCTTTCATGCATATGTAAATCATTTTCATGGTCTAGCAAATATTGTTCTAAGGGATCAGTAGGTGGAACAACAATAGAAGCAAGACCAATTAATTCATCCTTACTAGGCAATTATTTTTCATGATGATTTCTACCAAACTTGGAAAAATTAAACTCATGAGACTCATCACCAAAGCTAATACCAATAGTTTCTTTCTTACAATCTATCTTAACATTAAATGTATTCAAGAAAGGTCTACCAAAGATAATGGGACAAAAGACATCTTGCGGGGAACCAAGAACAAGAAAATCAGTAGGGTATTTAATTTTCCCACACAAGACTTCAACATCTCTAATAATCCCAACTGGTGATATGGTGTCTCTATTAGCAAGTTTAATAGTAACATCTATTTCTTCTATCTCAGCAGGTGCTATGTCTTTCATGATTTCTTCATACAAAGTGTAAGGAATAGCACTCACACTAGCACCCATGTCACATAAACCATGATAACAGTGATCTCCTATTTTAAGTGAAATAACAGGCATGCCAACAACAGGTCTATGTTTATCTCTTTTATCAGGTTTAGCAACTCTAGCAGCTTCTTCACAGAAGTAAATAACATGCCCATCCATATCTTCCTCCAAGAGATCTTTAACCATAGCAATACTGGGTTCTACTTTAATTTCCTCATCAGGTTTAGTTGTTCTAATATAGCTTTTGTTAACCACAGTTGAAACTTTAGCATGTTCCTTAATCCTAACACGGAAAGGTGGTTTCTCAATATAAGCAGAAGGAACAACTGGATCAACATTATAAAGTATTGTTTCTTCTTTAACCGGTATTGGTTATTTAATTTCTCTTTAATAGGTGGGTGATATTTAAACCACTTCTCCTTAGGGAGTTCAACATGAGTAGCAAATGATTCACAAAACGAGGCTACTATCTCAGAGTCAAGTCCATATTTATTGCTAAACTTTTGAAAAACATCAGTATCCATAAAATATTTAACACAATCATACTTAAGATTAATACCTGACTCTTTACCTTCGTCGAGTTCCCAATCTTTAGAGTTGCGTTTAATTCGTTCCAAAAGATCCCACCAGAATTCAATAGTCTTCTTCATAAATGAACCAGCACAAGAAGTATCAAACATGGTTTGATCATTACGAGAAAGCCGGGCATAAAAATTATTGATAATAATTTCTCTTGAGAGCTCATGATTGGGGCATGAATATAACATTGACTTAAGCCTCCCCCAAGCTAGAGCGATACTTTCTCCTTCACGAGGATAAAAGATATATATATATATATATAATTCTAATCACGATGAACTAGATGCATAGGATTTTTTTTGGTGGAACTCCAATTTCAATCAATTGCAATTCCAAGATCCAATATCATCGCATAGCCTATACCATGCCAATGCATTTCCCTTCAAAGATAAAGGGAAAACCTTTTTCATAACTTCATCTCCGGGTAAACCTACAAGTTTAAACAATCCACAAATTTGTTCCGCATATATCAAGTGCATATCAGGATGTTCTGTTCCATCTCCTGCATAAGGATTAGCTAGCAGATGTTCTATCATACCCGAAGGAATTTCATATTCAATATTTTTAGTAGGTGCAGTAGGTTGAGGGGTAGCCAATTGTGGTTCCGGTCAAGGTGAAGATACCCCGAACAAACCCCTCAAAGGATTGTTTTCCATAGTAACAGGTGACAATAAATTTCAGCACACTATATAAATGTTAAATGTTTCCTTACCAAATTCCACTTACCAAAGGCGCTTCACTCCCCGGCAACGACACCAGAAAATAGCCTTGATGACCCACAAGTATAGGGGATCAATTGTAGCTCTTTTCGATAAGTAAGAGTGTCGAAATAGCCTTGATGACCCACGAGGAGCAGAAGGAAATGACAAGTGGTTTTCAGCAAGGTAATGTATGCAAGTGCTGAAATTGTAAGTAACACAGTAGTTTGATAGCAAGATAATTTGTAACGAGGAAGTAACAATAGTAGTAGAAAAAGTGCAGCAAGGTAGCCCAATCCTTTTGAGGCAAAGGACAGGCCAAAACGGTCTCTTATGATAAGCAAAGCGTTGATACGTCTCCGTCGTATCTACTTTTCCAAACACTTTTGCCCTTGTTTTGGACTCTAACTTGTATGACTTGAATGGAACTAACCCGGACTGACGTTGTTTTCAGCAGAATTGCCATGATGTTGTTTTATGTGCAGAAAACAAAGTTCTAGGAATGACCTGAAACTCCATGGGATGTCTTATAAAAAATAATAAAAAATCCTCGCCAAAGATGAAGACCAAGGGGCCCACACCCTGTCCACGAGGGTGGGGGGCACGCCCCCCTACCTCGTGGGCCCCCAGGAGACCCTCCGACGCCAACTCCAACTCTATATATTGGCTTTCGGGGAGAAAAAAGCAAGAGAGAAGAAATCATCGCGTTTTACGATATGAAGCCGCTGCCAAGCCCTAAAACCTCTTGGGAGGGCTGATCTGGAGTCCGCTCAGGGCTTCGGAGAGGGGGATTCGTCGTCGTCGTCATCATCAACCATCCTCCATCACCAATTGCATGATGCTCACCGCCGTGCGTGAGTAATTTCATCATAGGCTTGCTGGACGGTGATGGGTTGGATGAGATTTATCATGTAATCGAGTTAGTTTTGTTAGGGTTTGATCCCTAGTATCCACAATGTTCTGAGATTGATGTTGCTATGACTTTGCTATGCTTAGTGCTTGTCACTAGGGCCCGAGTGCCATGATTTCAGATCTGAACCTATTATGTTTTCATGAATATATGTGAGTTCTTGATCCTATCTTGCAAGTCTATAGTCACCTATTATGTGTTATGATCCGACAACCCCGAAGTGACAATAATCGGGATACTTCTCGGTGATGACCATAGTTTGAGGAGTTCATGTATTCACTATGTGCTAATGCTTTGTTCCGGTTCTCTATTAAAAGGAGGCCTTAATATCCCTTAGTTTCCAATAGGACCCCGCTGCCACGGGAGGGTAGGACAAAAGATGTCATGCAAGTTCTTTTCCATAAGCACGTATGACTATATTCGGAATACATGCCTACATTACATCGATGAATTGGAGCTAGTTCTGTGTCACCCTATGTTATGACTGTTACATGATGAACCGCATCCGGCATAATTATCCATCACTGATCTGTTGCCTACGAGCTTTCCATATACTGGTTCTCGCTTATTTGCTTTCCCGCTGCTACTGTTACAATCACTGCAAAATACCAAAAACATTACTTTTGTGTCCTTTACTTTTGTTGCTGTTACCATCACTATCATATTACTTTGCTACTAAACACTTTGCTGAAGATACTAAGTTTCCAGGTGTGGTTGAATTGACAACTCAGCTGCTACTACTTGAGAATATTCTTTGGCTCCCCTTGTGTCGAATCAATAAATTTGGGTTGAATACTCTACCCTCGAAAACTGTTGCGATTCCCTATACTTGTGGGTTATCAAGCGTTCTTGAGGGTACACGGGAATTTCATCTAGTCACTTTCATCATGTTGGTTTGATTTGTGTTCGCTACATTGATAATTTGATGTGTGGGTGGGCCAGTGCTTAGGTGATGTTCTTACTTGAACAAACCTCCTAATTATGATTAACCCTCCCGCAAGCATTCGCAACTACGAGAAAAATATTTAGAATAAATTCTAACCATAGCATTAAACTTTAGGATCCAATTGGTCCCTTACGAAATAGCGCACAAACTGGGGTTTAAGCTTCTGTCACTCTCGCAACCCACCATCTAATTGCTACTCCACAATGCATTCCCTTAGGCCCAAACATGGTGAAGTGTCATGTAGTCGACGTTTGATAACCCACAAGTATAGGGGATCAATTGTAGCCTCTTTCGATAAGTAAGAGTGTTGAATCCAACGAGGAGCTAAAGGTAGAACAAATATTCCCTCAAGTTCTATCCACCACCGATACAACTCTACGCACGCTTGACGTTCGCTTTACCTAGAACAAGTATGAAACTAGAAGTACCTTGTAGGTGTTGTGGGATAGGTTTGCAAGAATATAAAGATCACGCAAATAAAAACTAGGGGATTTTTTAGGTAAAGAAGCAATAAAGTTAGTATAGCGAGTGTGAAAAAGTGGTGGTAGGAGTTGTGAAATTGTCCCTAAGCAATTGACTACTTTACTAGACTGATAGCAAGTTTTATGTGGGAGAGGCCACTGCTAGCATGTTATCCCTGACTTGGAATACTATGCACTTATGATTGGGACTATTAGCAAGCATCTGCAACTACTAACGTTCATTAAGGTAAAACCCAACCATAGCATTAAGATATATTGGTCCCCCTTCAATCCCGTATGCATCAATTTCTATGCTAGGTTGAAGCTTCTGTCACTCTTGCCCTCCAATACATAGTCCTATCAACATACAACTAACCCTATGGTGTGATCCACGCGCGCGATCATATGATGGGCACCAAATGACAACAACATAACCACAAGAAAATTAAACCAATCATAGCAATTCACCAATTACCGATAGGACAACAAAAATCTACTCAGACATCATAGGATGACAACACATCATTGGATAATAATATGAAGCATAAAGCACCATGTTCAAGTAGAGGGTACATCGGGTTGCGGGAGAGTGGACCGCTGTAGATAGATGGGGGAAGGTGATGGAGATGTTGGTGAAGATGACTGAGGTGTTGGTGTAGATTGCGGTGATGATGATGGCCCCGGCGGTGTTCCGGCGCCACCTTAAGAGAGGGGGAGAGGGGCCCCCTTCTTCTTCTTCTTCTTTGACCTTCTCCCTAGATGGGAGGAGGGTTTCCCCTCTGGTCCTTGGCTTCCATGGCATGGGAGGTGCGAGAGCCCCTCCGAGATTGGATTTGTTTCTCTGTCTCACTCTGTTTCTGCGTTCCCCGATTCTGCCCTTTCACCGTTTCTTATATTCCCGAAGATCCGTAACTCCGATTGGGCTGAAATTTGGACACAATTTTTATCTGGATATTTGCTTTCTTGCACCAAAAGAAGGGCACCAACCGCCTTACGGAGTGGCCACGAGGGCCCAGGGTGCGCCTGACCCCCTGGGGCGCGTCCCTCACCATCGTGGGTCCCTCGGGCATCGTCTCGCGTTGATTCCACTTCCCAAAATTCACATATATTTTTAAAAAAATCTTCGTCAGTTTTTATCCCGTTTGGACTCCGTTTGATATGGATTTTCTATGAAACAAAAAGGATGCAACAAACAGGAACTGACACTGGGCACTGGATCAATATGTTAGTCCCAAAAATAGTATAAAAAGTTGCCAAAAGTATGTAAAAGTTGTAGAATATTGGCATGGAATAATAAAAAAATATAGATACGACGGAGACGTATCAGCATCCCCAAGCTTAATTCCCGCTCGTCCTCGAGTAGGTAAATGATAAAAAAGATAATTTTTGATGTGGAATGCTACCTAGCATAATCTTGATCAAATAATCTAATCATGGCATGAATATTAAGACACGAGTGATTCAAAGCAATAGTCTATCTTTTGACATTAAGACAACAATACTTCAAGCATACTAATAAAGCAATCATGTCTTTTCAAAATAACATGGCCAAAGAAAGTTATCCCTACAAAATCATATGGTCTGGCTATGCTCCATCTTCACCACACAAAATATTCAAATCATGCACAACCCTGATGACAAGCCAAGCAATTGTTTCATGCTTTTGATGCTCTCAAACCTTTTCAACTTTCACGCACTACATGAGCGTGAGCCATGGATATAGCACTATAGGTGGAATAGAATATGATGGTGGAGGTTGTGTGGAGAAGACAAAAAGGAGAAAGTCTCACTTCGACGCGGCTAATCAATGGGCTATGGAGATGCCCATCAATTGATGTCAATGAGAGGAGTAGGGATTGCCATGCAACGGGTGCACTAGAGCTATAAGTGTATGAAAGCTCAAACTGAAACTAAGTGGGTGTGCATCCAACTTGCTTGCTCATGAAGACCTAGGGCATTTGAGGAAGCCCGTCGTTGGAATATACAAGCCAAGATCTGTAATGAAAATTCCCACTAGTATATGAAAGAGATAACTCAAGAGACTCTCTATATGAAGAACATGGTGCTACTCTGAAGCACAAGTGTGGTAAAAGGATAGTAACATTGTCCCTTCTCTCTTTTCTCTCATTTTTTATATTTTTTCTCTTTTTTTAGTCTTCTTTGGCCTCTCTCTTTTTTTTTGGGGGGGGGGGGGGCTTCTTTGGCCACTTTTATTTTGATAACCTCACATGGGACAATGTTCTAATAATGATGATCATCACACTTTTATTTACTTACAACTCAATATTCCTGGGATGTGCCGCCTCCGGCCTCTTCTGCCCCCTTCCCCAAGGCCACCTCCTCCCTCCCCTACTATAAAGCCGCCGCCCCGGGGCCCGTTTCCCTCTTTGTCGTGCCGCCGCCTCCTCCCGAAGCCGCCACCCGCCGCTGCCTGCATCGCCGCACCACCGCGTCGCCGCTGCAGCGCTGCTGCCCCGCGCCACGCCGCCGTCGCCCGCGCTGCGCAAGCCGCCGCCGTCTCGCCCCGCAACGCAGGACGCCGTCGCCGCCCCGACGCCTGCGCCGGAGTTCGCCGCCGGCCGGATCCGCCGCCTCCGATTTTTCGTCGGAAACCGCCCCGAGCCAGTAAAACCGATAAAACCCTCCGGTTTTATTTTTATTAATTTCGGCCTTATACTTTAAGCCGGTTTTATTTTTCATTTAGTTTAATTAGTGGATGTTCGTCCGTTAGTATTCAGTAGTGAACGATTTTGTTCTGTAGGGCTCTGTAGCGAACGTTGTTCGATATAATTTTTCTTTTTAAATTTCCGGCCAGGGACCTATTCGTGATAATTTTCTTCACAGATTAGTCCATGTACTTCAAACGACCACATCTTTTTACTCGTTTATCCAAATTCAAGGAAACCAATGCCCACTTCTTCGTTATGATCCCCTCTATCCAGTAATCCAACTCAAACATGTTTTTGAAAGTTTAAAATTTTAATTAGACCAGATTTGAATTCAGACTTCGTTTGATCATAACTTGAGTTTCGTAGCTCCGTTTGAGTTCATTCTTTTTGCATATCGAAGATCTTGAACTAAACTTTCTGATAAGGCCAAATTCATATAATTTTGGTACTGTTAGAAATTGTTTTATGTTGCAAGAGCTATTTGTTTGGTTTTGATGTTTTCCGAATCGTCTTCTTCGATCTTTCGGATCTTTTGAGTGAGTGCTTATGTGTGGTTACTATTGCTTGCTTACGATAGATTGATCGGAGTGTGACGAGTAGATCTATCAAGAGTGTTGAGTGCGAATCATCTTCATCAACATTGCAGGCAAGTTCACACTTTGATCATAACCCTTTTCATACCCAGTTTTATTGCATTAGATCAATCCTCAAAGATTGCATGATTAGGATCTAATTAAATTGTGGGATGGGAAGTAGTTGAGGTAGTACCTATTACCTGTTTATTATCAAACCCTTGGGAGTTACTATTACGTTATGCTTATATTGCCATGCTATGCTCGTAGACATGGATTGGGTTTTGAGAGTATTCATGACAGATGTGAGATTTTTAATTAATGGTTTACTTAAGGTGGCAACTTAAACACACATCTGGGTGGATTGAGGTACCTGGTTATTCTAGGATTGCCTGTCTAGGCACCTGGGTAGACCAGGATTGCCTGTTTTTTATGGACCGCCACCCAGGCTAAAAGGGATCATGAGATTATTCATACTAGAAACTTACGTGTGCAGCCACAAGCTATTATGGGCTCTAGCATAGTTGATTAAGTAGTGTGAACTCTTACAGTGGTAGACTAGCAGATGTAGGGGATGTAGGTGGTACGGTCTACCCATCGTAAGGTGCAAACGCTTCTGAAAGACTATGTCTCGATCATCCGTTTCTCAAACACCATGTAGTGCGAGAACTCCAACGGAGGAGATCGAGTCTTGTGGGGAAAAGTGCGCAAACCTATGCAGAGTGTACAAACTAATCATGATTAGCCGTGTCCCCGGTTATGGACCTCTTGAGTATCAAGTTCTTGGATTGTCATGTTGATCTCATCATGTTACTTTAATTAATTTTGTTGGGTTTTAATGATGATGCTTAATTGGTATTGAGAATGCTGTCAACCATTCTCAATGTTTAACAACCACCATGATAGTTAAATAAAATTTATTCCTTTGCAGTAGGGAAAAATTGGCTTTACGCAAAACTGTAACCATAGAGCTTTTTCCACCAGCCAAATATGCATGTAGTGATAGTCATTGTTCATCATTCTCTATGGTGTGAATTTGCCAGTACATTCAATGTACTGACCCTTTGTGGCTGCAACGTCTCATGTTGCAGTACTTCTTACGACGAGTAAGTGATACGTTAGGGTTACGATTTCTACACTCAACTTTGCCGTTGGTGTTGATGGGAATCCACAACCTTGTTACTTCCGCTATTTTGGATTGAGGTAATAGTATTTATGTTACTTTATACATGTGATTTACCTTTGTTATAAATCCTCGAGTACTGTGTGTGTCAGCATACCGATCCAGGGATGACACTTAAGCACAGAGACTTGATCCATTCGGGTCGGGTTGCTACAAGATGGTATCAGAGCACATGTTGACTGTAGGACGTGACCCTAGAAACTGGCAAGCCCATAGGAAGGATTTTCTCTAAAACTTTCTTCTTTTCAAAAAGATCTTCTTCCTCTTTTCTCTTCTGAGCTTATTCAAATGTTCCCTTTTAGTGAGACCATACCCTTTCCCCCTTTTGACCACATGAAGATTCGGTTGATGAGACCACACCAAGGAGTACAAGATATCGGACAACTAAGACCATTCGTGATGAAGAGGATTTTACCATACATTATGATAATGGAAACTAGAACAGTTGAAGACTCCGAAGACTAGGAGAATTGGAGGCTATGAAGAATTTGCAGATTTAGTATGACCTAGTAAGGTTACCCTTATGGAAATTGGCAGACTATGGAAGTTGTCAATACCCGAGATCAAGGTGTATCGAAGAAAGACCGGAGCATGGAGCATTAGAACTCAAAAGTTTTGTCAAGAAACCCTAAGGCAGGAGATATCAACTATGGAGAGATAGCTCATGGAAATGACAAGAGCAGAAACACGGCTATCCATAATGTTATCGCCCGCTTATGCTATTGTCACCATGCTGAGTTAAGCATGCATATGCATGGAAGGATTGGATGGTAGAAGGCTAACAGAGCACCTATCAGCCAAAGATGAAGTTTTAACCTTAGCCGATGTATCACCAGGATCTGGAGTGTTACATCAGGAGTTTTAAGTTGGACCTTCAGGAAGATATAATTGACAAAGAAGTATTTCGTGAAGAACTCAGGACCCAGAAGCTGAAAGTAGCCAAACTGAAGGAGCAGAACCATGAGATACCGGAGATTCGTCAGGAACTAAAGGATAGTAGGACCATGGTTCATGCCAAGGATGTTGAAATCCAGAAGTCTGGAACGCAACCCCAAAATATTAAAGGACGTCACGATAGACTTTGCAACAACAGAGATTATCTGGCAGAAGAACTTGAGAAGGACAAGCATGATCGGAGGTAGCCATCGGAGACATGAACAAGACTTGAAGAGTTTGGCAATGTCGACTTTTAGAAGACCAAACCCCTATTATATACCTACGTTAGATGCGACGATTGTGAGCTGTCATTTGTTTGATGTTTTTCCCGACAGCCACAAATAAAATCTGCCTTTTCAAAACTTTTGTTTGTATTGTGTGCATCCCTCTCTATCTCTCCTATCCCACCCCAAAACCCATGGACCCCATAGAGGAGGAATGGAGATGATCTTGTATTGTCTGGACCGATAAGTCAATTGGAGACAGACCAATGGATTCAGAACATGGAGGATCATATGAAGAATAACCCGATAGTCGGAAAGGATATGGCCCAGCATGCTCTTCAGTGCTTTGTAAGAGTTGCTGCTACTTGGTGGAGGATGTACCAAACCATTAATGGTTGGCAAAGAGTAACCACTTGGGAAGAATTTAAGTTGACTCTGCTGAAGTCTCGGTTTGTGTCCCAGAAGTTGAGGCCATATGGAAAGGATATGGAGAAACCTTGTGCATACAAGCTTTGTGGAGAAATAGGACACAACCATAAAGAAAACAAGGACAAATATCCTCATAAGCGGAGGATTACCAAAGGAGTTAGCCGAGGATCTCAGGGAACTTCGGTTGGAGATTGTTCCCATAGGTTTTGTTGCAGCAATGGAAGTTTAGTATACATTGTTGGGAAAGATCCGTGAAGCTCAGAAGGATGACAAAGGGATTGCTGAGGTAAAAGAGAGGGTGAGCAAAGGAAAGACCAAAGGTTTTTGTAAGGACGAGCACGACACCTTATGGTTCGAGGACCGTGTATATATGCCTAATAATGCAAAGATCAGGAAGTTAATACTTCAGGAGGCTCATGACCCACCATACTCGATTCGCCCTGGAAACACCAAGATGTATTTGGATTTGAAGGAGTGTTTCTGGTGGACTTGTATGAAGAAGGATATTGTGGAGTATGTAGTCGTAAGTGATGTATGCCAGAGAAAGTAAAGGCAGAGCATCAAAAGCCAGCAGGATTACTACAGCCTATGCCGATACCCGAATGGTAGTGGGATAAGTTTGGTATGGATTTCATTACCGGATTTCCCAGAACCCGGTCGGGATATGATTCTATCTGGGTAGTAGTTGATTCGCTTGACCAAAGTGGCTCACTTTATCCCAGTGAAAACCACCTATACAAGTGCGAAGTTGTCCAAAATATATTTGACCAGGATCGTATGTCTTGATGGAGTTCTGAGGACCATCGTATCAGATAGAGGAACACAGTTTACCTCAAAGTTTTGGAATCAGCTGCACCAGACTTTGGGTACTAGGCTAGAGTTCATTACATCCTTTCATCCGCAGACAGATATATAGATCTAGAGAGTCAATCAGATTCTGGAGGCCATGTTGAGAGCGTGTGCGCTAGATTATGGATCTAGTAGGTATGATAATCTACCTTACGCGGAGTTCTCATACAACAACAGTTACCAAGCCAGTTTGAAGATGGCCCCTTTTGAAGTTTTGTGTGGGAGAAGGAGCCAGACACCGTTGATGTGGGATAAAGTTGGAGACCGTCACTTGTTTGGACCAAATGTGATCAAGGAGTTCGAAGAGAATGTTAAGTTGATTCGAGATAAAATGAAGGTAGCTCAGTCCAGGTAGAAGAGTAATGCAGACTCAAAAACGCAAGGAGGTAGTCTATGAAATTGGAGACAGAGCATGTCTTCGTGTGACCCCTCTGCGAGGAGTAAACCGATTTGTAGTTAAGGGAAAGTTAGCCCCGATATTTGTAAGACCATACCGAGTTTTGGAGCGTATGGGAGAAGTGGCCAACAAGTTGGAGTCACCGAAGGACCGTCAGGAGTTCATGATGTGTTTTACGTTTCCCAGTTGAAGAAGTGCCATGTAGAGATGGCCAATATTCCCCTGTAAGGACACTTGACCCATGGAAAGGATAATGATGTTCCACGAAGGGGAGTATGGATTTCATAAGAATGAGTCTTGTCTTGGTATGTGGGATATTCCACGAGAATGAAGAGATGAATTACTATTGGATATAAAGGAGGTATGATGTTGGAAATATGGAGCAATTGTAACTCCATGATGAGTCTGAGTATCACATCCCAGGTTGGTACAAATAGAAGGAAGAGAGACAGTACAATTGGATGGATTTAAGAATGCTGGGAAGCTGGATGTTGGAATAAGGATCAGTTGCCCCTTTGATGAGTTCAAGGTTTACAAGTGATGAGATGGGCCATAACCCACAGGCCCCAGGACCTGCCAAGAAACAAGCACACTCTTGCTGAAGGAAAAACCCTGGAAGAAGTTACGATTTTATCGACAGACGATTTTATAGGAGTTTACGCAAAACCTGAGAGTTGTGAAGGAACGATAGATGTTTGTTTGGCTTGCAGAATCAATGGATTTATCCGAACCCAGTTTGTTGACAAGAGAAATTCTGCAATGCTTGTGAGGATGACCGAGTGTTAGAATGCGAGATTCGCTAAACCGTGTGCAAGGTAATGATTTGGGTGCAGGATGGATTGCTCACCATACCGACTTACTCTTATTATTCGCCTTGCTATATGGGATGGTAAATCTGAGTGACTTACCTATAGTAGAGAGACGACGGTATTAAAGCTTGTTTAAACCTTAGAATGGTATAGCAATTTTTCTCCCTTGTACAAGGCAGCTTTTACCAACCGTAGGTCATATGGTGAGGATCAACCCAGACCCATTTCCTGCAGGAGAAACCCTAAATTGTTAACCACCATGAGATATCGATAGTTAGTTAGTATTGGCGCGAGACCAGTCAGCTAAGAAGACCCAGTCTCGGAATAACCTTACCAGGATGAAAGTACAGTAAAATTGTGGTAAAGGTTATGCCACTACCGTAAGAGCCAGAGGAGGAACTACCTGAAGATCTGACAAGACCGACACTGTCAACAATAAGGATGGAGTATATGTGTTTTGATGGAACCGTAACCATGTTTCTAAGGGTGGTAGCACCCGAGACCCCGGAGTTGATCGATGGAATTTCAGAAGACCCCCAAAACCTAACCTATTTCTTTCTAGCCTCTCCGAATCTCGAGGACGAGATTCGTTTTAAGGGTGGTAGGTTTGTAACATCCCAAAATTCTAAATTTTGGAATGTTATAATAAATAGATAGATTTGACTGATTGTTTGATTGTTGCGTGATTGATTGAGTGAAATTCGAATTTTTTTTGAAAGTTAAATGAGAGGGAATAAAAGGACTTTCCCAAACTTTCATCTTTGCTTTCTGATCTCCTTGAATTCAAATGCTTTTTGAGAGTAAATTTTTTGTCCCATTTGGGGCAGGATTGGGTATATGCTTCCCACAAATCAGAGCTTCTCACAACAAGCATCATGGTTTCGGTATGGAACACCCCACTTTTGGGGACGAAACGATATCCATTGCCTCTTATTGCTTTCAAAAATTTTCTCGTGCCAACATAGAACAGCAGGAGTGTTGTGTTTTTTTTTGGTGATTTTTCGGGGTTCGTTTGGACATTTTTATGCATTAAGTGAGTTTTCAATGCATTTTATGTGCATAATTCAAATTTCAACTACATGCACATGCTCCGATGCATATAAAATTGGTTGAAAATCAAATCTTTTGTCCTTGGGTGCATGCTTAGGTCCCATGCAAGAAGTGGGAATGAATGTCAAACACCCTGCCACTGTCACTCGGTCGCAAACATTGAGATACCTGGTTTTTAAATTCTAATAAAACAAAAAATCGTCTGAACTTCATGCAAAGTGAGAGCAAGATTTGTACATCTCTTGAACACAAACGGTTCTTTTGGATGACCCGTGTGAACCACTTACAAACAGTTTGGTGCAATTTGCATCTGTCATATTGGCTATGTTGCCATTTGTCAAACTAGAAATATTGACATTTGTTGATCTAGTAACATTGCCATTTGCCAACCTTGTAACACTGCGATTTGTCAAAATATGAAGCTAAAAATCACTAGTAGTATCTAATTTTTGCAACTAAAATTCAGTAATTAAGCATAGATGGAGGCGAGGAGGCGTGTTCAGCCAGGCGTGCAGCGGGAGGCGCAGTTCCCGATACGGCTTTAATGCAGACGAGGGAGAGGGTAACTGTTCTCGAAATGTTGAACGGCCAATGATGCATCCTCCTTTAATTAGCATCGTGTGAATGCATGAGGGAAGTAATGGGAGGACCGGGAAAAGAGGCAGCACGATGTGAATGCAATGCAGTTTGCACTCATATAAAGGCGCCCCTCCATTTCAATGCATCTACCACATCGTACGCACCTAAGCATTTGCTTAACCACCTACACTAATAAGCGCAAAAGTGCCCACTCCAGACCCATGGCGGCGATGCGCGCGAGCAGCCAGCGGCTGTGCCAGATGGTCCACGACGCCGGTCTGCGCCATGGCACCGTGGATCGTCTCCATACGGTGTTGGCGACCGGCTGGTGAATGGCCGCCGTCGATTCCAGCTACGACTCTCAGTTGGACCAGATGATCGTTCGCACCACCAACAGGTTTACCGTCGTCAAGAAGCTCGCGGACGACATCGCCGTACTCCTCCAGCCTGCGCGCCCGAGCTCCTCATTGCCTGCCACCCTAATCAGACTCCATGGTCGGAACCTCTTTCAAGCACTGGTGGCCCTGCGACTGCCCGATGAAGCCACGAAGAATGTCTACCTGGAGGTCGCGCTCGCTGCAAGGCGCCTCGCCCTGCAAGAAACCATAAACCTACACATCCATGTGTACGAGCAAATCGTGTACATAGGTATCTACAAGGCCAGTGAGGACGCTACGACGTTGGCCTTCTTCAGCTGGCTGGAAGACTTGGATGCCTTTGTTGAGAAGCACCTTGTCCACACCACAAAAGCCGCCGCTCCTTAGCCGCCGGTCGGTGGCCCGGCCGGCGCACTGAGTTGAGGAGGAGGAGGTCGTACGTTGATGGATGCATCTTTCTTCTTGCCTCCTGTAACCACCACTGCGATTGCATCACCGTGGCCTTAATTTTTATTTTGCTATTGCATTCTTGTTCTAGTAAATATATGTAGCACCCCGGATGTAACTTGCCATATTTGTAACTCCAACTCTAGCCATTTTCAGCAATGTGATATGATATTCCCTCCGTGGTTGGGTTTCCCATCATTTTGCATTTTGTCTTTGTCATGCATTTCATATCATGTCATCATGTGCATCGCATTCGCATACGTGTTCGTTTCATGAATCCGAGCATTTTCCCCGTTGTCCGTTTTGCAATCCGGCGCTCCTATGTTCCCCGGCGTTCCCTTTTACCTTTTTCCGTGAGCGGGTATTAAAATTTCTCGGAATGGACCGAGGTTTGTCAAGCGGCCTTGGTGTAGCACCGGTAGACCGCCTGTCAAGTTTCGGGTCATTTGGAGGTCGTTTGATACTCCAACGGTTAACCGGGTAACCGTGAAAGCCTCTTTTGGGTTGCAGCCCAAAACCCCTTCAAAACAGCCCAATAACCCATCTAAGTCACTCCCATGTCCATCGCCGTTCGATCACGATCGTGTGGCCGCAAACCGTGCTCAATTTTGAGACTCCTAGCTCATCCTACCTACAAATATACCCTCTCCCCCGAAATCCCGGGTCCAGACCTACCCTAACCCTAGCCCCGCTCCTCTCGCCGCCGCCGGACACGTCCGGTCCGCACCGGACGAAATCGCGCCGCCGCCCGCAGCCACTCCTCGCGCGCCACGTGGCCCCGGCGCCCGCGTGCCCGCCGCCGTCCCGCGCCGGCGCCGGCCGCCGCGCCGCCGCCCCGGTCGCCGACCATCGCCGCCGACCGGTCGACGTCGCCATCCTCCGTCGCCGTCCTCCGCCGCCGCCGCCGTCCTCCGCCTCCCGAGTACCCCGCGACGGTGCCCCGCCCGCGCGCCGCCTCCTCCGCCCCGCGTCGCCGTCGCCGGCGCCGGATCCAGTCGATCCTCGTCATCCGCGCCAGATCTGGATCTGGGATCCCGACGGTTGACTTTTCCCCTCCGAACCCTAATTTTTGTGCATACTTTGACCTGCCATACCTCCGCATCCGTAGCTCCGTTTTGGACATATAGCATATTGTATTGTTCGCCTCGATGGTACATCATTTCTTCTCATTGCATCATTTTTATTTGAGCTCATCTTGATTCCCGAAATGCTGTTGGAAGAGGGCTATGTGATGTTAGTTTCAGATATGTTTCAGTAGATGCACTTTTGTCATTTTTTCCATGATTGATGTGTGCACCCTATGAACTTGAGTCCTACATGTGTTTTGTAATGTGCCATGCTATCTTTCCAGGGGTGTATGCCATGTATTTTTGTGATCTTTGTGGTGACTAGCACAAGCATGCAAACTAGGGATCATATTGTTGCTGATCTCAGGGACTTGGTAATTTCACTAAGCTATTCCCTGCTGTTATTTTTATGCCATGTGTTCATGTTGTTTCAGAGAGATCTATGCCTCTTTTGGGCATGATCAGTAAGGGTGTTTTGAACATATGGATTTGCTCTATCCATCCATGCCCTTGTTTGTAATTATGGAGTGTCATAGCTTGAGTCAATCGAGCTCTACTTTTGCTAAAATGTTACTGGCAGATTGTTTACATGTTACTCGATTTTGCCAAGCTTGTTGTAGTTGATACTTACATGCTATGATGTTGTTATTGCCATGTATAGCTTCTATGCCATGTCTTCTTGATGGGTGTATGCTTAGTTTATCATGAAATGCTCTGTAGTGAGTGCATCGAGCTCGTAAACATTCCTACTTGTTATCTGGTTTTGACATGTCCAGTTTTCTGCTAAGTCTGAAAACTGTAACGAAACTTGCTTAATTGACATGGGTGCTATTATATTTTCTGGTCCTTTTTGGCTCATGGTCAGTAATGGACTTTTGTTCAATGCTTTGAGTAGATTCATGTCCTGCCATATTTTTCTATGTCCTGTTCCTGTAGCAGGTTGTTTCCTTGCCCTAAACATGTCATCCTAATGTTAATTTCTGACATGATAGTATTTTCACTAAGTCTATGAAGCTGATATGTTTTGCACTTTTGCCATGCTTGTTTGAACCTGTTATGGTGTGATTTATCCGTAGCTCAGTGTTCATCTTTTGTCAAGCATCTTGAGTAGTTCACTGCCATATGCTTTGCTGATATGGTTGGATGCAGTAGCTTAATTTCTTGTTGCATGCTAAGTGGCATCATGCTGTTAAACGCAGAAATATGTCATTCTTGTTTTGCTTGCCATTTGCAAACCGTGCATCCGATTCCGGTGATTTTTATATCGATTTCAACCGAAATCACCTCACCTTTCCAGTGGCATACTTGGTTTGCCAAGATTATGCCTTGTTCATCTTTTTCCTTCCCGCGCACGCATATGCATTGCATACCACATCTCGCATATCATGCCATGTTTTGCATCATGTTGATTGCGCATTGCATCGTGGTTGATAGTTGTTCCTTTGCTTGTGTTCTTGTTTTGGGTAGAGCCGGGAGACGAGTACGTGACCGAGGAACCTGTTGAGAACGCTTACGAGGATCAAGCTTTCGACAACTCTGAGAACCTTGCAGGCAAGATGACCATACCCTCGAAATCACTTCTATCTTTGCTTGCTAGATGCTCGCTCTTTTGCTATGCCTATGCTGCGATACCTACCACTTGCTATATCATGCCACCCATATTGCCATGTCAAACCTCTAACCATCCTTTCCTAGCAAACCGTTGATTGGCTATGTTACCGCTTTGCTCAGCCCCTCTTATAGCGTTGCTAGTTGCAGGTGAAGATGAAGTTTGTTCCATGTTGGAACATGATTATGTTGGGATATCACAATATCTCTTATTTAATTAATGCATCTATATACTTGGTAAAGGGTGGAAGGCTCGTCCTTATGCCTGGTGTTTTGTTCCACTCTTGCCGCCCTAGTTTCCGTCATATCGGTATTATGTTCCCGGATTTTGCGTCCCTAATGCGGTTGGGTGATTTATGGGACCCCCTTGACAGTTCACTTTGAATAAGACTCCTCCAGCAAGGCCCAACCTTGGTTTTACCATTTGCCACCTAAGCCTTTCCCCCGGGTTTTCGCGAGCCCGAGGGTCATCTTTATTTAACCCCCCCGGGCCAGTGCTCCTCTGAGTGCTGGTTCGAACCGAGTAGACTACGGGGACACCTCGGGGCAACTTGAGTCTTGGTTTTACTCGTAGGATGTCTCATCCGGATGTGCCCTGAGAACGAGATATGTGCAGCTCCTATCGGGATTTGTCGGCACAATCGGGCGGCTTTGCTGGTCTTGTTTTACCATTGTCGAAATGTCTTGTAGTACGGGATTCCGAGACTGATCAGGTCTTCCCGGTAGAAGGAATATCCTTCGTTGACCGTGAGAGCTTATAATGGGCTAAGTTGGGACACCCCTGCAGGGTATTATCTTTTGAAAGCCGTGCCCGCGGTTATGAGGTAGATGGGAATTTGTTGATGTCCGGTTGTAGAAAACCCGAAGTTGACCTTATTTAAAACACATCAACCGCGTGTGTAGCCGTGATGGTCTCTTCTTGGCGGAGTCCGGGAAGTGAACACGGTGTTGGAGTTATGTTTGACGTAGGTTGTTCTAGGATCACTTCTTGATCACTTCTAGCTTCACGACCGTGCTTTGCTTCTCTTCTCGCTCTCTTTTGCGAATGTAGCCATCATATATGCTAGTCGCTTGCTGCAGCTCCACCTCACAACCCTATCCTACCTTTAAGCTTAAATAGTCTTGATCTCACGGGTGTGAGATTGCTGAGTCCCCGTGACTCACAGATTCTGCCAAAACAGTTGCAGGTACCAACGATGCCAGTGCAGATGACACAACCGAGCTCACGTGGGAGTTTGACGAGGAACGTGGTCGTTACTATGTGTCTTTTCCTGATGATCAGTAGTGGAGCCCAGTTGGGACGATCGGGGATCTGTGTAGCATTTGGGGTAGTCTTCTTTTATTTTGGTTCCGTAGTCGGACCTTGAGTGTAATCTGGATGATGGATGTTTATTTATGTATTGTGTGAAGTGGCGACTGTAAGCCAACTATGTATCTCTTTCCCTTATGTATTATATGGGTTGTGTGAAGATTACCTCACTTGCGACATTGCTTTCAATGCGGTTATGCCTCTAAGTTGTGCTTCGACACGTGGGAGATATAACCGCATCGAGGGCGTTACAATATAGACATGTGCGATCCCTATGCTCAATACAGACATGTCCATTCCAGTCTTATTTTGATTGGCTTGAATGAAGGTCTATCCCGCCGTTAGGCGCCGCGACGCGCTCTGCTTGCGTCCGTTGGCGCGCTCTGCTCGCGTCCGTTGGCGCTGCTCTGCTTGTGGACAGCTTTTGCTTGCGTGTTCAACTGCTATATGCATATATATATATATATATATATATATATATATATATATATATATATATGGTTGCTCGCCGTTGAGGAGACTGCGGAGCGCTCTGCCAACGGTTGGGCATGCGCACGAGCACGTCGGGGGCCCCGTATGCATGCGGTTGCGCCGCGCGCGTTGCCACGTGATGCAATTATGTGCTGCACAATGGAGTTATGCACTGCAAATTAGAACTGCCATCAGGGCGTGCCTATATTCCTTGCCGTCCGGCTTCCCCTTTAATTCCCGCGGCCATTATAACCTTAGTCTCTTCAACCTTTCGATCGCGCCCCACAACACAACAAGCACACCCACGACGGCACATAGAGAGGGGATGTCCAGCGGCGCTCCAATGGAGTTCAGCGAGCATAGAGTGGAGACCCACACGAGGGAGACGGATCTCTCGGTGGTGTACACCATCGACCCGGCCGTGGTGGACGACTACATCAATAACGTTGAGCAGTTGCTTGCTGGAGACAAGTACAAGGTGGTCGGCATCGACCTCCAGTACACCGCCGGTCGTCCCGGCATAGATCAAAAGGTTGTCGTCGCCCAGTTGTGCGTGCGCCATCATGTCCTCGTCTACCACTACTGCATGGCTACAGAGCCTTGCGACCGTTTCAACAGGTTTGTCAACAGCACCGACTACAAGTTCGCCACGGTGGAAACCAAAGACGGTGTAAAAGCGCTCAGTGTTACGGGCTTGGCCTGCAAGAACCTTATCGAAATCCGTGACCACTACAGGGTCTGGGGCAGCATGAAGGACTCCCTGGTCAAACTCGCCTTGGCCATCATCGACCCCTAGTACGAAAAGATGAAGCAGGATGCCCAGAGAACAAGCCCCCTATCCTGGCACAGGGCCTAGATGCGGCAATTGGATGAACCTCACCTCAGGTTCGCGGCCAAGAGTGTGTACACATGCTACGAGATGCACAGGCGGATCGTTGACATGAGGAAGTGCCTCCTTACCCAAATCGACGAGCCCGGATAGAGCCACAAGCAGAGCAAGCGTCACAAGAAGTAGATGATGATCAGATGATCGTTTATGCTAGTTAATCATGCATGTAATATATAGTTTACTTTATTAGTGTGTGGAAATGTCATGTGTGTAGTAGCCACCTATGTAATTATGCATGTAATAGTTTACTTTGGTGTGTGCAAATGCCATGGTTGTAGTAGCCACCTATGTAAGTGGATGTTTAATTTGGTTATGCAAGCATGTCCTTATAAGTGTGTGTGTATATATATATGTTGTTGTTCTGTATGCAATCCCATCACACAACACACACGTCTTATTAAGTTGATTCGTTTATGTTCTCTTGTCTCAGCGCAAGCAGTTCATCCGAGTGAACTGCATGTCGTATATCGCACACACCTTCATGTGGCTGACTGTTTCTTTTGTGTTGCCTAATCACAAACAGTTCATCCGAGTGAACCGTATGCTGTACATCGCACACACCTTCATCTGGCTGCCCGTTTCTTTTGTTCCTCGTCATCGAAAACGGGTAATTGAACTGAACCGTATGCCCTGAATCACACACGCAACTAAAATCTGAACCATGTTTGATGCATTCTCCATCGCAAACGTTTTGCACCTTTTTGACGGGTTTTTTACACCACCATTTGCGATTATGGCATCGCACACAGTTTCGTCGAAGGGTCTGTGATCGTAGTGTAACGTTAGCAGCATCCTGCAGTAGTGTCACATACTTCTCAAAGCGATGATGTATTTCAATCTTATTATCATTTGTCGAAGCTTTGATCTATATGTTGTCATCAATTACCAAAAAGGGGAAGATTGAAAGAGCAACTATCCCTGGGTGGTTTTGGTAATTCCTAACAACATATAGCTCATTGAACTAATGCTCTTTCAAGATGATCATTTTAGAAAGTTCAATGATTGGCATGGCATGGACTAAGAATGTGGACCCCTCAAAATGCTAAGGACACATGTTGGCAAAAAGCTCAAGACTCTACATTTTCATTTTAGTGATCCAAGATCACATTGAGTCCATAGTGAAAGCCAATAATATTAAAAGGGGATGAGATGTTGCTTAATGGCTTGCTTGCTCAAAATTCTGAGTGATATGCTCCAAAATCCCTCAACCACTTTCTCATATCCACATATGTCCAAAACCAAAAGTCAAACTCAGCCCCACCAATTTGATCCATCCGGTGCCACCGAGTTCATTTGATATAGCCATAGCCAGAAACCCTAATCAGTTCGATCTCACTGATATGGATCTCGGTCTCACCGAGATGGGATTGCAAACTCTCTGTTTCCCTTCTTAACATTTTGGTCTAACCCAGATGAGCGATCGGTCCCACCGAGTTCACAATGCAAACTCTTTGTTTCCTTTTCATAACGTTTCGGTCTTACCAAAATGAGCGATCGGTCCCACCGAGTTTGCCTGACCAACTCTCTATTTGCCTATTACAGAAATCGGTCCTACCGAGTTTATGTGATCGGTCTCACCGATATTACATTATGCCTAACCCTAATGAAATCAGTCCCACCAAGTTGACATGTCGGTCCCACCGAAAAGCCTAACGTTCACATTTTGAACTGAATCGGTCCGATCGAGTTTCATGATTCGGTCCCACCGAGTTTGGTAAATTATGTGTAACGGTTAGATTTCGTGTGGAGGCTATATTTACCCCTCCACCCACTCTTCACTCGTGGAGAGAGCCATCAGAACGTGCCTACTTTTCTACCATTCATTTTCTGAGAGAGAACCACCTACTCATGTGTTGAGACCAAGATATTCCAATCCAACCACAAGAATCTTGATGTCTAGCCTTCCCCAAGTTGCTTTCCACTCAAATCATCTTTCCACCAAATCCAAATCAGTGAGAGAGAGAGTTGAGTGCTGGGGAGACTATCATTTGAAGCACAAGAGCAAGGAGTTCATCATCAACACACCATCTATTACCTTTTGGAGAGTGGTGTCTCCTAGATTGGTTATGTGTCACTTGGGAGCCTCCGACAAGATTGTGGAGTTGAACCAAGGAGTTTGTAAGGGCAAGGAGATCTCCTACTTCGTGAAGATCTACCTGAGTGAGGCAAGTCCTTCACGGGCGACGGTCATGGTGGGATAGACAAGGTTGCTTCTTCGTGGACCCTTCATGGGTGGAGCCCTACGTGGACTCACGCGGACCTTACCTTTCGTGGGTTGAAGTCTCCATCAATGTGGATATATGATAGCACCACCTATCGGAACCACGCCAAAAATCTTCGTGTCTACATTGCGTTTGCTCCCTCCAAACTCCCCCCTTCACCTTCATGTGCAATGATTTACATTCCGCTACTATACTCTTAGACTTGCATGTGTAGGTTGTTTGCTTGACTTGTGCAAAGTTGCTAAAATCTTCCAAGACTTAAAATTGGGAAAATGATAGATTTTTATTTGGTCAAGTAGTCTAATCACCCCCCCTCTAGACATACTTTTGATCCTACAGGTATGACATCAACTCCAAGATGGGTGAACACCTTGAGGATGTGGCAAAAGAGCATGCCATCCTTGTCCATTTTGCAGCACTCACACAAATAGGAACCCTCCCCCACCCTTGCCTGCACCAAGTAGTTTCGAGAACCATATTTGGCCATAAATTCCTAGTTCGGTCTGAGCTCAAAAATATCAGCACCAACTTGGAATGCATTATAATGTCTAATCAGCTCAATCTCTTCTTGGAACTTGCGATAAAGGTCTCTAGTGTAGGTTTCGTAAGCTTGCCTCTCTATTGGAAAGTTGGACCATAGCTCAATCTCAAGGTGTTTTGTCCTGTAATCATTGCAGCCTTCCTTGGCAGGGATGTGGTTCTGAATTTTTTCATATTGCTTGACGAAGTTTAGCATTGAGTTGTGTGGGTTCACATATCTTTTTAGGACGGTGTTGAACCCCTCATTACGCTGTGTAGACTGCAGGAAGGGGAAGAACCTGTGTTTGAAGTAGTGGGGCACCCAAGTTGACCTGTATTCATACGACTTCTCGAAGTGTGTGTTTGTGTTATAGCCTCATAGTTCATCATTAACCCAGCCCAATTCTGCTCAAACTCTTCTGGAGTGAAGCTGAAGTCAACATAGTAGTTGAAATCATCAGACAACCCTGGATTCCGGCACAGCAGCCAGCCAACTTTTTCCTGATCCTTTTTCATGATGTGCCATGAAAGATTGGCCATGTCAGTTTATTCCAATGAAGGGCGCGGACGGCATATTGTACATGTTGGTCATGTATAGGTGGTGTAAAACGATATGCAATCGTGGTACGCCTCTGCATAAGCTTTTCGAGCTAAGCCATCCACCCAAAATATGTTGACAACTCTGTCCTCTTCATCATATTTTACCTTATAGAAGAAGTCTGGATCGGTTTTTTGTATATCCTTGAAGTGTGCAATTGTTTGAATCATGTCACCCTCCTTTATGTCATCTCTACGGAAACTTGTACACAAATTTGTTATTGTCTTTGGTCCGAACAACACCATCAACTCAGATCCACAGAACTCTACCATTATATGCATCATACCTCCTGCATAATACAAAAAGAAACAATATATCTTTTTTTAGTTGCACGAATGCACACATCCAGCTGCACAGTAATAGGACATGTGTTGGCACAGAGGATAATTGCAGGAAATGGACACGTAGCTGCACCTTTAAAAACACTTGCACTTTGCACACAGGACATTGTTCAGTTGCACGGTGAAAGTAATCTAGTTGCACAACAAGCACCAAAGTGGTTGTACACTAATCTACCCTCCGCAACAACCTAATGTCTAACTAATGAAGTTGCATTCAGTACTTTTCTTTTTTTAGTTTCTGGTTGCGCACCAGATGCTTTCCTAGTTGCACAGAAGTGCCATACCACAACAAAACCTGGTGCGCAGCATGAGAAGTTGGACACTAGTTGCACACTTAAGACATTTTAGTTGCACACCGGTACCATAACAGTTGCACACTAGACTGCCTAGAGGGAAACTTAATTCTGTAAGGGATATAGAAACACACATGTAGTCAAGTTGCAGTTATACAAGATGCGCAAAAACTCCTTTTCATCCGGAGAAATGCCTTGGTGGGATCTCAAGTATTTGGAAAACGAAGGTTTGTTCACCAGCGGATGATTGTGGTCACGAACAAAGTGTGCCACCTCCCATCGCCCATCTAGCAGCTCCACCAACATTTTTGCCTTGCATTGAGTCTGCTTTATTGTCTCGCGTTTCCATTTCTTCTTTTTCTTACTAGGACCAGCCTCCTCTTCGACAAAGATTGGAGGTTCATCTTCCATTTCCTCATCACTGTCAACATGTTTTGGATATGGTATAGGGTCCAGGACAGGAGCAGCCTCAGCTCCTCCATCATCAGCTTTGGGCTTCTTGTACTTGTTGCAACAAAACTGTTGTTTTACCAATACATTGGTGCGAGCTGTCCACCTAGAGGTGTTCATCTTGACAGAGAAACCCATCCGTAGGGCGTAGCTGTTGTAATGATCCTTAGCAATTTGAAGGCTGACAAACCTCATGCCAACATAGGGTTCCATGGGCTGAGAACCAGCCTCATCCTCTCCTTCTTCTCCTTGCACATCACCGTCAACAGCACCAGCTCCTAGCTTAGTCCTGGTTGGATCAAGAACATCTATCGCGGTGCCCATGTCATCAAGAGTATGGCTCTCTAACTGCAAAGACACCACTACAGGGGCACCACGGGTTGATGACTGCCCTAGCACATTGTCATGGCCCATAGGGTTAGGCCCACGCCTTGGCTGCATGTAGTCAATAGAGCGCACATTTTCTGTCCCATGATCAACATTAGCTCCTGGTGGTATGCTGCATTGCTACTGATCCATATCACGAGGAAGGTCATTGAGATCAGGAGGCAACTCATTGAGATCAATCATTTCTTCTTTTGCTGCTGCCACACACCCCCTCACATAAAAAAGATGGAAGTGATGTCATCAATTTAATCATTAGAGTGTTTCAGACAACCTAAAAACTTCTCTATTTTTTCCTACAACACAATCATAAGTAGTTGCACACTAGTACGGCAATCTTAGTTGCAAAAACAACATGTTTATAGCAGAATCTTTTTTTTATAACAGGTATGCATTTTTTTGTTTGCACAGAGTGGTTATGTTAGTTGCACAGTTTGCAGTGCATAGGTGGCACAGATAAAGAACATGCCTTTTTTTACTTCAGTGTTTTACTAACTTTTTCCTCTTGTTGCTGCAATGATCTGCAGGTTTTCTGTTGGCAAGGACCTGATTTAGATTTTTCTGCACATAATTTGATGCTACAATTGAGATGAAAAATCCAGGTGAAAGAAGAAAGAAGATTTGGATGACAGATTATAGATATATGTTTCATCGCCGTTTCTGTTTTTACTTCTAGTATATTAAACATATTTTACACTATAGCTTTGCAATAGGTGTGGGACAAGAATATATGTGTGACTATTTTACTATGGTTTGTGGTTTCATTAGCCTGGTTTATTTTGCTGTTGCACAAATTGCTGGAGAAGTTGGTATGGATCATTGTGTGGTTTTCACAAAACTCCTTGTGTTTTTGCTGTCATACTACAAATTTTTAGTTTTGGCTAGAATACATGTTTCAGTTGGCCAGGATGCATGCTAGTTGGCCAGGATGCATGTTCAGTTGGCCAGGATGCATGTTCAGTTGGCCAGGATACATGTTTTTCAGCTGGCCAGGATGCATGTTCAGTTTGGCCAGAGTACATGTTTCAACTGGCCAGGGTGCATGTTCAGTTTGGCCAGGATACATGTTTCAGCTGGTCAGGATGCATGTTTCAGTTGCACATTTATGAATTTTTGGTTGCACAAATACTACAATTTTTATTGTGTTCATTTGCAAACAACAAGTTCAAGTCGGTAGAATGCATGTTCAGTTTTGGTACAATGCATGTTGAGTTTGGCTAGTATACAAGTTTCAGTTTGGCTATGACGCTTGATATCTGCAACTCATCCCCTATGCTTGATATCCCAACCAAATGGTCATTGTTATTCATTTTTATTGCACATATACTTCAGGTTTTCTAAAGTGTTCACTCACAAAACATCCAATACATGTGGGGTACAATGTATGTTTTAGTTTGGCTAGCATGCATGCTGAGTTGGCCAGAATACATGTTCAGTTGGCTGGGATGCATGTTCAGTTGCACATTTATGCATTTTTTGTTGCACATATTTTTTGGACAGTCATTGTGATCATTTGCAAACAATAATTACAAGTTGGTAGAATGCATGTTTAGTTTTGGCTACAATGCATGTTGAGTTGGCTAGAATCATGTTTTAGTTGGCCAGTAAACATGTTTTAGTCAGCTTGTTGAACACATCCAGGTGGGAAACTTGGGTGGCATGCATGTTAGAAAACATGTTCAGTTTTGTTAAAGTTGGTCCCAAACCATGTTTAGTGTGCAAATAGAAAGTTGTGCAGCTAAACCAAATGACTTGTGTTATTAGCACAGTAACCAGAAAATTATGAGGATGTAGTGCTTGTGCAACTAAACCTACTGACTTGTGTTTAGTTGCACAAACCAGAAAATAGTAGGCTTGTATCCATGGTTAGTTGCACAGTAATTTGTGGTACTTGTTTTCAGTTGCAGACATGACACTCATGGGGGGGGGTGATGTGGACAATGGGGTGATGTGCCAGATCCACATCTTTTTTGAAGCAACTTCTCCATGGATTTGTGCTAGATCCATGGAGAAGGGGGTTGACATATGCAGTAGACGAAGGGAGGGGGGGAAGTGAAGAGGGGCAGAGGGGAATTGCGTGATGTTGCTGCCTCGTATGGCTCTGACCACCCTGCCCTTAGATCTTTTTTGAAGCAGCTTCTTCTTCTACTTTGGGGCCGCCATGGCGGTTGTATAGGAGGAGGAAGAAGGGCCTTGTATCCCCTTCTTTCATGGAGAAGAAGGCAGCGTGTGGGCGTGGGGGCGTGGGGGCGAGCGAGCGTGGGAGGGGCTGGGTAGGTCCAGCTGGCCACGTGGGAGTGCGTGGAGACTTTTCTCTCCTTCTGTTTGGGCCTATGGGGACTGGCCGCTCGATCAAGTCGGTTCGGTGGTTGCCTTTCCTTTTATGGACAGGGGGGGGGGGGGACAGGG
Source organism: Aegilops umbellulata (assembly GCA_032464435.1). Taxonomy (NCBI): domain Eukaryota; kingdom Viridiplantae; phylum Streptophyta; class Magnoliopsida; order Poales; family Poaceae; genus Aegilops; species Aegilops umbellulata. The sequence continues at coordinate 235,935,109 of CP136055.1, read as the reverse complement.
CCTTACCTTTTCAGGCCGGCCGCTCGATCGCACTAGTGGACAGCCGACCGCCCACTAGACGCGTCCTTCTAATTATTGTGCACTTTTTTTTACTAATATCATTCTTTTGCTAATATTACGCCATGAGAACATGGTCTACAAATTCTCTTTTTGATGGAATAGAGGATTCCTATTTCTAGTATTCTCATGAGAACATCTACTAATTAATAAGTCATTTGAATTGTAAATTTTATTATTCTAGAGGTTTTTTTGATAAGTTATATGAAAACTTGATAAGTGCATCATCTAGGCTCTTCATCTCTACTCACTCCATATACAACATAAACAACAACATTGGATTTACATTTTTTTGCGAGTGAAATCAGAGTTTTATTCCAAAAGTGTAGAGTTACAATCAGCCGACAAAGAAAAATGCTACATATTAGATAAATGGACTGAGCATCAAATAAAACAAATGCAAAGAAAAATATCTTATCAATTGACAGTAAAATGCAAGCTTGAAACTTGCTGATGTAAAAGTTAATGTTTAATAGAAAAATAAAAGTATTTTGGATTCGAAATGCCATGTCTGTAAAATTGTAGAGCATGCCCTATAAAGATGTGCTCCAATGCAAAGGAAGGTGGGATGCGACTTGTGAGCCATTACAATTGTGTTTCATAAGGCATCAATCTAGATAACAAATTGAAGTCAATAGTTTTTTTTTTTGAATAGTCAATAGAGAAATTTTCTCACGTAACCATAAAAAGGAGTGCATGTACACAGAAAGACTACCACACAAATCATCCAGGAGTTGATATTTTCTGGTTCAAAAGTATCGCCTGTCTCTCTTTGTAAACACGATCTCATACCTAAACAAAGCACTAGTGCGGCAGTGCCCTATAATGTGGACCTATTTTCTTTTATTCAAGGGTGTTTAAGCTTCCACGTTCACGACACTATTGAGTAAGCAAAAACCATATTCAGTTAACATATGGGTAGGTTACCTACCAAATCTTGTCGAATGCTTGTACAACAAATCCAGCTGAAGGTGTGAAGCACTAAATCCTTGCCATGCTATGACTTATCTGAAATTTTGAATAATAACACATCCTAAGAAAACAACATACCGTTTTAGGCTAAAGAAACAACATACTGAAACATAAGAAACGAGGAGCTTTATTCTTGAATATTCACCTTATGATGCTGTTGTCGGAAGAAGGTACCTCACATATTCAAAATCCCAAATTATACGGAAAAAAAACTAGTGTACTCAAGAAGTGGGAGGTTTGAGGCTGACATCAATATGTTGAACTTTAATCGAACGTTTACACTATGATGGGATGAAGTAAATGGAGCGACTTCAAGCATAGCAAGGGAACTAAAGGCAAGCGTAAAGGAGCCGAGTGGGGCGTGAAGCAACGAAAGGTTGCGTGTGTGACATTGGTAGATGTGTGTTATTTAATCCATGCGAATATGAAGTAGAGAGATTGACGAGCAGTGCTTTTATGATAGATGAATAAAACTATTGCTTGTATTATATTTTTTATAGGGTACATGTCTATATATATTGGTACAAAGTCTTGAAATGGCTTAGTAGCAAGTGCTTTGGTGAATATGTCAGCAAAATGAACCGTAGTAGGAACGTGGAGCACCCCAACTTGTCCAAGAGCCACCTTCTCACGAACAAAGTGAATATCAATCTCAGTGTGTTTGGTTCAGTTCAGCGATGCTGAACAGGATTCCCAAACATGTAAACAACTGAAATATTATCACAATATACAATAGTAGCCTGCTCAATCGGTCGGTCCAGTTTCTGAGAACAACTGACGAACCCAAATAGTATCAGCGACAGCTTGTGCCCCAACACGGTACTCAACTTCAGCGAGCGAGCGGGAGACCGTAACTTGTCTTTTTGAGGACCAAGAAATCAAATTGTTATCGAGAAAAACACAAAAACCGGATGTGGATCGTCGAGTGTCTGGACAACCAACCCAGTCTGCATCAGAGTATGCATAAGAGAATGAGGAATGGACTTATTGATATGAGGACCATGATCAAGAGTACCTTTCAAATACCTAAGAACACGTTTGCCATGATTATAATGCGGAAGCCGTGGAGTGTTGCTTGCGTTTATCTTGGCATACCTCCCGCGCGAGCACTCGCCTACATGGGCCTCGTCCAACTAGTAATAAGTGAGCGCCCATCCCCCAGCCATGAACAAGCACACATTTTCTCATTTGTTCACATCCATTTTTATTGTAGTATATTTCATTCTAATTTGATTTTTAATAAAATTTGGGAAAAAATGAATTTAAACCTACCATCCCCTTTTCATTGTCCCCCCGAGCCAATGTGTGCGCACTGCATATGTCCTAAATAAACCCACCATATCTTCCTTTGTGAGGGAAGAAATTTCATCAAATTTATCTAATTATGAAAAATGGCCCACATGTGATGTTTCACTTGTAACGAGGGGAGGAGGAGGTGAATATTAGCTTTGCATTTATTTTTTGGAAAACGTTTAGAACCGGCGCACCGGGCGGGTCTTCGTTCGGCCTCCTCGCCCACGTTGGCCTATGCGATGAAGCAACCACCAGAAACGCGACACATGGCTCCCTTATCCTTTTGCTCTGGATGCCCGCAAACACTTCTTCTCTTTCCACGCAAAGGAACTCTTCTTTCTCTTTCGTTTTCTCTCATATATAAGCGGCCACCGCAGCTGTGGAAGACGACGAGGGATGCCGCCGGGGGTAGGACACCGGCACTGGAGACGACACGCTCGACCGCCGCGACGAGGGACGATAATTTTTGGCTGGAACCGTCCATCAATGGAGCTGCAACCATGCATCAGAAATGCTGGAACCGGCCGTCGGAAGAGCTACAACCGGGGGCACCAGTGATGTTGGAACCGGCCATCACAGGAGCTACAAACCGCTGTCGAAAATGTTGGAACCAACCACTAGAATTGCTGGAACCAGCAGAGCTGCAAACCCGGCACCGGCATGCTCGAGTCTGTCGTCGTCGGAGGTCGGAGCTGTAACCGGTGGCAAAAATTGTTGGAAACGACCATCGACCGAGCTGCAATCAGGGAGCAGCATGGCATGACAGACGGCAGATTTGGCCGGAACCTGTCGTTGTAAAAGCTGCAACCACGTGCAATGGCGCGACGAGTGGCGATGGCGGAGCTGCAACGGCACACGATGGCTCGACAACGTTTTTTGGCTACAACCAGTGGACCGGTGGTCGGGATGCTACCACCGGTAACTGGTTTTGCTACAACCGAGCAAAACAAAGCTGCAAGCCTACAACGGGCGGCCATGGGAGCCGCATGCTAGCTACGATGGTCAACATCAAGCTGCAACCGACAGCGACAAGAGCCGCATCCAGCGATACCTCCAACGATGAGCTGGAAGTTGTTTGTGAAGGGAGCTGCAACCCGACGCTGGTGGAGCTGCATCGAGCGGCGTTGTTGCAAAACTGGCGTCTAGCGGTGCTGTGAGCTCGAGAGCAAAGTGTGCAGGGATGTATGGCGGGTCTGCTGCGAGCGCGCGCGGGGTGGCGCCGCCGGGTCTGCGGGGCAGGGCGACGGGAGGAGGTGAGGCTACACGCCGGCGAGGAGAAGGACGCGTTGTTGATGCTGCGGTAGGGGGTGAAGACGGAGGTGGAAGATGCAATCTAACGGTTCGCGCGGACTAAATAGGACAGCTGCGGAGCGACCGGCCGAAATTTCGGCCGGTGCGCCCGCGCCTAGTAGTGCCCTTATTTTTTTTAGCACATATGGCTATACTCTGGGCCCTAAAAAGCCCAGTTTTGCAAGACTAAATGAGCCCAAACTCCGAAAAGCTGCCCCCGCCTGGCAGACCGCAGATCCCTCACGTCACCCAGAATTGGCGCTGCGTCTCCCCGAAACATTCCCCATTTCATTGCCCCTTCTCCCGCTCCCTCCCTCTCTCCCCACCACCCGCAGCTTCCGGCGCCGACAGGGAACGATACCCCTCCCCCCCGCCGCCGCTGCCCATGGACTCCTCCTCCGATAACTTCGTGGCGCCGGTAGACGAGCGCCAGGACCCACCGCTCCCGAACCCTAGCGAGGAGGAGGCGGGCGGTGAGGAGAAAGAGGGGGGAGAGGAGAAAACCCTAGAGCGGGCGGAGGAGCTGTTTGATAAGGGGTCCAAGGCCATCGAGGAGGGGGACTTCGTCCTCGCCGTCGACTGCCTCAGCCGCGCCCTCGAGATCAGGTTAGGGTTCCTCCCACCCACCGATCCGACTCCTAGCCCGGCGGAAATTCCCCTATGGATGTACCGTGTGCTTAATGTCCATTTGTTTCATTGCTCTTCTGGTCTAGTTACTTCGGCGGTAGGTCTGTCGAGCTTTTGGTTTATGTAGTTTGGTAGGTGGGTTTACCAGGGTTTAAGAGATTCTACAGGAAGGTGATCACCAGTTGTGGTATTTACGTTTATGTGTTCAGTGGGGAGCGCAATGCGATGTGAGAGATGATTATTCGGTTCAATGGGCCTACTCTTATTTGGCAGCAATTATATGGATTTCCCCATTTTGTTGTGATGTGCCATGTGTGAGTTGCGATGGGAACATCTTCGGGAATAGGTATTATATCCATAAGAATGTCTATATGGCTCTCTAGCACTGGCTAGTGCTTCTGACCGGCACTATTAGTCATTGTAAAACAAGCAACATTGCACATAGTTAGCACCTCGCGAGAACATTCACCTACTGGAAACTGATTAGATGTGTTCTGTAGATTCAGCTTGTACTTGCAGTGTTTTATATGTGGTTTGTCCTGTTGGTTGTTTTGCTTTTGCCTGAGGCCCCTTGACTGGGAGGTTATGTTGGCAATTGGTGCTTGATGTGTGTACTAGGATGAGCATTAAATCTAAGTGTAATTACTTGAGGCATAGGTGCTATCCTATTGGAGAAATGTGTCATGCCTCTTCAGTACTGGTTAGTTATGAATATTTTAGTGTTATATAGTTTATTCATCCTACTTCAGAATTGTACTGCATAGGCTGTGCAAACGCCAATCAGTAGTCAACTTTTTACGGAAGACAACAGGGAGCATAATTAGCACTTGTGTTATCAAAATGGTTGATGGAACCATTATGGTGGTTAGCTCTGGATGGTGCATTTCATCTCAGATTACGTTACCTTTCATGTTCTTATGCTGTACCCTTAATACCTTTACAATGATACACTAAAAAAAATATACGGCTTTGTTGTCTTGTCACCAGGGTTGAACGTTATGGAGAACTTGCTTCAGAGTGTGCTAGCACGTATTATAAATATGGATGTGCCTTGCTATACAAATCACAGGAGGAGACTGATCCTTTGGGTAATGTTCCAAAGAGTGCACCAGATGAAGAACCAGCGAAGAGCACAACCATTAAAGATAGTGGAAACTCAAAGGCATCCAGCAGCAACGTCAAAGATGATGATCCATCTTCAGACAAAGGTGGTCTTGAAGGTGTGTTGTTATTCCTTTGCCCAAGTAGATTCAGATGCAGTTATACACCAGAGGACGGACATTGATCTGGACATTTTATTATATTAGTAGCATTATGGTCATTATGATATAAGACTTCTTTATATTCCTCTTGTTGTACCGACTGGAGACTATCCACAATTAGATGTTAATCAGTAATGAGCTCATGTGCTGCAAAATGCTGGGTCTTATTTGGAGGTATGTAGTGTTCATAGTTATTTCTTGAGTTCTCAACTTCTCATCCACTTCATCGAAGTGATTTTGTTAATTGATTAAACGTCTAAGACAAGTTTATGCTATAGGTAGCAGATGATTTCAGAGGTAGTAAAAATATATGCTTTGATTGCTCATTCAAAAGCTTGTTATGGATCAACAGTATGTTGTGTGGCTGTCTGCCTGTCTTCTCCTTTTGTCAGATATTTTCCTTCCAGCTTTAAATATTTATGTCTGCCATTGTTGTTCATACACATGGATGACGATGCCAAATTAGACAGATATGGGTGCATCAAACTTTGAATGTGTCGCAGTTAGCCGTCTAAAATAATGCAGTTTGCATGGCCTTGGTTTTATGCTTTGTAAACCGCCTTTGGCCCTTCCTCCTTAGTCCTTACTCTGTTTGGGTTCTATATTTGAAGTGGGTTGACCGCTGTGCTTATCTCATGGTTCTTGCAAGTTCCCTACTTGTGCAGTTGTGTGTTATGTACGTTTTGCAAAATGTGAATAATCGCTGTCTCACATTTCCATGAGAATTCTAGTTATTTGCTCATGACTATATATGTTGATAAAAAATGATCACATTATGCTGATTAATTCTATGTATGAATGTATATCATTGCTTTAGCTATATTGCTGCTTGCTCTTCTTCCTACCGTGGTAAATACCGACATAGTCATTAATTAGGTCAAAACTCAGATGAGAAAGATCAGGAGGATGTAGATGGTGAGAGTGACAAAGATGGTGATGAGATGGGGGGAGAAGAAGATGATTCTGATTTGGATCTAGCCTGGAAAATGTTAGATATTGCAAGGGCAATAGTGGAGAAGAACCCAGACAACACTATGGAGAAAGTGAAAATCTTTTCTGCTCTAGCTGAAGTCTCCATGGAAAGAGGTAATCTCTGTTATCTTAGTTATTCCTGCAATAAACTAGTGTGTGGTCTTGATACTCATGGCCCTACATTTGTTTGCAGAGGACATAGACAACTCACTTGGTGACTACTTCAAAGCTTTGGCCATCTTGGAGAATTTGGTTGAGCCTGACCATCGTCGAATTGTTGAACTGTATCCTCCTTGTGGTAATAATAATGTCATTGTGTGCCATTTAGTGGTATGATGCAGCGGCATACTTAGTTTTACTGGTGCGTATTTTATTAGCTGAAGATTTATGTGGCTGAAGTTATCCTTATTATTTTCTTATCCATGGATGATGTGGGTAATTCTACTGATTTGAATGTCTCACGGGTACCTTTTCACTTACGTAAATGCACATGCAAGTCTAATGTGGCTCTTAACTGTGACCAGAGGAAAATATCAGTTATACAATACTGTTATCTTGTAGACTATTGTTCTTTCTTTGCTAATTTCCTTAATCAGTGCTAGACACTTCCGCATTTGTTTGGTCTATGAGTTGGCATCTAAGATTGCAGATGCGATCCCATATTGTGCAAAGGCTGTTTCATTGTGCAAGTCACGTTTAGAGAGCCTGAAAAAAGCGAAGGAAACCTTGTTGGCTGATAAAGGTGACAGTGCAGCTACTGCTGATGGAGACTCAAAGAAATTATCTATTGAAGATGAGCTGGAGGTTGTTACTGGTATATTGCCTGACCTTGAGAAGAAGGTAACTAAACTAGATTCCTTCATCTTATCAACTTTATTTTCGTCTTCAGCCTATTGATGTCTGAGTGAAAATGTTTATGTTTATCATAATGAGCAATGAGATATCTGAACTGTTTTGGTTCAGCTTGAAGACCTGGAGCAAGCAATGGCAACCCCAAGCTCTGAAATAGAGGAGATAATGAAAAGCATTGCTGCAAAGGCAGGGTTTATGCAGAAGGCTGGCAATGCCGTGGCACCAAGAGCTGCATCTTTGACTTCTTCACAAATGGGTGGAGTAAACAATGGCTTTGACTCCCCAACTATGTCTACAGCAGCAACATCCGGAAGCACCGGAAGTACGGTTACCGACCTCGGTGTTGTAGGCAGAGGCATCAAGCGAGCTAATATCAAGCCTATTTCTGCCGAACCTTGTTCGAAGAGACTGGCAGCAGATGATTCACCATCTGTGAAATGCGACAGCAGCAACAACTCAGATGTTCTCCCCACGGCGCAAGATGGCGAGGGTTCCGTATCAAAGTAGAGTTCATTTTGATTCGCCCTACATCATGTTAGTAACTTGCTGGAATCTGTGAGCTCCATATTTGGCCCTGTTTAGCTTAATGCAAACTTTGAGTCGTTAAAATGTTTGTGAATTGCGGGAACCATCTTCTCTTAAGTTGTACTAGTAGCGTGAACTGGTGATAAGTTTATCAAGCGAGACAGTTGTTGGTGTCTGATGCGTGTAAGGCGATTTGTGCTTTTCCAAATGCGTGTTTCTACCTATGGGATCTTGTTTTTTTAGTGATTGCTCTCTGTCATAATCTCTTGTGCCGCAATTGAGCAAGGCTATCTTGGCACATTTCACTGGTTACTTGATCTGTGTTGTGTACTGAATAACTTTACACTTGGCATGCTTCGCTGCGGATGTTGGCGGTATAGCGATATGCATTGCAAGCCGGCCAGGCTGAGCTGCCATCGCCACACTGATGCACAGCGGCTACTGCATGTCTCGTCTGGCATGGTTAAACAGAGCTAACCAAAAGAAAAGTGAAAACATGATACCATCGTTCTAGAAAAGATGAGTTCACATTTCCTCGAGAGACATCTATGGAGGAATCTTTTTTTTTGGATGTGTGGATCGACACACACGGAGGAATCTTACAGTTTAGTACTCTATTTTCGTGTTTCCTTGTATATGCTCCGTGCATGTATACATATAGGATCTTGGGCTGCAAAGTATATTTGCTAGTGGCATCAAGCAGCCCGTTTTGGCTGAGCTGGCGGGTCGAGAGTCTGCTCGTTTTCCTGGTGCCCGCACCACGGACGGTAGCGTAGCGTGTCTGAAGCGGACCCGCAGTCCCGATCCATCATCATATATAACGTACTGGTCACCCCCGATCATGGTTGCAACCAGAAGAAGATCTGGCATCTCCAATGACGCCGGTGCCAAGAAATCCGTTCTCGTCGGGCCTCCGACACGACGACGCCGATGCCGCGCAAGCGCAATCGAAGCCAATCATCACCCCGACGACGGATCCTGAACGCATCGACAAATCGCTCTTGCCGCTAAAGAAGAGGGCGACGAGCGACAGTAGCGACCGCGAGGATTCTTCTTTCCTAGTCCCACTTCCACCCAAGAAGAGACGGGTAGATACCGGGAGCGAGGGCACCAGCAGCCCCCTCGTGATCCCATTTCGTCAGGTCAACCTGGACCTACTATGCCAGACGGTAACAGTAGCAGGCACTAGCGGGTCCAGTACCATCGCGACCACGTCCCAACACCAGAAACTCACGAGCGGCGGCGACGAACAATTCTTACACGTGACGCGGCCGAGGCGACCGGCGGCGTGCGACGGCGCCTACGCGACCATGGAGGAAGACGAGGCGGCACCAGGCAAGAAGAAGAAGAAGAAGACGACGAATAGGAACAGGGATCGAAAGAAGAAATCGCTGCCGGCGTGGGTCGCTGCCCCGCCGCTGCTGCGCGTCAGCACGGGGCTGAAGCAGCACCTCGAGACGCTCGGCGCCACGGCCCCGCAGTTCGTCTGCGTCAAGACCCTACAGAAGAGCGACGTGGACCTCAACCAGAACCGCCTCCTCTTCTCGTGCAAGCGCGCCTCCATCCAGCGCCACCCCATCACCGGCCTCCTCTCCCACAAGGAGACCTACCTTGTCCATGAGTGGAAGGACGGCCTGCGCGTCACCGCCTTCGACGACCACGGCAACGAGTTCGGCTTTAAGCTCCGGTACCTCCGCTCCAACGGCGCCTACCGCTTCATCGGCGACTGGGGCGACTTCGTGACGGAGCACGGGATGCAGATCCATGTCGACGTCCAGCTGTGGGCGTTCCGGTCGCCGAGCTTGCCCGTGCAGCCCAAGTTGCCCGACCAAGACAAGCAGAGGAGACTCGACGGACTCCAGGGTCACCCTGACGGCGCCCTCGGCCTTCTCCTTCTCTTCCAAGTACAGCACCGCGACGCAAGGAACGTCCAACACGCCGAGGAAGAAAAGCAGCGTGCGCCGGCGCCGCGGCCGGTCCATGAGACCAAGAGGAAGGCATCGGCGCGACAAGACAACCTCGCGGATGCGCATGTGAGTCAGAATATCACGTCGGAAGACATGGTTACGGCGGTTGGGAAGGAGATGGCGGATGCCTTGATGGGGCTCTTGATGCTCCGCTCCATTTGCCTCCGTTCCAAAACAGATCCTCACTTGTTAGGACAAGATTTTGACCCTAATTTTACTCTATCTACTAGCTAAATGATCGCACCTTGCTACAGATTATGAGTTAAAGAGAAATACTCCCTCCGTCCGAAAATACCGAAAATACCTGTTATCAAAATGGATAAAAAGAGATGCATCTAGAACTAAAATACGTCTAGATACATCCCCTTGTATTCATTTTGATGACAAGTATTTTCAAACGAAGGAAATATTTATACTACTCACTTCGTCCCACAATATAAGAGCTTGAAAAACGTTTTTATATTATGAAACTGAAGAAGTATTATATAAGTACAGTATATATGTGGTGGAATGAGTCAAATTTTTTTATGTTAAATTAACAACAATACCATTGAGGACTAGTTTTTGAAGTCATACTTTTATAGAAGAAACTCTAAGGCTCTAAGCACCACGGGTCACTCCATGACTCAAACCCGAGTGAGCTAGATAGCTACGTGCTATCCTAACCAATAAGATGACACCATGTTATCTATCTGGTGATCTAGTGTTCATCAGTGCATATTGATCCAACCCTTGTGAGGCTCACTGTACAAGGCGCTACAATAAAATGACTGCCCGGGCCAACTTAGAACATCTACAACATCCGAGCTCATATACGTCCGTGGACAGCGACATACACATCATCATTTCTCCTTCTCCACAACCACACTCCCCATATTCAAATATCCGTATCAATGCAAATCCTTACATGCCCATCATATAGTGTAAATGCACCATGAATTGAACGATACAAAGTAAATGACAATTTATTACATGACAAAATAAAATTCAGCAATTCATACATAGATAGACGATACACAAATGAACAAAGACGTCAATTGTTGCGATTATTGATGATCTTCTCCATGCGGAGAAGCCACTTCTTGACTTCATCACTCAAGAGGTTTATGTCCTGCAGCATGATCCTCGACTCCTCCGTCTCTCTCGCAAGTGTCAACTTCTCTCTCTCAAGATCAAATTTCTTGCATTATCACCGCTTCTCTTGCCTCTCCAATTCTATTTTTTATTCTCCAAGTGCAACCTCTCCTGGTCGAACTCCATTTTCTCCTTTTGCACATCTATGAACATCTTGTACCTTTCCTCCTTCTTCATCTTCTTGGCAAAAAAATGTTGGTCCAAGTGGCAGACATTTTGCTTACCGCGCCATCACGGATGATCCTCTCCTTCTCTCACTTGTTTCCCATCACATACCGGTTTCTTTTTGGCACGGGTGCTTGTATGTTTGCCCCACCATTTTCTTCTTCTTCCTCCTTCAGTCCAATTGATTGAGCATAGCTAGACCCATAGGTTTTCTTCGTCTTCTTCGTGACACTTTTAATCTCCTCGAGGACAGTTTGCCACTTAGGTTTTTCATTCAATTTCATCCAACAATGTGACATTGCGAATGGCTTCTTCTCGTCTTGGTGGTACAAAGCCGCCACCTAAGTTGCATGGGTTTGAACTCTAATGTCGCTTTGGTTCCAGTCAACAACTTGTATGAGAAAACCAACAAATTTGCTCACATTCTCTTGGATGAGGGACCATCTATGTTGGTGAGAGCACGGACCACGATTGGTATTGATTGGGTGTGGTTTCACATAGTGTTTTTACTCATGATAAAGTTTGTGATTTTTTCTCAATATTTCTCGCCTTTTTGCTCAGTTCCACATATTGGATCCACACTAGTGTTCAACCAACTATCACACAACAAAACATCTTCAAATTGTTGAATGTCGGACCTCTTGGCTTGACTACCTTATTTCTTTTAGTGCATTAGGTTTGCCCAACTTGAAATGCTGAGGAATTGATATCCCCCATGTTAAATTGCAAAGGCTCTTGACCACCATTTATCATGTTATCCAAAATTAGTTCCTACAATATACATTGTAATTTAACTATCATCCTACAAGTTTGGTCTAATGGTATGTGCAACAAATGAATCTACAAATGCAAATGTCAAAGAGGCAAAGATTGTATCGGGTCTTGTTCCGGCGTTTCGTCGAACAACATGTGGGCCTGCCCCGACACTGCCAGACGTCGCCCGATGCCTTTGGAGTTGCAGCTAGTCGGCCATCGTGGTCGTGTCCGGGGAGTCTTCCGTAAAGCTCAAACTTGGGATGTCGGTCCACCGGGAGGGCGAAACGGAGTCGCGCTCGCCCGACAAGTTATTTTTCACTGCGGCCATGACAGACAGATTGGCCTGTGTCGCCACACCACTCATGCCAAAGCCCATGCATCATCACCGGCCATCTTCATACTTCACCGCCGCTTCACGCTGCGCTGCCTCCGCCGACGGTCCTTCCAGGCAAGGGTCTCCGCCTTGCAAGGAACCGCCACGCCGGGGAGCCTGGCCGATTTCACCGATGCATAATCCGTGACAATGCTGACGGACAGGGTTGTCGGTGACGACATTAGCGACGACGGACGAGGACGACTACACGGACGGCGAGCAAGGGAGGGGGTGGGCGGCTGCGTGGAGGCGGGAAATGGAGGACGGAGCCGGGATGAGGGTGGTTGAAGTGATGGACTAGTTAATTTTAAGAAGATTTGGGATGGGCCGGCTTGTCGGAGCCGCATGGCGGGCGCGTCCGGGTGTCCCCATATCCGCCCCGGACATGGGCCGGGTATGAGTGGTGCCGATCAGTCCAGGCGTTTGGTCCGAAGTTGCCAAGTCCGATTGTATGGTTGTTTTCTGTCTGGATAGTGACTGGGCAAGCAGCCTGGGCGTTTGGGGATATGTGGGCTCTAGTTGTAGATGCTCTAAAATCCTTCAGAATCTCGACGCGAGGTGTGCCCAGGCCTACACCATCATGTTTTTCTTTGGTAAGTCAACAAGTGTTATTATTTGGTTATTGAAAAAAAGCTACGGTTCTACTGCAATTTTTTGGTATGTACAGTATAATCAATTGGCAACAAAATCAAAATGGATGGTAAATTATGATGGTTATTAGGTATAAAATATTTTTACCCTACTGTACACAAAACCCAAGCCCAGGTGGAGACTAGCAAAAGCCCTCGCCTCCGTCGCGCCGCAAGCATCTGCGACCATGTCGGCGTCGTCGCTAATGGAAGACCTCGTGGAGCAAATCCTTGTCCGCCTCCCGCCGGAAGATCCCGCGTGCCTCGTGCGCGCGTCGCTCGTCTGCAAACCCTGGCGTCGCCTCGTCGCCGGCCCCGCCTTCCGCCGCCGCTACCGCGAGTTCCACCGGAGACCTCACCTGCTGGGCGTCCTCCAAATCCTGCAAGGTGATGAACCTTACTATTCCCGATTCGTCCCCACCTCCGTCTTCCGCGTTGTGGATCCCGTCCTTCCATGTTGGTTGGTTGTCGACTGCCGCCACGGCCGGGCCCTCTTCGCCACCACAAACCCGCACATCGAGGGGACCTTGGACCTCGTTGTCTGGGAACCCATGACGGACGACCAACGCCGGGTTGCGCAGCCCTCGCCGGAGCCGGAGGACTACGTCGACTACGCAGCGGCGGTGCTCTGTGCCGCCGAAGGCTGCGACCACTGCGGCTGCGAGGGTGGGCCCTTTCGTGTGGCCTTCGTATCCACCGACAAGGGGAAGGGGGTGACCTCCGCCCGCCTGTACTCGTCGGAGACTGGCGCGTGGAACGAGATCACCTCTCTTCATCACCCCGAGGCCGATGCCCACCTTGCGGCTAGCGTCCATGTGGGAGACGCGCTCTACTTCCGCGGCATCGGGAATTACACCATCGAGTACCAACTGCTCCGTGCAGTACGTCAGAGGAGCCTCGTCCCAACTTACTACAGCCCGCTTGTCCGTGTTGGAGGCGCTGGCCAAGTGTAATGGGAGGCTCGTGACAATGGAGGACGGTGGCCTGGGATTCGCCGCCGTGGATAACACGATCATAACCCTGTGGGCAAGGGAGACTGGCTCTGGCGCCAAGGGAGCAGAGACATGGACGCAACGCAGGGTAATCGATCTCGAGACGCTGCTTTCTGAAGATGCCCTCTCACACTCAATTAACGGAATCAAATACTATAGTTGGATTCCCGTTGTATCTGTGGTCGGCTTTGCGGAGGGCACCGATGCCATTTTTGTTGGCACCATTGCTTGCGTCTACATGATTGAACTCAAGTCAGGCCGAGTCACGAAGGTGCTCGATGAATTTGGGAGAGTCTGCCCCTACATGGGCTTCTACATTCCAGGTATCGCCTTGTTTTTTCAGTTGGCACTTACATTTTCAAAGAATATAGATGGATGGCTTCTCATAGAGTATTTTTGACGGTGATATTTATGCTCAAGAAACAAGGGTTTATTTCCCCTCCGGAGTAGCAAGTTTGTCTTCTCTTAATGATTTTGTGCATGTGTGGGCAAAGCTGCTGCTAATAGGTTATTATTGATGTTTTGGAGAGTTAGACTTGTTGGTTAGTCGATGGTAAACAGCTTTTGTTATTTCTGAATTCTTGTATTTCTGCAGACATGGAAGTAGCTTCTACAGCTGAGGGGCCAAAAGAGTGTGTTTTAAATCTATGACAAACTCTATATGCTGGAGCAGGGTTTCTCCATCGAGGTGGAACTGTGGAAGTGACTTGTAGTGATTTTATACATAGCCTATGTGGTGCATTGTGGTACATGACTTTATATAGGATCTGCAAGTCCACTTTTTATTGCTGTTCTTCACTTGGCCTTCTGGCCTTATGGGACTTTGTTAATGGCTTGTTTCCTTCAAATCGTTAGCTTTGCCTGTTGGTGTCAAGTTTCACTATGGCTTCACTATAAGGGATTGCAGATCAGCATAATAATAGATTGATACATGTACTTTGCCGTGCCGGAACCGTTGCCTTGAATTGCTAGCTGGGGTAGTGCCTTGTGACGACATATAGTTTTTCCTTGCAGAACAATATATAAATTATTATGTTGTGTTGTTCAAACAAAAAAATTAAGTAGCACTATAAGCATGGTACATTAGGTTGTAAATTTAGTATTGCAGGCAACATAATTTTCTTTTGATAACATCTAATGATCTGCCAACACCATATACATAAGCAAGCATGGAAGGCACCACACTTACGAATCAATGAAATACAAGCAGTAATTTGATGGGCTACACAACATCTTTTTATCACGTATACTTCATCCGTTCACAAATACAAGATGTTCTAACTTTTTTTTCTTCTGAATCAGGCATATATAGACATGTTTTAGTGTGTGTTTTCATTTATTTTTGTCGTATATAGTTCATATTAAAACATTCAAAACATCATATATCTGTGAATGGAGGGAGTAGCAGATAATACATCACAAAGATAAATTGACTTCAATAAAATAAATACATACACAAGACACCATCGGTGCCGGCTATTGCTATGGGCGTGGGCCTTCGAGGCGCAACTACATCATCGCCGGCACTCTATCGACAATTCCCTCTCTAGGTCTACCCAGGCCCTGCCATCCGCTTGCCGACTTTCTCTTGACGCACTGGGTGGGGATAAGTTGGTATGCGTTGTCTTTGGGTTTTGGTCATGTTGTAGAGGTCTTCGGTGTTGGTTGTGACGCGGCTTGTTTGCTCTATGGTTTGCTTCATTGTCATTGGCCTGAGGTTGGTCTAGGTGATGCATGTCTTATAGTACGCATGGTGTGTGCGACTTCTAATCGTAGTGGATGGCAGAGCAAAACCCTGTTGGTGATGTCAATAGTATCTAACAAATCTAAAGGTCATCCTATATCATAAAAAATACACTAATTACTCCCTCCGTTCTTAAATATTTGTCTTTGTAGAGATTTCAAATGGACTACTACATACAGATGTATATAGACATATTTTAGAGTGTAGATTCACTCATTTTACTTTGTATGTAGTCATTTGTTGAAATCTCTAGAAAGACAAATATTTAGGAATGGAGGGAGTATTTACATGTGCATGATTTCTTCCCTTTCCCAAATGGCACCTGACTGGGATAGTAGTGCATGAAGAAGTCAGCGGCGACTCTACAAATGGTATTTGCTTATACGATCTATACATTCAGGAATTGAAGAATGTAAAAAAAAAGGTGCTGCCATACAAATAATCGAACCAATAAATAAAACAAACTTAAAGCAACTTGTTCTGGTTGACTTTAGTATGACTAAATTAAGCAGGGCGCAGGCCAAAACAACAAAAGATTTTATCACACCAGTACACCAAAAGATCTCTGTGCAGTTTGAGAAGAATCAACCAAAGCATTATGAAATTTAAACCCAAAGATGCACCACAGTGAACATGAGGCTGGCTATGGCATGGACAACTGAAACATGAGACCAACACATAGAGAGGATGCGAAGTGAGGGGGAAATCCCAAACTAATGGAGAGACACAAAGAACAAAGGCTAACACTATATACTCCCTCCGCTTCAAAATCAAACTTGTATCAAAGTTTGTATAAAGTTGGGTCATCTATTTTGAAACGAAGGGAGTACATACTAATACGTCTTCAACGTATTTATAATTATTCCTAAAGTATGACTCGTGCAGCTGCGCTCGTTCACTGGCGCGAGCGCATGCACTACAGCCGTCCGATGCACCGTGGTGATCTCCCCGCGCGCGATGCGTCCCGACCAGGTGTCGTTACGGGATTGCGCGAGGCGTGCGGCGCGTGGTGGGCCCGACACCTTTATTCCAGGCGAAAACTGCCCGCACTTCCCGCTCATCTTGTTCGAAACCGCCCGCCCGCACCCGCAGATTTCATTCGAACTCCTCTCTCTCCCCCTTCCTCTCCTCTAGCAACGGCGCGACGAGGCGGGGTGCTGCGGTGGTGGATCCGACGCGGAGTCGCTGGTGCGGGAGGCCGTCCGCGAGCGCCGCGAGTCGCCGGCTGCAGGCGGAGGTAAACCCGGCACCTATTCCCTCCTATTTCTCGCTCTGCTCCCCTGTTGCGCTCCATGGAGTTAGGGTTTCGGTGAGGGGGCAGGCACGAGGTTGTCCATGGCGTCCTCGGGCTCCGCGTCGTCAATGATTGGAAGGGCGTGGCGTTGCTATGGCGGGGGGAGGGGGGTGGGGGTGGGTTTGTGCTAGGTGTAGGCGGGATTGAGTCGCTGTAAGGGGATACATGCGACCGAATCCTAGTGACTAGGGCATAGGATTCGTTTTTTTGATGTTGCTTGCTTCTCAGGACGCAGTTGCTCATAATTTCGATGGCAGTTGCTTAGACTTTTTCCTGTAATTTGCGAGATGGAGGGGCAGGGTACAAGGATGCATCTGACTGGGGGCAGTTGCTCATAATTTTGATGCTAGTTGCTTAGTTTTTGCTGCAAATTTTGCGAGGGGAGGGTTAGGGGATGCATCTGACTTGGGAGTTGTTCATAAATTTGATGCTAGTTGCTTAGATGTTTCCTGCAAATTTGCGAGGGGAGGGTCAGGGGATGCATCTGACTTGGGCAGTTCATGGAGGGGTGATCGACAGTTGCACTAATTAGGGGCAGCAGTCGCCTTGTGTTCAACATTAAAGTAGCACACTGTTTTTTTGGGGGAAATGGTTTTTGTGATTGGTTGATTTTAGTTATTGCCTAGATTTGCAGCACCAAGTTGTTATCCTTTTTGTAGTGTTCTTTAAATTTACTGTATGAAACATGACGTTGCATATATCCACCATCGAGTTGCGGTCTTTTTATTGCAACTATGAATAGGAGATGAGATATCTCTCATGAATAAGCGGCAAAGCCTGAGTGTTTTTGATCTTTTAGCTAATGTGATGAAGATGAATATGTGACTTTTTTGGTGATGAGTAGTTTTTTATGTGCTTGTTTTATGTCATTTATTTTTTTGTTGCCCCAAAATAATGAGTAGTTGCATAGTTTTCAATACCAAATTGCCTTTGCAAGCACTAGCAATTCAGTAGTTGAGTTATCTCTGGGTAGGAATAAATGGAGTTTTGTTCATCTCCAAATGACAGTGATGTTAGCTCCAAATGCAGGTAGTATCATTGAGCAGTTGAGTTATATGGCTTTGTATCTTTTTTCATTAACATGGTTTTTTGTGTGTTTTCTTGTACAAAATGGCTCCGTAAAGCAAAAGGCCTGCGGGTAGAACTGATGGTGAAAATGAGGGAGAAGAAGTGGCAGCTCAATCAGCAAGGAGTAATGTTGGACGCAAGCGTGGGCGGGTGAATCAGGATCCTGTACGTGGTGGTCGGGCAGGGAAACGGGCCACCAATTCTGCCCAGGGTGGTCGGGCGGGGAACCCCGATTCCGCCCCTCGTGATGAAGGATGGAGAAATCTGAAACGTGCAAAGAAAGTTGCGGACGAGGTATTTTTTTATGAAAAACTTGAAAGAAGGGAGTCATCCTTGAAATATGTAATGCTCAAGTTAGCATGTCATTTTCTTTTGTATATGCAGTCCTATCATTTGATGAGCAGCAGAATAGCAGTGTAGCAGTTGCCAAGTTTAGTACTAGCAGTTGTAGTTCAATATAGATCTAGTTGCTCAGTTTTTTAGCAAACACAGCTTTGCTTTTTTTAATTATGGCGTGGTTTGCTTAGTTTAGTACAGTGAGTTGCTCAGCTTAATATAGTGGGTTGCTCAATTTATTTTGTATGCAGATTGGTAGCAGTGGGCCACCACCAAGGAACAGGGCATCACCTTCAAGACTTTTTGTCCTAAACAGTGGCCTCGATGATACACAAAAGGATGCCATTGGTGATACAAGCTTTGGGGGTGTGCTTGATATCGGGACACGAACAATGAAAGGAGATCTTGTGAAGTTTGTGATGAAGTGTTATGATTCAGAGTTGTCGCAGCTTGTTATCCCAGATAGGGGGAAGATCCCAGTTGATGCAGCAAGCGTAGAAAGAATCTGGGGTTTGCTAAGGGGGCAGAGGAAGGTTGCGTATGAAGTGGAGCCAGACGTAGTTAGGTTGTTCAATGAGAAGTTTGACATCCCGACAGGGCCTGCACCATCAGTGACCGAGTGGCGCAAAATGATAAATGATATGGGAGTTGTTGCGGGCGACAAGTTCTTAAGTGCCTGGCTGGTTGTTGTTTATAGTTGTTTTCTTTCACTGACGACCAGCTTGAAGGTGTCACCGCGCGCATACTCAGCTGCGCTGAATCCACGTGAGGTTGTGAATTCAAATGTTTGCCAGTTTGTCGTCGACCAACTTAGGCTTGCTTTCATGGGTTTTGGAGACAAGAAGAATAATATATGTTGCTGCCTTTTTCACCTAATGGTAAAATGATCTAGACCTCCCCCCTTCTTTTTTCGGTTTCATTTCGCATTATATGTTTCACGTTGAAGTTGGATAGGTTTTTTCGCAACTCACATGTGTTCTTTATTTTTTGAAACAGCTCCTATACCTTGACTCGCTTGATGTGGACTACAGGACAGTCCATATGGATTATGTGGATGAGAGGACGACAACTGTTCTTCCAAGGGTCAAAGCATGGAATGAAGGTTTGATCAAAGCAGTAATTAAGAAGGACAGGATTAGGAAGGGTGTCTATGAAAAGTTGCGAGTAAGTGTTACTTTACTGTCTGAACAATTGTTTTTGTAGTTGCATGATTTTTTTATGCAGTTGCCCACCTATAGGGATTGTGTTGCCCAATTTTAGGAGCTAGTTGCTTTTTGAAGCTAGTTTCATGACAGTTTTTTACATGGAAATTTATATGGTAATCTTCACCATTTTGTCTCCAGGTAGCCATACATGTCCAATTACATGAGTTTTTTAAGCAACAGTTGCCAATAATTTATTGTGTTTGTAGTTGCTCAATTTTATCGGGGGGGGGGGGGGTTGCTGTAGGTTTTTGTGATGTCCATAACTGCAGTTGCCATCAATAGTGCTGGTATTGCCCTAAGTTAGGGAGGCAGTTGCTCATCCATTCCCTCTTTTTGAACTTTGTTGATCTTTTTGCTAACTGAGTTTATCATGTACATTTTTTTACAACAAACAGCTCAAAGTCGAGTTCTCGAGATGCGCAGAAGATAGTGTTTTTGGGAGCATGGATCACATCTAGAAGTTTGTTGCTGCGAGGCTTCCTCAAAACTACAACAACAATGTATTTCTTTGCCACCATGGTTTTGCTCTTTTCATAAGAAAATGAGTGCTTTTTTTGTTTATCATTGTTGTTGTATAGACTACTCATCTTTTGAGTTTTGTATTTTTGTATTTTTGCAGAAACAAAGGAGGTTGTCAATGCTGGTCCATGATATGTGCTCTGAAATATCAGTCCAAATTGGGAGGTTTGTTCAAGGGGTGGGCAAGTTGGAAGATGAGGAGGTTGAACCAGCAGCCACAAGTGTTTCTAGGGTCGCAAGCATGCGTCAATCAGCACGACAGAAAAAGGCAGCGGCAAGTCTGAAACTGCAAAAGGTTGCAAAGCAAAAGAATACAAGGGGCAGTAGCAGTCAGTGCAAGGAGACACTTTTGGCGTCCGATGATGATGGTGAGGAATCTGACGAGCAAGAATTTGAATCTTTAGAAGAAGAAGAAGAGGAGGAAGGGAAAGATGAGGACAATCCTGAAGAGGAGAGTTCGCATCAGGACGGGGACATCAATGATGACGACGACGACGATGATGACTATGAGGATGATGTTCCGTCATACAGCAGCCCGCCAGCAGCCACAGAAGCTGGTGATGATGATTCACAACACATGGACGCTGACAACTCACAGCCACCCCTTGCTGGTGAAGAAGATGGTGCAGATGAGGATGATGCTGAAGGGGAAGAGCAGGACAGGGAGAAGGACGGTGAAGAGGAACAGGACGATGAAGAGGACAAAGAGAAGGAGAGAAATGTGGAAGGGGGCAATTATAAAGAGAATGAACCAAAAAAGAAAGAGGGGAAATCGGAGGAGAAACAGGATGATGAAAAGAATGAAGAGGAGGAAAAGGAGGAGGAAGACATAGAGGATGAAGATGATGAGGCGGAGCAAGATGGCGGGGGTGGGAAGAAGGGGGGTGAATATAAGGACGATGGTGGCAATGGCGGCAACGCTAGCACCGACCAGCCCAGCAAGGGAGGTGGTGATGATGAGGGAGGTGCACGAAATCCGAGGTGGCGTGGGGGCAGTTGCAACGACGAGGTGCCGCTAAGTACGATAATGGAGAGACTCAAGCGCACTGGCAAGGAAAATAGTGAGCCAGAGGAAACGATGTCCGTCGAGAGCACACAAGGAAGCATCCAAAGCGCCGACTGTTTTTTCCAGAGCAGCTTCGTTATGATGGACATGCGGAAGGAGCCGTCTGAGGTTCAGAGTGGGCGTGTCATTTCAGCCGCAGATGTGGTGAGGATTGGAGATACCCAGTACACACAGAAACAGGTCATCCCCGAAACCCATGATATCCCTCTTTTCCCGATGCCTGCGATGCCAATTGAGGAAAATTCTCCGTGATGGATTTGTGCCCCGAGACGATGGTAGATGAGTTGGAACTACCAAGTTTTGGCCAAAAAGAGAAAGAAAGAAAGCTTACAGGAGGAGTTGGAGCGGCTGCCATAAGGAAGGTCAAGAAAGTGAGCCATAAGACAGCTAAGGCCTGCGTTATGTCTCCAAAAGGAAACGAGGATGCTGCTGGTCGAAGTGCTGCAAGTATGACAACTAGCCAGCAAGCTTCGACAGCTCAGAGGCCGACAGATGAAGCGACAAGTCAGAAAGCAACATCACCAGAAAAAAGCAAGGTTTACCAGAAAAGAGCAGCAGAGAAGCAAAACACAACAACTGATCATGTTATGCAAGCAACTGAACAGAAAAAACAAGCAACTGCTGAATCAGCAAAGACTGAAAACAGAGCAACTGGTGCTACCTTTGAAGCAACTCAGCAAAAAAACTCAGGCAACCAGAGTGAGCATGCAGGCAGCAACTGCCCAGGAATCAGCATCCCCTCCCACGCAAAGTAAGGAGGCAACTGCTGTGCTTGAGGAAGCAACCCCTGAGCAGGAGCAAGCAACTCCCAGGAATCAATAGATAAGCCTCCGGTACTCCCCAACAAGCAGGCGTGCTCTTCAAAGGGGAAAGAAATCTCATTCCATGATGTTAGAGACATCAACAAGCTGCTTGATAAGTGTGTGAGCCCAGGTTCGACGCCACCGCTCGTGAGGAGTAATTCTGCTCGCACCATACCTGTAATACGGACATCAGCTGCCATCAATCTACCAGCAAACAAAGGAGCAACATGTTCTCCCAAGATTTTGCAACATGTTCATGTTCATGTTGCTTAAATTCATAATATCGTTTCTAAGAGAGATGATCTTAGCGGGAGGAAAATACTTAGAGATAAAAGCATCTTTGCACTTATTCCAAGAATCAATACTATGTTTAGGCAAAGACGAAAACCAAGTTTTAGCACGATCTCTAAGTGAAAAAGGAAATAGCTTCAATTTAACAATATCATTATCCACGTCTTTCTTCTTTTGCATATCACACAAATCAACATAGCTGTTTAGATGGGTAGCGGCATCTTCACTAGGAAGGCCAGCGAATTGATCTTTCATGACAAGATTTAGCAAAGCAGCATTGATTTCACAAGATTTAGCATCGGTAAGAGGAGCAATCGGAGTGCTAAGAAAATCATTGTTGTTGGTATTGGCAAAGTCACACAATTTAGTATTATCTTGAGCCATCGTGACAAGGAAGCAATCCAACACACGAGTAAACAAGAAGAAAGCGAAAATGAGGCGAACGAAAAGAGAAGGCGAATAAAACGACAAGGGTGAAGTGGGGGAGAGGAAAACGAGAGGCAAATGGCAAATAATGTAATGCGAGGGATAAGAGTTTGTGATGGGTACTTGGTATGTCTTGACTTGTGCGTAGACTCCCCGGCAACGGCGCCAGAAATGGCTAGTTGCTGGGAGATCAAATCTTGACTTGACTTGGCGTAAGCCTCCCCGGCAACGGCGGCAGAAATCCTTCTTGCTACCTCCTGAGCATGCGTTGGTTTTTCCGTTGAAGAGGAAAGGGTGATGCAGCAAAGTAGCGTAAGTATTTCCCTCAGTTTTTGAGAACCAAGGTATCAATCCAGTAGGAGGCCACACACAAGTCCCTCATACCTACACAAACAAATAAGAACTTTGCAACCAACGCGATAAGGGGGTTGTCAATCCCTTCACGAACACTTGCAAAAGTGAGATCTGATAGAGATGATAAGATAATATTTTTGGTATTTTTATGATAAAGATTGAAAGTAAAGATTGCAAAGTAAAAATAGATTGGAAACTTATATGATGGAAAATAGACCCGGGGGCCATAGGTTTCACTAGTGGCTTCTCTCAAGATAGCATAAGTATTACGGTGGGTGAACAAATTACTGTCGAGCAATCCATAGAGAAGTGCATAATTATGAGATTATCTAGGCATGATCATGTATATAGGCATCACGTCCGTGACAAGTAGACCGACTCCTGCCTGCATCTACTACTATTACTCCACACATCGAACGCTATCCAGCATGCATCTAGAGTATTAAGTTCATAAGAACAGAGTAACACATTAGGTAAGATGACATGATGTAGAGGGATAAACTCAAGTAATATGATATAAACCCCATATTTTTATCCTCGATGGCAACAATACAATACGTGTCATTTCCCCTACTGTCGCTGGGATCGAGCAACGCAAGATTGAACCCAAAGCTAAGCACTTCTCCCATTGCAAGAAAGATCAATCTAGTAGGCCAAACCAAACTGATAATTCGAAGAGACTTGCAAAGATAACCAATCATACATAAAAGAATTCAGAGAAGATTCAAATATTGTTCATAGATAATCTTGATCATAAACCCACAATTCATTGGATCTCGACAAACACACCACGAAAAGAGTTACATCGAATAGATCTCCAAGAAGATCGAGGAGAACTTTGTATTGAGATCCAAAGAGAGAGAAGGAGCCATCTAGCTAATAACTATGGACCCGAAGGTCTGTGGTAAACTACTCACACATCATCGAAGAGGCTATGGTGTTGATGTAGAAGCCCTCCATGATTGATTCCCCCTCCGGCCGAGCGCCGAAAAAGGTCCCAAGATGGGATCTCACGGGTACGGAATGCTGCGGCGGTGGAAATAGGGTTTCGTGGTGCTCCCCGATGGTTTCGAGGTACATGGGTATATATAGGAGGAAGAAGTAGGTTGGTGGAGCCACGAGGGGCCCATGAGGGTGGGGGCGCGCCCAGGGGGCAGGCGCGCCTCCCTGCCTCGTGGCCTCCTCATTGATTTCTTGATGTCCACTCCAAGTCCTCTGGATCATGTTTGTTCCAAAAATCACGCTCCCGAAGGTTTCATTCTGTTTGGACTCCGTTTGATATTCCTTTTCTGCGATAAACTGAAATAGGCAAAAAAAAGCAGCAATTTGCGCTGGGCTTTGGGTTAATAGGTTAGTCCAAAAAATAATATAAGTGTATAGTAAAGCCCATTAAACATCCAAAACAGATAATATAATAGCATGGAACAATAAAAAATTATAGATACGTTGGAGACGTATCACCTTCCCTCGTGCACTTCCTTGGCTCCCAAGTTGTCTTATGGGCAGAAAAAAACCTCCAAAAAGTTTTGTTGCGTTTGGGCTTTGTTTGGTATTGATATTCTGCGAAGTAAAAAATAAGCAAAAAAACAGCAACTAGCATTGGGCACTATGTCAATAGGTTAGTCCCAAAAATGATATAAAACTGCTATGAAATGAATGTAAAACATCTAAGGATGCTAATATAATAGCATGGAACAACCAAAAATTATAGATACATCGGAGACATATCACCCCTCCCTAGGCGACATCCATGATCTTTCAGAAGGCATTGTGGAATTAATTTATAGATGATGGGTTGCAGGAGTGACTGAAGCCTAAACCCTAGTTTATAAATTGTTCCGTGAGGGGCTGTGAGGGAGTCCTGGATTAGGGGGTGTCCGGATAGCCGGACTATAACCTTTGGCCGGACTCCTGGACTATGAAGATACAAGATTGAAGACTTCATCTCGTGTCCGGATGGGACTTTCCTTGGCGTGGAAGGCAAGCTTGGCGATACGGATATGTAGATCTCCTTCCGTTGTAACCGACTCTGTGTAACCCTAACCCTCTTCGGTGTCTATATAAACCGGAGGGTTTTAGTCCGTAGGACGAACAACAATCATACCATAGGCTAGCTTCTAGGGTTTAGCCTCTCTGATCTCGTGGTAGATCTACTCTTGTACTACCCATATCATCAATATTAATCAAGAAGGAGTAGGGTTTTACCTCCATCGAGAGGGCCTAAACCTGGGTAAAAACATTGTGTCCCTTGTCTCCTGTTACCATCCACCTAGACGCACAGTTCGGGACCCCCTACCCGAGATCCGCCGGTTTTGACACCGACATTGGTGCTTTCATTGAGAGTTCATCTGTGTCGTCATCTTCAGGCCCGATGGCTCCTCCGATCATCAACAGCGATGCGGTCCAGGGTGAGACTTTCCTCCCCGGACAGATCTTCGTATTCGGCGGCTTTGCACTGCGGGCCAATTCGCTTGGCCATATGGAGCAGATTGAAAGCTACGCCCCTGGCCATCAGGTCAGATTTGGAAGCTTGAACTACACGGCTGACATCCGCGAAGACTTGATCTTTGACGGATTCGAGCCGCACCCGGGAGCGCCGCACTGTTACGATGGGCATGATCTAGCTCTGCCGCCGAACAGTGCCCTGGAGGCCGCACCTGTGTCCGCTCCGACCCTTAGCTCGGAGCCGACTGCACCAATCGAGGATGGGTGGCTGAACCCCGCCTCGGGGGCTGCAATCTCTACGACGATCGAGCCGAACACCAGCCTTGTCCTTTGCGAAGCTCATGACTGCAAGGTGCCGGACTCCTCTTCGGACCCCGAACCTTCCGCGCCCCTGCCAATCGAATCCGATTGGGCACCGATCATGGAGTTCACCGCCGCGGACATCTTTCAGCACTCGCCCTTCGGCGATATTCTGAATTCACTAAGGTCTCTCTCTTTGTCAGGAGAGTCCTGGCCGGATTATGGCCAACAGGATTGGGATGCGGATGACGAAGAAATTCGATGCCCACCCACCACCCACTTCGTAGCCACTGTCGATGACTTAACCGACATGATAGACTTCGACTCCGAAGACATCGACGGTATGGACGAGGATGTAGGATAGGAACATGAACCAGCGCCTATAGGGCACTGGAAAGCCACCTCGTCATACGACATATATATGGTGGATACACCCAAAGAAGCCAATGGCGACGGAACAACAGGGGATGACCCCTCCAAGAAGCAACCCAAGCGTCGGCGTCAGCGGCGCCGCTCCAGGTCCTGCCAAAGCAAAAACGGTGATACCGGCACGGGAGATAATAACACCCCGGACAGTGCCGAAGAGAACTCCCTCCAGCAAGACTCAGCGCAGGAAGATGGAGAAACCAGCCCTCCTGAGAGGGCGGCAGATAGAGAGGAAGAGGAGGATAATTACATGCCTCCCTCCGAAGACGAGGCAAGCCTCGGCGACGACGAATTTGTCGTGCCTGAGGATCCCATCGAACAAGAGCGCTTTAAGCGCAGGCTTATGGCCAAGGCGAGTAGCCTTAAGAAAAGGCAGCAACAACTTAGAGCTGATCAAGATTTTCTAGCCGACAGATGGACTGAAATCCTTGCGGCCGAGGAATATGAACTCGAATGCCCCTCCAAGAGATACCCGAAGCGCAGGTTGCTACCCCGATTGGAGGAGGAAGCACTTAAACCTACATCACCAGCGCATGAGGCGGCCGATCGGCCACCTCGCGGCCGCGACAGAGAGGCCTCTCGGCCCTCCACTCAAGCCGCACCCTGGCGTCGCTCAAAAAACACCAAAGGCACAGGAAAATGCGCCAGACCTGCGCGACATGTTGGAAGACAAGGCAAGGCAAACAAGATCGATCTACGGATCGCACGGGCGCCCCACGACACAAGATGATAATCGTTATGCCGGATACAGTAAGTCCGGCTGGGCCGAACACAGTAGACAAAGCTCATTCGAGCTACGTCATGACATAGCCCAGTACAGAGGGGCCGCACACCCACTATGCTTCACAGATGAAGTAATGGATCATCAAATCCCAGAGGGTTTCAAACCTGTAAACATTGAATCATACGATGGCACAACAGACCCTGCGGTATGGATCGAGGACTATCTCCTTCATATCCACATGGCCCGCGGTGATGATCTACACGCCATCAAATACCTCCCACTCAAACTTAAAGGACCAGCTCGGCATTGGCTTAATAGCTTGCCAGCAGAATCAATTGGTTGTTGGGAGGACCTGGAAGCCGCATTCCTCGAAAATTTCCAGGGCACCTATGTGCGACCACCAGACGCCGATGACTTGAGCCACATAATTCAGCAGCCAGAAGAATCGGCCAGACAATTTTGGACACGGTTCCTAACCAAGAAAAACTAAATCGTCGACTGTCCGGACGCAGAGGCTCTACCAGCCTTCAAGCATAACATCCGTGACGAGTGGCTAGCCCGGCACCTAGGACAGGAAAAGCCGAAATCAATGGCAGCTCTCACGACACTTATGACCCGCTTTTGCAGGGGAGAAGACAGCTGGCTGGCTCATAGCAATAACATGACCAAGAGCCCTGGTAATTCGGATACAAGGACAACAATGGCAGGTCGCGTCGCAACAAGCACAAGCGCCGCATTAACAGCGATAGTGCAGAGGATACGACAGTTAACGCTGGATTCAGAGGCTCTAAACCCGGTCAGCGGAAAAAGCCATTTAAAAGAAATACCCTGGGCCCGTCCAGTTTGGACCGAATACTCGATCGCTCGTGCCAGATACATGGCACCCCCGAAAAGCCAGCCAATCACATCAACATGGATTGTTGGGTGTTCAAGCAGGCCGGTAAGTTAAATACCAAAAATAGAGACAAGGGGTTGCACAGCGACGAGGACGAAGAGCCCCGGTCGCCGAACAATAGTGGTCAGAAGGGCTTCCCCCCACAAGTGCGGACGGTAAACATGATATACACAACCCACATCCCCAAGCGGGAGCAGAAGCGTGCACTCAGGGACGTATATGCGTTGGAGCCAGTCGCCCCAAAGTTCAACCCATGGTCCTCCTGCCCGATCACTTTTGATCGAAGGGACCACCCCACTAGCATCCGTCATGGCGGATTCGCCGCATTGGTTCTTGACCCAATCATTGACGGATTTCACCTCACTAGAGTCCTTATGGACGGCGGCAGCAGCCTGAACCTGCTTTATCAGGATACAGTGCGGAAAATGGGCATAGATCCCTCAAGGATTAAACCCACAAAAACGACCTTTAAAGGCGTCATACCTGGTGTAGAGGCCAACTGTACAGGCTCAGTTACACTTGAGGTGGTCTTTGGATCCCCGGATAATTTCCGAAGCGAGGAATTAATCTTCGACATAGTCCCGCTCCGCAGTGGCTATCACGCACTGCTCGGACGAACCGCATTTGCAAAGTTCAATGCGGTGCCGCACTACGCATACCTCAAGCTCAAGATGCCAGGCCCTCGAGGAGTCATTACGGTCAATGGAAACACCGAGCGCTCTCTCCGAACGGAGGAGCATACGGCGGCACTGGCAGCGGAAGTACAGAGCAGCCTCTCAAGGCAATTCTCCAGTCCGGCTTTTAAACGTCCGGACACCGTC
Organism: Aegilops umbellulata; assembly: GCA_032464435.1. Classification (NCBI taxonomy): domain Eukaryota; kingdom Viridiplantae; phylum Streptophyta; class Magnoliopsida; order Poales; family Poaceae; genus Aegilops; species Aegilops umbellulata. The sequence goes on along the minus strand of CP136055.1, from coordinate 235,906,526 downwards.
AAGCGCGCCTGAAGTAACCTACAACAAGACCGCCTGGCACGTTCCGAGCAAGCATAGCAATACGGCCCCAACCCCAGCCCTCGCGAAACTGCGAAATCAGTGCCACGCGTACATAACTACGCTCTAAAAATTCCATGGGCACAGGGGGAGGGGCACGTCCACGGCATGCCTTAAATGCGGCTCAACCGCACTAGGGGCTCCCGATTTCGTCATTCTTTCTTACTTTCAGGACTCCATTATCCGGAAGGCCTGTCCGGCAGTACAATCGCCGAACACACGATGCAACAACCAAGGAGGCAGGAAGCTACATCGAAATCCCCAGGTGGTCTCTATAACGAGCAAAATACCTGTCTTACATATCGTCTCGCAGCTCGCCCCCGGAGGGGGACATGTCAAATAGTCCCATCTCTTGCTTACCGCACTATTTGTATCGTTGTGCTTTCACAGCAGCATTTTAAAATAAACAATGCTTAGCTTCAGCTCATTACTACATTCTCTATTCATTTCCTTTTTAAAATATATATATGTTCAGTTATGACATTTGGCACCTGTACGCTTTGGTACGGTCAATACGCCAGGGGCTCAAACACCCCATAATATGGCGTGAGAAGTCCGAACACTTTCACAAGTGTGGCCCTCCGAACTTATAGCATTATATGCATCAGCTCCGAATCATGTCTTTGGTCAATAGTTGGGTTTGCCCAGCTCCCATGTTTTGGTACCTTACATTCCGCTATATCGGCTAAGGTAGCGCTGGGAGAACTACTGCGATTGTGCCCCAGTTGAGCTGGGCCTAAGCACCTCAGTAGAGAAAGCTAAAACTGACTGTCATGATAGGGCGAGAGTTGGTCGCTGTTCAGTTGGTTTCGAGTCCCTAAAGACTTATGCCGCTTCGAGCGAGGAGTCGGCTTTGTCCGGCCTAGGCGTGTATAGCGCCCCGAACTCGGTCTTCCGAACACTAGGGGCTTCGCCGAAATGTAAAATTATAGAATTCTCTGGCTAAGTGAGAGTGATAACGCATTATAGTCCGATTGCCTTGTTCGTCGTGCTGAGCACCTCCCTCTAAGGACCCAAGACTGGGAAAAAGAGTGCTCAGGTTTATCCTGAACACCCTAGCACTCGTGGCATGGGGGCAGAAGCCGACGACTCGCCATCTCTCAAATTTAATAAACGGCTGCATAGAAGGTAATATTTTAAATTAAACAAGCGTTGCATAGCGCATATGAACAAGTTTTCAGCGCACAGGATAAAACGAACGAGTTTCACTCAAATATTACATCTTTCGAGCATTCATCCGCCACAAGGCGGGCACCCTTCAAGACGCCCTCGTAATACATCTCGGGGTGGCGATGCTCCTTGCCCTACGGTGGCCTGTCCTTCACAAGCTTCACGACATCCAATTTGCCCCAGTGCACCTTAGCACGGGCAAGGGCCCTACGGTCACCCTCGATGCAGACGGAACGCTTGACAACGTCAAGCCTCGGATAGGCGTCCACCAGCCGCCTCACCAGCCCAAAGTAGCTCCCAGGTAGGGCCTCTCCAGGCCACTGCCGAACTATAAAGCCCTTCAGGGCCTGTTCGGACACCTTGTGGAGCTCGACCAGTTGCTTCAACTGGTCGCTCAAAGGCACCGGGTGTCCGGCCTCAGCATACTGAGACCAGAACACCTTCTCCGTCGAGCTGCCCTCCTCGGCTCGGTAGAAAGCAGCGGCGTCTGACACGCTACGGGGCAAATCTGTGAATGCTCCTGGAGAGCTCCGGATTCGGGTAAGTAATAAGTAATTCACTTTCACGTGCTTGCTTTGCATAAAGAAAGCCTTACCCGCCGCTATCTTCTTCATTGCCTCAACTTCCTGGAGGGCTTTTTGGGCTTCGGCCTTGGCAGACTTGGCGCTTTCAAGGGCCACCGCGAGCTCGGACTCTCGCGTCTTTGAGTCAAGCTCCAAACTCTCGTGTTTTTTCACGAGAGCCTGGAGCTCTTACTGCACCTCGCCAACCCGCGCCTCATGCTTCTCCCGCTCGGTGCGTTCCGTGGCCGCCTTCTTTTCGGCCTCGGACAGCGCTTGCCTAAGGGTCGCCACCTCAGTCGTGGCCCCTATGACACCAATAGCGATCCTATCATTATTTGCAACTGCATCCTTTTATATTATACTCCACAAGGTATTACTTACCTTCTTTTTCCCCGAGCTCCTTCTTGGCGAGACCGAGCTCCTGCTCGGACCGGTCAAGGCTCTGCTTCAGCGCATCCACCTCCACAGTCAGTGCGGCGGAGGCTAGCAGCGAAGCCTGCATACGCATATTGACTTAATTATGTTAGACTCCTGCGAATGTTATTAGATCCTCTATTCGGCTTTTCTTTCCGAACGCCAAATAGAGCATCAGGGGCTACTATCTATGCGGTAATATTTTTACATATTTTTTACATACCTCAAAGCCTGTCAACAGGCTGGCACAGGCTTCGGTCAGCCCGGACTTGGCGGACTAAACCTTCTGGATCACCGCACTCGTAATTGTGTGGTGTTCCTCGTTGATGGAGGCGCCGTTAAGCACCTCCAGCAAGTTATCCGGCGCCTCCGGTTGGGCGGAGGTCACCGGCGTCGTAGGCTTGCCCTTCTTCTTAGGGGGCCGCCTGCCGGACTCTGGAACCTTCGAAGGTTCCGGTGCGGTGTCCGGCCTGGGGCTGGACTTAGAGCCCTCAGGGGTTTTGTCCCCTTGGCGCCTGGAGTCCGGGAGGTCGCCTTGCGGTGCCTCCAGGACCACCTCCTCCTGGCCTGGAGCCTCCTGGGACAACACCTCGGCATTATCCGTAGGGTGAGGGGAGGAGGCGGTCGGAAGTGAAGTGTTGTTCACATCCGACAAATCCAGGGAACCGCTCGACGACACGTCGAGCCGGTCTTTGGGCGGACTGCATAAATATACTCAGCGTCAGGAAAAACTATGCAATAAAGGGACGCCATGAGTCATTCTGGTATCCGAACACTTACGATCTTGCTAGGGGCTTGGCCCTGTGCGGCCACTCCTCTTCGCCGTCGTCGACGTTAGAGGAGTAGTCCGAAGGGAGGGTCTTTCCTTTCTTGGACCCTCCGGCCTCCCCCGTTGGGGCGGCCTTCCTTTTCTTCTCTCCCCCCGCTGGGGGAGAGACCTCTCTTTCCTCCTCCTCGTCTTCGTGGGAGGAGTCCGCCTCGGAATCATCGGACGACGAGTCCGATTCCACCGGGCGTCGGGAACTCTTCCGGGTTCCCGTGGCCTTCTTCTTGGCCTTATTCTCCGGCACCACATAGGGGTCCGGAACCAGCAGCTTTTCCAAGCGAGCGTCTACTGGGTCTTCGGGCAAAGGAGCCGGACAGTCAATCTGTCCGGACGTCTCCTGCCAATCCTGTCAAAGGTAAGGGAGCTTAGATCCCGCATAGAGTCAAACTATGAAAAATGAATATCCTATAAGAGGTAAAAACAACTTATCGCGCTGGCTTGACGCTACGCGCTGAATCCACGATCCTCAGTAGCGGATGCAGGAGCTTCAGCACCCTTGAATAGCACCTTCCAGGCATCTTCGTACGTTGTGTCGAAGAGCCTGCTCAGGGTTCGGTGCTGGGCTGGATTGAACTCCCACAAGCTGAAAGCCCGTTGTTGGCACAGGAGTATCCGGCGAATGAGCATGACCTGGACTACAATGACAAGCTTGAGCTTCTTGTTCACCAGGGTTTGGATGCATGTTTGGAGTCCGGTCAGCTCTCCTTTTTTGCCCCACGGCAGACCCTTCTCTTTCCAGGAGGTGAGTCGTGTGGGGATTCCTGATCGAAACTCGGGGGCTGTGACCCATGTAGGGCCGCGCGGCTCGGTGACGTAGAACCATCCCGATTGCTACCCCTTTATGGTCTCCACGAAGGAGCCCTCGATCCATAGGACGTTGGGCATCTTGCCCACCATGGCGCCTCCGCACTCCGCCTGGCGGCCGCTGTAGGATCGGAAGTATGTCTAGAGGGGGGGGGGGGTGATTAGACTACTTGACCAAATAAAAATCTAGCCTTTTCCCAATTTTAGTTCTTGGCAGATTTTAGCTATCTTAGCACAAGTCAAGCAATCTCCACACAATTCAAGCAAGCAAGCAAAAGAGTATATGAGCAGCGGAAAGTAAAGCATGCAACTTGCAAGAATGTAAAGGGAAGGGTTTGGAGGATTCAAACGCAATTGGAGACACGGATGTTTTTGGCGTGGTTCCGATAGGTGGTGCTATCGTACATCCACGTCAATGGAGACTTCAACCCACGGAGGGAACGGTTGCGCGTGTCCACGGAGGGCTCCACCCACGAAGGGTCCACGAAGAAGCAACCTTGTCTATTCCATCACGGCCGTTGCCCACGAAGGACTTGCCTCACTAGCGGTAGATCTTCACGAAGTAGGCGATCTCCTTGCCCTTACAAACTCCTTGGTTCAACTCCACAATTTTGTCGGAGGCTCCCAAGTGACACCTAGCCAATCTAGGAGACACCACTCTCCAAGAAGTAACAAATGGTGTGTTGATGATGAACTCCTTGCTCTTGTGCTTCAAATGATAGTCTCCCCAACACTCAACTCTCTCTCACAGGATTTGGATTTGGTGGAAAGAAGATTTGAGTGGAAAGCAACTTGGGGAAGGCTAGAGATCAAGATTCATATGGTTGGAATGGAATATCTTGACCTCAACACAAGTGTAGGTGGTTCTCTTTCAGAACATGTGTATTGGAAGTGTAGATGTGTTCTGATGGCTTTCTCCACGAATGAAGAGTGGGTGGATGGGTATATATAGCCTCCACTCAAAATCTAACTGTTACACACAATCCATCAAACTCGGTGAGACCGAATGGTTAAACTCGGTCGGACCGATTTAGCAAACCTAGTGACCGTTAGGATTTTTCGGTGGGACTGAGATGCAACTCGGTAGGACCGATATGGTTAGGGTTAGGGCATAACATAATCTCGGTGTGACCGATTACACAAACTCGGTGAGATCGATTTTGGTAATAAGCTAACCAGAGAGTTGGTCAGGTAAACTCGGTGGGACCGGTTCGCTCTTTTCGGTGAGACCGAAATGTTACGAAAGGGAAACAGAGAGTTTACATTGCAATCTCGGTGGGACCGATCGCTCACTTCGGTTAGACCGAAACGTTACAAAGGGAAACAGAGAAATTGCAATCCCATCTCGGTGAGACCGAGATCCCTATCAATCAAACCGAATTGCTAGGGTTTGTGGCAGTGCTATGACATTTGAAACTCGGTGGCGCCAGATAGAAAGAATCGGTGAGGCCGAGTTTTACTTTTGGTTTAGGTCAAATGTGGATGTGGTAAAGTAGTTGAGGGTTTTTGAGCATATCACTAAGCACATGAAGCAAGAGGCTCATTAAACAACACCTCATCCCTCCTTGATAGTATTAGCTTTTCTTATAGACTCAATGTGATCTTGGATCACTAAAATATAAAATGTAGAGTCTTGACCTTGAAGCTTGAGCCAATCTTTTGTCCTTATAATTTTGAGGGATCCACTTTCCTCATCCATGCCATGCCATCCATTGAGCTTTTCCTGAAATATTAATCTTGGAATAATGTTAGCTCAATGAGCTATATGTTGTTAGGAATTACGAAAACCACCCAGGGATAGTTGCACTTTCAATCTCCCCCTATTTGGTAATTAATGACAACATATAGATCAAAGCTTCGACAAATGATAATAAGAGTGAAAGATATCGTCGCTTTGAGAAGTATGTGATAAGCAAGAGCTCCCCCTAAATTTCTGCATATTTTAAGATTTGCTTTGGACTGCAAATGCACAATGAGTTAGGATCATGGGTTACTCTTCCATGTCACATACATCTTGGTGGAGCGCTCAAAATGATAAGAATTAAATACATGCACTCATCACCAAGCAAAGTGAATGATCAAAATAAGGATAAACTGATAGTAACATCCAACAAGCATTAAGTGTAGCTTATGATCAAACACATGATCATCAATGTCTCACAGATAAAAGCATAGTATCTCAAGCACTCAAAAGCAAATAAAGTTCAACAAAGAAGACAAGGGAGAACAAATGCAAACTCTCTCTCTCTCTCTCTCGAAGCCTATGATCTATACATTTTCTCCCCATTTGGCAACAAGTTACCAAAAAGTTCAAAGAAAATGCATAGCACTAACACGGCCCTCAGGCTTGGTCTTCAGGTGGTTGAGTCCGGATGACGCCAAGGACGAAGGCTTCAGTAGAATAGTTGGAGCTGCTGGGGTAGGAGCTGGAGCTGGTGGAACTGATGCTGTAGCTGGTGCAGAAGTAGTAGCTCTGGTGTCAGGAACTGGCATTGCAGATGATCTCTGAGCTCTAGGCACTCTGGCAAATGCATCAGTTGTGGTCTTGCCCTTCCTCTCCTGCATATCATCCTGTAGTTGCTCCACAGCAGACTAAATCTCAGTTACTTTCACATCTAGGTCATAGAACTTTTGTTCCATGATTCTTTCCAGGCTCTCTTGGTTTCGAGTCAGGGTGGCCAGTCCTTTCTCAATTCTCAGAGTTGATGCTATCAAGTAACCGAGCTGCTCCTGCTTGTTCTTCAAAAAGTACTCAGATGCCTCCTCTTGAGTTGGCATCCTGGCAGCTTTCTCCATCTTTGCCTTCTCCTTCTTTGCTTGAGCTTGTGCTGACTATGGTTCATTCTCATTCATCAAAACTTGATTTTCCTCAAAGTCTGGATGGATGGGTAGGTGTTCCTTATCCAACAGATATGTGCCTGTGCTCATCTTTGAGTTAATCAACTCCTGAATGTGTGGGGCATATCCACAGCTCCTCTTCTGATCAGCTGTTGTCCTCTTGATGGTCTCAACTATGAGGCTCATTACCTTGAACTTCTGTGGCACATCAAATATGTGAAGCAAGTTTATTGCATGGCCTCTGGTCATTTTGTGATCACCTGACTTGGGAAAGAGAGTGTGCCTTAGAATCCAGTTGATTGTAGGCAGCCCTGATAGAAGGAAGTGAACTGACCCAAACTTGAAAGTCTCAAGAGCTTTGTCTGGGATCTCCTTGTGCATGTTTGACATGGAATTGTGATCCATCTTATTCTTGGCATAGACATCCAAGTCATCTTCTTGCTCTTCGGGGGCATTGATCAACCAAGCCCATTCTGCAACTGTAGATTGGTATCTTGTGCCTTCAGTCATCCATACTATCCTGCCATCTGGATAGAAATGTGTTGTGGAGTAGAATTGCATTATGAGCTCCTCATTCCACTTTGTGAGCTTTTGCCCAACAAAGTCTGCAACTCCACAAGCTTTGAAGCTGCCAAGCACTCCAGGATAGTGTTCTTCATTCTCCTTGATATACTCCTAGTCAACCCATCTCATGTCACACACTATGGGTTTCTTGTCCAGCTGCACTGTCTCATAGAAGTCTTGCTGTTCCTTGGTGTGGAATCTGTAATCAACAGCAGTTCTTCTCCTTGAAGCATATGGATCTGCCTCTCTCCATTTCCTCAGCCCTGAATCTCTCCTGATTTTCATGTCCTCAGCCACAGGATGAGCATCGTTGTGGTCTGGAATCTTGGGCTTGAGCTTCCTGAGAACTTGTCCTTCTTCTTCTTCTTCTTCAGCAGCAACATCAGGCACTGGGGCCTTGTTCTTCTCAGCAGCAGATATGTTCCTAGTGTTTCTCTTTGGTGCACTCTTGGGCTTGGAGGCAACTTTGGGTGCTTCTTTGGGCTTTGATGATGCAGCCCCTGACCTTATAGCATCACCCATAAGCTTCTGTGCCTTGGGTGCTGGTGCAGCAACCTCTTCTTCTTCTTCTTCTTCTTCTCCCTCAGAGTCTCTCCTCATGGAGGGTTTGCCAAGTACTCTAGCAGTAGTGGTTCTGACTCTCTTTTTCTTCTTGTCTTGGCCACCTGCTTCTTCTTCAGACTCCATGGTAAATTTCAAGGTTTCTCCAGTGGCAACCTTCCTAGGCTTGGATGTAGGAACTCTCCTTGCAGGTGCCTTCTTATGCATACCTGGTTTTGTGGCTGCAGCTGAGCCATATTCTTTCTTGAGCACTTTCTTCTTAGAAGTGGCTTCCTCTTCCTCTGCCACATAATCTTCATCCTCAGACTCTGAAGTCCTTTTCTTGCTTGCTCTAGTGGCAGCCTTGGGCAAGTTGCTTGGGGTGCTTCTGCTACCCTCATCAGAGCTACTAGAGGGACTAGTGCCCTCACTCATGTGAACCTGCTCCTCTGATTTGTTCTAGCTGTCACTCTGATCAGACATGTTGCAAACACTGACTGCAGACCCTGTGAATAGATTGTAGACGAGATAGAGTGGATGAGCATCACAAAATGCAGAGATTTTTGCAAAAGAATGAGTCAAAAACTTGGTTTTAGTTCTCCACAGAAAGCATTTCGGATCAACCGATTTGCAAACTCGGTGATACCGAAGCAGCTTTTGGAACCAAAACTAGTGAACTCGGTCAGATCGAGTCACAGTTCAGTGGCACCGAGACTGCTAGGGTTTCACAAAGTCCTGAACTCGGTCACCCCGATTTGCAATTCTCGGTCAGACCGAGAACCACATGTGCAATGGCCGTGGCCGAATCGGTGGAACCGAGTTCCCCAACCCGGTGGGTCCGAGATGGTTTCGGCAGAAACCTAAACCTAAATTTTCAAATCGCATCTATTCTAAGGATTGTTTTGACTGGATAGAAGTGTTTCAATTGTAGCAAGAATCGTAATAAACACAATGTGCTAGGAATCAGACGAGGATAGCACTGTGATTGAGTCCATACCCTTGTTCGGCGATGAACTCGCTACGGCGGCAACGGAGGAGATGAAATCCGTTGACGGCGGCGGAGACCAGCGCCAGGAGGCGGCTGGCAACGAGGAAGACGATCCGGAGACCCAGTAGGCAGAGCGAGCTATGCGCGGGCGAAGAGGTTTCGGAGAAATTTCCAAAAATTTGCCCGTGAGTATATATAGCCCGACCCTGTCGGTGTGACCGAGTGGAACAACTCGGTGGCACCGAGATGCATAACTGTTGACAGTTATAGAAACTCGGTGTGACCAAAAAGTTCAAGTCGGTTGCACTGAGGTGAAAACCTAGATCGACTTAGTGATCTCGGTATGACCGAAATGGAGGAATCGGTCAGACCGAAAAGCACAAAGAAGTTTTGGAAGTTTAAGTCTATGACAAATTGGGAACTCCGAGTGCTCCTCACACAGAGTGGTTTGAATCTGACTTGATCAAATTCTGTGATGTAGCATGAATAGAGTTTGAGACGAGAAAAGCATAGATAGCTAGAGAGGGTTCTTAGGCATTCTTGTCCATCCACTTGGCAAAAGAAAAGAAAACCAATCAATCAAAACAACAAGTGGATGTCCTCGAATGAGTAAAATATGCGATCAACATGCTCACACAATAAAATGGCAATTGAAATATGTGGCAAAGCATGCACAACCAATTCTAGTATCTATCAAGCAATTGGCGATGACTAGGTCATCTATATATGAGTATATTGACTTAGGAGCCAAATGAGAACATTTGATCATAGGTCATACTCATCGTTTAAGCACAAGTGGGGTTACCACTTTTACATAAAGCATTGTTGTGTTCACACCATTAGAGTTGCTTTAGCTCAATTCTTAGAGTAAAGCTCCCCCTAGATGTGATATCCCCCCTAAGAGGGATGAACTAACCTTGGGTTTTGTCGATGATGACTTCATGTAGATTTTGAAGATGTGGATGCTCATTGTCGATGTAGATCATTTGGATCTATCCATTGGAGTGAGTTGCACTTCCAATACCTACATGGGTTAGTCCCACAAGGAACAGACAAGGATATCCATAGACATAGAGTGATGCACACACAAGATGATGTCTATGAAAGCTTTTAGATTACTTTGTCCCTTGTCTTACCAACAAGAGGGTTTGTGACTCCTTGAACTAGTGCAAGATGTGGAAGTTGATTGCACTTGTTCTTGCCAAGATGATGAGAGTGAAGTATATTGGCGGAGTCACCCTCAAGAACTCTCTAGTTCTTATTCTTTTGGATCCACACCATCTTGATGGGAATCCTTGGTGTTGTAGTTGTACTTGATGAAGTGGAACTTGAAGTAGTCTTGGGAATCCACTTGACTAAGGTCCTAGGAGCTTCTTCACATGCATCAATTTCCTCTTGAAGTTTGTCCTTGCCTTTTCGTTTGTAGTCTTGTGGTGGAAGATCATGTTGAGCTTGTGTCCCTTTGAAAGAAGTGGGATCATACTTCTCTTGTTGAGAAACAAACTTCGTCTTGGGGTATTGATCTTCTTCCCACTCAACTCCATTGGCATTGAACTTTCGTTCAAAACCAACACCTTTCTTCCGGCGCCTTCCTTGCTTGCATACAATTTCCTCGAATTGCTTACTTCCGGCAAGGCTCTTGTAAACTCCTTTCTCTATAATTTCCTTCAATAAGCTATTTTCTTGCTCAAGTGTAACTTGGCTAAGACAATCATTAGTGGAATCAAGAGAACTACTAGAAGCAACAATATTGGATTTAGCATGATCATTGTTACTACTAGAGGAAGAATCTTTCTTGTTCTTGTTACTAGACTTGACTTGAGGCATGTAAGTGGATAAAAGTAAACGCTTGGTGTTGGTGTCAAAACCGGCGGATCTCGGGTAGGGGGTCCCGATCTGTGCGTCAAGGTCGGATGGTAACAGGAGACAAGGGACACTTTATTTTACCCAGGTTCGGGCCCTCTCGATGGAGGTAAAACCCTACTCATGCTAGATTAATATTGATGATATGGGTAGTACAAGAGTAGATCTACCACGAGATCAAGGAGGCTAAACCCTAGAAGCTAGCCTATGGTTATGATGATGGTTATGATGTGTTCGTCCTACGGACTACAACCCTCCAGTTTATATAGGCACCGAATAGGGTTAGGGTTACACAGAGTCGGTTACATTGGTAGGAGATCTTGAATATCCGCACGCCTAGCTTGCCTTCCACGCCAAGGAAAGAACCTTCCGGACACAGGACGAAGTCGTCAATCTTGTATCTTCATAGTCCTGGAGTCCGGCTGAAGATATAGTTCGGCTATCCGAACACCCCCTAATCCAGGACTCCCTCAGTAGCCCCTGAACCAGGCTTCAATGACGACGAGTCCGACGCGCAAATTGTCTTCGGCATTGCAAGGCGGGTTCCTCCTCCAAATTCTTCAAGAAGATAATAAACACCAAACAATAGTGTCCGGCTCTGCAAAACAAGTTTCCACGTATTGCCATATAGAGAATAATACAAACACAAATCAAATCTGCTGACGTATTCTGCAGTGCATCATAACACTACGACCAAGCCTTCTGTATGGATTATTTTTTGTTGTTCCACCGCAGCACGTTCAACGAGGCGGTTTCCTTGGCACGTCTTGTCGAAGCAGAGATCGTGTGCCCCTTTTAACGGGATTCTCATAAATGCGGACGTGGGTAACCCAACCGCGCAATTTACCACGGCGTGTGAGCGGCAAGCGAGTTTTATTAGGTAGGTGGGGACGCATAACGGCATCAGCCTATATAAGGGGATAAAGATCCACCTCTTTCACCTACGCCTTCTTCCTCCTTTGCCCATCCATCTCCTGCGCACTCAAGCTCCAACGCCCAAGTTCGCTCTTTCTTCCCCAACCTGCTCTAGCGATGTCCGGAGCGGGTGGCAAGTGGATGGCTTCCTCCGTTACGGAGGGTCAAATCAAAAAGCTTAGGAAGGCCGGATATCTGTCCAAGGACATCCTGCACCGGCTTCCCGAGGCGGGGCAGCTTCTTCCCACCCCAAGGCCCCATGAGAGGGTAGTTTTTCTCCCCTATTTCCTCCGCGGACTGGGTTTTCCACTTCACCCTTTTGTCCGGGGGCTCATGTTCTACTACGGCCTGGACTTCCACGATCTGGCCCCAAACTTTATCCTCAATATCTCGGCGTTTATCATCGTGTGTGAGGCCTTTCTCCACATACGCCCCCACTTCGGCCTCTGGCTCCAGACCTTCAACGTCAAGCCCAAGGTGGTGTCCGGCACCCAGGCGGAGTGCGGAGGTGCTATGGCCGGCAAAATGGCCAACGCACTCTGGTTCGATGGCTCCTTTGTGGAGTCCTTAAAGGGGTGGTAGGCAGGGTGGTTTTACATCACCGAGCCACGCGACTCGAAATGGGTCGCGGCCCCTGAGTTCCGATCCGGACCCCCCACGCGGCTCATGTCCTGGAAAGAGACGGGCCTATCATGGGGCAACGAAGAAGAAGTGACCGGACTGCAAACTTGCATCCGGTCCCTGATGAACAAGCCCATCCGGCATGTCAACATCATCCAGGTCATGTTCGTTCGCCGGATCCTCCCGTGCCAAGAACGGGAGTTCACTTTGTGGGAATTCGACCCGGCGCAGCACCAAACCCTCAATAGGCTCTTTGACACGACGTATGAAGATGTCTGGAAGGTGCTAACCAAAGGCGCCGAGTGCCCCACATCCGCTTCCGAGGACCGCGGATACAGCTCGCAGCGCAACGCTGGCGAGGTAGGCTATTTATACCTTTCACAGGTTCGTTAAGCTTTTCTACATAGATTAACTCTATGTGGGATCTAAAAACTCCCTTTGCCTTTGACAGGCTTGGCTAAAGATAGCCGGACCAATCAACTGTCCGGCTCCTCTGCCCGAAGACCCAGCCCCAGCTCTCTTAGAGAAGCTGCTGGCTCCGGCGCCCTATGTGGTGCCGGAGAAGAAGGTCAAGAAGAAGAAGACCACCGGGACTCGAAAGAGTGCCCGCAATGTGGTGGTGTCGAGCTCGTCATCTGGCGAGTCTGCAACGCCCTCCTCTCATGAAAACGAGGAGGAGGAACAAGGAAGCTCTCCTCCTCCATCGAGGGGAGCGAAAAAGAAGAAGGCCGCCCCAACAGGGGAGGCCGAGGGGTCGAGGAAAAGGAAGACCCCTCCGCCGGACTACTCCCCCAACGCCGAAGAGGGCGGAATGGAGTGGCCGGACAGAACCAAGCGTCCGGCGACATCGTAAGTATTCACATACCAGAATGACTCATAGTATCTTCAAGTGCGCAGCTTACCCTAATGTCGAATGCTATTTGCGTAGCCCGCCCCGAGCCGCACTCGATGATTCATCGAGCGGCTCCCTGGATTCGTCGGACATGAACTCTGTCCCGCCCGCAGTTTCCCCTAGTGGGGCGGACGACGCCGAAGCGGCGTCTCGCCGAACAGGGCAGGAGGAGGTGGTCCTGGAGGAGCCGCAAGGCAATCCTCAGGACCCCAGGAGTAAAGGGGATGAAACCCCCCAAGGCTCCCAGTCCGGCTTTGTGCCGGACACCGCGCCGGACTCAACCGTCCTGGCTCGCGGTGGCCGAACTCCTTCCAAGAGGAGTAAGCCGTCTGAGCCGGCGACCTCCGTCCAACCAGAGGCGCCGGATAGTCTGTTGGAGGCGCTTGAAGGCGCGACCATCGACGAGGAGCACCGTACTGTTATGAGTGCGGTGGTCCAAAGGGTTCAGTCCGCCAAGAGCGGACTGAATGAAGCTTGGGCTAGCCTTCTAATAGGCTTCCAGGTAAGCAAAAAATATGCTAAATTCATTACCGCATAGACAGTAGCCCCTGATGCTCTGTTCGGTGTTCGGAAAGAAAAGCCGAATAGAGGATCCAACAATTTTCGCAGGAGTCTAATAAAAAGTCTAATATGCGTATGCAGGCTTCCCTGCTATCCACCGCCGCACTGACTGCGCAGGTGGAAGTCTTGAAAAAGGACCTCGAGCGGTCCGAGCAAGAGCTCGGCCTTGCCAAAAGGCAGCTCGTGGAAAAGGAAGGTAAGAAATACCCCTTAGAAGAAAAAAAGGTGCCTATAGAGAGGCTTCATTGCAAAAAGAAATAACAGGATTGTACTGCTTATTGTAGGGGCCACAACCGAGGTGGCAACCCTGAAGCAGGCGCTGGCTGAGGCCGAGAAGAAAGCGGCCGAGGAGCGCGCCGAGCGAGAAAAGCTTGGGGTCCAAGTCGACGAGGTGCAGCAAGAGCTGCAAGCTCTCATGAAGAAACATGAGGGTTTGGAGCTTGAGGCAAAAACGCAAGCATCCGAGCTCGCGTCGGCTGTTGAGACCACCAAGAGTGCCAAGGCCGAAGCCCAAAAGGCCCTCCAAGAGTTGGAGGATGTGAAAGAGATAGCAGCGGGTAAGGCATTCTTAATGCAAAGTAGGAATATAAAGGTGAAATACCTATTACTTACCCGAATCCGGAGTTCTCCAGGGGCGTTCTTCAATCTTCCCCGCAGCGCATCCGCCGCCGCCGCATTCTACCAAGCTGAAGAGGACAGCTCGACGGAGAGTGTGTTCTGGTCTCAGTATTCTGAGGCCGGACACCCTTTGCCCTTAAGCGATCAGCTGAAGCAGCTGGCCGAGCTCCACAAGGCGGCCGAACAGGCCATGAAGGGCTTACTAGTTCGGCTGTGGCCTGGAGAGGCCCTGCCTGGGAGCTACTTCGGGCTGGTGTGGCGGCTGGTGGAGGCCTGTCCACGGCTTGAGGTCATCAAGCGCTCCGTCTGCATAGAAGGTGCCCGGAGGGCCCTTGCCCGTGTAAGGGTACACTGGGGCAAGCTGGACGGAGAGAAGCTGGTGAAGGACGGGCCGCCGCAGGGGAAGGAGCATCGCAAGCCCGAGAACTACTACAAGGAAGTTCTCGCTGGAGCTCGCCTTGTCGTGGATGAGTGTGCCAAAGATGTAATATTTCAATGAACTCGCTTGTTTGTATCCTGTGCGCTGAAAACTTGTTCATATGCGCTTAAGCAATGCTTTCTGAATTTAAAATATTATTTTCTATGCGGCTGTTTATCAATAACTGAGAGATGGCGAGTCGTCAGCTTCTGCCCCCATGCAACTAGTGCTGGGGTGTTCGGGATAAACCTGAGGGCTCTTGTTCCCATAGTTGGGTCCTTCGAGGGAGGCGCTTAGCATAGCGAATCAGGCAATCAGACTATAATGCTTGAACACTCTCACTTAGCCATAGAATGTTATAATTTTAAATTTCGGCGAAGCCCCTAGTTCGGAAGGCCGAATTCGGGGCACTATCCACGCCTTTAGCCGGACTTAACCAGCTCTCCGCTCGAAGCGGCATAAGCCTTTAGGGACTCGAAAAACCTCTCGAACAGCGACTGGTCTCGCGCCTTATCATGACAGTCTATTTTAGCTTTCTCCACTGAGGTGCTCACCCACCTGATCTGGGGCACAATCGCAGTGGTTCTCCTAGTGCTACCTTAGCCGATAGAGCGGAACGTAAGGCACCAAAACATAGGAGCCGGGCAAACCCAACATATGACCAAAATCATGACTCGGAGCCGATGCATATAATGCTATAAGTTCGGGGTGCCGCACTTGTGAAAGTGGACGGACTTCTCACACCAGATAGAAGGGTAATAAAGCCCTTGGCGTGGTTTGTCGTACCATGGTGTACGGGTGCGATCATGTTATTTGAGTAAACATATGTATATTAAAAGAAGATAATGCAAAAAATAAACGAAAAGCTATGCATTATTTATGAGGAGGCTGTTTATTCAAGCCGAACGATACAAGTAGTGCGAAAAAAAATTTAGACTATTTAACATGTCCTGACAAGGCGCAGGCCGCGGAATTTAGAAATAGATATATCGCTCGAAATAGAGACCACCTGAGAGTTCCATGATGCGGCGTTGTTTTGTCTGCTTTCCTGGGTCCTGTATCGTCTGTGCGTCAGCGAGGCCGAACACTGTATCCAAAGTATGGAGTCCTGAAAGAAAAGAAGAACCCGACAGCCCCTAGTACGTTTGACGCCGTATTGTTGGCATGCCATTTTATCTGCCCCTTCCCCTATGCCCATGGAATTGTAAGGGCGTAATTGTGTACTCGAGGTACTAGCTCCGCTATGTAGCGATGGCTGGGGTTGGGGCCGTATTGCTACGCATGCTCAGAACGCGCCAGCCGGTCTTGCTGCGGGTTACTCCGGGCGCGTTTTGCTTTGTCCTGCTTTGTAGCGGCCGGACTCGAGAGCTGCCTTAACAAGCTGCTTTGTACCTCTGCTGCGAGGGCCGCCGTGTGTTCCTCCGTACAGATGGAGCGTTCGGTGTTTCCGCTGACCGTGATTACACCTCGAGGGCCTGGCATCTTGAGCTTGAGATATGCGTAGTGCGGCACCGCATTGATTTAGCGAATGCGGTTCGTCCAGGCAGAGCATGATAGCCACTGCGGAACGGAACTATGTCGAAGATTAACTCTTCGCTTCGGAAGTTGTCCGGAGATCCGAAGACCACATCAAGTGTTATGGAGCCTATGCAATTGGCCTCTACACCTGGGATGACGCCTTTAAAGGTCGTCCTTGTGGGCTTGATCCTTGATGGATCTATGCCCATTTTCCGCACTGTATCCTGGTAGAGCAGGTTCAGGCTACTGCCGCCGTCCATGAGGACTCTTGTAAGGTGAAATCCGTCAACGATTGGGTCAAGAACCAATGCGGCGAAACCGCCGTGACGGATGCTAGTGGGGTGGTCCCTTCGATCGAAGGTGATCGGGCAAGAGGACCATGGGTTGAACTTTGGGGCGACTAGCTCCATCGCGTATACGTCCCGTAGCGCACGCTTCCTCTCCCGCTTGGGAATATGAGTCGCGTATATCATGTTCACCATCCGCACTTGTGGGGGAAACCCCTTCTGTCCGTTGTTGTTCGGCAGCCTGGGCTCCTCTTCGTCATCGCTGTCTAGCCCCTTGTTTTTGTTTTCGGCTCTTAACTTGCCTGCCTGCTTGAACACCCAACAATCCCTGTTGGTTTGATTGGCTGGCCTTTCGGGGGTGCCTTGAATCTGGCATGAGCGGTCGAGTATTCAGTCCAAACTGGACGGGCCCTGGGTATTCTTTTTGAATGGCTTTTTCCGCTGACCGGATTTATGGCCTCTGAATCCGGCGTTTACTACCGTATCTTCATTGATGTCGCTGCTGACGCGGCGTTTCTGTTTATTCCGTCGCGACCTGCCACTTTTGTCCTTGGTATCTGAATTACCTTGCTTCTTCGATAAGTTGTTGCTGCGAGCTAGCCAGCTATCTTCGCCCGCGCAAAAGCGGGTCATGAGTGTCGTGAGGGCTGCCATGGATTTCGGCTTTTCCTGTCCCAGGTGCCAGGCAAGCCACTCATCACGGATGTTATGCTTGAAGGCTGCTAAGGCCTCTGCATCCAGACAATCGACTATCTGATTTTTCTTTGTTAGGAACCGTGTCCAGAATTGCCTGGCCAATTCTTCTGGCTGCTGGATTATGTGGCTTAGGTCGTCGGCGTCCGGTGGCCGTACGTAGGTCCCCTGGAAGTTGTCAAGGAATGCGGCCTCCAGGTCCTCCCAAGAGCCGATCGAATCTGCGGGGAGGCTGTTAAGCCAGTGCCGGGCTGGTCCCTTAAGCTTAAGGGGTAAATATTTGATGGCGTGCAAATCATCGCCACGTGCCATGTGGATGTGGAGGAGATAGTCCTCAATCCATACTGCCGGATCTGTCGTACCATCGTATGACTCGATGTTGACGGGTTTAAAACCCTCTGGGATTCTATGATCCATTACTTCGTCTGTGAAGCATAGTGGGTGTGCGGCGCCCCTGTACTGGGCTATGTCTCGACGCAGTTCGGAGGAGCTGTGCCTGTTGTGTTCGGCCCGGCCGGATTTATTGTGTCCGGAGTGAAAACTATCACGTGCCGTCGGGCGTCCGCGCGATCCATAGATCGATCTTGTTTGCCTTGCTTTGTCCTCCAGGACGTCTTGCAGGTCTGGTTCGTGTTCCCGTGCCTTGGGAAAGCGGCTGCGGGGCATGGCTTGTTTGGATGTTCGACAGGCTTCTCTGTCGCGGCCGCGAGGTGGCCGATCTTCCATGTCTTGGGCTTCCTCCTTTGATTGGGGTAGCGGCCTGCGCTTAGGATAGTTTTTGGAGGGGTGTCCGAGCTCGTGCTCTTCGGCCGCAAGGACTTCAGTCCATCTGTCAGCTAGCAAATCTTGATCAGCTCTAAGCTGTTGGTGCTTTTTCTTTAGGCTGTTCGCCGTGGCTAAAAGCCTGCATTGAAAGCGCTCTTGTTCGGCGGGGTCTGATGGTACGATGAATTCATCGTCGCCGAGGCTTGCCTCGTCTTCGGAGGGAGGCATGTAGTTATCGTCCTCGACCTCTCGCTCTGCCGCTCTCTCATGAGGGCGGTCTTCTCCATCTTCCTGTGCCGAATCCTGCTGGTTTTGGTGTTCTTCGGCGCTGTCCGGGGTAGTATTATCTCCCGTGCCAGAATCACCGTTTCTGCTGTGGCGGGATTTGGAGCGGCGCCGCTGACGTCGGCGTTTTGGAGGCTTTTTCGAAGTGCCATCCTCCGCTGTTCCATCGCCATCTCCATCTTTTGGAGCATCCACCATGTATATGTCATATGACGAGGTGGTGGTCCAGCGCCCTACAGGTGCTGGTTCTTTCTCGTCTCCTCCTTCGTCGTTCATACCGTCGAAGTCTTCGGAGCCGAAGTCGAGCATGTCGGATATATCGTCGACAGTGGCTATTAAGTGGGCGGTGGGTGGGCTTTGAATTTCTTCGTCGTCCGAATCCCAACCTCGCAGGCCATAGTTGGCCCGGGCTCTCCTGACAAAGAGAGAGACTTGAGAGAATTCAGAATATCACCAAAAGGTGAATACTGAAAGATGTCTGCGGCGGTGAACTCCATTACAGGCGCCCAATCTGATTCGATCGGCGGGGGCACGGACGACCCGAAGTTCGGAGAAGAGTCCGGCTCCTTGGAGTCACAGACCATGCGGAGCGCGGGGCTCGCGTTCGGCTCAATGGACTTTAAGATCGCAGCCCCCGAGGTGACGTCCAACCGTTCATCTTCAAAGAACGCAGCGGGCTCCGAATCGAGGATCGGGGCCGGAGCGTATGCGGCCTCCAGGACACTGTTCGGAGGCAGAGCTATATCATGCCCCTCGAGATAGCGCGGCGCGCTTGGCTGTGGCTCGAATTCGTCGAAGATCAAGTCTCCGCGGATATCTGCCGTGTAGTTTAGGCTTCCAAACCTGACTTGATGGCCAGGGGCGTAGCTCTCGATCTGCTCCAGATGACCAAGCGAGTTGGCCCGCAGAGCGAAGCCGCCGAAGGCGAAGATCTGTCTGGGGAGAAAAGTCTCACCCTGGACCTCATCGTTGTTGATGATCAAAGGAGCCATCGGGCCTAAAGGCGACGACACAGAGGAACTCTCAATGAAAGCACCAATGTCGGTGTCAAAACCGGCGGATCTCGGGTAGGGGGTCCCGATCTGTGCGTCAAGGTCGGATGGTAACAGGAGACAAGGGACACTTTATTTTACCCAGGTTCGGGCCCTCTCGATGGAGGTCAAACCCTACTCCTGCTAGATTAATATTGATGATATGGGTAGTACAAGAGTAGATCTACCACGAGATCAAGGAGGCTAAACCCTAGAAGCTAGCCTATGGGTATGATGATGGTTATGATGTGTTCGTCCTACGGACTACAACCCTCCGGTTTATATAGGCACCGGATAGGGTTAGGGTTACACAGAGTCGGTTACATTGGTAGGAGATCTTGAATATCCGCATGCCTAGCTTGCCTTCCACGCCAAGGAAAGAACCTTCCGGACACGGGACGAAGTCTTCAATCTTGTATCTTCATAGTCCTGGAGTCCGGCTGAAGATATAGTTCGGCTATCCGAACACCCCATAATCCAGGACTCCCTCACTTGGCAATGTAAGAAGAACTTTTCTTATGAAGATCATCATTGATTGCTTTTAAGAACTCATGCTCTTGCTCAAGGTTGAGCTTTTCAAAGCGTAATTTCTCATGCACCCTTAAAAGTTCTCGATGATCTCCTAAGATAGTTTCATGAGCTAACTTAAGAGTGTTTAGTTCTTTAGTTAGAGACTCAATCTTCTCCTTATCATTGCCATTCGTTTTATCTTGATTAGCGTGATTAATTGACGTTTCATCATAGTATTCATCACTAGAGTTGTCAACAAGTAAATCATCATCACCTAACAAGTCATCTTCATCACTATTGAAATCAACATACCCGGGATGTGATACCTTTGGGCCTTTAGCCATGAAGCATGTTCCAACTCCTTCATTTGGTGAGTCAAATATGGCGTAGGAGTTGGTTGACACAAGTGCTAGACCGGCAACACCTTCATCTTGAGTATATTCGGAATCGGAGTGATAGCTTCTCTCGGAGTGGTTGTCGGAGTCGGAGTCGGATACCCATTCACCAACATGAGCTTGATGTCTTCGTTTTGTGTAGCTCCTTGATGACTTGTCCTTTCTTTCCGAATCCTTGATTCTCCGTGAGTATCTTCGTTCATAACGATCATCTCTACTCCTTCTTTCTCTAGATGGTGATTCTTCTCTTCTACTTCTTCTCTTGGGAGAATCTTCTCTTCTCTTGTAGGGAGCCGTACACTCATTGGAATAGTGTCTGGGCCTTCCACAATTGTAGCAGTTTCGCTCTCGACTAGAGGATTTTTGTCATTGTAGGACCTTGACTTAGAGCTTCTATCTTTGCTTCTACTCTTGTAGAACTTGTTGAAGTTCTTCACCATTAAGCTCAAATCTTCATTGAAGGTTTGTTTCTCACTTGATGATGGGGGAGCTTCACATGAGGCTTTGTAAGCACCACTTGATTTGTTGTGAAGTTCCTCTTTATCCTTGAGTGACATCTCATGAGCAACAATTCTTCCAATGACTTCTGTTGGCTTGAGATCTTTGTAATTGGGCATCATTTGGATCAATGTGCACACAATATCATATTTTCCATCCAAGGCTCTTAGGATCTTCTTAATGA
Organism: Aegilops umbellulata; assembly: GCA_032464435.1. Taxonomy (NCBI): domain Eukaryota; kingdom Viridiplantae; phylum Streptophyta; class Magnoliopsida; order Poales; family Poaceae; genus Aegilops; species Aegilops umbellulata. The sequence goes on along the minus strand of CP136055.1, from coordinate 235,885,708 downwards.
TGAATCTATCGGTCATCTCTTCACTCCCTAAGCCGGCAATCTCATTTGTGATAAGAGCAAGCCTAGAGTACATTTCAGCGACACCTTCACCATCCTTCATTTTGAACTTGTCAAGTTGACTTTGAAGCACATCCAATTTGGATTCCTTGACGGAGTCGGTACCTTCGTGCATATCAATCAAAGTATCCCAAATTTCCTTTGCATTCTCAAGACGGCTGATTTTGTTGAATTCTTCGAGGCACAATCCGTTGAAGAGGATATCACAAGCTTGAGCGTTGTATTGCAGCATCTTCAACTCTTCCGCGGTAGCTTCACGGTTTGGTTCTTTCCCATCAAAGAAGTCACCTTGCAAGCCAACACACATGATAGCCCAAACGGCGGGGTTATGTCCAAGAATATGCATTTTCATCTTATGCTTCCAACTAGCAAAATTAGTTCCATCAAAGTAAGGACCTCTACGGTGATAATTTCCCTCGCTAGACGCCATACTCTCCTAGGTTGTGAAACCAAGGCTATGACCACCAAAAGCTATGGAAATCAAAGCAAATGGAGACCAAAGCTCTAATACCACTTGTAGGATCGGAAGTATGTCTAGAGGGGGTGATTAGACTACTTGACCACATAAAAATCTAGCCTTTTCCCAATTTTAGTTCTTGGCAGATTTTAGCTATCTTAGCACAATTCAAGCAATCTCCACACAATTCAAGCAAGCATGCAAAAGAGTATATGAGCAGCGGAAAGTAAAGCATGCAACTTGCAAGAATGTAAAGGGAAGGGTTTGGAGGATTCAAACACAATTGGAGACACGGATGTTTTTGGCGTGGTTCCGATAGGTGGTGCTATCATACATCCACGTTGATGGAGACTTCAACCCACGGAGGGTAACAGTTGCGCGAGTCCACGGAGGGCTCCACCCACGAAGGGTCCACGAAGAAGCAACCTTGTCTATTCCATCACGTCCGTCGCCCACGAAGGACTTGCCTCACTAGCGGTAGATCTTCACGAAGTAGGCGATCTCCTTGCCCTTACAAACTCCTTGGTTCAACTCCACAATCTTGTCGGAGGCTCCCAAGTGACACCTAGCCAATCTAGGAGACACCACTCTCCAAGAAGTAACAAATGGTGTGTTGATGATGAACTCCTTGCTCTTGTGCTTCAAATGATAGTCTCCCCAACACTCAACTCTCTCTCTCACAGGATTTGGATTTGGTGGAAAGAAGATTTGAGTGGAAAGCAACTTGGGGAAGGCTAGAGATCAAGATTCATATGGTTGGAATGGAATATCTTGACCTCAACACAAGTGTAGGTGGTTCTGTTTTAGAACATGTGTATTGGAAGTGTAGATGTGTTCTGATGGCTTTCTCCACGAATGAAGAGTGGGTGGATGGGTATATATAGCCTCCACTCAAAATCTAACTGTTACACACAATCTTCCAAACTCAGTGAGACCGAATGGTTAAACTCGGTCGGACCGATTTAGCAAACCTAGTGACCATTAGGATTTTTCGGTGGGACTGAGATGCAACTCGTAGGACCGATATGGTTAGGGTTAGGGCATAACGTAATCTCGGTGTGACCGATTACACAAACTCGGTGGGACTGATTTTGGTAATAAGCTAACCAGAGAGTTGGTTAGGTAAACTCGGTGGGACCGGTTCGCTCTTTTCGGTGAGACCGAAATGTTATGGAAGGGAAACAGAGAGTTTACATTGCAATCTCGGTGGGACCGATCGCTCACTTCGGTTAGACCGAAACGTTACGAAGGGAAACGGAGAAATTGCAATCCCATCTCGGTGAGACCGAGATCCCTATCGGTGAAACCGAATTGCTAGGGTTTGTGGCAGTGGCTATGACATTTGAAACTCGGTGGCGCTGGATAGAAAGAATCGGTGAGGCCGAGTTTGACTTTTGGTTTAGGTCAAATGTGGATGTGGTAAAGTAGTTGAGGGTTTTTGAGCATATCACTAAGCACATGAAGCAAGAGGCTCATTAAACAACACCTCATCCCTCCTTGATAGTATTGGCTTTTCCTATAGACTCAATGTGATCTTGGATCACTAAAATATAAAATGTAGAGTCTTGATCTTGAAGCTTGAGCCAATATTTTGTCCTTATAATTTTGAGGGATCCACTTTCCTCATCCATGCCATGCCATCCATTGAGCTTTTCCTGAAATATTAATTTTGGAATAATGTTAGCTCAATGAGCTATATGTTGTTAGGAATTACCAAAACCACCCAGGGATAGTTGCACTTTCAGCCGCCCACTACCTTCGGCTTCACATTGAAGGTCTTCAGCCATAAGCTGAAGTGGGGCTAGATGCAGAGGAAGGCCTCGCACACGGTGATGAACGTCGAGATGTTGAGGATGAAGTTCGGGGTCAGATCGTGGAAATACAGGCCGTAGTAGAACATGAGCCCCCGGACAAATGGATGGAGAGGGAAACCTAGTCCACGGAGGAAATGGGTGAGGAACACCACCCTCTCATGGGGCCTAGGGGTGGGGGTGAGCTGCCCCTCTTCGGGAAGCCGGTGCGCAATGTCGTCAGACAAGTATCCGGCCTTCCTCAGTTTTTTGACGTGTCCCTCCGTGACGGAGGAGACCATCCACTTGCCTCCCGCTCCGGACATGGCTGGAGAAGGTTGAGGTGGGGAGTGCGAACTTGGGCGCTGGAGCTCGAGTATGCGAAAATGGATGAGCAAAGGAGGAAGAAGGCGTAGGTGAAAAGGTGGATCCTTATCCCCTTATATGGGCGGACGAAACTGCGTGCCCCCACCAGCCTGGTAAAACTCGCTTATCTCCCAAGCGCCGTAATCAATGGCGCGGTTGGGTTACCCACGCCCGTATTGATGAGAACCCCGCAGATTTAGGGGACACGATCTCTGCTTCGACAAGACGTGCCAAGGAAACCGCCTCGCAAAACGCGCTGAGGTGGGACTACAAAACGATTCGAATAAAGGGTTGGCTGTGGTGTGATGTCACGCTATAGAATACGTCAGCAGATTAGATTTGTGTAAATATTATTCTCTCTATGGCAATATGTGGAACTTATTTTGCAGAGCCAGACACTATCTTTGTGTTCAAAATCTACTACGAAGTATTCGGAGGAGGAACCCGCCTTGCAATGCCGAAGACAATTTGCACGCCGGACTCGTCGTCATTGAAGCCTGGTTCAGGGGCTACTGAGGGAGTCCTGGATTAGGGGGTGTTCGGATAGCCGGACAATAACCTTTGGCCGGACTCCTGGACTATGAAGATACAAGATTGAAGACTTCGTCTCGTGTCCGGATGGGACTTTCCTTGGCGTGGAAGGCAAGCTTGGCGATACGGATATGTAGATCTCCTTCCATTGTAACTGACTCTGTGTAACCCTAACCCTCTCCGGTGTCTATATAAACCGGAGGCTTTTAGTCCATAGGACGAACAACAATCATACCATAGGCTAGCTTCTAGGGTTTAGCCTCTCTGATCTCGTGGTAGATCTACTCTTGTACTACCCATATCATCAATATTAATCAAGCAGGAGTAGGGTTTTACCTCCATCGAGAGGGCCCGAACCTGGGTAAAAACATCGTGTCCCTTGTCTCCTGTTACCATCCTCCTAGACGCACAGTTCGGGACCCCCTACCCGAGATCCGCCGGTTTTGACACCGACAGGCTGTTTTGGATCTACATGTTTAAAATATAGTTAGATTTATCTTAATTACTTTTATTGTATTTATGGATGCTTGCATGCAGGGTATATGTATAAGTAGGTGTTTGTTCAAGTAAGAACAATACCTTAGCTTCGATCCACCCACATAACACTTGTCAAAACAATGAACGCTAAGTCAATGAAACATGGTGAAAGTAACTCGATGATATTCCCATGTGTCCTCAAGAGCGTTTTAATCACTATAAGAAACATGATGGATAGTCATTCACCAATTTCAACCATTCTTTTATCTTAGGTTCTTTTTTTCTGCTTCTTTTTTGATAATAGCCAATTGCTTCTTCTTTTCATAGACTCTATTCCACTCCTGCAAAATACCTTCAATAGACATCTCAGAAGACATGATTAGTAGATTTTTTTCTTTTTGATTTAAGGAAAAAATGAAAGATAAATAAAAACTAACAAAATCAACTATGTGTGAGCGGGAAGGTAATAACCGAGCACTTTTGCTCCCCGGTAATGGCTCCAGAAAAGCTTGATGACATGCAAGAGCACACGGCTATTACAGCTCATGGTAAGTAGAGTATGTCGATCTCACAGGGGCGGTGGTTGCACTGATAACTACCAAACCTGCAGCTATGTCATCACTTACATGGCTACGTTCACACCAAAGCGTTATCTGGAAATAATCTATTCCTCGGTTGCTAGCGGAAATGATAATAAGGGTGGTTAACTAAACAATTACGGTGAGGTAAAAACATAAATAAAACAGTGGGAAAGATAAAGGAGTGGCGCTTGAGTAATAAGGGTGTTCTTGAGGTATTCAGAATCATCATTGAACATTCGTTCTACGAATACTAAGCCACTTTACATGCGGAGCCGGTACAGATATGTGCATACACGTGGCAGTCCCGTATCACATACGCCACCACCGTCCTTCCCCACTTCGGTTATCAAACGATGATTAAGGCGAAAAATGTCCCTGTGGATAGCCAAAGTGGTCTCCATTTTTATCCCCTGCTGCAACGATCCGCTACGAAGGGAGATGGGGCCTGTCACTCACCCACCTCTCCAACCACATGGTTCGCCAACATTAATAACCTTCTGTCCAAAATTGGCATACAATGGATGGACGACTTCACCGAACGTCAAGAAGGCTACTAACATAAACATGCAAAGAGGATATCGTATTGCGCAAGACAATCGGTACTAGCACATACTAGATTTAATCTTATTCCCCCAAGAACTAATGAATTACTCAAACATGTTGATGGAGTACATAGAGGTGAGGGACAAGTTACAAGCCAACACGAAGTTGGAGATGGAGAGAGACATGACGACGGTGATGACGAGGGCACCGGCCTCCGGCCGGCGCCAAGTGTGGGAGGCGCCTCGTCCCTTCTCCCTTCCTTGTCTTGGCCCTTATCTATGGTGGAGTTTGCTGCAATGAAGGTGTGGTGGTTGTAGATGGAACTTGTGGTGGATGAAAATGAGATGAGCCGGCGGCTAGGGTTGGAGGTCCTCATATAGGGGTGCTCCTCGGGTGGCATCCGTTAATCTAGCCGCCTCCCCTTCATCCAAGGGCTCAAGGGGAGCCAAATCCACGTCCCAAACAAGCCTTGGTCGTAAAGGATCTCGTAGAGAAAACGGGGATGAAATCGGAGCAAAATTTGGAGAGTTCTTGCCAATTTTCGTGCATGTCAATAGCTCAAACGAGCGGCTCCAGTCGCATGAAAGGTTGTCTTTCCTTTTGGACTTCGGGAGCTGCTTCTTTATTTTGATCGCCATTTCTACATACAAACTCTTATTTCAACATTTTTGGGCTCGTTGGATTGCTAGAAAAAAGCCTGATGGGTCTGTGGACTTACATCTTCATTTTGGACACTTTGATAAATGTCAAATCATCAAACTCTTCAAAGGGCCTTGATCTGGTGCTTGGAACTTCTCTAGTTTGACCCCTAGCTCAATTCTTTTGATGTCCCAAGTCCATGAACATGTCAACGTACTTACAAAGAGCACGAAACAAAGAAAACTAATAAAATAAATATAAATAAAAGGTGTGCAACAAACTTGGTAAAACAAGTAAATACCGAGAACTATGCATTGGAGACATGAATAAGTGCTAGATGGATATGATATGAGGTACTTTAGCACTATAATGTAATCTAAAAAGTATGCATAAAATCCACTCATCAGGCGGCGGCTTGGGTTGATGAAGATGCCTATGGTGATGATGACGAAGACTGGCTTGTTCTGTGATGTTCTGTTATCCATTTAGCGTTTGTCCCTTTATAAAGGTTGTACAGGTGGACGAGGAGACTCGGTTTCCATGCCAAACGACCGCTCATATGAGCGGGTTCAGTCGCATGGAATGCCGTCTTTTGCTCTGTTTCTTCTGTTGCGCCTCCCACTTGATTCTCTCTATCTCCACTTTACTTCTTCACAAGTTTTGGCTTGATTTCGTCCATAAATAACCCATTTCCCGTGGAAACAAAATAAAGAAATAATTTTTGGAATCCTATGCATTCATTAATCATTAGTGGCAATATTGGAGCGAAATATCTCGGTTTTAATGAAATATATCTGTTTAAACTAGGGTTAGAGGAGTGTAAAAATATCACTCATCATCGCGTACCGATGTCTCCAACGTCATATACTTTGACCAGTCTTCGCCAATGTCATCGTCAACAACAACATTGCTCTTACAACAGTCACGACTACAAACAAATAGTACATGCGTCGTGGTCTGTTCATGTCTCTGATATGGTTACTGTTGCATATGTGATGTTGTTGTATATGTTTTCTGTTTATTAGTGTGCATCGACTGTTGGATAATTAGGCAATTTTATGACTAATTTTAGAACATAAAAGCATGACTAAAATTATTATTAAGGGTCGGTTCTTTTCGCCTCATGATTCTTCGAATCTGATTCTCGAAAACTGCCCACAGAATCACGTGCCCAAATAATCATGTTGGAAATATGCCCTAGTGGCAATAATAAAGTGGTTATTGTTATATTTCCTTAATCATGATAAAGGTTTATTATTCATGCTATAACTGTATTGATCGGAAGCTTAAATACATGTGTGAATATATAAACAAATACTAAGTCCCTAGTAAGCCTCTACTAGACTAGCTCGTTGATCAAAAGATGGTTAAGGCTTCCTAACCATAGACATGTGTTGTCACATGATAATGGGATCACATCATTAAGAGAATGATGTGATGGACAAGACCCATCCGTTAGCATAGCATATGATCGTTCAGTTTTTGCTACTGATTTCTTAATGCCAAATACATATTCCTTCGACCATGAGATTGCTACTTCTTGAGCTTGCGTTGGTTTTTCCCTTGAAGAGGAAAGGGTGATGCAGCACAATAGAGATAAGTATTTCCCTCAGTTAAGAACCAAGGTATCAATCCAGTAGGAGAAACGCGCAAGTCCCCAATAGATGCACTGCTACCTCTTGAGCTTGCGTTGGTTTTTTCCTTGAAGAGGAAAGGGTGATGCATCAAAGTAGAGTAAGTATTTCCCTCAGCTTTTGAGAACCAAGGTATCAATCCAGTAGGAGACAACACGCAAGTCACCGAATACCTGCACAAACAAACACCAACTTGCACCCAATGCGACAAAGGGGTTGTCAATCCCTTCACGGTTATTTGCAAAGTGAGATCTAATAGAGATGGATAAATGGTAAAGTAGTATTTTTGGTATTTTTGGTTTATGGAACGGAAAGTAAAAGATTGCAAATAAAGTAAATAGAAAACTAAAATTGTAGATCAGGAACTTATATGATGGAAAATAGACCCGGGGGCCATAGGCTTCACTAGAGGCTTCTCTCAAGATAGAAATTATTACGGTGGGTGAACAAATTACTGCCGAGCAACTGATAGAAAAGTGCAAAGTTATGACGATATCTAAGGCAATGATCATGAATATAGGCATCACGTCTGTATCAAGTAGACTGACTCCCACCTGCATCTACTACTATTACTCCACACATCGACCGACTCCTGCCTGCATCGAGAGTATTAAGTTCATAGGAACAGAGTAACGCATTAAGTAAGATAACATGATGTGACGGGATTAACTCAAGCAATACGATAAAAACCCCATCTTGTTATCCTCAATGGAAACAATACAATACGTGTCAATTCCCCTTCTCTCACTAGGATCGAGCAACGCAAGATTGAACCCAAAGCTAAGCACTTCTCCTATTGCAAGAAAAACCAATATAGTTGGACAAACCAAATCTATAGTTCGAAGAGACTTGCAAAGATATCAAATCATGCATATAAGAATTCAGAGAAGATTCAAATTATATTCATAGATAAGCTGATCATAAATCCACAATTCATCAGGTCTCGGCAAACACACCGCAAAAGAGTATCCCACTTATGATCAGATATGTGGGTGGACCAGTGCTTGGGTACTGCCCTTCCTTGGACAAGCATCCCACTTATGATTAACCCCTATTGCAAGCATCCGCAACTACAAAAGAAGTATTAAGGTAAACCTAACCATAGCATGAAACATATGGATCCAAATCAGCCCCTTACAAAGCAACGCATAAACTAGGGTTTAAGCTTCTGTCACTCTAGCAACCCATCATCTACTTATTACTTCCCAATGCCTTCCTCTAGGCCCAAACAATGGTGAAGTTTCATGTAGTCGACGTTAACATAACACCACTAGAGGAGAAACAAGATACATCTCATCAAAATATCGAAAGAATACCAAATTCACATGACTACTTATAGCAAGACTTCTCCCATGTCCTCAGGAACAAACGTAACTACTCACAAATCATATTCATGTTCATAATCAGAGGGATATTAATATGCATAAAGGATCTGAACATATGATCTTCCACCAAATAAACCAACTAGCCTCAACTACAAGGAGTAATCAACACTACTAGCAACCCACAGGTACCAATCTGAGGTTTTGGGACAAAGATTGGATACAAGAGATGAACTAGGGTTTTAGAGGAGATGGTGCTGGTGAAGATGTTGATGGAGATTGACCCCCTCCCGATGAGAGGATCGATGGTGATGACGATGGTGATGATTTCCCCCTCCCGGAGGGATGTTTCCCTGGCAGAAAAGCTCCGCCGGAGCCCTAGATTGGTTCCGCCAAGGTTCCGCCTCGTGGCGGCGGTGTTTTGTCCCGAAAGCTTGCTTATGATTTTTTTTCCAGGGTGAAAGACTTCATATAGAAGAAGATGGGCACTGGAGGCCTGCCAGGGGGCCCACGAGGCAGGGGGCGCACCCAGGGGGTAGGGCGTGCCCCCACCCTCGTGGCCAGGGTGTGGGCCCCCTCTGGTTAATTCTTTCACCAGTATTATTTATATATTCCAAAACGTGCTCCCGTGAAGTTTCAGGACTTTTGGAGTTGTGCAGAATAGGTCTCTAATATTTGCTCCTTTTCCAGCCCAGAATTCCAGCTGTCGGCATTCTCCCTCTTCATGTAAACGTTGTAAAATAAGAGAGAAAAGGCATAAGTATTGTGACATAATGTGTAGTAACAGCCCATAACGCAATAAATATCGATATAAAAGCATGATGCAAAATGGACGTATCAGTAGGTCTGTGGTAAACTACTCACGCTTCATCAGAGAGGCAATGGTGTAGATGTAGAAGCCCTCCATGATCGATTGCCCCTAGATGGGATCTCACGGGTACAGAAGGTTGTGGCAGTGGAAAAGTGGTTTTGTGGCTCTCCTGGAAGGTTTTGGGATATTTGAGAATATATAGGAGGAAGAAATAGGTCAGTGGAGTCACGAGGGACCCACAAGGGTGGGGGCGCACCCTACCCCCCTGGGCACGCCTCCCGACCTTGTGGACGCCTCGTGGCTTTCCTGACGTGCACTCCAAGCCCTCTGGATGTCTTCTGGTCCAAGAAAAATCATCGCAAAAGTTTCATTCCGTTTGGACTCCGTTTGGCTTTCCTTTTATGCAAAACTCTAAAACAAGGAAAAAACAGGAACTGACACTGGGCTCTAGTTTAATAGGTTAGTCCCAAAATCATATAAAATAGCATATTAATGCATATAAAACATCCAAAACAGATAATATAATAGCATGGAACAATCAAAAAGTATAGATGCGTTGGAGACGTATCATGCACCTGCACAAACAATCAAACACTTGCACCCAACGCGATAAAGGGGTTGTCAATCCCTTCACGGTCACTTGCAAAGGTGAGATCTGATAGAGATAGATAGAACTAAATAAAAGATAAAATATTTTTGGGTTTTTAGGTTTATAGATCTGAAAATAAAAGATTGCAAAATAGTAGATCGGAAACAAGTATGATGGAAAATAGACCCGGGGGCCATAGGTTTCACTAGAGGCTTCTCTCATGAAGGCAAATAATATGGTGGGTGAAAAATTACTATCGAGTAATTGATAGAAAAGCGCAAAGTTATGACGATATCTAAGGCAATGATTATGAATATAGGCATCATGTCTGTGTCAAGTAGACTGACTTCTGCCTGCATCTACTACTATTACTCCACACATCGACCACTATCCAGCAAGCATGTAGAGTATTAAGTTCGTAAAGAATGGAGTAACACCTTAAGTAAGATGACATGATGTAGAGGAATAAACTCAAGGAATATGATGAAAACCCCATCTTTTTATCCTCAATGGCAACAATGCAATACGTGTCTTGCTACCCCTACTTTGCCACTTGGTGAAATCACGCAAGATTGAACCCAAAGCTAAGCACCTCTCCCGTTGCAAGAAAAACCAATCTAGTTGGCAAACCAAACCAATAATTCAAAGAGAAATACAAACATATCACACCATGCACAAATAATTCAGAGAAGATTCAAATAATATTCATAGATAAGCCGATCATAAGTCCACAATTCATCGGATCTCGACAAACACACCGCAAAAGAAGATTACATCGGATAGATCTCCAAGAACATCGAGGAGAACATGGTATTGAGAATGAGAGAGAGAGAGAGAGAGAGAGAGAGAGAGAGAGAGAAGAAGCCATCTAGCTACTAGCTATGGACCCGTAGGTCTGTGGTAAACTACTCACGCTTCATCGGAACGGCAATAGGGTTGACGTAGATGCCCTCCATGATTGAATCCCCCTCCTGCAGGATGCTGGAAAAGGCCCAAAGATGGGATCTCATGGAACATAAGGTTGAGGCAGTGGAAAAGTGTTTTTGTGGCTCTCTCTGAGGGTTCTGGAATATATGTGAATATATAGGACGAAGAGTTAGGTCAGGAGAGTCCCGAGGGGCCACAAGGTTGGGGGCGCCCCCCTAGGGCGCGCCCTCCACCCTTGTCGCCGCCTCGTGGCTCTTCTGGCTTGGACTCCAAGTCCCTTGGGTGTCTTCTGGTCCAAGAAAAATCGTCATGAAGTTTTATTCCGTTTGGGCTCCATTTGGTATTCCTTTTCTGCGAAACTCAAAAATAAAGAAAAAAAAGAAACTGGCACTGGGCTCTCGATTAATAAGTTAGTCCCAAAAAATAATATAAAATAGCATAATAATGCATATAAAACATCCAAAACAGATAATATAATAGCATGTAACAATAAAAAATTATAGATATGTTGGAGACGTATCAGAGATCATGCAACTCCCGGATATCGGAGGAATACCTTATGTGCTATCAAACGTCACTCCATAACTAGGTGATCATAAAGGTGCTCTACGTGTATCTCCGAAGGTGTCTGTTGAGTTGGCGTGAATCGAGATTGGGATTTGTCACTCCTTATGATGAAGAGGTATCTTTGGGCCCTCTCGTTAATACAGCATCACAAGAAGCTTGCAAGCAAAGTGACTAAGAGCATCTCCAATAGATGATGTATATTTTGGTGCTGCAAACCGGTGATGGTCCAAATTTGGAGAACCAAAAAGTGTTTTTTACATCTTCGAAAAAGGCTCAACTCCAATAGATGGTCCAAAACGGAGATGTAAAAAAAGAGCAACTCCAACAGATGGTCCAAAACGAAGATGTAAAACCGGCGGCCGGCCGCGCGGCTGCTGTTTAGCCACTGTATAGCCGCACATATTTCAAAAAACATCTAAAAACAACATAAAAAATTATACATGTCCACAATATCAAATTATTACATAGTTTTTCAAATCCACGAGATCAAATGCAACACAAATACAACATGGTTTTGCTCCTTGTGCATTGTGAAAGACGGCTTCTTACCTTCAGATTTTGCAACTAGCTTGACAAATGTACTCCACCTTGGGTAGATCCCATATTCAAGATAGTACCCATAGTTGTATGTGCGGCCATTTGCTTCAAAGGTCACTGGTGGTGCTTCTCCATTTGCTAGCTTGGCAAACAGAGGTGACTGAACGAGCACGTGTAAGTCGTTGCAAGATCTAGGCATCCCAAAATATGCATCCCAAATCCATGTTTCATGATCGGCAACTGTCTCAAGCATGATAGTGGCATCCTTCCCACGACCCTTGAATTGTTCATGCCATGCTTTTGGGTAGTTCTTCCATTTCCAATGCATCCAATGCACAGACCCGAGCATACCTGGAAACCCTCGAGCTTTGTTCATCTCCAAAAGCCTCTGAGTGTCCTGAGCATTGGTTGCTCTCAAGTACTCTGGACCAAACACTTCTACCATAGTGATTGCAAATTGCTTGACATATAAGATGGAAGTGCTCCGTGCCATCGCCAAGGTATCATAAATGTAATCTATCAGAACACCATATGCCATCATGCGCAAAGCGGGAGTGACCTTCTGTTCAATGCTATGGCCAAGCAACCTGGCACAGCTCCCTCTCTACTCGAAGGCCGGATTATGCCGCTTCACGGAATTGCAAATGTTGATGAACAAGTCTTTTAACATTCTGAAACGGTGTCAAAAGTATTTCTTCGAGAAAACAGGTGGTGATTGATACGCCTCCGTCGTATCTACTTTTCCAAACACTTTTGCCCTTCTTTTGGACTCTAAATTGCATGATTTGAATGGAACTAACCCGGACTGACGCTGTTTTCAGCAGACTTTCCATGGTGTTATTTATGTGCAGAAACAAAAGTTCTCGGAATGACCTGAAACTTCACGGAACGTCTATTTGGAAATAATAAAAAATCCTTTCAAAAGATGAAGAGCAAGGGGCCCGCACCCTAGCCACGAGGGTGGGGGGCGCGCCTGCCCCCTAGGGCGCGCCCCTACCTCGTGGGCTCCCTGGAGCTCCTCTGACCTCAACTCCAACTCTATATATTTGCTTTCGGGGAGAAAAAAATAGGAGAGAAGGATTCATCGCGTTTTACGATATGGAGCCGCCGCCAAGCCCTAAAACCTCTCGGGAGGGATGATCTGGAGTCCGTTCGAGGCTCCGGAGAGGGGGATTCGTCGCCATCGTCATCATCAACCATCCTCCATCACCAATTTCATGATGCTCACCGTCGTGCGTGAGTAATTCCATCGTAGGCTTGCTGGAGGTGATGGGTTGGATGAGATCTATCATGTAATCGAGTTAGTTTTGTTAGGGTTTGATCCCTAGTATCCACTATGTTCTGAGATTGATGTTGCTATGACTTTGCTATGCTTAATGCGTGTCACTAGGGCCCGAGTGCCATGATTTTAGATATGAACCTATTATGTTTTCATGAATATATGTGAGTTCTTGATACTATCTTGCAAGTCTATAGTCACCTACTATGTGTTATGATCCGGTAACCCCGAAGTGACAATAATCGAGACCACTCCCGGTTATGACCATAGTTTGAGGAGTTCATGTATTCACTATGTGTTAATGCTTTTGTCTGGTACTCTATTAAAAGGAGGCCTTAATATCCCTTAGTTTCCATTAGGACCCCGCTGCCACGGGAGGGTAGGACAAAAGATGTCATGCAAGTTCTTTTCCTTAAGCACGTATGACTATATTCGGAATACATGCCTACATTACATTGATGAATTGGAGCTAGTTTTGTGTCACCCTATGTTATGAATTTTACATGATGAACCGCAGCCGGCATAATTCTCCATCGCCGATCCAATGCCTACGAGATTTTCACATATTGTTCTTCGCTTATTTACTTTTCCATTGCTACTGTTACAATCACTACAAAACCCAAAATATTACTTTTGCTACCGTTACCGTTACTTCCATATTACTTTGCTACTAAATACTTTGCTGCAGATACTAAGTTCTCCAGGTGTGGTTGAATTGACAACTCAACTGCTAATACTTAAGAATATTCTTTGGCTCCCCTTGTGTCGAATCAATAACTTTGGGTTGAATACTCTACCCTCGAAAACTGTTGTGATCCCCTATACTTGTGGGTTATCAAGACTATTTTCTGGCGTCGTTGCCAGGGAGCATAGCTCTATTCTTTGAGTCACTTGGGATTTATATCTGCTGGTCATTATGAAGAACTTGAAAGACTCTAAGACAACAATTTATCCCTCAACTACGAGGGGAGGTATGGAACTTCCATCTAGCTCTGCACTTGATTCACCTTCTGTTTTGAGTAAGCTTGTGACACCTAAGCCTGCTTCTGCTATTCGTTCTGATATGTCGCATGTTATTGACGATGCCACTTCTGCTATGCATGATACTTATGATGAAACTACTTCTATGCTTGATACTACTGTGCCACTTGGTGAATTTCTTGATGAACAAATTGCTAGGGCTAGAAAGAATGAAATTATTGAAACTGATTATATTGATGAAAGTGATGATGAAGACTTGCCTGTTATTCCTGAGGGTTGTGTTTTTGATAAAGAAGCTACTTCAGCTATTTTAGCTTGCAAAGATAGATATGAACTTAAGAGGTTATTAGCTAAATGGAAGCAGCATTCTATTAATGATAGAATGAAACATGACCCTGCTTTCGCTACTTCAGCTATCTGTGTTACTGATAAGGATTATGAATTCTCTATTGATCCTGATATAATTACTTTGGTTGAATTTGATCCTTTTCATGGCTATGAATCTGAAACTGTTGTGGCACATCTTACTAAACTAAATGATATAGCCACCCTGTTCACTAATGATGAGAGATCTCGCTACCTACGTATCCTTAAAATATTTCCGTTCTCATTAAAGGGTGATGCTAAGATATGGTTTAATTCTCTTGATCCTGGTTGTGTGCGTAGTCCCCAGGATATGATTTATTACTTCTCTGCCAAATATTTCCCTGCTCATAAGAAACAAGTTTCTTTAAGGGAAATATACAATTTTGTGCAAATTGAAGAAGAGAGTCTCCCACAAGCTTGGGGGAGGCTTCTCAAGTTACTTAATGCTTTGCCTGATCATCCTCTCAAGAAAAATGAAATACTTGATATCTTTTATAATGGACTAACCGATGCTTCCAGAGATTACCTGGATAGTTGTGCTGGTTCTGTTTTCAAGGAAAGAACACCGGATGAAGCTGAAATTTTATTGAATAATATGTTGACAAATGAAAATAATTGGACACTTCCTGAGCCAATTCCTGAGCCTATTCCTAAACCAACTTCGAAGAATAGAGGTGTTCTATTTCTCAGTCGTGAAGATATGCAAGAGGCAAAGAAATCTATGAAAGAAAAAGGTATTAAGGCTGAAGATGTTAAGAATTTACCTCCTATTGAAGAAATACATGGTCTTAATCTACCGTCTGTTGAAGAAACATATGATATTAATCCATTACCTATTGAAGAACCTCATGGTCTTGATAACCCGACACAGGTAGTAAAGGTAAATTCTCTCTATAGATATGATAAAGCTAAAATCCCTCTTACTAAGTTTGCTAGCCAATGCTTGGATGAGTTTGATAACTTTATGGTTAAACAAGAAGATTTTAATGCTTATTTAGGTAGACAATTGAAATACAATTCGAATATGCTTGAACACTTGGGTGATTATATGGCTAATGTTAAAGGTGAACTTAAACTCATTAGTAAACATGCTTCTATGGTTACCACTCAAGTAGAACAGGTGCTTAAGGATCAAAATGATTTGCTCAATGAATTGAATAGTAAGAGAAATGATTATGTTGTTAGAGTGGCTACTAGAACTGGTAGAATGACTCAGGAACCTTTGTATCCTGAAGGCCACCCTAAGAGAATTGAACAAGATTCTCAAAGAAATAATAATGATGCACCTAGTCCTTCTAAAAAGAAGAAAAAGAAAAATGATAGGACTTTGCATGCTTCTAGTGAACCTATTGCTGAACCACCCGAGAATCCAAATGACATATCTATTTCTGATGCTGAAACACAATCTGGTAATGAACATGAACCTAATGAAAATGCTAATAATGATGTTCATGATGATGCTCAACCTAGTAATGACAATGCTGTAGAAATTGAACCTGCTGTTGATCTTGATAACCCACAATCAAAGAATCAACGTTATGATAAGAGAGACTTTGTTGCTAGGAAACATGGTAAAGAAAGGGAACCTTGGGTTCAGAAACCCATGCCTTTTCCTCCCAAACCATCCAAGAAAAGGATGATGAGGATTTTGAGTGCTTTGCTGAAATGATTAGACCTATCTTTTTGCGTATGCGATTAACTGGTATGCTCAAAATGAATCCTTATGCTAAGTATATGAAAGATAATGTTACTAATAAGAGATAGATACTGGAAGCTGAAATTTCCACCATGCTAGCTAATTATACTTTTAAGGGTGGAATACCTAAGAAACTCGGAGATCCAGGAGTACCCACTATACCATGCTCCATTAAAAGAAACTATGTTAAAACTGCTTTATGTGATCTTGGAGCCGGTGTTAGTGTTATGCCTCTCTCTTTATATCATAGACTTGACTTGAATAAGCTGACACCTACTGAAATATCTTTGCAAATGGCTGATAAATCAACTGCTATACCTGTCAGTATTTGTGAGGATGTGCCTGCTGTAGTTGCAAACGTGACTATTTTAACGGACTTTGTTATTCTTGATATTCCCGAGGACGATAGTATGTCTATTATTCTTGGAAGACCCTTTTTGAATACTGCAGGGGCTGTTATTGATTGCAACAAAGGCAATGTCACTTTTCATGTTAATGGTAATGAGCATACGGTACACTTTCCGAGGAAACAACCTCAAGTTCATAGGATCAATTCTATTAGAAAAATTACATCGATTATTTTTGCAGGTTTTGAATTTCCTCTTCCCACTGTCAAGAAAAATATGATATTCTTATTATAGGGGATGTGCATATCCCCGTTGAGGTAACATAGTGTTATTCGAAATTTCTCCGGTTCCATGTTATTCAGAATGAGTTTGTTAACAAGACTTGATCAACCTTGTTAGTGGATTCCTTTTGATGAGCGTGAGATGGCTGAAACTAGAAGGCACAACCTTCAGTACCCTCTTTCTACTTTCTATTATTTAGTTGAAATAAAGTAAAAATAGTATTTTTTCTGTCTGTTTTCTGATTTATCCGTGCAATATAAAAATACCCCGAAAATAAAAGTTCTCCAAATGCCCTGAAAATGGAATATGATTTTTTCTGGAATATTTGAGAATATCTGGCACCGAGAACACAACAGGAGGGGCAAGCACCTGGCCACGAGGGTGGAGGGCACGCCCTACCACCCTGGGCGCGCCCCCCTGCCTCGTGGGCCCACGGTGGCCCTCCTCCACTTATTCCTGCACCCACACACTCCTTCTTCTTCCCACAAACACCAATATCCAGCTCAAGCACGAGTTCTCGCTCATTTTGCTGCGATTTTCGATCTCCTTGCTCAAAGCACCTCTCACAAAACTGCTTGGGGAGATTGCTCCTTGGTATGTGACTCCTCCATTGGTCCAATTAGTTTTTGTTCTAGTGCTTTATTCTTTGCAAATTTGTGCTGCCTAGGTGACCATGTTCTTGAGCTTGCATGTCAAATTTATATGGTTCTAAGTAGTTCTAATGCTTGATATAGGCTCTAGGCACTTGTAGGAGTAGTTGCTATCAATTTTGTTGAGCTTGGTTCACTTTTATTTGAAGTTACTAAAAAATTCAGAATATTTCAGAAAATAATGAAGAGATTTTTGAGGGGCTCATCGAGCCGAAGCTCGAAGGAAAAGCAAAATGAAGAAGCATAGAGGCCCAAATATAATTTGCCTCGCACCGCGGAGGTCCGGCCGTGTGAATGGCCTTCCAATGATTTCTTGAGAGAAACTGGGATTTATGACTATTTCAATTCATTGGTTGAGAATGCTGGCCTCACCGACTTCGTCCGCGACCAACGTCATCAGTATCTCTCACTCACCAATACTTTTGTGCAAAACTTCTACTATTTTCCTAAGGAATCACCTCCTTCAGTAGAGTTCCATTTATATGATGTTGTTAAGAAGATGCCTTTAGATGAATTTTGCAAGGTTTGCAAAATACCCTTAGAGGGTACCTTAGATGAACCACATCGTAAAGATGTGGACGGGTTTATTGACACCATTTGTGGGGGAAACCAGGAAGGTTTCCGAAGCAAGAATCACTAGCATGCATTTTCCTGTTTTACGCTACTTTGCAATATTTGCTAGTTATTGCTTGATTGGTCGCGGAAACTGTGGAAACCTTAGTGTTCTTGATATTATCATCTTGTTCCATGGTTTATTCCGCGATACCACTGTTAGTATGGGTGGAATTACTGCTAAATGGTTAAGTTTGAACCATACAAAGGGCCCCATCTTTGGAGGTATTTATGCCTCACGCCTGGCTGCACATTATAACATACCTATTAGGCACTATGAGAAAGAAGAAAAATTGCTGCCCAATGCTTATTTAGATTATAAGAGTATGGTAGTGCATGCTTTCATTGTTAAGAACAAGGAAGGGGAGCTTAAATACAAATTGTTCTTTGATAAATATCACCCTGAGACTATTACCTTGCATGCTCCCTCCTTGTTTAATTTATCTACAGGTCCGTATCTCGTTCCGTGGGCGGACATTTACGCCTACAGGAACCCTACACCAACCACGGAGCCGGAACCACAATTTGAGCCTCCACGACAGTCTGATTGCTTTTGGGATCTGGAGATGACTGCCAGCCAGTGGCAGTCAGAGTCTTCTTCATCTCAGTACGACCCCGTCTACAACTATGGATATCCGCCAGGCCATCCGTGGCAATAAACCAACTTAGGGCAAAAGCCTAATCTTAGGGGAGTACGTATTTCCCACCGACATTACATTTATATTCACACACACTCATTGCTAGATGTTGGTGCTCATACTCTTTCACTGTAATATCCATGCTAGTTTATTTTCTTTTTCTTGCTTTCTTCTTGTGTGTTTGTTAAACCTTCAGAAGAACCAAAAAAATTAGTAGTAACTTTTTAGTTAGTTTACTTTTCTTGTTGTAGTAGTAATAATTAAAAAGAAAACCCAAAAGGATTTCCCTTTCTTCTTTTGCTTGTTGGGAGCTTTCCCATGTAAATAGTTTTATTTCTTTTCTTTTCTTTGGGGGTCGATAGGAGAAGATCATAATTAAATTGTTAAAGTGGCTCTTATATGCATTATTGTTGATTTAACCAAGAGCCCATATTGCCTTGTCTTCTCCTATTTATTGAATGCTCGTAGATTCCAGCTTAGTCCAATGCACGTGCACTCTTATTATTATTCACTTCATTCGGTCATGCAAGTGAAAGGCCATTATGATGATATATGATGGACTGACTGAGATGAGAAAAGATTGTATGAACTCGACCTCTCTTATTTTTGTAAATATGATGAGTTCATCGTTCCTGTTTCAGCCTATTATGAATAAACATGTTTGCAATGACAATTAGAGATCATAGTTGCTCGTGCCATGCTTGATTAGGTATGAGTTATAATGGTTTACCTTGCATGCCAACATGCTATTAAAATGGTTGTGATGTGGTATAGTGGGGTGGTACCCTCCTTTGAATGATTTAAGTGACTCGACTTGGCACATGTTCACGCATGTAGTTGAAACAAATCAACATAGCCTTCACGATATTTATGTTCATGGTGGATTATATCCTACTCATGCTTGTACTCAATGTTTATTAATTTTAATGCATATTCATGACTGTTGTCGCTCTCTAGTTGGTCGCTTCTCAGTAGTCCTGGCCATCTTAGGCCCGGCCCTGTCGGCCCACCCAAGCCCGGCCCTAAAATCCAGGGCCTAGGCCCGATGGGCTTGCCCATGGGCTGGGCTTGGGCCTGAGTTTTTAGCCCACCAGCAGGGCCTGGACGGGCTTGGGCTTGGTATATTGGCATTTTAAGGAAGAGGCCCGGCCCACGGCCCTAAGCCCTGGGAGCTTCTCAGGGCTTTTTACCATATGGGTCGGGCTTGGGCTTGAAAAGTAGACCCGATGGTAGGGCCTGGGAGGGCCTGGGCCTCAGTTTTCTACCGTGGGCTTTTTCGGGCCCGGCCCATGGCCAGATATACTTCTTAGTCTTTTGCTAGCCTTCACTTGTACTAAGCGGGAATACTGCTTGTGCATCCAATCCCTTAAACCCCAAAGTTATTCCACATGAGTCCACTATACCTTCCTATATGCGGTATCTACCTGCCGTTCCAAGTAGATTTGTATGTGCCAAACTCTAAACCTTCAAATAAATATTCTGTTTTGTATGCTCGAATAGCTCATGTATCAACTAGGGCTGTCCGTATCTTCCATGTTAGGTGGGTTATTCTCAAGAGGAGTGGACTCCGCTCCTCACTCACGAGAAAATGGCTGGTCACCGAGATGCCCAGTCCCATGCTTTATGCAAACTAAATCAAATTAATTGAAAAAAAACTCCCCTGGGACTGTTGCTAGTTGGAGGCACTCGTTGTTTCGAGCAATCCATGGATTGATGCTTGTTGGTGGAGGAGGAGTATAAACTTTACCATTCTGTTTGGAAACCGCCTATAATGTGTGTAGCATGGAAGATATCGCCATCTCTTGGTTGTTATGTTGACAATGAAAGTATGATGCTCAAAATATTATTTTATCTCTATTTCAAAACCGAGTTCTGGCACCTCTACAAATCCCTGCTTCCCTCTGTGAAGGGCCTATCCATTTACTTTTATGTTGAGTCATCACCCTCTTATTAAAGAGCACTAGCTGGAGAGCACAACTGTCATTTGCATCCATCACTATTAATTTATATTGGGTATGACTATGACTGGATCTCTTTTACCATGAATTACAATGTCTAGTCAGTCCTTGATCTTTAAAGGTGCTATGCACTTATGTTTTGCGGTCTCAGAAAGGGCTAGCAAGATACCATCTTGTTATATCATATCATGATTGTTTTGAGAAAGTGTTGTCATCCGAGATTTATTATTATGGCTCGCTAGTTGATTATGCTATTGATATGAGTAAACATAAGACCGAAGAGTTATTGCAAATGTGGTTAGTCATAGTCTTTGCTGAAAACTTGAATGCTGGCTTTACATATTTACAACAACAAGAGCAAACAGAGTTTGTAAAAGTTTTTCTTTATCACTTTCAGTTTATCAACTGAATTGCTTGAGGACAAGCAAAGGTTTAAGCTTGGGGGAGTTGATACGTCTCCGTCGTATCTACTTTTCCAAACACTTTTGCCCATGTTTTGGACTCTAACTTGCATGATTTGAATGGAACTAACCCGGACTGACGCTGTTTTCAGCAGACTTTCCATGGTGTTATTTATGTGCAGAAACAAAAGTTCTCGGAATGACCTGAAACTTCACGGAACGTATATTTGGAAATAATAAAAAAACCTTGCAAAAGATGAAGACCAGGGCCCCCACACCCTAGCCATGAGGGTGGGGGCGCGCCTGCCCCCCTAGGGCGTGCCCCCTACCTCGTAGGCCCACTGGAGCTCCTCCGACCTCAACTCCAACTCTATATATTTGCTTTCGGGGAGAAAAAAATAGGAGAGAAGGATTCATCACGTTTTACGATACGGAGCCGCCGCCAAGCCCTAAAACCTCTCGGGAGGGCTAATCTGGAGTCCGTTCGGGGCTCCGGAGAGGGGGATTCAGCGCCATCGTCATCATCAATCATCCTCCATCACTAATTTCATGATGCTCATCGTCGTGCGTGAGTAATTCCATCGTAGGCTTGCTAGACGGTGATGCGTTGGATGAGATCTATCATGTAATCGAGTTAGTTTTGTTAGGGTTTTATCCCTAGTATCCACTATTTTCTGAGATTGATGTTGCTATGACTTCGCTATGCTTAATGCTTGTCACTAGGGTCCGAGTACCATGATTTGAGATCTGAACCTATTATGTTTTCATGAATATATGTGAGTTCTTGATCCTATCTTGCAAGTCTATAGTCACCTACTATGTGTTATGATCCGGCAACCCCGAAGTGACAATAATCGGGACCACTCCCGGTGATGACCATACTTTGAGGAGTTCATGTATTCACTATGTGTTAATGCTTTGGTCCGGTACTCTATTAAAAGGAGGCCTTAATATCTCTTAGTTTCCATTAGGACCCCGCTGCCACGTGAGGGTTGGACAAAAGATGTCGTGCAAGTTCTTTTCCTTAAGCACGTATGACTATATTCGGAATACATGCCTACATTACATTGATGAATTGGAGCTAGTTCTGTGTCACCCTATGTTATGACTGTTACATGATGAACCGCATCCGGCATAATTCTCCACGACCGATCCAATGCCTACGAGCTTTTCACATATTGTTCTTCGCTTATTTACTTTTTCGTTGCTACTGTTACAATCACTACAAAACCCAAAAATATTACTTTTGCTACCGTTACCGTTACTTCCATGTTACTTTGCTACTAAATACTTTGCTCCAGATACTAAGTTATCCAAGTGTGGTTGAATTGACAACTCAACTACTAATACTTAAGATTATTCTTTGGCTCCCCATGTGTTGAATCAATAAATTTGGGTTGAATACTCTACCCTCGAAAACTATTGCGATCCCCTATACTTGTGGGTTAATAGTGATCCAAAGTAGTTGCGCATCAATCGTTTGTGTGCATCAATCCGTTCTCTCCAAATGAACGCAAAACTATAGATGGAGCCACCGTGCTTCGGCTTCTTCCCCCTTGTGCATGGCCACTAGCATAGCAATGTCCTCTTCTTCATGCAAATCAAATTCTTCGTCCGACGATGAATCGTCCATGAATGAGGAGTCAACCGAGCTCATCTACAATGCAGATAACCACCATCAAACATACTATCCAATCCCAATTGAAATCATCAACCTTCATCATTTTTTACCTTGGGGAATTCCATTGAACACCTTGTGCCTGGGGTGGAAGAAGATGGCCGCCGGTTGGATTGGTCGCTGCTGCAGACGGCTACGGACGGCGGCGCAGAGGAGAAGGGAGGTTTGCGGACGGTAGAGAGGAGCTATATGGGCTACAGGACAACCCGAGTCGGCAAATCCAGCCGCGGCTGCTTCCCAATACGGCGGTGCTCGGGCGGCTGCGACACACCCTTCGGCGGGGGAGGCGACGTGGGCTAGGGTGGGGAGGGCGGCGGCGGCTATTTGGGGCGGTGGCGGCGACGGCGATGGCGATTTGGGCGGTGCTATTGGGGAATGTAGCATGCAATTTCAAAAATTCCTATGATCATGCAAGATCTATCTAGGAGATGCATAGCAACAAGAGGGGAAGAGTGTGTCCACGTACCCTCGTAGACCAAAAGCGGAAGCATTAGGTTAACGTGGTTGATGTAGTCGAACGTCTTCACGATCCAACCGATCAAGTACCGAACTGTGATGCCCCCGATTCATTCGTACACTAATCATGCACGCAAACGTGTACGATCAAGATCAGGGACTCACGGGAAGATATCAGTACACAACTCTAAAAACATAAGTAGGTCATACAAGCATCATAATACAAGCCAGGGGCCTCGAGAGCTCGAATACAAGTGCTCGATCATAGACGAGTCAGTGGAAGCAACAATATCTGAGTACATACATAAGTTAAACAAGTTTGCCTTAAGAAGGCTAGCACAAACTGGTATGCAGATCGAATGAGGCGCAGGCCTCCTGCCTGGGATCCTCCTAACTACTCCTGGTCGTCGGGGGCGGGCTGCACGTAGTAGTAGGCACCTCCGGTGTAGTAGGAGTCGTCGTCGACGATGGCGTCTGGCTCCTGGGCTCCTGCATCTGGTTGTGACAACCAGGAAGAAAGGAAAGCGGGGAAAAGGGGGAGAAAGAAACCGTGAGTACTCATCCAAAGTACTCGCAAGCAAGGATCTACACTACATATGCATGTGTATATGTGTAAAGGGGCAATATCGATGGACTGAACTGCAGAATGCCAGAATAAGAGGGGGATAGCTAGTCCTGTCGAAGACTACGCTTCTGGCAGCCTCCATCTTGCAGCATGTAGAAGAGAGTAGATGGTAAGTTCACCAAGTAGCATCGTATAGCATAATCCTACCCGGCGATCCCCTCCTCGTCGCCCTATTAGAGAGTGATCACCGGGTTGTATCTGGCACTTGGAAGGGTGTGTTTTATTAAGTATCCGGTTCTAGTTGTCATAAGGTCAAGGTACAACTCCGAGTCGTCCTTTTACCGAGGGACACGGCTATTCGAATAGATAAACTTACCTGCAGGGGTGCACCACATAACCCAACACGCTCGATCCCATTTGGCCGGACACACTTTTCAGGGTCATGCCCGGCCACGGAAGATCAACACGTCGCAGCCCTACTTAGGCACAACAGAGAGGTCAGCATGCCGGTCTAAATCCTATGGCGCAGGGGTTTGGGCCCATCGCCCATTGCACACCTGCACGTTGCAAGGGCGGCCGGAAGCAGACCTAGCCTAGCAGGCGTTCCAGTCCAATCCGGCGCGCGCCGCTCAGTTGCTGACGTCACGAAGGCTTCGACTGATACCACGACATTGAGTGCCCATATCTTTCCCACGTAGTTGGTTAGTGTGTATAGACCAAATGGCCAGACTCAGATAAAATACCAAGAACTCGTTAAGCGTGTTATTTTTAAGTATCCGCGGACGCCGACCAGGCCCAGGCCCACCTCTCTCCTAGGTGGTCTCAACCTGCCCTGTCGCTCTACCACAAAGTAACAGTCGGGGGCCGTCAGGAACCCAAGCCCACCTCTACCGGGATGGAGCCACCTATCCTTTCAGCCCCCTCATGAGAATCACTTGCGGGTACTCAAAAAGCTGACCCGACTTTAGTCACCACATGTGTCATGTATATATAGTATATAGTATATACCCGTGATCACCTCCCTAGTGATCACGGCCCGATAGTATAGCATGGCAGACGGACAAGAATGTAGGGCCCCTGATGGAAAACTAGCATCCTATACTAAGTATTTAGGATTGCAGGTAAAGGTAACAACAGTAGTAGCAAGGACAGGCTATGCAGCAGAATAGGATTAACCGGAAGCAGTTACATGCTACACTACTCTAATGCAAGCAGTATAGAGATGGAATAGGAGATATCTGGTGATCAAGGGGGGGCTTGCCTGGAAGCTCTGCTGACGAAAGGAATCTTCGGAAGCGTAGCCGTAGTCGAGCACCGAAGCATCAAAGGACTCGGGGTCTATCGCAGTATCGGAGTCTACCAAAAAGAAGCAACGAAGGGGAAACAAATAAATAACAGAGCAAACAATAGCATCACAAAATATAACAAGGCAATACGCGGTGCGAGGGGTGAGCTAACGCAGGGATAGGTGATACCGACGAAGGGGGAAAACAACCGGGTAAGTATCCCCGGTGTTTCGCATTTTCGGACAAATGAACCGAAGGGGGAAAGTTGTGCGTTAGATATGCTAGGGGTGTGTGGCGGACGAACGGGCTGCGTATCCGGATTCGTCTCGTCGTTCTGAGCAACTTTCATGTAGAAAGTTTTTCGATCCGAGCTACAGATTATTTTATATTAATTTCTAAAGTTTTAAAATCATTTTTAGAATTTAATTAATTAATTTAATTCAACATTATCCAGAATAGTGCATGCTAACATCATCATGACGTCAGCAGTCAACTGTGACCGTTGACCAGTCAAACTGACAGACGGGGCCCGTTTGTCATGGACTGTTTATACTCATTAGGGTTTAACAAATCTAATTAGTGTTTAATTAATTAACACTAGTTAATTAGATTAGTTAAAAACAATTAATTAGTTTAATTAATTGATTGATTAATTAATATATATTTTTATTATCATTTATCTTTCTTTAAATCTTTTTCTTTTATATAAATCGTTCTAGGGGGCCCCTAGCCAGTGGCTCTCGGAGAGCCATAGCGGGTGCGGGCGTCGGGCACAGCCCGAACAGGGGCGCACCCGACCGGGCGCTGCGGGGCGGCTGGCGGGACCGAGTGCCGGCGCTCCGGCGTGGAGCTCCGTCGGGCTGCAACCGGGCAGAGCAACAGGGGAGCAGTGCAGCGGCGCGGCGAGGGGCTTGAGCAGCACAACCACTGCAGCAGCAGCGAGTGAGCTCCGACGCGGGAGCGGAGGGACGTGTTGGAGAGCGCGCGGCGAGCACGGCCGCGAGCGGCAGCACAGCGAGATGGGGTGAGCGCGGGCAGTGCGCATGCGCGATGGACGGCTAACGGGCGCGCGACGCGGGCGCGAAAGGCGCAAGGACGACGAGACAGTGGAGGCACAGGGGGTAAAGGGGAGACGCGACGGAGCTCACAATGGAGTCGTAGGGCATGGCAGCAGGCTCGAGGGAGGCTCGGGGTCACCGGAGTCGGCGGCAGCGTGCGGAGGCCCGAGGAGGAAGCTGAGCACGGGGCGGCGTCGTTGGGGCGGCCCCCTCCCGATCCATCGGAATCGGGTAGAGGGGGGCGAGGGAGAGGGGGGTCGGCGAGCAGGAGGTCGAGGACGGCCTGTCCGGCGGGGAGGCGGCGCCGGTGATCAGCGTCGGGGGCGCGCGGCCGTGTTGGGTGCCGGTCGTTCCAGATCGAGTGGAACGGGGGGAGTAGGGTGCGAGGGGAGTGGGGGAACGGGGGGAGAGTGGGGTACAGTGCTAGGGTTCGGTGGGAGTGGGGAGGTTAAGCAGGGGGCAACGGGTCGGGCGATTAGCCAGCTAGCTGGGCCAATTGGCCCAGTGGGGTTAATGGGGGTTTCTCTTCTTTTATTTCTGTTTGTTTTGTTTTCTCTTAGTTTGTTTTTCTGTTTTCATTTTAGTTTCTGATATTTTTAGTTTCTTTAAAGTACTAAGTTAGCACCTAAATTAGTATCATCAAAATAGGCCACTGCCAAACCTAGTTTGGACCCAAAATAAATTAGTTTAATATTTCTATATTTTCAAAAGCAATAAATTATTATTTTAGCCACTAGTTTTAATTAGTTTTAGGGCATTTAAACACTTTGAAAAATGTTGGTTCCACCACCAAAACTAGTTAGGGATTATTTGCCACATGATGAACATTTTAGTTTTATATATGAAAACTTTTATTGTTTGCTTGATTTTGAATTTGAATCGGTTTTAAACTAACGCGAGTTTATCGACAGTAACCGAGGTGACATGGCATCATTAGCAGAGGTTCACTGTAGCCTAATTACCCGGGCGTCACAATTCTCCTCCACTACAAGAAATCTCGTCCCGAGATTTAAGAGGTAGTGTAAGGGGGAAGGGATTTGGTTACGAAATTCTAACGGGTCTTCTCGGTGTTGGTTGCTCTTCTCGAAGAGGTCGATCCATTACATTGACGTCCTCGTTCCTCTGCTTCAGTCCATCATGACGAAGCCGTCATCCTTTCTTCGGGAACTCCACCGTACTTATGAAAGAATAAAGGGGGTATTCCGGTAGAACGGACCCCTGCAAGGTTGACTATCTGGTAGCTAACATCGGGGAAGCTGGCGGAGAGTAACTCTCGAACTGGAACTTAAGAAAATATCGAGAGCAAAGTAAGAAGGTACCATGAGAATTTTCAAGCGGGTAGGCAATCGTTGGATGCCTGAAACAATGTGTGAAAGGGGTTCAAGCAACGGGAATAAGTATTACGTATGATACCAGAATTGATCACTAGGAAGGTGCCTCGTGAATTACATATGACGCCAAGAGCGAGGAAGAACTTTGGCAACAGGGATGCACAAGAGAGTCGGGTTTCGATCCTGTGGAACTGTGGATTATGGGCCCACCATGTGGGTTAAAAGTAGGAAGGGCGGTGACGTCTTGCACGATCATGTAAGCAAGGCATGTCAGAGGATAGCCTGTCAGCTATGTTGGCAACAACATCGGTACCAAGGGCAAGGGACGAAGAGAACCATTTTCCTGCTCGTTGAACGAGGCGGACAAATAGGCAAAGTTCTCGTCCATCGATGGTTACCGGAGTATCATCAACAATAGTAGCAGGGTCTTACTAACCGAGTTGTACACCACGGTGTTTAAATAAGCAGGGAGATATTACTGCTTGTGCCATATTGATCACAGAAAGGTTAAACAAAACAATGGAAAGGAAATTATGTTTATCAGATTAAAAAAACAATGGAAGGGAAAATGTGTTTAAACACATATTTCAGGGGTATATCCTTCCCAAGGACAAGCGGAGCATGGTATCCATGACAGGATATAACAAAGAAAACCATTTAGGTAAGGGGAGACGAATTTCATGACGTTACCCATACAACGATGTTTGGATAATTGATCAAGAAAATAAGCATTGCGCTCCAAATATTATTGTTGATGAACGGAGTACCAAAGACATGCTTCGAGATAGCATTGACATGGTCACTGGGTAAAGATCAGACATTGGAAACACAAAGGATTCGTCAGGAACAACTTATAGAATAAGTCTTTCAATCTCCTTAACGAAGAATGGATAGCATTGCTGAAAAGGAAGAACTATAACAATAGGTCCTCTGGCCAGGTGCGGTAGGCATGACATCACCTTATCGGGTGAAATACTAATGTTTTAACTCTTGGAAATATGTCCCAGCCATCATATCTGACCGAGATTCAGATATGACTGGTGTCACGATACCTCAGACTCAGGATGCCTGAGAAGAAGAGGTGCAACACAAATTGACGAGATGACAATGTAAGATTCTTGGGAAATGAACTATGGAAACGAGTTCCAAAACAAGAGTTCATCATTAAACCAAGGAGAGGACGAGGAGGTGGCTGATGAACTTAATGACAATTCAATGATATTTTCAAAAGATGGATTTCCACAACAAGGAGATAACATTTGTCAGATCAAATGATATAACGAGGCATGCTCAAGGAAAACATACACAGTTAAACATTGGTTGAAAAGTGCACCCGAAATATGGGCTTAGGTAGCATGATCAATGTTATAATGGTGATTCGATAACCAATGGTCTAAGAATGAAATATCGACCATTAACTTCAAAGCAATAGGGTTGCTAGAAGTTTAGAGTTTACACATCACAGACCATTTGTCGGTATTCCGGTTAGAAACAACACAAGGACCAAGAAAATAATGGTGGTGTTAATAAGTATCACTTGTATCAAGAATTATTAAGGGTGGTGAATTTCCCATGACATTCTTGACATAGAAGATAGCAATACTCCAAGGTAGAACATAACATAAGTTGGGTAGCAAGGATCTCAAGGTACAACACAAAACATGAACAAGTTTGTGTTGAAGGGTAAGCAAGAATGTTGCCGATGATAACACAAATCATCGAGGGGCAAGGATGGTATTTCTCATCATGAATTCAATTGATATCCTGGAGGAACTCAGAATGTTGATGATGATCATGACAAATTCTGTCAAGAGGTTTCATGGAGATGTAATCGGTCGGCGATGGCATCAAGTCAAAGGAATGATGAAGCGAAATGATCTTGGGACCATGAGTAGGACACAAACTCGAATTCAAGCTTGTCGTTCAAGGCGGAACGATAAGACGAGGAAATCGAGATAAGCTTAGCTCATCATCGAAAGTTGTGCTCCGGAATTAAGGACCCGGTAGCACAGTTAAAATTAGCACGATAATGATGTAGCCGATCAGGCTAGGAGTGATGCGATAGAGTATTAAACTTCTCAACAACAAAGTACTGGGAGTACCCAATCTCAGTGTTGATTCTATTCACAAATCGGTGTTCTCGGTTGACGGCAACCCAGAACCCGTGGAGTGACTGTGATGGGGAAAGGTACTACTTCAACAGAAATTCATAAGATGAAGTGCTATGGGTTGATATCCTCGAGATACCAGGGGGTAATACTCGAAGGTAGAACAAAATAGAGGTTGGGAAGGCGTACTGATCTGCAAAAGGCAAGTACTTTACCTGGTCCGAGAAATAGAATCAACGGAGAACAATCATGGTCGGAACCACGGTTGCAAAGGATCAATTCATAGATACCAGATGATATTTATCAAGGAAATAGTTATTATTACAAGAAGCTTCCATGATAGGATCTACATCGTGTCCATGGGCATGAACACAAAGTTCAAGGTCGACTCCCACTTCTCTAATGCATAACCGTTCATTCACTTCTCATTTTTGAAGAAGTTGTAATGTTGAAATTTTATCTAGCAAAATACCAGAAGAGTATGACTCGTGAAAACTTTCGAGGTCACACATATTAAGGAAGGCCTAGGTTCAACCCATCGGGGCATCGTGGAAACATATATCACAAACTTCAGGGGTAAATAACTCAAGCTCGATAGTAGAGCATGGGTGACAAAACGAGAGGATACAATTTACTGAAGGCATTATGTATCAAGGAAAGAACTTCTCGAGGTTTTTGTATATGAAAGACACTGCCGGATGATATTCCAACAAAGGATCCGACGGTCCATAGCGGAGCTGATGTGAGTATCGGCACACAACCAGAGGAAGAAACAATGTGAAGGCATTGGATTATAAAAGCAACTGGCTAATTCAAAGCTCACATGTAAAGGAATTATAATTTCCAAATCAAAGGATCAGAAGCAAATTCTTTGATTAAGGATGGATAAGTTGAGTAAGCTTAGGGGTAAAATCGACAATAATTTGATTGGCCGAGATCCAGCTCATGTTTAAAATGACGTCTGAGTTGGAAAGATAATTTAAAAGGAACAACTGACGATTGCGTGCATTCGCACTCATGTTGAATCAATAGGATCAAAATCACGGTTTCTAAGGATACAATCGAATATTGCCAGACATATGGAAAGCATCCATAATGCAAGCAGACAAGTATTGCAGAGCAATAAGCTACTGAGGAATTTTGGACGATCGAATAGTATTTCGAAGACAATTGTGAAACACATGAACAACTGGGGATGAGCGTATACTCGATAAGGGCGAGAAATTATCCGTAGGGGTATTCAGGTGGCAAGGAACTGCAAGGCAGTAGGCACAAAATATTCTCGGAACAATAGAGGGGATTTCAGGGTATCTTGTTATAACAAGATCAACTGGGAATAAAAGTAGGAACGGCAAGTGTGTGTAATTATCCATAGGGATATTTCGGTGGTAGGGAATTGCAAAAGCAACAGGCTCAAAGTCTCGAGAGAACACCGGAGAGTATCTTCGAAATCCTTCAGTGGACCAAGTAATCATCTGGAGTAAGGGGCTCTCCGGGTGGAAGTAGTTACGAGAACCTAGAGTCAGCGTTAGTAAAATCATTTAACCCGAATAGAAGAGAGATCAGAGTCCCAGAGTATAGATCGAGGAATAAAAGATCCTAATACCACCCAATGGCGACGTGGGCCCGTAAGCCGCACAGCCATGTTAGTACAAACTTTTTCAATGACTAGACTCGACTTCGGCCAAGGAGTTGGAAAGGGGATTCCTACAGGCTGTCGGCCCTGATACCAACTTGTGACGCCCCCGATTCAATCATACACTAATCATGCACGCAAACGTGTACGATCAAGATAGGGACTCACGGGAAGATATCACAACACAACTCTAAAAACATAAGTAAGTCATACTAGCATCATAATACAAGCCAGGGATCTCAAGGGCTCGAATACAAGTGCTCGATCATAGACGAGTCAGCGGAAGCAACAATATCTGAGTACATACATAAGTTAAACAAGTTTTCCTTAAGAAGGCTAGCACAAACTGGGATACAGATTGAATGAGGTGCATGCCTCCTGCCTGGGATCCTCCTAACTACTCCCGGTCGTTGTCGGCGGGCTGCACGTAGTAGTAGGCACCTCCGGTGTAGTAGGAGTCGTCATCGACGGTGGCGTCTGGCTCCTGGGGTCCAGCATCTAGTTGCGACAACCAGGAAGAAAGGAAAGGGGGAAAAGGGGGAGAAAGCAACCGTGAGTACTCATCCAAAATACTCGCAAGCAAGGATCTACACTACATATGCATGGGTATATGTGTAAAGGGGCAATATCGATGGACTGAACTGTAGAATGCCAGAATAAGAGGGGGATAGTTGGTCCTGTCGAAGACTACGCTTTTGGCAGCCTCCATCTTGCAGCATGTAGAAGAGAGTAGATAGTAAGTTCACCAAGTAGCATCGCATAGCATAATCCTACCAGGGGATCTCCTCCTCGTCGCCCTATTAGAGAGCGATCACCGGGTTGTATCTGGCACTTGAAAGGGTGTGTTTTATTAAGTATCCGGTTCTAGTTGTCATAAGGTCAAGGTACAACTCCGGGTCGTCCTTTTACCGAGGGACACGGCTATTCGAATAGATAAACTTCCCTGCAGGGGTGCACCACATAACCCAACACGCTCGATCCCATTTGGCCGGACACACTTTTCAGGGTCATGCCCGGCCACGGAAGATCAACACGTCGCAGCCCTACTTAGGCACAACAGAGAGGTCAGCATGCCGGTCTAAATCCTATGGCATAGAGGGCTGGGCCCATCGCCCATTGCACACCTGCACGTTGCGAGGGCGGCCAGAAGCAGACCTAGCCTAGCAGGCGTTCCGGTCCAATCCGGCGCGCGCCGCTCAGTCACTGACGTCACGAAGGCTTCGGATGATACCACGACGTCGAGTGCCCAAATTCTTTCCCACATAGTTGGTTAGTGCGTATAGACCAAATGGCCAGACTCAGATCAAATACCAAGAACTCGTTAAGCGTGTTATTTTTAAGTATCCGCGGACGCGACCAGGCCGAGGCTCACCTCTCTCCTAGGTGGTCTCAACCTGCCCTGTCGCTCTGCCACAAAGTAATAGTCGGGGGCCGTCAGGAACCCAGGCCCACCTCTACCGGGATGGAGCCACCTGTCCTTTGAGCCCCCTTATCAGAATCACTTGCGGGTACTCACCAAGCTGACCCGACTTTAGTCACCACATGTGTCATGTATATAAAGTATATAGTATATACCCATGATCACCTCCCTAGTGATCACGGCCCGATAGTATAGCATGGCAAACAGACAAGAATGTAGGGCCACTGATGGAAAACTAGCATCCTATACTAAGTATTTAGGATTGCAGGTAAAGGTAACAACAGTAGTAGCAAGGACAGGCTATGCAGCAGAATAGGATTAACCGAAAGCAGTTACATGCTACACTACTCTAGTGCAAGCAGTATAGAGAAGGAATAGGCGATATCTGGTGATCAAGGGGGGGGGGCTTGCCTGGAAGCTCTGTAGGCGAAAGGAATCTTCGGAAGCGTAGTCGTAGTCGAACACCGAAGCATCAAAGGACTCGGGTCTATCACAGTATCGGAGTCTACCGAAAAGAAGCAACGAAGGGGAAACAAATAAATAACAGAGCAACCAATAGCATCACAAAATATAACAAGGCAATACGCGGTGCCAGGGGTGAGCTAACGCAGGGATAGGTGATACCGACGAAGGGGGAAAACAACCGGGAAAGTATCCCGGTGTTTCGCGTTTTCGGACAAATGAACCGAAGGGGGAAGTTGTGTGTTCGATATGCTAGGGGTGTGTGGCGGACGAACAAGCTGCGTATCCAGATTCGTCTCGTCTTTCTGAGCAACTTTCATGTAGAAAGTTTTTCGATCCGAGCTACAAATTATTTTATATTAATTTCTAAAATTTTAAAATCATTTTTAGAATTTATTTAATTAACTTAATTCAACATTATCCAGAATAGTGCATGCTGACGTCATCATGATGTCAGCAGTCAATTGTGACCGTTGACCGGTCAAACTCACAGACGGGGCCCGTTTGTCATGGACTGTTTATACTCATTAGGGTTTAACTAATCTAATTACTATTTAATTAATTAACACTAGTTAATTAGATTAATTAAACATAATTATTAGTTTAATTAATTGATTGATTAGTTATTTAATATATATTTTTATTATCATTTATCTTTCTTTAAATCTTTTTCTTTTATATAAATCGTTCTTGGGGGCCCCTAGCCAGTGGCTCTGGGAGAGCCATAGCGGGCGCGGGCGTCGGGCACAACCCGAACAGGGGCGCACCCGGCCGGACGCTGCGGGTCGGCTGGCGGGACCGAGTGCCGGCGCTCCGGCGGGCTACAACTGGGAGGAGCATCAGGGGAGCAGTGCAGCGGCGCGGCGAGGGGCTTGAGCAGCACAACCACTGCAGCAGCAGCGAGTGAGCTCCGACGCGGGAGCGGAGGGACGTGTTGGAGAGCGCGCGGCGAGCACGGCCGCGAGCGGCAGCACAGCGAGATGGGGTGAGCGCGGGCAGTGCGCATGCGTGATGGACGGCTAATGGGCGCGCGACGCGGGCGCGAAAGGCGCAAGGCCGACGAGACAGTGGAGGCACAGGGGGGAAAGGGGAGATGCGACGGAGCTCACAGTGGAGCCATAGGGCATGGCAGCAGGCTCGAGGGAGGCTCGGGGTCGCCGGAGTCGGCGGCGGCGTGCGGAGGCCCGAGAAGGAAGCCGGGCACGGGGCGGCGTCGTTGGGGCGGCCCCCTCCCAATCCAGCAGAATCGGGCAGAGGGGGCGAGGGAGAGGGGGGTCGGCGAGCAGGAGGTCAAGGACGGCCTGTCCGGTGGGGAGGCGGCGCCGGCGATCGACGTCGGGCGCGCGCGGCGGCGTTGGGTGCCGGTCGTTCTAGATCGAGTGGGACGGGGGAAGTGGGGTGCGAGGGGAGTGGGGGAATGAGGGGAGAGTAGGGTACGGTGCTAGGGTTCGGTGGGAGTGGGGAGGTTAAGCAGGGGGCAGCGGGCCGGGCGATTATCCAGCTAGCTGGGCCAATTGGCCCAGTGGGGTTAATGGGGGTTTCTCTTCTTTTATTTCTGTTTGTTTTGTTTTCTCTTAGTTTGTTTTTCTGTTTTCATTTTAGTTTATGATATTTTTAGTTTCTTTAAAGTACTAAGTTAGCACCTAAATTAGTATCATCAAAATAGGCCACTGCCAAACCTAGTTCGGACCCAAAATAAAATAGTTTAATATTTCTATATTTTAAAAAGCAATAAATTATTATTTTAGCCACTGGTTTTAATTAGTTTTAGGGCATTTAAACACTTTGAAAAAGGTTGGTTCCACCACCAAAACTAGTTAGGGATTATTTGCCACATGATGAACATTTTAGTTTTAATATTTGAAAACTTTTATTGTTTGCTTGATTTTGAATTTGAATTTGAATCGGTTTCAAACTAACGCGAGTTTATCGACAGTAACGGAGGTGACATGGCATCATTAGCAGAGGTTCACTGTAGCTTAATTACCCGGGCGTCACAATTACGACACCTCCGAGTTCAGCACACGCTCAGCTCGATGACGTCCCTCGAACTCTTGATCCAGCAGAGGGTTGAGGGAGAGTTTTGTCAGCACGACGGCGTGGTGACGGTGATGGTGACGTGATCCGCGCAGGGCTTCGCCTAAGCACTACGTGAATATGACTGGAAGAGTAAACCGTGGAGGGAGACGCCACACACGGCTTGGAAAAATTGGTGTGTGTAACGCCCAAGATGCGGGTATATCTCCCACGTGTCGAGGCACGACTTAGAGGCATAACCACATTTTTGGTATTGTCGCAAGAAGGGTCATCTTCACAGTATCCCATGTACAAGAGCAAGGAAGGTGGTTGGGGAGATTGGATCGGGAGGAGATCCCGAGGAGAAGCAAGAGAGTGGCGGCGGCGGCGGCGGCTGCGGGAATGGATGGATGGGACGGCTAAGTTCTAGGGTTGGGTAGGTTTACATTGATTATATAATAGGTGGGTTTTTGGTTAGGGGCTAATCTGGTCCGCCCAATCGTAATCGGGCAATCGAGAATAAATAGCTTAGAGGAGTCCAACAAAGAACCGAAGATATTTTAGGGATGTTTGGGGATGATCCGGAGCCAACGGTGATGACAGCCCGGCTCAGGTTCGGACAGCACTCGGACGCGCGCGAGGGGGATTGTGCACTGTGCAAAGAGGCTCAAACAGTTGGACAACAAAAGAACGGTTGGTCTCAAAAGGGACAACGGAGCAACGAGAAAAGCGGGAACTGCAAATGAATGCAAGTTTTGAAAAATGACGGCAACAGAGTGCCGATGCAATGCGAATGATGCGATGATGAAATGCAACAAGCAAATAAAACACACGGCGACAACGAAAAATGTATCATGTGTCTGTTGGAAAGATATCCTACGAGATACTTGAATTCCCACCTAAAAACTCCCGAAAATTTCTGGTTATGCAATCTGGTGTTGGGAATACAGGGAGGCACAATATATATCACACAACTAACAAGCCCTACGCTCCAACTGTATCCATCCGTCAACACATAACCAAGAAACCTCCAGAAATCATGTACCTCAACCTTCAAAAAGCATCCGTTATACGAGTTGTGGCAATACTCCCGAACTCCCTCCCCAGTACTGGGTGGCCTAGAGGTTATCTCACCACTAACTGCATATAAGAGATTTTCAATGTCGGCGAGCTCACGTATACCGGAACTGCAACGATAAAATTGTGACGACAACACCTCGGGGCTCAACTCCCCGGGACACTGTCACAACCCCTAAATGTCAGGAGGCACCAAGAACAATGTTCTCGTCACAACAATATCAGAATGATCCCAAGATACCCTCGTGATCCTAAAAAAATTAGTGAAAATGAGGAGAGGAAAGTCAAAACATCTACGTCAGGAGACCTCACCAGAGCGACAAAGGGGGCTGAGGAGTAAAAAGAATCCTACTCTCCGACATATATAATCCTAAGACTCGAAACAGTTTTGTTCTAGACGCAACAACGTCAGCGATTCGATCAAGCAGGGGGCTCCTAAGTCGGGGATGGATCTGGTTACCAACTTGTTACGCCTAAGATGCGGGTATATCTCCCACGTGTCGAGGCACGACTTAGAGGCATAGCCACATTTTTGGTATTGTCGCAAGAAGGGTCATCTTCACAGTATCCCATGTACAAGAACAAGGAAGGTGGTTGGGGAGATTGGATCGGGAGGAGATCCCGAGGAGATGCAAGAGAGTGGCGGCGGCGGCGGCGGCTGCGGGAATGGATGGATGGGACGGCTAAGTTCTAGGGTTGGGTAGGTTTACATTGATTATATAATAGGTGGGTTTTTGGTTAGGGGCTAATCTGGTCCGCCCAATCGTAATCGGGCAATCGAGAATAAATAGCTTAGAGGAGTCCAACAAAGAACCGAAGATATTTTAGGGATGTTTGGGGATGATCCGGAGCCAACGGTGATGACAGCCCGGCTCAGGTTCGGACAGCACTCGGACGCGCGCGAGGGGGATTGTGCACTGTGCAAAGAGGCTCAAACAGTTGGACAACAAAAGAACGGTTGGTCTCAAAAGGGACAACGGAGCAACGAGAAAAGCGGGAACTGCAAATGAATGCAAGTTTTGAAAAATGACGGCAACAGAGTGCCGATGCAATGCGAATGATGAGATGATGAAATGCAACAAGCAAATAAAACACACGGCGACAACGAAAAATGTATCATGTGTCTGTTGGAAAGATATCCTACGAGATACTTGAATTCCCACCTAAAAACTCCCGAAAATTTCTGGTTATGCAATCTGGTGTTGGGAATACAGGGAGGCACAATATATATCACACAACTAACAAGCCCTACGCTCCAACTGTATCCATCCGTCAACACATAACCAAGAAACCTCCAGAAATCATGTACCTCAACCTTCAAAAAGCATCCGTTATACGAGTTGTGGCAATACTCCCGAACTCCCTCCCCGGTACTGGGTGGCCTAGAGGTTA
Source organism: Aegilops umbellulata (assembly GCA_032464435.1). Taxonomy (NCBI): domain Eukaryota; kingdom Viridiplantae; phylum Streptophyta; class Magnoliopsida; order Poales; family Poaceae; genus Aegilops; species Aegilops umbellulata. The sequence goes on along the minus strand of CP136055.1, from coordinate 235,848,185 downwards.
TCTCACCACTAACTGCATATAAGAGATTTTCAATGTCGGAGAGCTCACGTATACCGGAACTGCAACGATAAAATTGTGACGACAACACCTCGGGGCTCAACTCCCCGGGACACTGTCACAACCCCTAAATGTCAGGAGGCACCAAGAACAATGTTCTCGTCACAACAATATCAGAACGATCCCAAGATACCCTCGTGATCCTAAAAAAATTAGTGAAAATGAGGAGAGGAAAGTCAAAACATCTACGTCAGGAGACCTCACCAGAGCGACAAAGGGGGCTGAGGAGTAAAAGGAATCCTACTCTCCGACATATATAATCCTAAGACTCGAAACAGTTTTGTTCTAGACCCAACAACGTCAGCGATTCGATCAAGCAGGGGGCTCCTAAGTCGGGGATGGATCTGGTTACCAACTTGTTACGCCCAAGATGCGACTATATCTCCCACGTGTTGAGGCACGACTTAGAGGCATAACCGCATTTTGGTATTATCGCAAGAAGGGTCATCTTCACACAATCCCATGTACAAGAACAAGGAAGGTGGTCGGGGAGATTGGGTCGGGAGGAGATCCCGAGGAGATGCAAGAGAGTGGCGGCGGCGGCTGCAGGAATGGATGGATGGGACAGCTAGGTTCTAGGGTTAGGTAGGTTTATACTGATTGTATACCAGGTGGTTTTTTGGTTAGGGGCTAATCTGGTCCGTCCGATCGTAATCGGTCGGTCGAGAATAAATAGCTTAGGGGAGTCCAACAAAGAACCGAAGATACTTTAGGGATGTTTGGGGATGATCCAGAGCCAACGGTGATGACAGCCCGGCTCAGGTTTGGACAGCTTTTGGACGCGCGCGAGGGGGGTTGTGCACTGTGCAAAGAGGCTCAAACGGTCAAACAACAAAATAACGGTTGGTCTTGAAAGGGAAAACAGAAGCAATGACGAAAAGCGGGAAATCCAAACGAATGCAAGTTTTGAAAAATGACGGCAACAGGGTGCCGATGCAATGCGAATGATGCGATGATGAAATGCAACAAGCAAATAAAACACACGGCGACAACGAAAAACATGGGAGGCGTCTGGAGCGTCGGTCTTGGGGTGTCACAGTGTGTTTCCAAGGGAGGAGGCAGGCCCTAGGGGGCACGCCAAGAGGGGGGTCCTACTAGGACTCCTAGTCCTAGTAGGATTCGCGCCCCCCCCCTTCTTATTCCTTCTCATGGAGGGGGAAAAGGGGGAAGGGAGATGGAAGAGGAGAAGGAAAGGGGGGCGCGCCCCCTCCCTAGTCCAATTCGGACTCCCCATCGTAGAGTGCCGAGGCACCCCTTGTGGGTTGCCTCCCCTCTCCCCTATGGCCCATGTAGGCCCAATACTTCCCCGGGGGGTTCCGATAACCCCTCGGTACTCCAAAAAATACCCAAAACATTCCGAAACTATTCTGGTGTCTGAATATCACCGTCCAATATATAAATCTTTACCTCTCGACCATTTCGAGACTCTTCGTCATGTCCATGATCTCATCCGGGACTCTGAACAATCTTCGGTCACCAAAACACACAACTCATAATACAAATCGTCATCAAACGTTAAGCATGCGGACCCTACGGGTTCCAGAACTATGTAGACCTGACCGAGACACATCTCTGATCAATAACCAACAATGGAACCTAGATGCTCATATTGGTTCCTACATATTCTATGAAGATCTTTATCGGTCAAACCGCAATGACAACATACGTTATTCCCTTTGTCATCGGTATGTTACTTGCCCGAGATTTGATCGTTAGTATCATCATACCTAGTTCAATCTTGTTACCGACAAGTCTCTTTACTCGTTTCGTAATGCATCATCCCACAACTAACTCATTAGTTACATTGCTTGCAAGGCTTATCGTGATTTGCATTACTGAGAGGGCCCAGAGATACCTCTTTGATACTCGGAGTGACAAATCCTAATCTTGATCTATGCCAACCCAACAAACACCTTCGGAGACACCTATAGAGCATCTTTATAATCACCCAGTTACGTTGTGACATTTGATAGCACACAAGGTGTTCCTCCGGTATTCGGGAGTTGCATAATCTCATAGTCATAGGAATATGTATAATCATGAAGAAAGCAATACGAATAAAACTTAACAATCATTATGCTAAGCTAACGGATGGGTCTTATGCATCACATCATTCTCTAATTATGTGATCACGTTCATCAAATGACAACACATGTCTATGGTTAGGAAACTTAACCATCTTTGATTAACGAGCTAGTCAAGTATAGGCATACTAGGGACACTCTGTTTTGTCTATGTATTCACACATGTATCAAGTTTCTGATGAATACAATTCTAGCATGAATAATAAACATTTATCATGATATAAGGAAATATAAATGACAACTTTATTATTGCCTCTAGGGCATATTTCCTTCAGTCTCCCACTTGCACTAGATTCAATAATCTAGATTACATTGTAATGATTCTAACACCCATGGAGTCCTGGTGTTGATCATGTTTTGCTCGTGGAAGAGACTTAGTCAATGGGTCTGCAACATTCAGATTCGTATGTATTTTGCAAATCTCTATGTCTCCCTCCTTGACTTGATCGTGGATGGAGTTGAAGCATCTCTCAATGTGTTTGGTTCTCTTGTGAAATATGGATTCCTTCGCTAAGGCAATTGCTCCAGTATTGTCACAAAAGATTTTCATTGGACCCTATGCACTAGGTATTACACCTAGATCGGATATGAACTCCTTCATTTGCTGCTTCCGAAGCAGCTGTGCACTCCGCTTCACACGTAGATCCCGCCAAGACGCTCCGCTTGGAACTGCACCAACTGACAGCTCCACCATTCAAATAAATACATATACGGTTTTTGACTTAGAGTCATCCGGATCAGTGTCAAAGCTAGCATCGACACAACCATTTAAGACAAGTGTCATGGGATCGTCACGGCAGATGTCCTAGTGTGAGGACTTAGTCGTGGAGCCATCGCAACGTGGTTAGCTTAAAGGGGTTAAATGGGACAAAGGGCACAGGAAGTTTATACTGGTTCGGCCCCTTGCGGTGAAGGTAAAGGCCTAATCCAGTTTGAGGTGGTATTGCTTATGTATCGATTACCAGGGAGCGATTACGCTTGACCTAGCTTTCGATCTGTTGTCTCCTGCCCTAAACCGCCGCCGGGTCATCCCTTTATATACATAGGTTGATGCCCTGCGGCTTACAGAGTCCCGGCCGGCTCATAAACGTGTCTGGCCTGGTCACTGATTACACTTGCCTTACAAGATAAGTTAGACACATATGGCGGTTTACACTTATGGGCTTTAAGCCGCCCTTGGGCTTTGGGCCATTTTAACAAGTCTGCTTCATGAACCACCATCCTCAACATCTTCATGGGCTTCGTCTTGATAAACCGCCATTGGGATAACCTGGCCCCTCCTGGGCGGGTCATACCCAATAGTCATATCCCCAACATTAGGCCCCAGGTTGATTTGAACTTTGTTCATGTCAATCTCCAACACTTAGAAAAAATCCTCCTTTGTTTGTTCTTACAAAATATTGTAACCCGCCATGACGTCATCTCCTGGAATTACGGAAAACCGCCATGACATCATCTGTCATTAATTTCGCACAATACCCAGCATATTTAATAGATCCTTATCTTTAAAAATCATCCCAAAAATCGAGGCGTCCAATTAGTTGGATAATCATTCTTTGGCCTCCTCGTTTTTCGCGCCCACCTGTGACCCTTCCTTATAAATAGGGCCTGATATCCTTTCCATTTCCCCCCTTCTTCTTCTCATCTTCAACCTCTCCCTTCGCAACGCACCTGCACGCCTGAGCACCGCCGCCGCCGAGCTCGTCAGCTTCCTCCACTCCGGCCGCTGCATCGACCTGAACGAGACCGGAGAAAACGCGGCGCCTCTCCGTTGCTCGGTGGATCCAGTAAGTGCCTCTCCTTTCTCCACTGGAGATCTCCGTTAGGGTTTCTTCGAAGTTCTTCAGAGTTCATCCTTGCTCTTCGTTGTAGCTTGCAACTTTGATCCAAACTTAGCACTTCTCCTGCATGTCGGCAGCCTGTGATACTTGTTTTTGTTATTAGATCATCTCCTTTGCGTAGGAAAAAACCAATCTGAACATATGAACTGCTTGAGCTCTGTAATTTAGGTCAAAAATATTTTCCATTATCCGAAGTATCGCAGATCCGAAATCCTAGCATCAATCTGTGAAACATGTTTGCTTCGACACTTAGTAGAATTCGCTCTTGTTAGATCTTGAATACCATTGTTGTCATGGCGGCTTACATCACCGGTTTATAACTATCTATATATCATTAGGCCCCATTTAAGCCGCCACCCTGAATATATATTGTAGTGTTTTACTTCCGGCTTAATGAATCAACTTAAACCGGTAAAAAAATTCTTTCTTTTAGGCTTCGTTCTTCACAATGCCGCCAAAGAAAGTCACTTCATGTAATTGGGTTCCCTCCATTGTCACTGAGAATACGCTCAAAGACTTTGTCAAAATCGGGTATCTGCCAGCAAAAAATGTCATGCATTATCGCACCGCCCGGTTCTAAATTTTTCCGAGATGTTCTGCACTTCTTTCAATTTCATCCTCAGGACATCGGACCCAATTCCGTGTCAAACATCTGCAACTTTCAAGTTTTCTGTGAAGTGTACCTTCAAGAGGAGCCCAGCATTGAACTCTTTAGAGAATATTTTTATTTGAACCGCCAAAACGAGTTCACGAACGGACCCAGATTGAAACTTGGCGGAATCTCAATTCAACAAAGAAGAGATGCTATCTTCCCCTATGCTTGCTTGCCGAGTCACCCTAAAGACTGGAACCAGACATGGTTTTACTGCCAAGATACTTCTCTGGCTGACTAGAATCCCCTACCGGGTTATCTTGTCCAGCGTCTTGACCCAAAGCATCGTCTTCCTGAAAAGCTTACCACTGCTGAACGTGCAAAGCTTGCTCCTACCATTGCAAAGGTCAAGGCTCTGCTGAGAAATGGGTTAACCGACATTGACTTGGTTCGGTGATGGGTTTCTTAGCAAATCATACCCTTGAGCCGCCGGCCCGGCTTAATGTGTACCTACACGGGTGGTACAAAGGATCCATTGCGCCACAGCTCCGTGCGTTTAACTGATGAGGCAATCAATAAGATGACAAAGACCCTTCTGAATGAAGATCCGGAAGACTGCAGCAAAGTGGGTCTGAACCCTTTCTGCAAACATAACCCGCCACTGGATGTGACTCTCCAACTTACTTACTTTTACCTCATTATTCAAATACTCTATTAACTCAACCTTGATGACTTTCACAGGCTGAAACTGATTTTTGGAAAAAGAAATATGATCATGAAGCTGCCAAAACGGCCAGGACTGCCAAGAAAGCCGCCAAGAAAACTAAGAAGAAATCAAGTGCTTCCGGGATGTTTGAACTGAATGACAGCTCTGGGTCGGAGGTAGCCCTTGACTCCTTTGGCTCCTTTTTCAACTATCTTATTGACACTGATTATTATCAGAATGACACGAGGGCCAGCCAAGTAGTTGAAGAAGAGGTAACTATTATTTCCTCCGGCTCAGCACCTTTGCCAGGATAGAAAATTCGACGAGTAACCCGAAAAGTAAGCTTTTCACACCCCTTAGCTCATTTGGATCCTCACTTTCTTTTGAAGCAACAGCAACACGAGCAGCGTCGACATACTCGGACCAGCAGAGGTGAAGAATTATCCTCCGGTTACTGAATACTCCAGCTCCGCGGAAGCGACGAAACGAGGTCTTTCCAAATTTAAACTCTTTTTACCCACTAGTGGGTCTTATTCACTAGACACTTAATTCTTCTGATTCAAACCACCAGGAGGCTTCTCGCTCTTCCTCCGGTGACTCATCGCAGACCCAGCTGCCGGCTTTCAAAACTGCCCCTAGGTAACAACAATTACTTTTTATTTTGTACCTCCTTATGCTCTTATACTTGTACTGACTTGTCATAACCCGTGCAGTGGACAAGCAAAGCCTAGTAAGAAGGCAAAGGTAACCAAGCCGGCTAAAGATCCTAAAGTCGTTGAACCGGTGCAGCAAGGCCCAGCATCAGATGCTTTTGAAAAACAACCAGAAGAACCTGCCCATGATGTTCCGCCGGAAATTCCTGATCTTCCCCATGACCACAAAAATACCAATCCTTTGAACACCGAATCATCAAGCCCACTTAAACCGTCAGAAGAGCATACTGAAGATGTTATGATCACTGGCACCGGCTTTAAAGAGTCGGGAAATCCAACTGTCTTGGCTAAGCACTCCGCTAAACAGGAGTTCATTGAAAAGCGGAAAGTGAGATTTGATGTCGCCCACTATTCTCAGTTGAGCAGTAGTGAAGTATTCTCTAGATACCTCAACCAAGTACACACTAGCCGCGATCTTGAAATCGATATGGTGAAGCAGATGCATCAAAAATATGAGGTATGAATTCCTGCTTAAATAAGTTATGTACATCCTGCCAGCCCCCAAGTCTACTGGGTATGATAGGATTGAATATGCTGTAGACTTAGAATAACCATGAGCATCTTTGGTAGAATCCTTCCAAAGCTGGCTTTCACGATTGAAGTTAACCGGATTTTAAACAATTAACATTGCAACCGTAGTCCCCAAGGGCTGGTTTAATCAGCATGAATGAGTCGGTCATGTTCACCATTGTTTATAAAGGAGGGCTTAGCTGTATAGCCCCCATGAACCGGCTGTGATTGTTTACGGCACAACCGGGTCATCATAAAGTAGTAAGGAGACGCAAGCAATATGCATTAGCCCCCAAGTGGCAAGTACTCTTACTTGCAAAGTGCTTGGGACTTATTCACATGAGCCGTTGTATGAAGAATTTTTCGGCAGGCATTAGCCTCCAAGTGCCAAGTACTCTTGCTTGCAAAGTGCTTGGGGCTTATATTCCTGTAACCCGTATATGAATGTGTTTGCAACTCTGTGCTTGTACAGGATGCCACTGCTGAACTTCAATCACAATTGGCTGATGCAAAGACCCGGCTGGAGAATCAAGAATCTAAGACCCGGAAAGCCGATTCAAAATTCCAATTTAGCGTGGCTGAAACGGAAAAATTGAAGACCAGCTTTGAGGCTGAAAGAAACGCCTAGGCTGAAGAGAAAACTGCTTTGACGCAGCAAGCTAAAAAAATAGAGGCGTCTCTTCAAGAGGTGACCGCTGAGCTCACCGGTTTAAAACACTGTGTATACCAGATGGTTTCTGCTATCTTTGCTGAGTCGCCTTGCTAACATCAAAATTGAATCTCTTCCTTGATGGTATAAACCGCCTCTAACCAATTTATGACTATTACTCAGGTCCCAGGAGCAGCAATCTTAACCAAGATATGCTTGTGAACTCAAGGTTGTTTACACACTTGTTGAACACCTACATACTGGAGCTCAGCATGCACTGGACACAATTTCTCCGACGAATCAAGCACCTACTCTCCTGATTGATGTCTTGAAAAAACTCTCTGTGCTGCCTGCTAGGATGGATGAGACGAAGCGATCATCTGCAAGAGTCGGTGCCGTGACAGCTTTAAGCCGGGCCAAGGCATGGCTAATGGAGCTAGGCCCGGCCGAGATAGCTACTGTGTATCCAAGCTTAAAGGAAGACGGCACTCCCTTTGAGAAGAAAGACTTCGCCACCTGCGTAAAGGAGATACGTCCCCTAGCCAGCCTGATTGCAAATGAAACGGATCTTTCAAAATACCAGTCGGCTTATAGCATGGAGAATCAGAAGATGCCTACGCCGGCTTACAAAGTGATGGATCTAATCCCCCCAATCTGTAAGCATACTTTCGCCCCTGAAGTTGAACCGTCTGAACTTATAGATGATGAAGCTGAATTTCAAGCCTTGTGTGGCATCGATTGGTCATCACCAAATTTCCAGACGGCATAGGAGGACGAAGAACCGGAGAAGGATGATCCAGAAGCCTCAAGTCAGCAAGGTCAATAAGAGTGATCCGCCGGGTGGTTTACATATTTGATCCTTTGAAAACACTTGATCTTTATTGGCTCACTGAGTCATGTAATAGGCTAGTGAAACTTTGATCTGTCGTGCCATCGTGCACGTTTTTGTTTTGTGCAACACTGTTTGATCCGCCATTTGAAAAAGCTATCATTTTATGCTTATGATGACGGTGACTTATGCAGGTGAGATTAATCATTACCCTGCACACAAGTAAATCACAAGTGCCCTGGCAGTTTACCGCAGGACGGGTCATAATACCCCATATGAAACCACTGGTGACTAAAACAGTGCATAACCAGGGTCGGTTTAATTAGAATTAAATATAATAAAAAATATCTTACATGTGATACGTGATTAAACTGTCGGCTTATCATACCAAAGCAGTAAGGGTGATAACCCAAAACTTAGAAGACAATACTTCAGAGTATTTAATATCATCGTATACTGGCGACTTATCGTCCAAAGCCAGGTCGGGTTATCATAAACCATGGAGATACTCAAATATAAGTTGCAAAAGCTGAGGCTACATGGCTTGGTGTTCCAAGCCAGTTCACGAGGGTAGTAACGCTATGTTCTCTTTGGTGAATACACCTATGTTTGAACAGGAAGCCCCCACGTGCTTTGTAACCACGGCGTATGAGCCGGACCAAGAGGGATATTCACAACTATGCTTCAAATATGAGCAGGAAGCCCCCAAGTGGTTTGTGGTATTGAGCCGATCAAGAGGGATATTCACAGCTATGCTTCAAATATGAGCAGGAAGCCCCCAAGTGACCATTGCGCTGATCAAGAGGGATATTCACAGCTATGCTTCAAATATGAGCGGGAAGCCCCCAAGTGACCATAAGTGTGGCATTGCGCCGATCAAGAGGGATATTCACATCTATGCTTAAAATATGAGCAGGAAGCCCAAGTGACCATAAGTGTGGCATTGCGCCGATCAAGAGGGATATTCACAGGTATGCTTCAAATATGAGCAGGAAGCCCCCAAGTGACCATAAGTGTGGCATTGCGCCGATCAAGAGGGATACTCACGGCTATGCTTCAAATATGAGCAGGAAGCCCCCAAGTGACCATAAGTGTGGCATTGCACCGATCAAGAGGGATATTCACGACTATGCTTCAAATATGAGCAGGAAGCCCCCAAGTGACCATTGAAATGAAAAAGACTCGTTACTATTGGAAACGAAACGATAGAGGCCCTGCTTTATCAGGGATGCCGGCTTTATTATAATCATCATAATATATACATTGTTAAGATATGTACATTGTAAGAGCCGGTGGCTCAAGTGTAGTAAGGCCGAAGATAAGCAATATTCCACGGCCGACGGGTCTCCTCATCCTACGTGCGTGAGTCCTTGTGGTCTCGAACATCGACAACGTAGTATGATCCATTGTTCAGATTCTTGCTAACCACAAAAGGCCCTTCCCAAGGCGGGGATAGTTTATGCATATTAGTTTGATCCTGAATAAGCTGGAGCACCAAGTCACCTTATTGAAAAGTTCTGGTTTTAACCCGGCGGCTATGATAACGGCGCCTTGCTGGTAAATCACCGAACGAGCCGTTGTGATGTCACGCTCCTCATCTAACAGGTCAAGTGCATCCTGACGTGCTTTTTCATTGTCAGCTTCAACATAAGCCGCCACACGGGGCGAGTCATGACGGATGTCACTAGGGAGAACCGCCTCTGCTCCGTAAACCATGAGGAATGGCGTGTAACCCGTAGATCTATTGGGGTAGTATTGATACCCCATAGCACGGAAGGTAACTCCTCCACCCAACAACCCGGCGTCCTATGTAGAGGAACCATAAGCCGGGGCTTGATGCCTCTCAAATTTTCTTGGTTGGCTCTCTCAGCTTGACCGTTAGATTGGGGGTGAGCCACGAATGATACATCAAGTCGAATATGCTCACGTTGTCAGAACTCTTTCATAACACCCTTGGACAGGTTAGTGCCATTATCAGTTATAATGTTGTGGGGAAAACCAAAGCGAAAAATCACCTTTTTGATGAATTGAACCGCCGTTACCGCGTCACACTTATTGACCGGTTCTGCTTCGACCCACTTTGTGAATTTGTCAACCGCCACCAAAAGGTGGGTATTTTTGTCCTTGGACATTTTAAAAGGCCCAACCATATCAATCCGTCAGACTGCAAATGGCCAAGTAATTGGAATCATCCTCAATTCTTGAGCCGACACATGAGCTCATCGGGAGAATTTCTGACAACCATCACATTTACTGACTAGATCCTCAGCATCAGCGTTAGTCGTCAGCCAATAAAACCCATGACGAAAAGCCTTAGCCACACCTTCATGAATTTCACTCAGAATCTCATGGCCCTCCTTGGGGGAAACACAACGTTGAAACGCCCCTGTGACACTGCGATGATGCAACTCTCCATGAACGATAGTCATTGACTTAGACCACCGGGTTATCTGCCTGGCCAAAGTGTCATCCTCAGGTAACTCGCCCCGGGTCATATAAGCCAAATATGGAACTGTCCAATCAGGAGTCGCATGAAGAGCCGCCACCAATTGTGCTTCCGGGTCAGGAATAGCCAGATCTCCTCTGTAGGCAATTTGACAGAAGGGTTATGCAAAATATCCAGGAAAGTGTTAGGTGACACGAGCTTACGCTGAGACCCTAACCGGGTTAAAGTGTCAGCCGCCTCATTTTACTTGCGATCAACATGTTCAACTTGATAACCCTTAAAGTGACCCGCAATAGCATCAACCTCTCGACGATAAGCCGCCATGAGTGGATCCTTGGAATCCCAAGTGCCGGAAACTTGCTGAGCCACTAGATCTGAGTCGCCGAGACACCTCACCCGGCTTAAGCTCATCTCCCTAGCCATCCGAAGACCATGGAGCAAGACCTCATACTCAGCCGCATTGTTAGTATAAGGGAACATCAGCCAGAGCACATAAGAAAATTTATCACCTCATGGGGAAGTTAATACAACTCCAGCCCCGAGACTTCCAACTGCCTGGACCCATCAAAGTGAATAGTCCAATATGTGTTATCCGGCTTCTCCTCGGGCATCTGCAATTCTGTCCAGTCATTGATAAAATCCACAAGTGCTTGAGACTTGATGGTTGTACGGGGCACATACTTTAAACCATGAGGTCCAAGCTCAATGGCCCACTTGGCTACCCGACATGTGGCTTCTTTGTTTTGAATGATATCCCATAAGGGGGCGGAACTAACCACAGTGATAGGATGACCCAAAAAATACTGCTTAAGCTTCCGGCAAGCCATAAAAACCCCATACACAAGCTTCTGCCAATGTGAATACCTCTGTTTGGACTCAATGAGGACCTCACTGATATAGTAAACTGGCCGTTGAACCGGATATTCTTTGCCTGTTTCCTTCCTTTCCACCACAATGGCAACACTAACAGCTTGGCTATTGGCAGCCACATATAATAGCAAAGGCTCTTTATCAATGGGAGCAGCCAGAACGGGCGGCTCAGCTAACTGTTTCTTCAAGTCCTCAAATGTTTGATTAGCAGCATCACTCCAGACAAAGTGATATGTCTTCTTCATCATCTGGTAAAGAGGGATAGCCTTCTCACCCAACCGTCTTATGAACCGGCTTAAGGCCGCAATACGCCCCGCCAAACGCTGGACATCATTAATACATGTAGGCTTAGCCAGAGAGGTGATGGCTTTTATCTTCTCTGGGTTACCTTCAATACCTTGTTCAGAAACCAAGAAACCCAAAAGCTGACCAGCTGGTACACCAAAAACACATTTGGCCGGGTTAAGCATCATCTTATAAACTCGAAGGTTGTCAAAGGTCTCCTTAAAATCATCAATCAGGGTCTCCTTCTTCCTGGACTTCACCGCAATGTCATCCACATAAGCACGAACATTATGCCCGATTTGACTATGAAGGCAATTTTGCACACATCGTTGGTAAGTCGCCTGGGCACTCTTGAGCCCAAAGGGCATGGATACATAGCAGAAGGCTCCAAATAGAGTAATGAACGTTGTCTTTTCCTGGTCCTTAATTGTCGTTTTGATCTGATGATAACCAGAATAAGCATCCAAAAAGCTCAAATGCTCACAACCCACCGTAGCATCAATAATTTGATCAATACGAGGGAGAGCAAAAGGATCATCCGGACAAGCCTTATTTAAATTCGTGTAATCCACACACATACGCCAAGTGTCGTTCTTCTTAAGCACCAGCACCGGGTTAGCCAACCATTCAGTATGAAAAAATTCAACAATGAATCCAGCCTCCAAGAGCCGGGCCACTTCTTCACCGATGGCCTTACGCCTCTCTTAATTAAAACGACGAAGGAATTGCTTGACCGGTTTAAACTCTGGATCAATATTGAGAGTGTGATCAGCGAGTTCCCTCAGTACACCCGGCATGTCAGATGGTTTCTATGCAAAGATGTCTCGGTTCTCATGGATGAACTCAATGAGCGCGCTTTCCTATTTCGGATCCAAATTAGCACTGATGCTGAACTGCTTGGATGAATCGCCAGGAACGAAATCAACTAGCTTAGTGTCATCTGCCGATTTGAACTTCAAGACTGGGTCATGCTCCATAGTTGGCTTCTTCAAAGATGTCATATCTACCGGGTCAACATTATCTTTATAAAACTTCAACTCTTCTGTTGCACAGACAGACTCAGCATACGCAGCGTCACCTTATTCACACTCCAAAGCTATCTTCTTGCTTCCATGCACTGTGATAGTCCCCTTGTGACCCGGCATTTTGAGCTGCAGATAGACATAACAAGGCTGTGCCATGAACTTGGCATAAGCCAGCCGTCCAAACAGAGCGTGATAAGGGCTTTTGATCTTAACCACTTCAAAAGTCAACGTCTCAGATCTGGAATCATACTCATCCCCAAAAGCCACTCCCAGAGCTATTTTGCCAACTGGGTATGCCGACTTACCAGGCACCACACCGTGAAAAACAGTGTTCGACGGCTTAAGACTTTTATTAGTTAATCCCATGCGATGGGAAGTTTCATCATAAAGGATATTAATACTGCTGCCTCCATCCATGAGTACCTTGGTGAACTTGTACCCTCCAACCTGACGTGCCACCACCAAAGCCAATTGACCCGGATTATCAACCCGGGGCGGGTGATCCTCACGACTCCACACAATGGGCGGCTCGGACCATCGCAGATAATGGGGAATCGCCGGCTCAACGACATTTACGACTCTTTTACGGAGCTTCTGATCCCGCTTGCATAAACTCGTGGTCAAGACATGGTACTGCCCACTATTCAACTGCTTCGGGTTACTTTGATACCCAGATTGCTGTTGCTGATTCCCCTGACCGGACTGTTGATGATAACCAACCTGACTGCTTTGATTTCTTGGGTGACCCTGAAAACTGGAATTAGAATCGCCGCCACCGTAACCCGGGCCATGAGAAATGCCACCACCGGAGCCTGAGCTGCCACCCGGCCCATGATTGTTCTGGAACAAATTTGAATTTTTGAACTCCCTCATAATTTGGCAGTCTTTCCAAAGGTGACCGGATGGCCTTTCCCGCGTACCATGCCTCGGGCAAGGCTCATTCATCATCTGCTCAAGATTTATGCCCGACCCTCCTGTCCAAGGAGGTGGCTTTCCCTAACGACGCTGACCATTATTCTGCGTGTTGGTATTGGCCACAAAATCTGAGTTGTTATCGGCCTTGCGCTTACCATTGCCCCCCTGACTGGCCGGGTTATGATGCTGGCCCTTGGTGTTGCCACTCTTCTTTCCCTTTCCCGTCTTTTCATCATCAGATTCGGGGTCCTTGGTACTATCAGAGTCGGCATATTTAATCAGAGCCGCCATCAGCTCCCCCATGTCATTGCAGTGGCGCTTGAGCCGCCCTAGCTTCTGTTTAAGAGGCAAAAAACGGCAATTTTTCTCCAACATTAGGACTGCTGAGATGGCAAAGAGGTTATCTGATGAGTGCAAGATAGCTTTGACCCGGCGCACCCAATGGGTCGTGGACTCGCCCTCTTCTTGTGGCAGGCATACAAATCCACAATCGACATGGGTTGTTTGCACGTATCCTTAAAATTCTGGATAAACCGGGCCTTTAACTCGGCCCACGACCCAATGGAGTTGGCAGGCAGCCCTTTTAACCAAGTACGGGCCATCCCCTCCAGCATCATGGTGAAGTATTTCGCACATGCAGCATCGCTGACCTCCAGTAGCTCCATGGCCATCTCGTAACTCTCAGTCCACGCCTCAGGGGGCAAGTCGGCCGTGTAATTAGGCACCTTACGAGGTCCTTTGAAATCCTTGGGCAGACGCTCATTACGCAGAGTCGACACTAAACATGGTACACCCGTGCTTCTAGAGGTCACGCCTGCCTCCACCGAAGTCGCCGGATAAGCCGGAAGATGTTGATGAGTCGCCTGCGGAGCCGCCAGTTGATACGTCTCCAACGTATCTATAATTTTTTATTGTTCCATGCTATTATATTATCTGTTTTGGATGTTTAATGGGCTTTACTATGCACTTTTATATTACTTTTGGGACTAACCTATTAACCCAGAGCCCAGTGTCAGTTCCTGTTTTTTCCCTTGTTTCAGTGTTTCGAAGAAAAGGAATATCAAAGTCAAAACGGAATGAAACCAACTGGAGAAGTTATTTTTGGAAGGAAAGCTACCAAATAAACTTTGAGTGCACGTCAGGAAAGAAACGAGGGAGCCACGAGGTAGGGGGCGCGCCCACCCCCCTAGGGCGCACCCTCCACCCTCGTGGGCCCCTCGTGGCTCCCCTGACGTACTTCTTCCTCCTATATATACCCATATACCCTAAAACGATCGGGGAACAGAATAGATCTGGAGTTCCGCCGCCGCAAGCCTCTGTAGCCACCAAAAGTCAATCGGGACCCTGTTCTGGCACCCTGCCGGAGGGGGGAACCCTCATCGGTGGCCATCTTCATCATCCCGGTGCTCTCCATGACGAGGAGGGAGTAGTTCACCCTCGGGGCTGAGGGTATGTACCAGTAGCTATGTGTTTGATCTCTCTCTCTCTCTCTCCCGTGTTCTTGATTTGGCATGATCTTGATGTATCGCGAGCTTTGCTATTATAGTTGGATCTTATGTTTCTTCTCCCCCTCTACTCTCTTGTAATGGATTGAGTTTTCCCTTTGAAGTAATCTTATCGGATTGAGTCTTTAATGACTTGAGAACACTTGATGTATGTCTTGCCGTGCGTATATGTGGTGACAATGGGATATCACGTGATTCACTTGATGTATGTTTTGGTGATCAACTTGCGGGTTCCGCCCATGAACCTATGCATAGGGGTTGGCACACGTTTTCGTCTTGATTCTCCGGTAGAAATTTTGGGGCACTCTTTGAGGTTCTATGTGTTGGTTGAATAGATGAATCTGAGATTGTGTGATGCATATCGTATAATCATACCCACGGATACTTGAGGTGACATTGGAGTATCTAGGTGACATTAGGGTTTTGGTTGATTTGTGTCTTAAGGTGTTATTCTAGTACGAACTCTAGGGCTGTTTGTGACACTTATAGGAATAGCCCAATGGATTGATTGGAAAGAATAACTTTGAGGTGGTTTCGTACCCTACCATAATCTCTTCGTTTGTTCTCCACTATTAGTGTCTTTGGAGTGACTCTTTGTTGCATGTTGAGGGATTATTATATAATCCAATTATGTTATTATTGTTGAGAGAACTTGCACTTGTGAAAGTATGAACCCTAGGCCTTATTTCCTAGCATTGCAATACCGTTTGTGCTCACTTTTATCATTAGTTACCTTGTTGTTTTTATATTTTCAGATTACAAAAACCTATATCTACCATCCATATTGCACTTGTATCACCATCTCTTCGCCGAACTAGTGCACCTATACAATTTACCATTGTATTGGGTGTGTTGGGGACACAAGAGACTCTTTGTTATTTGGTTGCAGGGTTGTTTGAGAGAGACCATCTTCATCCTACGCCTCACACGGATTGATAAACCTTAGGTCATCCACTTGAGGAAAATTTGCTACTGTCCTACAAACCTCTGCACTTGGAGGCCCAACAACGTCTACAAGAAGAAGGTAGCGTAGTAGACATCACCAGTTCAGCTTCTCGACGTGCTCTATCCTGGTCCACCAAATCCTGCGCACCATCATGCGTCGGGTCATGTCCACATGGCTGGTTACGATGCTTGTCACTACTTGAGACGGCCGGTGAATCCATGTGTCTGTTATAACTCCGGCTTGGGCGAGGGTCGAGTGAACCCTCTCACGACTGTAAGAATATGCCTCGTGCTGTACCAGCACTGTCTGAAGAAGCTCTCTTGCCTTCTGTGTTTCAACCGCAGCTAGAGACTCGCCTTCCACTGGGAGAGCCGCCAACCGTGTCGCCGCAGCGATCATGTTATCCAACGGGTTAGAATAATGACCCAGTGGTGTTGGCACATATCATGGCGGGGTATTATTCAGACGAGGCGGGTCCATCGTGCGCGGCTGAACCGGCGCTCTGGTCCTAGGCATGGTCACCACCCGATTTGCCTCTGGCGGGTTACTGGTCCCCGCTCCACGCGTAGGAAAAAGGTTTCACGGATCATAAACCGGGTGTAGACGACTCCGGTGCTTCCTCCTTAAAATCTCGTTTGAAGCGTTCTGATCCACTGCGAACCGGTAAGAATCCGCTTGAATCCGCTGTGCTCGAGCATCCAACACAGCTTGCTTCGCAGTCATCCTGGCGTCCTTAGCCGCCAGATCCTCCTTGGCTTGTGCTATCTCGTCACACAATTTCGCAACCTCCGCGTTGTGCTGATCTTGATTCGTCGGGTTAAGGTTTGCTGCTAACAATGTTGTCAGACTTTCTAGTAAGTCGGTCAAGACCTAAGCCGCCGGGCACACAGGGCCTCCTGCCCCGGTTGTCGTCGCCACTGCTGACCCGGAAATCATCGCGCTGCAGTTCTAGAGTTCTGCGCTTGCTGTGTACCGGCCATGAAAATTGCGACCCTATTCAGCGGCTCATAGGGGTCCGGAATACTGTCTCCATCGGAATAGCCCCCAAGCCGGCCGTCTTGCAGCTGATACATTAAATTAGTCTCGCCTGTGGATGATTCACCATCAGAATAGACGCCCGTCTCACCACCAGACACATATCCTTCCTCAAATTCTGCCCCATGGATGAATCCAACAAAGGCGCGCTTCACAGCGGGGTGAACTCGGGCGGGCGTGCGCGCTGAGCCATCTCGATGATGTCGGTGCAGATGTCCGGCTCAGGGCCCAGTTCGCCGATCTTGCCGATGAAGACGTGAATTTCGCCGAAGGGGACCCGGTACCCGTACTCGATTGAGCCGACCTCGAGGCCCCAGCCTGCATCGTCGATGTAGAGTTTGCCGCGACGACTCTTGGTCATTCGGGCCACATCGTATCCATTGATCCCTTAGAAGTTGCCCTTCAAGAACTCAAAACCACCGTGAGATAGCCCCACGGTGGGCGCCAACTGTCGTGGGATCGTCACGACAGATGTCCTAGTGTGAGGACTTAGCCGTGGAGCCATCGCAAAGTGGTTAGCTTAAAGGGGTTAAACGGGACAAAGGACACAGGAAGTTTATACTGGTTCGGCCCCTTGCAGTGAAGGTAAAGGCCTAATCCAGTTTGAGGTGGTATTGCTTATGTCTCGATTACCAGGGAGCGATTACGCTTGACCTAGCTTTCGATCTGTTGTCTCCTGCCCTAAACCGCCGCCGGGTCGTCCGTTTATATACATAGGTTGATGCCCTGCGGCTTACAGAGTCCCAGCCGGCTCATAAACGTGTCCGGCCTGGTCACTGATTACACTTGCCTTACGAGATAAGTTATACACATATGGCGGTTTACACTTATGGGCTTTAAGCCGCCCCTGGGCCTTGGGCCCTTTTAACAAGTTTGCTTCATGAACCACCATCTAGAACATCTTCATGGGCTTTGTCTTGATAAACCGCCATTGCGATAACCCGGCCCCTCCTGGGCGGGTCATACCCAATAGTCACATCCCCAACAACAAGCTCTTTGTGACCTCCATAAACGAGAAACATATCCTTAGTCCTTTTCAGGTATTTCAGGATGTTCTTGACCTTGTCCAGTGATCCACTCCTGGATTACTTTGGTACCTCCCTGCTAAACTTATAGCAAGGCACACATCAGGTCTAGTACACATCATTGCATACATGACAGAACCTATGGCTGAGGCATAGGGAATGACTTTCATTTTATCTCTATCTTCTACAATGGTCGGGCATTGAGTCTGACTCAACTTCACACCTTGTAACACAGGCAAGAACCCTTTCTTTGACTGATCCATTTTGAAATTCTTCAAAACTTTATCAAGGTATGTGCTTTGTGAAAGTCCAATTAAGCGTCTTGATATATCTCTATAGATTTTGATGCCCAATATATAAGCAGCTTCACCGAGGTATTTCATTGAAAAATTCTTATTCAAGTATCCTTTTATGCTATCCAGAAATTCTGTATCATTTCCAATCAACAATATGTCATCCACATATAATATTAGAAATGCTACACATCTCCCACTCACTTCTTGTAAATACATGCTTCTCCAAAAGTCTGTAGAAAACCATATGCTTTGATCACACTATTAAAGCATATATTCCAACTCCCAGAGGCTTGCACCAGTCCATAAATGGATTGCTGGAGCTTGCACACTTTGTTAGCACCTTTAGGATCGACAAAACCTTCTGGTTGCATCATATACAACTCTTCTTTAAGAAATCCATTAAGGAATGCAATTTTGACATCCATTTGCCCAATTTCATAATCATAAAATGGGGCAATTGCTAACATGATTCGGACAGACTTGAGCATCGCTACGGGTGAGAAGGTCTCATCCTAGTCAACTCCTTGAACTTGTCGAAAACCTTTTGCAACAAGTCGAGCTTTGTAGATAGTAACATTACCGTGAGTGTTAGTCTTCTTCTTGAAGATCCATTTATTTTCTATAGCTTGCCGATCATCGAGCAAGTCAACCAAAGTCCACACTTTGTTCTCGTACATGGATCCCATCTCAGATTTCATGGCCTCAAGCCATTGCGGAATTTGGGCTCATCATTGCTTCCTCATAGTTCGTAGATTCGTCATGGTCTAGTAACATGACTTCCAGAATAGGATTACCGTACCACTCTCGTGCTGAACGTACTCTGGTTGACCTACGAGGTTCGGTAGTAACTTGATCTAAAGTTCCATGATCATCATCATTAGCTTCCTCACTAATTGGTGTAGGCATCACTGGAACTGATTTCTGTGATGAACCACTTTCCAATTCGAGAGAAAGTACAACTACCTCATCAAGTTCTACTTTCCTCCCATTCACTTCTTTCGAGAGAAACTCCTTCTCTAGAAAGGATCCATTCTTAGCAACAAAAATCTTGCCCTCGGATTTGTGACAGAAGGTGTACCCAACAGTTTCTTTTGGGTATCCTATGAAGACACACTTCTCCTGTTTGGGTTCGAGCTTATCAGGCTGAAGCTTTTTCACATAAGCATCGCGACCCCAAACTTTAAGAAACGACAGCTTAGGATTCTTGCCAAACCATAGTTCATATGGTGTCGTCTCAACGGATTTAGATGGTGCCCTATTTAACGTGAATGCAACTGTCTCCAAAGCATAACCCCAAAACGATAGTGGTAAACCGGTAAGAGACATCATAGGTCGCACCATATCTAATAACGTACGGTTACGACGTTCGGACACACCATTACATTGTGGTGTTCCAGGTGGCGTGAGCTACGAAACTATTCCACATTGTTTCAAATGAAGACCAAACTCGTAACTCAAATATTCGCCTCCGCGATCAGATCGTAGAAACTTTATTTTCTTGTTACGATGATTTTCCATTTTACTCTGAAATTCTTTGAACTTTTCAAATGTTTCAGACTTATGTTTCATTAAGTAGATATACCCATATCTACTCAAATCATCTGTAAAGGTCAGAAAATAACGATACCCGCCGCGAGCCTCAACACTCATCGGACCGCGTACATCAGTATGTATTATTTCCAATAAGTCAGTGGCTCGCTCCATTGTTCCGGAGAACGGAGTCTTAGTCATCTTGCCCATGAGGCATGATTCGCAAGCATCAAGTGATTCATAATCAAGTGATTCCAAAAGCCCATCTAGATGGAGTTTCTTCATGTGCTTTACACCAATATGACCTAAATGGCAGTGCCACAAATAAGTTGCACTATCATTATTAACTTTGCATCTTTTGGCATCAATATTATGAATATGTGTATCACTATGATCGAGATTCAACAAAAATAGACCACTCATCAAGGGTGCATGACCATAAAAGATATTACTCATATAAATAGAACAACCATTATTCTCTTATTTACATGAATAACTGTCTTGCATCAAACAAGATCCAGATATAATGTTCATGCTCAACGGTGTCATCAAAATAACAATTATTTAGGTCTAAAACTAATCTCGAAGGTAGATGTAGAGGTAGTGTGCCGACGGCGATCACATCGACCTTGGAACCATTTCCGACGTGCATCGTCACCTTGTCCTTAGCCAATCTTCGTTTAATTCGTAGCCCCTATTTCAAGTTGCAATGGAGTAGTTTTCAATGGTGAACATCTCTATGTTGATCGTATCTACTATATGATTCATGTTCGACCTTTCGGTCTTAGTGTTCCGAGGCCATATCAGTATATGCTAGGCTCGTAAGTTTAACCTGACTATTCTGCACGTGCAAAATTGTCTTACACCCATTGTATGTGAACATAGAGCTTATCACACCCGATCATCACATGGTGTCTCGGCACGACGAACTGTAGCAACGGTGCATACTCAGAGAGAACATTTATACCTTGAAATTTAGTGAGGGACCATCTTATAATGCTACCGCCGTACTAAGCAAAATAAGATGCATAAAAGATAAACATCACATGCTATCAAAATATGTGACATGATATGGCCATCATCATCCTGTGCCTTTGATCTCCATCTCCAAAGCACCGTCATGATCCCCATCGTCACCGGCTTGACACCTTGATCTTCATCGTAGCATCGTTGTCGTCTCGCCAACTATTGCTTCTACAACTATTGCTACAACTTAGTGATAAAGTAAAGCAATTACATGGCGATTGCATTTCGTACAATAAAGCAACAACCATAAGGCTCCTGCCAGTTGCCGATAACTTTTATAAAACATGATCATCTCATACAATAACTTATATCACATCATGTCTTGACCATATCACATCACAACATGCCCTGCAAAAACAAGTTGGACGTCCTCTACTTTGTTGTTGCAAGTTTTACGTGGCTGCTACGGGCGTCTAGCAAGAACCGTTCTTACCTACGCATCAAAACCACAATGATTTTTTGTCAAGTGTGTTTCTTTAACCTTCAACAAGGACCGGCCATAGTCAAATTCGATTCAACTAAAGTTGGAGAAATAGACACCCGCCAGCCACCTTAATGCAAAACAAGTTGTATGTCTGTCGGTGGAACCGGTCTCATGAACGTGGTCATGTAAGGTTGGTCCGGGCCGCTTCATCCAACAATACCGCCGAATCAAAATAAGAAGTTGGTGGTAAGAAGTATGACTATTATGGCTCACAACTCTTTGTGTTCTACTCATGCATATCATCTATGCATAGACCTGGCTTGGATGCCACTGTTGGGGAACGTAGCATGCAATTTCAAAATTTTCCTACGATCACGCAAGATCTATCTAGGAGATGCATAGCAACGAGAGGGGAAGAGTGTGTCCATGTACCCTCGTAGACCAAACGGAAGCGCTAGTTTAACGCGGTTGATGTAGTCGAACGTCTTCGTGATCCAACCGATCAAGTACTGAACGTACGACACCTCCGAGTTTAGCACACGTTCAACTCGATGACGTCCCTCGAACTCTTGATCCAATAGAGGGTCGAGGGAGAGTTTCATCAACACGACAACATGGTGACGGTGATGGTGATGTGATCCACGCAGGGCTTCGCCTAAGCACTACGTGAATATGACCGGAGGAGTAAACCGTGGAGGGAGACGCCGCACACGGCTTGGAACAATTGGTGTGTCTCCAAGGGGTGCCCTGCCCACGTATATAAAGGAGGGAGAGGGAGGAGGCCGTCCCTAGGGGGCACGCCAAGAGGGGGGGTCCTACTAGGACTCCTAGTCCTAGTAGGATTCGCCCCCCCTCTTATTCCTTATCATGGAGGGGGAAAAGGGGGAAGGGAGAGGGAAGAGGAGACGGAAAGGGGGGCGCCCCCCTCCCATAGTCCAATTCGGACTCCCCATGGGAGGGGGGCGCGACCACCCCTTGTGGGCTGCCTCCCCTCTCCCCTATGGCCCATGTAGGCCCAATGCTTCCCCGGGGGGTTCCGGTAACCCCTCGGTACTTCAAAAAATACCCGAACCATTTTGAAACTATTCTGGTGTCCGAATATCATCGTCCAATATATCAATCTTTACCTCTCAACCATTTTGAGGCTCCTCATCATGTCTGTGATCTCATTTGGGACTCTGAACAATCTTTGATCACCAAAACACATAACTCATAATACAAAGCGACATCGAACGTTAAGCATGCGGACCCTACGGGTTCGAGAACTATGTAGACATGACCGAGACACATCTCCGATCAATAACCAACAGCGGAACCTGGATGCTCATATTGGTTCCTACATATTCTACGAAGATCTTTATCGGTCAAACCACAATGATAACATACGTTATTCCCTTTGTCATCGGTATGTTACTTGCCCGAGAATCGATCGTCGATATCATCATACCTTGTTCAATCTCGTTATCGGCAAGTCTCTTTACTTGTTCCGTAATGCATCATCCCGCAACTAACTCATTAGTTACATTGGTTGCAAGGCTTATGATGTGCATTACCGAGAGGGCCCAGAGATACCTCTCCGATACTCAGAGTGACAAATTCTAATCTCGATCTATGCCAACCCAACAAACACCTTCGTAGACACCTGTAGAGCATCTTTATAATCATTAGTTACGTTCTAACGTTTGATAGCACACAAGGTGTTCCTCCGGTATTAGGGAGTTGCATAATCTCATAGTTAGAGGAATATGTATAAGTCATGAAGAAAGCGGCTATTGCCTCATAGTTTCTTAACGATCATTATGCTAAGCTAACAGATGGGTATTTTCCATCACATCATTCTCTAATGATGTGATCCCGTTCATCAAATGACAAAAACATGTCTATGGTTAGGAAATTTAACCATCTTTGATTAACGAGCTAGTCAAGTAGAGGCATACGAGGGACACTCTGTTTTGTCTATGTATTCAAACATGTATCAAGTTTCTGGTTAATACAATTCTAGCATGAATAATAAACATTTATCATGATATAAGGAAATATAAATAACAACTTTATTATTGCCTCCAGGGCATATTTCCTTCAGGTGCCGGCGGCGATTTCTGGCGGCTGGTGCTCGGGCGGGCGGGCGGTCGCGAGCGGGAAGACAAATGAACTGGCGGCTGGTCGCTTGGTGAGCGCCGCGGTTTTACATCACCTGTCCCTCGTGATGTAAATTTGCATCACCAAGTTTTCAATTTTACATCTCCGGGAGGCGGTGATGTATTTTTTTACATATGGACCGTGTGTTGGAGCAGCGTTTTCTGCTCTCGAAGATCCAAAAGTTAGGTATTTTTACATATGGACCGTCTATTGGAGATGCTCTAAGTAGTTAGTTACAAGATGATGTATTACGGAACGAATAAAGAGATGTCCCGGTAACGAGATTGAACTAGGTATGGAGATATCGACGATCGTATCTCGGGCAAGTAACATACCAACAGAAAAAGGGAACTGCGTATGTTGTCATAAAGGTTTGACCGATAAAGATCTTCGTATAATATGTAGGAACCAATATGGGCATCCAGGCCCCGCTATTCGTTACTGGCTGGAGAAGCGTCTCGGTCATGTCTACATCATCTCAAACCTGTAGGGTCCGCACGCTTAATGTTCATTGACGATATAATACTATATGAGTTATGTATGTTGGTGACCGAATGTTGTTTGGAGTCTCGGATGAGATCACGGACATGACGAGGATCTCCGGAATGGTCCATAGGTAAAAATTAATATATAGGATGGTAGTATTTGGTCTCCTGAAGAGGTTCGGAATGCACTGGATAATTATCGGATCACCGGAAGGGGTTCCAGAAGACCACGAGGTGTTGTTGGGCCTAACGGGCCAAAAGGAGGGAGCACACCAGCCAAACAAGGGGGCTGGCGCGCCCACCTCTTGGCTGCCGTCCCTTAGGAAAGGAAAGAGGAGGGGTTGTCCCCCTCCCGCCTTTCTCCACGCAAGGGAGAAGGAAGGGGAGGCACCATAAGGCAGTCGACCCCCTTTCCTCCCCCCCCCCCCCCGCCAAGAAGGAAAGGGGGGCGCCTAGGGCAGGCACCCTAGGGCGGCTGCCAGCCCCCTTGGGGTGCGCCTAGGATCGGCTCCCCTCCCCCTCCACCTATATATATGAGAGGAGGGGAGGGGCGCCACACACCACAAATCCCCAAGCCGTGTGTCAGCGCCCCCTCTCCCTTTAATTCGTCCTCCACTCTAAACCGTTCAGCTTGGCGAAGCCCTGTGAAAAAGTTTGACCACTACCATCACCACACCGTCGTGCTGTCGGAACTCATCTACTACTTCGCCTCTGTTGCTGGATTGAGAAGGCGATGATGTCATCGAGTTGAACGTGTGATGAACACGAAGGTACCGTACGTTCGGTGCTTGATTGGGACGGACCGTTAAGGTCTACGACTACATCAACCGCGTTGATAAACGCTTCCGCTTAGCGTTCTACGAGGGTATGTAGATGCTCTCATCCTTTCGTAGCTATGCATTGTAACGCCCTCGATGCGGCTATATCTCCTACGTGTCGAAGCACGACTTAGAGGCATAACCGCATTGCAAGCAATGTCGCAAGTGAGGTAATCTTCCCACAACCCATGTAATACATAAGGGAAAGAGATACATAGTTGGCTTACAATCGCCACTTCACACAATACATGAGTAAAGCATTACATCATATAGATACAATCAAGGTCCGACTACGGAACCAAAATAAAAGAAGACTACCCCAAATGCTACACAGATCCCCGATCGACCCAAACTGGGCTCCACCACTGATCAACTGAAATGAAACAACACAATGAACAAGATCTTCATCGAGCTCCTCCTTGAGCTCGGGTGCGTCACCTGCACGGTTTCATCGGCACCTGCAAACTGGTTTTGGAAGTATCTGTGAGTCACGGGGACTCAGCAATCTCACACCCACGAGATCAAGACTATTTAAGCTTAAAGGTAGGACAGGGTAATGAGGTGGAGCTGTAGCAAGCGACTAGCAAATCTGGTGGCTAACATACGCAAATGAGAGCGAGAAGAGAAGGCAAAAGCACGGCCGAACAACTATGATCAATAAGTGATCCTGAACTACTTACGCCAAACATAACTCCAACAACCGTGTTCACTTCCCGGACTCCGCCGAGAAGAGACCATCACGGTTACACATGCGGTTGGTGTATTTTAATTAAGGTCAACTTCGGGTTTTCTACAACCGGACATTAACAAATTCCCATCTGCCACATAACCGCGGGCACGGCTTTCGAAAGTTCAAACCCTGCAGGGGTGTCCCAACTTAGCCCATGATAAGCTCTCGCGATCAACAAAGGATATTCTTTCTCCCCGGGAAGACCCGATCAGTCTCGGAATCCCGGCTACAAGACTTTTCGACAGTAATAAAACAAGTCCAGCAAAGCCGCCCGATGCGCCGACATCCTGATAGGAGCTGCACATATCTCGTTCTCAGGGCAACACCGGATGAACACTCCGTACAACTAAAACCAGACCTCAAGTTTCCCTGAGGGGGCGCTGCAAAGGGCTCTAGTTCGGACCAGCACTTAGAGAAGCACTGGCCCGGGGGGGCTGAATAAAGATGACCCTCGGGCTGGACGACCCAAGGGAAAGGGGTAGGTGGTAGGCAAATGGTAAAACCAATGTTGGGCCTTGCTGGAAAAGTCTTATTCAAAGCGAACTGTCAAGGGGGTCCCATAAATCACCCGACCGCGTTAGGGACGCAAAATCCGGGAACATAACACCGATATGACGGAAACTAGGGCGGCAAGAGTGGAACGAAACACCAGGCATAAGGCCGAGCCTTCCACCCTTTACCAAGTATATAGGTGCATTAATTAAATAAGATATATTGTGATATCCCAACAAGTAAACATGTTCCAACAAGGAACAACAACTCCATGTTCCAACAAGGAACAAACTTCATCTTCACCTACAACTAACAACGCTAAAAGAGGGGCTGAGCAAAGCGGTAACATAGCCAAACAACGGTTTGCTAGGACAAGGTGGGTTAGAGGCTTGGTTTGACAATATGGGAGGCATGATAAGCAAGTGGTAGGTATCGCAGCATAGGCATAGCAAAAGAGCGAGCAACTAGCAAGCAAAGATAGAAGTGATTTCGAGGGTATGGTCATCTTGCCTGAGATCCCGCAAGGAAGAAGAACGAGTCCATGAAGAAGACAAACGGACGTAGACGAACGGATCCTCACAATCGCAACGTTATCGGAACTAACCCGAAGAAGCAACACCGGAAAGAAGCAAACAACAAAGTAAACAACCACCACATAAACATGGCATGATGCACAATCAAGTATGATGCATGTCCGGTATAAATAAGCATGGCATGGCAAAGTGCAACAAGCAATACTACAAGTTAAGTGGAGCTCAATATGCAACGAGTTGCATATTGACGAAACCCCACATCTAATTATTTAGTTCACTCTCGGTTAGGTACTCAACAATATTAAATGTTGGTTAACATGGCAAGGGGTGAAGCACAACAAAAATACCTATCTAGACAAGTTTAAATGAGGCCGGAGACAATAAACAACAATTCCGGTAAAACCCCATATGCATATTTTAAGGTTTGGTACTGTTCTGCCCTAAACCATATTTTATTGTTTTAAACAGGAAAATAAAGTGGACCATGTTGAACTAGGCATTTTTCTACCCCATTTACATATATAAATTATTAAATTCCGAGTTACGGTTATTTACTTATGAAATAAATCATTTTAACATGGCATTTGAGCAAATTTAAACAAACATCATTTTAAACATTTCAAACATGGATGAAAATGGCAAATTATTAATCTACACAAAATTCTAAGCATTTTACATATATAAATCATTTTAATCCGATGCACGGTTTGTGAGTTATTAAATGCATGAAGAACAGGGGTTTTTCTGTAAAACTGTAAATCGCTGGATAAAGCTAAAATCACATATCCGGAAAAAAACAGACATGGGCCGAATCTGCTGATCTGGCCCAGGGCGTGGGGGAGCTGCTCACATCGGGCCTTGAGGCCAGAGGCTGGCGCGCTGGGCTTTGACGCGGGATGCGGCCCACGGCGCTAAGGGGAGCTGCGGTCAACGCGCGAGGGGTACAGGGGCTGATGTTCGTCCTCCCGCTCGAACTGACCAAGACAGAGCAGAAACGATGGCGAGGGACTTGGCGGGGCGACGAGGGCCGGGCGGAGGCGGTCGGATCCAAGGCGGGGGAGGCGCGGGGATGGTGGATCCGGTGGCGGCGAAGACCTCTCCGGCGAGGCAGGGACTTGGCGCGGGCTCGACGACCTCGCGTGTTTGCATGCCAGAAGCAGGGGACGGCCATGCTTCGGGCGCCCATGGCGGAGGTTGGGTACCTGCGGGAGAGAGAGAGAGAGAGGGTGAGGGAGAGGGAGTCACGCGGAAAGGAAAGAGGAGAGGCAGGGGAATCGAGGAGGAATGGAGGTAGCAGGCCGGCGACAAGGCTAACGGCGACGGCGGCTCCCTGCTGGTTTGCTGGAGATCGGCGGCACGGCCGCGGTCAGGGACGGAAGGTGCTGCGGGAGGCCGGACTTGTCCAGGCGGCAGGGAAGGTCGACGACGAGCCCTGGCGCTCCACGGGAAGATGCAGGCGAGGAAACTTGGCGGAGCGGCACGCCTTGGAGCAGATCGAGCGCGAGCATGGCGTCGGGGTCCTTCATGGCTCCTGGTCAGAGAGAGAGAGATCAGAGAAGAGAGAAGGATGGAGAAGGGAGAAAGCAGGGGAGGCGACCTGGCCTGTTGGTGGACGCCGGCAGAACTGCTCGCCGGGAACGACAGCAGGCGTAACTGGAGGAGGGTCGCGGGGCTGGACTCGTGGTCGCCGGCGACAGTGCGGGTCGTCAGCCGACGAGGTGGGATGGAGGAGCACGGGGCTCGGGCGATCGATTGGTCAAGCCCGCAAAACAAGGGAGAGGGTCGGGGAGGATTTGTCTTGGCTGGTTGGGTGGATCGAGGGGATCTGGAGGGATCCCGATGTGTGATTTGAGTGCGGCGGCGGCAAGGAGGAAGGATGGGACAGGATGCCTAAAAACTAGGGTTGCCTGCTATATATTGGATTAGGTTAGGGACTACCTTGACCCTATGATCGTAATCGGACCGTCGCGAAAAAAATAGTTAGGGAGCCCAAATAACAAAACGGAGATGTTTTATAGACGTTAGGGGATGATCCGGACACAACGGTAGCGACAGTCCGGTTCGGGTCCGGGACAACTTTCGGACGCGTGCGCAAGGAGGTCCGCGGGCTGACGAGAGAGGTTAGGTTGGGTCTGGCGGATTGTGAAGAGCGGGTTGGTCCGAGAGAAGAGGGGAGAGATGCAGCCCGGCACGGTTTCCGGAGACCGAAAACGTCCGACGTTAGACCGGCTATAATGCCGCTATACTTATTCGTTGGGGCGTCAAACAGACTCCGAATGCGATGAAACTTGGCAGGCGGTCTACTGACATCAAAACAACACCGCACGCCAACTTTCATCCCATTCCGAGAACATTTTCCGGCCACTTATAAAATACTATTTCGGACATGCCGCGAGCGCGTGCAAGTGTGGTTGGTCTCAGAATGGACAAGGGAGAGAACTCGGAGAACCCGGACGGATGCAAGTTTCGAAAACATGATGATACAATGCGGATGATGACATGGCAAGATGCGACACGCAAGCAAATGACAAAGCAACGACGGCGAATAACTGTCGGACACCTGGCGCATCAGATCCGGGGCGTTACATGCATCTCCATGGATAGATCTTGCGTGTGCGTAGAATTTTTTTGTTTTCCATGCAACGTTCCCCAACAAATTAGTCGTCCAGTTCTTTTCTAGGATTCCAGCATGTGATTGTTGTATGAGTTGTGTGCTAAAATATTTGAAACGCCCCCCTAGATTGAAACTGCGTGCTGAATTGCGAACACTGGGTATTTCAAATAGTTTCACATCTAATGTGAACAAGAAAGCGAGTTGCAAATCTCATAAAGTGTTTAATATTGTAATTTAAAAGCAAGTTGCAAATATAGTGCTTGATATTACATTTTAAAAAGTGAGTTGCCAACTACAAATAGAAGGATGATCTCAAGGTACAAGCATACGACAATGATGCGGAGGGCAGGCGCAAACGACGCCTCCTACAGGAGGACGCAGAGGGGCGGCGGCCGCGGAGGCGACGAGTATGGTTGTGGAGGAGACGGGAAGGCCGAGCGCGGAGGTGACATGGATGGCGGCGGATGTGACTGGGATGGTTGCGGAGAAGACGGGAAGGCCAGGCGCAGGTGACGGGGATAGCGCCGGACGGGACAGGGCAGCGTCATAGGGGACCTGCCGTCGACATATCTGATGGCGTCGGGTCAGGCTTGCCAGCTGGCGGCGCGAACCCTAGCTCGGTTCGAGTGCTTGTGGCTAAGGACGAACGAGAGTAGGGGGCGGACACGAGCCTTCTCGCTGGATAGGCTCGTTTTGGGCCTCGTTCGCTCTGCCCCGAGTGCTATTTCGGTCGTATTTATGATGTCCAATAGGGGTAGTCATTAAAAATGAATATTTTTTAAGGGGCTCGCAGGAATCGACAGAATTGCCAAGTTTTGACGATTCTGAAATGCATTGCAAGTTTGGATGATTCTAGACAAATCCTGAAAAAGAAAATAAGTTTTTTGACGATTTCAATTTTCCAGACCATGATTCTTCATAATTTTCCAGACCTTAATACTTAATGTGATGGCTTGATCCTTCTGATCTACGACTTTCTTCATCAGTGATGGTTGCTGCCCTGGTGCGCTGGTCCTATTGGACCTTAGTACGACGATTTTCCGACTGTCTACTACAAAAAGGTTTTCCCGGCTCTGGTGAGGGAGAGGCGATAACGACGACGCCCCTTCGGCTCACTCTAGTGATTGTAATCGTCGCTAGGTGGTCCACGAGCATAATTATACTTTTTATTGCCCGTTATTGTTCTTTGCGCTGCCAAAGACTAATAGATTGAAAGTTTCTCGAAAAAAATGTGATAGCTTGGAAGAGGACTCATATGTGATGGCTTGGAAGACGGATGAGGATTGATATCACAGGACCGATGTACTAGCGTGTGCCCTGATCCGCGGTAGGCGCCAAGCGGCAGATTGCACAATATTCTGGTTGGCGGCAATGCTTGAATTTGCTTCCCGCCAAACGGTGTTAAAATCACGCGCCAACTCATTCCTCCCGCCCGGCCCGCGCACTTCTCGAGCCAACTTCCCCTCCCACGCCGCCACCGTCGCCCTCCGCAAGCCGCGTGCGTGACCCTCCCATTCCGGTCGCCGTTCTCTTAGCCACTAGCCTGCTTGGCTAAAACCTAACCCTTGCGCCGGGAAACCAGCACCAAACGAAGCAAGCAACCACCCATGGACACGCCCGTGCCGAAACGGCCTCGCTTCGTGCCGGCACCGGCACCGGCGCCTCGGACAATCGCCGACATGGCCCCGGAGATCCTCCTCCGCCTCCCTCCAGACGACCCCGCGCGCCTTGTGCGCGCCTCCCTCGTCTGCTGGCGCTGGCGCCGCCTCCTCACCGACTCGGCGTACCTCCGCCGCTACCGCGCATTCCATCGAACACCTCCCATGCTCGGCTTCGTCCTCAACCTGAAGCAGCACTACCAAGGCATGGCCCAGCTCGTCCCCACCTCCTCCTTCCGCCCCGCTGTCTCCGACCGCCCCGGCCTGAATGTGCTGGACGCCCGCCACGGCCGCGTGCTCCTCCACACCGCTCAGGGCCAGCGCCTCGTCGTCTGGGACCCCGTCACGGCTGAAGAGTTCAAGATCCCCCGCGTGCCGTCCTACGTGCTCGGCTTCAACGCGGCCGTGCTCTGCGCCGCGGTCGGCTGCGACCACCTCGACTGTCATGGCGGACCCTTCCGTGTCGCCTTCGTGGGATGCGGCGAACGCGGCATCACGTTCGCCTGCACCTACTCGTCGGAGGCCGGTGCCTGGAGCCAGCGAATTGAGATCGAGCAGCCGGCGTTTGTTGACGGGCGACCGAGCGTCCTTGTGGGGAACACGCTCTACTTCACCTGCGACCCGTACCTCAATTTCAAAATGTTGGGGTACAACATCGTCAGGCAGGAACTCTCGGTGATCTGGCCGCCGTCCCAGCATGAGTACTACTCTTGCACTGTCCTCGTGAAAGCGGAGGATGGCACGCTGGGGTTCGCCGGCGTGCAGAATGGCACGCTCTACCTGTGGTCGATGAAGGACGGCGCCGACGGATATGTGGAATGGGTGCAGCGCAGAGTTATCCAGCACAAGACGATGCTCCGCACTCGTGGCCTCTCGACGCCACCTGAGGTCGTTGGCTTCGCGGATGGTCACGGATTCATTTTCGTGAGGACAGGCAACACGGTGTTCTCCATGGATCTCAAGTCAGGCCATGTCCGTAAGGTATACACCTGCAGGTCAAGAAACTACGACGTCATCGTTGTTCCCTACATGAGCTTCTGCACTCCAGGTACATATTGATGCACGTTTGAGAATTATGATGTGTGAACATTTGCAATGCCATACGCTCCGAGCTGCTCTTGTAGTCCTGCTAATAGGCAGGTTGCGCAAGTCTGTAATCTTGTATGCATCTCCTTGACCATATGTAATCTTCAGGTTGTTTGTTTGTTTCAGCCTCTCCTTGGAGAACCTGTCTCATTCAAATTTTGTCGACAATTCTTGAAATTGGCTTAGATATACTTTCTCCGTCTCATAATATAATACACCAGTGTAAAAAGGGCTATTATATTATGGGACGGAGGAAGTAAATCTGAATAATCTTATGTTTTAGATTTCATACCTAATTAGTCGGAATATAAGCTTAATCAATTGTATCTTTTCAGATCGTGCTATGGGCAGACTGCCATCGCCATGAAGACCCACTGTCATCCTGTAACAAGGACTTGCTGCTCTTGGCTTGTTGCATAGATGACGCTCAAAGTATTTTGCTTTCAAGGTGGACTGTTTAAGTAGTTACCATGGTCAATGTTGGTATGTTTAGTTTACAGTGTGGCAGTTGAAACAAGGAAAAAAGTAATATGTAATCACGGTCAGTTTAGTATGTTCTCTTTGCAGTTGTGAAGCTTAAGCAAGAATGATGGTCAATTAGTATTTAGTATTGTATCTTTGAGTGTCTGGATTGTGGCAACCAGTATGATCTATGTAGCAGATTTACATTCTGGTTTTCTTAGTGTCTGCGTATTTCATGCTTCGCAAGCTCATGTGGGATTGATACTCCAGAGTGAGTTATAATGCACATTTGTTGATCTACTCTCCAGTTATTAGTGACTATAATACTGCCACCGCAAAAGAAAGTGATTATGATACTGATCATTTTGGTGTACATTACTGCTTGTTTGAATTATTATAAAAATGATAATTAATACATATGTTTTTGTTTAATTTTTCATTCTTGGAACAAGGTTATTCAAGTAACTAGATACCCTGCACGTTGTTGCGGAATACATGCATAAATCTCTAAAGAATTGTAGAAGTAAAAGTAAGAAATATATTAAGTTAAGAGTATATAAGAGCTAAAAGGATGATATCTCGCTAAGTACCTAGTGCTTTGCGGCAATGAATCCCATTTACAAATTGACAGTTTGAAGTAAAAATGTAATCCTGTACCATTTTTTACTGCAGTCCAAAGGCCCATACCATAGTAGGTAGATTAGAGGATCTTGGTCTCACGTTAGCCCAAGTTGCTAGCTTAGCACTCTTTTTTATGAACAAAAAAAAAAAACAGAAATGGTATAGATGTCATCCATACCATTACAGTAGGTAGATTAGAGGATTTTTGACACACATTAGCTAGCCTAGGTTGCTGGCTTAACACTCTTTTTATGAACACACATAATTCAGAAATGTTATGGATATCATCCATGCGGATGTTCTTGTAATCTGTAAGATAATTCAAAGCTATCTAGAATTTTGTAACTGATACTTACTAAGCAATAATTAACTTACCTGCAAAAGAAGCAATAATTAACTTAGAATTGCACTGACCAAAATGCAAAATGGACGTTAATTTAGAATAAAATTAATCATTGTTATAAAGTTAATCGGTGCAGAATAAAAGCTATTGTCGGCTTCTTTGATTTTCTTCTTTGGAACAGGGTCACCTTCTGCTCTTGATAGGAATCTTGAGAAATAAAATGAACTGCTCTAAATCACATAATGTGGCAAATCGCCACAAATTGAGCATGATACCTGTTCATTATTGAATGCCAAGTCATTGTACACTACAACATTCAATCGTTAAATGATATTGGAACAATAGGAACACATAAATAGGATGTTGAAACTTGCTGCTCCCTCAGTTCAAAAAAAGTGTCCCTCAAATGGATGTATCTAGCACCAAGTTAGTGCACTAACTTGGTGCTAGATACATCCATTTGAGGGACAAATTTTTTCGGACGGAGGGAGTACAACGCAATTGCGTGTGCATGAAATGCGTATGGAAATAATCTGACACCCTGTAGCCATTAGCATATATAGTGAGCATTGGAAACTGCGAACTGAACGTGGCACTTCCAGGCTCCACCCATCAGATAAGCAAAATTCAATCGAATAGTTTTTGCATAGATGCTACAGAAAAAACAATCAATCTAGCATGCATGATTTACTGCAGCAAGATAAAAAAAGTAATGAAGAAAATGCAATGCATTAGATAAAAGGGTTTCCCCCGCTTTATATTATAAAGCAACAACCATCGGAATACAGGACCAGTTCAGGTTCAAGCAAAAGCAAAGGCAAAGAGATGGCAAAAGGCTAAACCTGGAAGACAAATAGATCTAGAAAGAAATAAGATTCATGTGAATGACATGGAAGAATAATCGTGTGGAACGACGACGGATTGAAGCCCTTCTCGTTGCCGGTTTGTCCAGCCTTGAAGCAAGCAGAGGACTCATGGGATGAGGAAATTGCTTGTTCATTGTTCATTCAACAAATAATTGGAAGTAAAAAACAGGAGGAAGCAGAGGCGATTTAGCGACATGGAGATTGTGGCACAGGAGAATAAATAGGCACCTTGTTGCTCCCTTGACTTCCCGGAGATGGTGGCATTCGATAGGAGAATAAATAGACAGCCATCATACCTCATCACCGGTAGATTCATTGTGATGGCAGGAGGTGAAGGGGCGACGTGGTGCGCTCAAGGCCAAGTAAATGGTGGGCCACCGGAGAGGAGTGAAACAAACAGATGGATACTGCAGCTACCGTTATTGTAGTTATTCGAAAATAAAGATTGGTATGTTGCTATAAGATAAAAGAAAGAAATGCCGACCTGATATGCTGCATGGGCTGTAAAATAGACTTAGTGGGGATCATCATAGTTGATGAGGTGGATAAATCAAATAGTGGGGATGAACTTCTTAAGTATATAGAATAACTTCAGCCTTTTTGAGTCATGGAAATACTTTTTCAACTTTGCTGCACAATGGTGCTCTTATATCAAATTGTAGAATTTAAAAGAGAACCATGTTGGCCAAATCTGGAACCAAGTACTCCAGGAATCATCGATGGACAAAGCAGGAGCATTCTTGATTGTGCCATAATTGGAGTTCCAACGGCAGCTGGAGGTCCTGCTTGAGCAGTCGCTCCGTGACTGCGGACCGGCGCCATCGTCGCCACCACATAAATAGGAGGTGAAGGAGGAGCCACCCTCCCCCATGCTACCGCGGCTTCCAAATCGAACGTCGCGTAAGAGGAGGTGAAGGAGGAGCCGCCGCTTAACACATTTGGCTGCTTAGACCGACGAGCGTCACTGCCAAGACATCTCTGGCGTGACAAGGAGTGGGTGTCGTCATCACCGCCCCGTCGCCGTGAAGGAGCCATCCCTGACGCTTGTGAACGCGCGAGGGCGCTTCCTGCATTACCACGACCACGACGGCTGCAACATATCATCACGCAACACCTTGATGGCGGCTAAGTTGGCGGAGCGGCACAACATGAAGACCAGTCCGCGTTCGTCACGTCGGACGCCAGGCCGGACTGGGTCCTTGTTGACCCTGACTTTGCATTGGCCTAGGTGGAGGAACGGTCTAGGACCATCGCGGAGACGTCCGCACGACGCCAACACTGCCTCTGCCTCAGCGACTAACTCGCCAAGATTGGCGTGACCGAGTCACTACACGTCGTTGCCCTCGTCGCCGACAATGGCAAGACGAGGGGCAGGCAAACTGCGGTGGCATCCGTGGACGAATCAGTCATGCACGTGACGGCCGATGGCGGAGTAAGCCGAGCTGCCAATCAGCGATGTCGCGGCCCATACACAACCTTATGCCGCTGGAAGGACTACGATGAAGGTCCCACAGGCCTGGGAGGCCATGCGTATGAGGTTATCGTCCGATGCCCTGTGTATTCTTTTAGGTTTCTAAAAAAGGTTAGTTGAACTTGTCAAATATTGCCCGATTTAATGTGACATGTCAAACTTTGCATGAATTAGTTCCAGTTTGCATAAACTTATCCTTTTGGTTCATTTCTCGTTTGAAATGCGGGCGGATGGCTGGCTTGTATCCGTGTCCGCGGACACGTTCGGATACATTCACGGGCAAATAGTGCCAATTTACAGGACACTCGTTAGAGACAAACCTGGCGGCCTCAGCCACAGGCTGTTATCATGGACCTAACCCGGCACGTGCCTGCACACAACACGCCTTGGATCATGTTTGGGCTGAAAAACCAGGCCCGTGTGCCGGAAAGTCATGATGCGTTTATTCTACTTTTATTTATAGGCATAAAATCAGCCGAGCTAGCCCAAAAAAGCCCATTAGGCTGAAAGCACGCAACCCACGCGGGCCAAACGTGCCGCAGGCTGGCGCATTTATTAGAGAGGCTGTGTCTAGCCAGACGGCTCGACACGTGGGCCAACACGACACACCCAGCAACCGTGACGGGGCGGGTTGTGCCCATCCGCCAGGGGTATATCTCGCTTATAGTCAGATGTATGTCCGGCTCGCTGAAGATGCCCCCATGCTCGCGAAAGTAGGTCCGGCCCGTTCGTTCATTTGCAACTGCGCTCACTACGTTCGAATCGTTCCTTCACATATTTACTTCGGTTTTCTCTTTTCATTTCCTCTTTTTCTATCGGTTTTCTCTCTTCTTCAATGGGTTCTTTGTTTTTCTCCATTTTTATTGTTTTTCACCGGTTTTCTTCTTTTCTTATCAGTTTTCACTAGTTTTTTTCTTTTCCTTATTTTTCTTTCTTTTCCATTTTTCTTCGCCGGTTTCTTTGGTTTTTTTATTTGTTATAAATTAGTTTTTATTTTGTATTCACTTGTTTTCTTCCGTTTACCTTTTATTCTTCATTATACTTGAAGGAAATATGCCCTAGAGGCAATAATAAAGTTGTTATTTATATTTCCTTATATCATGATAAATGTTTATTATTCATGCTAGAATTGTATTAACCGGAAACTTAGTACATGTGTGAATACATAGACAAACAGGGTGTCACTAGTATGCCTCTACTTGACTAGATCGTTAATCAAAGATGGTTAAGTTTCCTAGCCATGGGCAAGAGTTGTCATTTGATGAACGAGATCACATCATTAGAGAATGATGTGATTGACTTGACCCATCCGTTAGCTTAGCACGATGATCGTTTAGTTTGTTGCTACTACTTTCTTCATAACTTATACATGTTCCTATGACTATGAGATTATGCAACTCCCGAATACCGAGGGACACTTAGTGTGCTGTCAAACGTCACAACGTAATTGGGTGATTATAAAGATGCTCTATAGGTGTCTCCGATGGTGTTTATTGAGTTGGCATAGATCGAGATTAGGATTTGTCACTCCGATTGTCAGAGAGGTATCTCTGGGCCCTCTCGGTAATGCACATCACTATAAGCCTTGCAAGCAATATGACTAATGAGTTAGTTCCGGGATGATGCAATGCGGAACTAGTAAAGAGACTTGCCGGTAACGAGATTGAACTAGGTATTGAGATACCGATGATCGAATCTCGGGCAAGTAACATACCGATGACAAAGAGAACAACATATGTTGTTATGCGGTTTCACCGATAAAGATCTTTGTAGAATATGTAGGAACCAATATGAGCATCCAGGTTCCGCTATTGGTTATTGACCGGAAGTGAGTTTTGGTCATGTCTACATAGTTCTCGAACCCGTAGGGTCCGCACGCTTAACGTTCGGTGACGATCGGTATTATGAGTTTTTTGTGTTTTGATGTACCGAAGGTAGTTTGGAGTCCCGGATATGATCAAGCACATGACGAGGAGTCTCGAAATGGTCGAGACATAAAGATCTATATATTGGAAGGCTATGTTTGGACAACGGAAGGGTTCCAGATGAGTTCGGGCATTTACCGGAGTACCGGGGGGTTATCGGAACCCCCCGGGGAGTGTATGGGCCTTATTGGGCCTTAGTGGGAAAGAGGAGGAGGAGGCCAAGGTGTGCCCCCCAAGCCCAATCCGAATTGGGGTGGGGGCCGGCCCCCCTTTCCTTCTCCCTCTCTCCTCCTTCGTTCCTCTCCTACTCCAACTAGGGAAGGGGGAATCCTACTCCCACCGGGAGTAGGACTCCCCCCTTGGGCGTGCCATGAGAGGGCCAGCCGTCCCCCTCCTCCACTCCTTTATATACGGGGGAGGGGGCACCCCATAGACACACAAGTTGATTGTTTAGCCGTGTGCGGTGCCCCCCTCCACAGATTTCCACCTCGGTCATATCGTTGTAGTGCTTAGGCGAAGACCTGCGACGGTAACTTCATCATCACCGTCATCACGCCGTCGTGCTGACGAAATCTCCCTCGACCTTAGCTGGATCTAGAGTTCGTGGGACATCATTGAGTTGAACGTGTGCAGATCGCGGAGGTGCCGTACCTTTGGTGCTAGGATCGATCGGATCGTGAAGACGTATGACTACATCAACCGCGTTATCATAACGCTTCCGCTTTCGGTTTACGAGGGTACGTGCACAACACTCTCCCCTCTCATTGGTATGAATCACCTAGATGGATCTTGCGTGTGCGTAGGATTTTTTTTTGAAATTACTGCGTTCCCCAACAGCGGCATCCGAGCCAGGTCTATGCGTAAATGTTATATGCACGAGTAGAACACAACGAGTTGTGGGCGATAATAGTCATACTGCTTACCAGCATGTCATACTTTGATTCGGCGGTATTGTTGGATGAAGCGGCTCAGACCGACATTACGCGTACGCTTACGCGAGAGTGGTTCTACCGACGTGCTTCGCACACATGTGGCTAGTGGGTGTCTGCTTCTCCAACTTTAGTTGAATCAAGTGTGACTACGCCCGGTCCTTATTGAAGGTTAAAAAACACAGTTGACAAAAAATCGTTGTGGTTTTGATGTGTAGGTAAGAACGGTTATTGCTTAGCCCGTAGCAGCCACGTAAAACTTGCAACAACAAAGTAGAGGACGTCTAACTTGTTTTTCCATGGCATGTTGTGATGTGATATGGTCAAGACATGATGCTAAAATTTATAGTATGAGATGATCATGTTTTGTAACAGAGTTATCGGCAATTGGCAGGAGCCATATAGTTGTCGCTTTATTGTATGCAATGCAATCACCCTATAATTGTTTTTACTTTATCACTAAGCGGTAGCGATAGTCATAGAAGCAATAGTTGGCGAGACAACAACGATGCTACGATGGAGATCAAGGTGTCGCGCCGGTGACAATGGTGATTATGACGGTGCTTTGGAGATGGAGATCAAAGGCACAAGATTATGATGGCCATATCATATCACTTATATTGATTGCATGTGATGTTTATCCTTTATGCATCTTATTTTGCTTAGTAAGGCGGTAGCATTATAAGATGATCTCTCACTAAATTTCAAGGTATAAGTGTTCTCCCTGAGTATGCACCGTTGCTACAGTTCGTCGTGCCGAGACACCACGTGATCATCGGGTGTGATAAGCTCTACGTTCACATACAACGGATGCAAGACAGTTTTGCACATGCAGAATACTCGGGTTAAACTTGACGAGCCTAGCATATGCAGATATGGCCTCGGAACACTAAGACCGATAGGTCGAGCGTGAATCATATAGTAGATATGATCAACATAGTGATGTTCACCATTGAAAACTACTCCACCTCACGTGATGATTGGACATGGTTTAGTTGATATGGATCACGTGATCACTTAGATGATTAGAGGGATGTCTATCTAAGTGGGAGTTCTTAATTAATATGATTAATTGAACTTTAATTTATCATGAACTTAGTACCTGATAGTATTTTGCATGTCTATGTTGTTGTAGATAGATGGCCTGTGCTGTTGTTCCATCGAATTTTAATGCGTTCCTAGAGAAAGCTAAGTTGAAAGATGATGGTAGCAATTACATGGACTGGGTCCGTAACTTGAGGATTATCCTCATTGCTGCACAGAAGAATTACGTCCTGGAAGCATCACTAGGTGACAAATCCGCTGTAGGAGCAACGCCAGATGTTATGAACGTCTGGCAGAACATAGCTGATGACTACTAGATAGTTCAGTGTGCCATGCTTTACGGCTTAGAACCGGGACTTCATCGACGTTTTGAACGTCATGGAGCATATGAGATGTTCTAGGAGTTGAAGTTATTATTTCAAGCAAATGCCTGGATTGAGAGATATGAAGTCTCCAATAAGTTCTACAACTGCAAGATGGAGGAGAATAGTTCTGTCAGTGAACATATACTCAGAATGTCTGGGTACCACAACCACTTGACTCAACTGGGAGTTAATCTTCGTGATGATAGTGTCATTGACAGAGTTCTTCAATCACTGCCACCAAGCTACAAGAGCTTCGTGATGAACTATAATATGCAAGGGATGGATAAGACGATTCCCAAGCTCTTCTCAATGCTAAAGGCTGCGGAGGTAGAAATCAAGAAGGAGCATCAAGTGTTGATGGTCAACAAGACCACCAATTTCAAGAAAAAGGGTAAAGGGAAGAAGGGGAACTTCAAGAAGAACGGCAAGGAAGTGGCTGCTCAAGTGAAGAAGCCCAAGTCTGGACCTAAGCCTAAGGCCGAATGCTTCTACTTCAAAGGGACTGGTCACTGGAAGCGGAACTGCGCCAAGTATTTGGCGGAGAAGAAGGATGGAAAAGTGAAAGGTATATTTGATATACATGTTATTGATGTGTACCTTACTAATGCTCGCAGTAGCACATGGGTATTTGATACTGGTTCTGTTGCTAATATTTGTAAATCGAAACATGGGCTACGGATTAAGCGAATATTGGCTAAGGACGAGGTGATGATGCGCGTGGGAAATGGTTCCAAAGTCGATGTGATCGCCGTCGGCAGGCTACCTCTACATCTACCTTCGGGATTAGTTTTAGACCTAAATAATTGTTATTTTGTGCCTACGTTGAGCATGAACATTATATCTGGGTCTTGTTTGATGCGAGACGGTTATTCATTTAAATCAGAGAATAATGGTTGTTCTATTTATATGAGTAATATCTTTATGGTCATGCACCCTTGATGAGTGGTGTATTTTTACTAAATCTTGATAGTAGTGACACACATGTACATAGTATTGAAGCCAAAAGATATAAGTTTAATAATGATAGTGCGACTTATTTGTGGCACTGCCATTTAGGTCATATTGGTGTAAAGCGCATGAAGAAACTCCATGCTGATGGGCTTTTGGAATCACTTGATTATGAATCACTCGATGCTTGCGAACCATGCCTCATGGGCAAGATGACTAAGACTCCGTTCTCCAGAACAATGGAGCGAGCAACGGACTTATTGAAAATAATACATACTGATGTATACGGTCCGATGAGTGTTGATGCTCGCGGCGGGTATTGTTATTTTCTGACCTTCACAGATGATTTAAGTAGATATGGGTATATCTACTTGATGAAACATAAGTTTGAAACATTTGAAAAGTTCAAAGAATTTCAGAGTGAAGTGGAAAATCATCGTAACAAGAAAATAAAGTTTCTACGATCTGATCGTGGAGGAGAATATTTGAGTGACGAGTTTGGTCTTCATTTGAAACAATGCGGAATAGTTTCGCAACTCACGCCACTCGAAACACCACAACGTAATGGTGTGTCCGAACGTCGTAATCGTATTAGATATGGTGCGATCTATGATGTCTCTTACTGATTTACTGATATCGTTTTGGGGTTATGCTTTAGAGACGGCTGCATTCACGTTAAATAGGGAACCATCTAAATCTGTTGAGACGACACCGTATGAACTATGATTTGGCAAGAAATCCAAGTTGTTGTTTCTTAAAGTTTGGGGCTGCGATGCTTATGTGAAAAAACTTCAACCTGATAAGCTCGAACCCAAATCTGAGAAATGCATCTTCATAGGATACCCAAAGGAGACTGTTGGGTACACCTTCTATCACAGATCCGATGACAAGATATTCGTTGCTAAGAATGGATCCTTTCTAGAGAAGGAGTTTCTCTCGAAAGAAGTGAGTGGGAGGAAAGTAGAACTTGATGAGGTAATTGTACCTTCTCCCGAGTTGGAAAGTAGTACATCACGGAAGTCAGTTCCAGTGATTCCTACACCAACTAGTGAGGAAGCTAATGATGATGATCATGAAATTTCTGATCAAGTTACTACCAAACCTCGTAGGTCAACCAGAGTAAGATCCGCACCAGAGTGGTACGGTAATCCTGTTCTAGAGGTCATGTTACTTGACTATGACGAACCTACGAATTATGAGGAAGCGATGATGAGACCAGATTCCGCAAAATGGCTTGAGGCCATGAAATCTGAGATGGGATCCATGTATGAAAACAAAGTGTGGACTTTGGTTAACTTTCCCGATGATCGGCAAGCCATAGAGAATAAATGGATCTTCAAGAAGAAGACTGACGCTGA
The DNA here is from genome assembly GCA_032464435.1 of Aegilops umbellulata. NCBI lineage: Eukaryota > Viridiplantae > Streptophyta > Magnoliopsida > Poales > Poaceae > Aegilops > Aegilops umbellulata. The sequence continues at coordinate 235,805,989 of CP136055.1, read as the reverse complement.
CGGTAATGTTACTATCTACAAAGCTCGACTTGTTGCGAAAGGTTTTCGACAAGTTCAAGGAGTTGACTACGATGAGACCTTCTCACCCTTAGCGATGCTTAAGTCCGTCCGAATCATGTTAGCAATTGCCGCATTTTATGATTATGAAATTTGGCAAATGGATGTCAAAACTGCATTCCTTAATGGATATCTTAAAGAAGAGTTGTATATGAAGCAACCAGAAGGTTTTGTCGATCCAAAAGGTGCTAACAAAGTGTGTAAGCTCTAGTGATCCATTTATGGACTGGTGCAAGCATCTCGGAATAGGAATATACGCTTTGATAGTGTGATCAAAGCATATGGTTTTATACAGAGTTTTGGAGAAGCCTGTATTTACAAGAAAGTGAGTGGGAGTTATGTAGCATTTCTGATATTATATGTGGATGACATATTGTTGACCGGAAATGATACTGAATTTCTGAATAGCATAAAAGGATTCTTGAATAAGAATTTTTCAATGAAAGACCGCGGAGAAGCTGCTTATATATTGGGCATCAAGATTTATAGAGATAGATCAAGACGCTTAATTGGACTTTCACAAAGCACATACCTTGATAAAGTTTTGAAGAAGCTCAAAATGGATCAAACAAAGAAAGGGTTCTTGCTTGTGTTACAAGGTGTGAAGTTGAGTCAGACTCAATGCCCGACCACTGCAGAAGATAGAGAGAAAATGAAGGTCATTCCCTATGCTTCAGACATAGGTTCTATCATGTATGCAATGTTGTGTACCAGACCTGATGTGTGCCTTGCTATTAGTTTAGCAGGGAGGTACCAAAGTAATCTAGGAGTGGATCACTGGACAGCGGTCAAGAACATCCTGAAATACCTGAAAATGACTAAGGATATGTTTCTCGTTTATGGAGGTGACAAAGAGCTCGTCGTAAACGGTTATGTCGATGCAAGCTTTGGCACTGATGCGGATGACTCTAAGTCACAAACTGGATATGTATTTTTATTGAATGGTGGAGCTGTCAGTTGGTGCAATTCCAAGCAGAGCGTCGTGGCGGGATCTACGTGTGAAGCGGAGTACATAGTTACTTCAGAAGCAGCAAATGAAGGAGTCTGGATGAAGGAGTACATATCCGATCTAGGTGTCATACCTAGTGCATCGGGTCCAATAAAAATCTTTTGTGACAATACTGGTGCAATTGCCTTGGCAAAGGTATCCAGATTTCACAAGAGAACCAAGCACATCAAGAGACGCTTCAATTCCATCCGCGACCAAGTCAAGGAGGGAGACATAGAGATTTGCAAGATACATATGGATCTGAATGTTGCAGACCCATTGACTAAGCCTCTCTCACGAGCAAAACATGATCAGCACCAAGACTCCATGGGTGTTAGAATCATTACAATGTAATCTAGATTATTGACTCTAGTGCAAGTGGGAGACTGAAGGAAATATGCCCTAGAGGCAATAATAAAGTTGTTATTTATATTTCCTTATATCATGATAAATTTTTATTATTCATGCTAGAATTGTATTAACCGGAAACTTAGTACATGTGTGAATACATAGACAAACAGAGTGTCACTAGTATGCCTCTACTTGACTAGCTCGTTAATCAAAGATGGTTAAGTTTCCTAGCCGTGGGCAAGAGTTGTCATTTGATGAACGAGATCACATCATTAGAGAATGATGGATTGACTTGACCCATCCGTTAGCTTAGCACGATGATCATTTAGTTTGTTGCTATTGCTTTCTTCATAACTTATACATGTTCCTATGACTATGAGATTATGCAACTCCTGAATACCGGAGTGACGGAAATATGCCCTAGAGGCAATAATAAAGTTGTTATTTATATTTCTTTACATCATGATAAATGTTTATTATTCATGCTAGAATTGTATTAACTAGAAAATTAGTACATGTGTGAATACATAGACAAACAGAGTGTCACTACTATGCCTCTACTTGACTAGCTCGTTAATCAAAGATGGTTAAGTTTCCTAGCCATGGACAAGAGTTGCCATTTGATGAACGGGATCACATCATTAGAGAATGATGCGATTGACTTGACACATCCGTTAGCTTAGCATGATGATCGTTTAGTTTGTTGCTATTGCTTTCTTCATAACTTATACACGTTCCTATGACTATGAGATTATGCAACTCCCGAATACCGGAGGAACACTTAGTGTGCTATCAAATGTCACAATGTAACTGGGTGATTGTAAAGATGCTCTACAGGTGTCTCCGATGGTGTTTGTTGAGTTGGCATAGACCGAGATTAGGATTTGTCACTCCAATTGTCGGAGAGGTATCTCTGGGCCCTCTCGGTAATGCACATCACTATAAGCCTTGCAAGCAATGTGACTAATGAGTTAGTTACGGGATGATGCATTATGAAACGAGTAAAGAGACTTGCCGGTAACGAGGTTGAACTAGGTATTGAGATACTGACGATCGAATATAGGGCAAGTAACATGCCGATGACAAAGCGAACAACGTATGTTGTTATACGGTTTGACCGATAAAGATCTTCGTAGAATATGTAGGAACCAATATGAGCATCCAGGTTTCGCTATTGGTTATTGACCGAAAGTGAGTCTTGGTCATGTCTACATAGTTCTCGAACCCGTAGGGTCCGCACGCTTAACGTTCGGTATTATGAGTTTATTGTTTTGATGTACCGAAGGTAGTCCAAAGTCCCGGTTATGATCACGGACATGACGAGGAGTCTCGAAATGGTCGAGACATAAATATCGATATATTGGAAGGCTATGTTTGGACATGGGAAAGGTTCGGGATGAGTTCGGGCATTTAATGGAGTACCTGGGGGTTATCGGAACTCCCCGGGTAGTGTATGCGCCTTATTGGGCCTTAGTGGGAAATAGGAGGAGGCGGCCAAGGTGGGGGTGCCCCCTCGAAGCCCAATTCGAATGGGGGTGGGGGCCGGCCCCCCTTTCCGTCTCCCTCTCAACTCCTTCCTTCCTCTCCTACTCCAACTAGGGAAGGGGGAATCCTACTCCCACCGGGAGTAGGACTCCCCCCTTGGGCGCGCCATGAGAGGGCCGACCCTCCCCCTCCTCCACTCCTTTATATACGGGGGAGGGGGCACCCCATAGATACACAAGTTGATTGTTTAGCAGTGTGCGCTGCCCCCTCCACAGATTTCCACCTCGGTCATATCGTTGTAGTGCTTAGGCGAAGCCCTGTGTCGGTAACTTCATCATCACCGTCACCACGCCGTCGTGCTGACGAAACTCTCCCTCGACCTCAGCTGGACCAAGAGTACAAGGGACGTCATCGAGCTGAACGTGTGCAGATCGCGGAGGTGCAGTGCGTTCGGTACTTGGATCAGTTGGATCGCGAAGACGTTCGACTACATCAACCGCGTTACTAACGCTTCCGCTTTCGGTCTACGAGGGTACGTGGACACACTCTCCCGCTCGTTGCTAGATAGATCTTGCGTGTGCGTAGGATTTTTTTTTTGAAATTACTGCCTTCCCCATCAGTGGCATCCGAGCCAGGTCTATGCGTAGATGTTATATGCACGAGTAGAACACAAAGAGTTGTGGGCGATAATAGTCATACTGCTTACCATCATGTAATACTCTAATTCGGCGGTATTGTTGGATGAAGCGGCTCAGACCGACATTATGCGTACGCTTACGCGAGACTGGTTCTACCGACGTGCTTTGCAACAGGTGGCTAGTGGGTGTTCTTTTCTCCAACTTTAGTTGAATCGAGTGTGACTACGCCCGGTCCTTGTTGAAGGTTAAAACAACAAACTTGACAAAAAATCATTGTGGTTTTGATGCGTAGGTAAGAACGGTTCTTGCTAAGCCCGTAGCAGCCACGTAAAACTTGCAACAACAAAGTAGAGGATGTCTAACTTGTTTTTGCAGGGCATGTTGTGATGTGATATGGTCAAGACGTGATTATATAAATTGTTGTATGAGATGATCATGTTTTGTAACACAGTTATCGGCAACTGGCAGGAGCCATATGGTTGTCGCTTTATTGTATGAAATGCAATCGCCAAGTAATTGCTTTACTTTATCACTAAGCGGTAGCAATATTCGTAGAAGAAATAGTTGGCGAGACGATAACGATGCTATGATGGAGATCAAGGTGTCGCGCCGGTGACGATGGTGATCATGACGGTGCATTGGAGATGGAGATCAAAGGCACAAGATGATTATGGCCATATCATATCACTTATATTGATTGCATGTGATGTTTATCCTTTATGCATCTTATTTTGCTTAGTACGACGGTAGCATTATAAGATGATCTCGCACTAAATTTCAAGGTATAAGTTTTCTCCCTGAGTATGCACCGTTGCTACAGTTCGTCGTGCCGAGACACCACGAGATGATCGGGTGTGATAAGCTCTATGTTCACATACAACGGGTGCAAGCCAGTTTTGCACATGCAGAATAGTCGGGTTAAAGTTGACGAGCCTAGCATATGCAGATATGGCCTCGGAACACTGAGACCGAAATGTCGAGCGTGAATCATATAGCAGATATGATCAACATAGTGATGTTCACCATTGAAAACTACTCCATCTCACGTGATGATCGGACATGGTTTAGTTGATATGGATCACGTGATCACTTAGATGATTAGAGGGATGTCTATCTAAGTGGGAGTTCTTAAGTAATATGATTAATTGAACTTTAATTTATCATGAACTTAGTACCTGATAGTATTTTGCATGTCTATGTTGTTGTAGATAGATGGCCCGTGTTGTTGTTCCGTTGAATTTTATTGCGTTCCTAGAGAAAGCTAAGTTGAAAGATGATAGTAGCAATTACACGGACTGGGTCCGTAACTTGAGGATTATCCTCATTGCTACACAAAAGAATTACGTTCTGGAAGCACCGCTAGGTGACAAACCCACTGTAGGAGCAACACCAGATGTTATGAATGTCTGGCAGAGCAAAGCTGATGACTACTCGATAGTTCAGTGTGCCATGCTTTACGGCTTAGAACCGGGACTTCAACAGCGTTTTGAACGTCATGGAGCATATGAGATGTTCCAAGAGTTGAAGTTAATATTTCAAGAAAATGCCCGGATTGAGAGATATGAAGTCTCCAATAAGTTCTACAACTGCAAGATGGAGGAGAATAGTTCTGTCAGTGAACATATACTCAGAATGTCTGGGTACCACAACCACTTGACTCAACTGGGAGTTAATCTTCGTGATGATAGTGTCATTGACAGAGTACTTCAATCACTGCCACCAAGCTACAAGAGCTTCGTGATGAACTATAATATGCAAGGGATGGATAAGACGATTCCTGAGATCTTCACAATGCTAAACATTACTGGAATCTGTCATTTTTCCGTCCGCCACGTCTTTGCCGTCCGCCAGCTGACGACAAAGAGGCTCTTTGCCGTCCGCTTTGAGGAAGCGGACGGCAAAGAAAGTGCTGATGGCAAAAGGGTATTTGTCGTCAGCTGCTTCTTTGCCGTTAGCCAGCTGACGGCAAAGAGCTAAAAGGCAGACGACAAAGAGCCCGGTGGGCCCCACAGGGCACGGCATGGCTAGGTCAGCTTCTTTGCCGTCTGCTAGCGGACGACAAAGAGGTGACTACTTTGCCGTCTGCTAGCCGACGGCAATGTTCCTCCTTTGTCGTCAGCTAGCGGACGGCAAAGAGGAGACGTGGGCCAGCCCTAATGGTCGCCCTCTTTGCCGTCTGCTAGCATACGACAAGGAAGGCCCACTTAACGGGTGGCCCCGTCTCCCTCTCTCTCTCCCTCCCGCGCGCCCGCCTCTCTCCTCCTGTCGCCGCCGCCGCAGTCGCCGCCGCCGGCCAGCCCCATCCCCGGACCCAGCCCCCGCCGCCGTCCAGCCCTCCCCCCGCCAACAGGAGCCAGGCCGCGGCGGCCGCCCCGCCACTGTCCAGCCCTCCCCCGGCACCAACAGGAGCCAGGCCGCGGCGGTCGCCCCACTGCGCCCCATCGCCGGACCCCTCCCCGCGGCCCCTGCGCCTCCCCGCCCCATTGCCGGACTCCTCCGCGCGGCCCCTGCGCCGCGCCGCCCTACCGGCCGACCTTGCCGGAGCAAGTAGGTTAGTATTTTTTTCCTGTTTTTTGTTCTGTTTTTTCCTGTTTGTTTTTATGTTAGTGCTAGGTTTAGGTTTAGTTTTGATTTGTTAGGTTTAGGTTTAGGCTTAGATAAATACAAGAGTAAGAAGAAAGATGAAAAAAAAGTAGAAGAAGAGGAAAGACGAAGAAGAAAAGAAGAACGAAAAAGAAGAAGAAGAAGAAGAAGAAGAAGAAGAAGAAGAAGAGGAAGAAGAAGAAGAAGAAGAAGAAGAAGAAGAAGAAGAAGAAGAAGAAGAAGAAGAAGAAGAAGAAGAAGAAGAAGAAGAAGAAGAAGAAGAAGAAGAAGAAGAAGAAGAAGAAGAAGAAGAAGAAGAAGAAGAAGAAGAAGAAGAAGAAGAAGAAGAAGAAGAAGAAGAAGAAGAAGAAGAAGAAGAAGAAGAAGAAGAAGAAGAAGAAGAAGAAGAAGAAGAAGAAGAAGAAGAAGAAGAAGAAGAAGAAGAAGAAGAAGAAGAAGAGGAGGAGGAAGAAAAAGAGGAGGAAGAAGAAGAAGAGGAAGAAGAAGAAGAGGAAGAAGAAGAAGAAGAAGAAGAGGAAGAAGAAGAAGAGGAAGAAGAAGAAGAAGAAGAAGAAGAAGAAGAAGAAGAAGAAGAAGAAGAAGAAGAAGAAGAAGAAGAAGAAGAAGAAGAAGAAGAAGAAGAAGAAGAAGAAGAAGAAGAAGAAGAAGAAGAAGAAGAAGAAGAAGAAGAAGAAGAAGAAGAAGAAGAAGAAGAAGAAGAAGAAGAAGAAGAAGAAGAAGAAGAAGAAGAAGAAGAAGAAGAAGAAGAAGAAGAAGAAGAAGAAGAAGAAGAAGAAGAAGAAGAAGAAGAAGAAGAAGAAGAAGAAGAAGAAGAAGAAGAAGAAGAAGAAGAAGAAGAAGAAGAAGAAGAAGAAGAAGAAGAAGAAGAAGAAGAAGAAGAAGAAGAAGAAGAAGAAGAAGAAGAAGAAGATGATGATGATGATGAGGAGGAGGAGGACGAGGAGGAGGAGAAATAATAATAATAATAATAATAATAATAATAATAATAATAATAATAATAATAATAATAATAATAATAATAATAATAATAATAATAATAATAATAATAATAATAATAATAATAATAATAAGAAGAAGAAGAAGAAGAAGAAGAAGAAGAAGAAGAAGAAGAAGAAGAAGAAGAAGAGGAAGAAGAAGAAGACACCCTGACCCCGACCCCGACCACCGACACCCCGACACCCTGACACCCCAACACCCTGACACCACACCCTGATCCCGACCCTGACACCCCGACACCCTGACACCCCGACCATCGACACCCCGACCCCCGACACCCCGACCCCGACACCCTGACACCACACCCCGACACCCTGACACCACACCCTGACCCCGACCCCGACATCCTGACACCCGGATCGACCCTGAAACCCTGACACCACACCCCGACCCTGACCCCAACGGGGTCATATATTTGTGAATTATGAGTTAGGTCGTATATTTTTCGATTTTGTTATGCAAAACATCATATATATTTGTGTTGATCCGGTGTATTTAAATGTGCAGTTGTTTCGTCGCTACGAGGGTGTGGTGTTTGACGACCTCCTTGTGCGTTCGACGAGCTCCGCCCCTGCGTTCGTTGGTGAGCACAAATGACATCTCCTCCTCCCCCTTCATTTGCTCTGTTCCGGTCTTCGTGCCGATGATACTTGCTAGCTATAGGTGTCAATCATCAGTATGCGTAACCACTATGCGTCTCCCGTTCGAAAGGGTTACATATATAAATATGCATGCATTTGCATATTTATGATCGTGATTCTTTTGAATTGTCCAACGTTATCCATGGACAGCCCGAGTATGTGTAGATTGGGTTCGTTTTCCCATATGCTCTGCTCCGGATCCGATGCAGAATTTCGTTAATGCCTCCCTGTTGTTCTTCGGGTACACATCCTCTCTGCTTATTGCCGAGACGTGTATCAGGAGAACAGCGGGGAGGTGCTGCCGAAATTTTGCGTCGGATCTGGAGCAGAGCATGGGAAAACGAACCCAATCTACACATACTCAGGTGGGATTAGGACCTATCTTTACCTATTAGTGTGTAGGTTGCATGGACGTAATAAAACTGACAAACTCCATTAACCGATGGATATGGTTTGCTTAATTATGTATATATTTCTTGTGTGTCCAGTAGGAAGTCAATATGAGTGATCGTGCGTGGATGTACACCGGTTACACTAGACAGAAAGTTTGGACAGAGGAATGGTTAACAAAAACCAAAGGGTTTGTTAGAGCCGCATTTGCAAATGGCTAGAAATTTAGCTGGTGCCCCTGTGTCCGGTGCGACAACTATAATAAGAGGGACGAGCTTGAAATGAGTAAAGACCTGCAGAAGTTTGGTTTTACGCCTGGTTACACGGTCTAGACATTTCATGGTGAGTCTGCCCAACGTGCCAGAGCCGAGGTGGTTCGTCGTCGCACCGACGAACATGGTACCGGGATGGAAGACATGGTGCAAGACTTTGACGATGCTCGGGACTCTTACGAGGAGATGGAGGAATCTGCAAAGGCCTTCACTGAAATGTTGGAGTCCTCAAAACATCCTCTCCATGAGCACACTGAGCTTTGTCAGCTGGATGCCATCTCACAAATAATGGCTTTGAAGGCTCAATTCAACTTGGGCAGAGAATGCTATGACGCGATGATGATAGTATTCAGACGATTTCTTCCTAAAGGCCATGTGCTACCTGCAAACCTGTAGCAGTCAGACAAAATCCTCCGTGCTCTTAAGATGCCCTATGAGAAGATACATGCTTGTGAGAAAGGATGTGTCTTATTTAGGCTTCAGTATGAGGACTTGAACTATCGTCCCATTTGCAATTCTTCCAGGTATGTTGTGGTAGACAACGATATGGGTGAGAAGACACATACCAAAATACCCGTTAATGTTCTTCGGTATATGCCAATCGTACCAAGACTTCAACGTCTTTTCATGGTTGAAGAGACGGCCAGACAGATGACATGGCACAAAACGGGCAAAAGAACCGAACTAGATGCAGATGGGAATGTGATGATGGTGCACACATCGGATGGTGAAGCGTGGAAGCGCTTCGATGCATTACATAAGGAAAAACGGCAGATCCAAGGCATCCTCGAGTCGCCATCAACACAGATGGGTTCAGTGTGTTTGGTCAGGCGGCAATCCCATACAGTTGTTGGCCCGTGTTTGTCATTCCACTCAATCTCCCCCCGGGCAGATTATGCAAAGAAAGACCATTTTCCTGATGTTGATAATTCCAGGGCCCAACTATCCAGGGAAGAATATGAATGTGTACGTGCAGCTACTTAAGGACGAATTGCAAGAAGCTTGGGATAATGGGTTCAAGACATACGACGTCTTTAGCAAACAGAACTTCATAATGCGTGTCTGGTACATGTACTCGACGCATGACTTGCCGGCGTATGCGCTATTCGTTCGCTGGTGTGTGCATGGAAGGTTCCCGTGCCACACATGCAAGGGAGCTCTTGAGTTTCGTTGGCTGACGGCAGGGCACAAGTATACTTGCTTCGACTTGCATAGACCGTTTCTAGATCCTCGCCATAAGTTCAGGAAAGACAAGACGAACTTCATCAAAGGTAGAGTTGCCAAACACTCTGCACCACCTGCGTTAACAGGCCAACAGACCCTAGATCAGCTAAACGCTCTCGAGCCAGATCTAGAGCGTGCAAGGTATTTCAAGGGGTATAATAAGGAACACGCCTGGACTCACAAGACATGCTTTTGGGATCTGCCTTACTTCAAAGACATCCTTTGCCCACACAACATCGACGTGATGCACACTCAAAATAATATCGCCGAAGCCATTTGTCATACATTGTTCGGCATAGAGGGGAAATCAAAGGGTAATACTAAGGCTAGAGTCAATCAAGAGGAGCTATGTGATAGACCGTTACAAAACATGCAAGAACCGAAAGGAAAGCGGAACTGGACGAAGCCAAAGGCATGGTTCAATCTTGGAAGGCCAGCTATGAAGGAAATTATTTTGTGGGTGAAAATGCAGTTGATGTTCCCCGATGGGTATGCAGCAAATCTAAAGAGGGGAGCGAGTCTTGAAAAATTGAAAATATTTGGTCTAAAAAGTCATGATTGGCACATATGTATTGAGCGGATAATGCCGGTGATGTTGCATGGCTTCATCCCTAAGGATGAATGGCTAGTACTGGCAGAGCTGAGCTATTTCTTCTGTGTTCTTTGTGCGAAAGAACTATCACCCAGCCTCCTAGAAGAAATGGAACAGTTGGCACTGGAGTTGATCTGCAAGTTAGAGATGATCTTTCTGCCAAGCTTATTTAATCCAATGTAATACTTGATTTTGCATCTCCCGACCGAGGCATGATTGGGGGGGCCCGTGCAAAATCGTTGGTGCTACTCAACTGAGAGGATGCAGAAGACGCTTAGAACAAAATGTAAAAATAAACGTAGATGTGAGGCATCGATGGCCGAGGCATTCATCACTGAGGAGGCTGCAAACTTCATGACAGCACACTACGAAGCCAAAAATCGTCATTTGCATAATCCTAAGCCTCGGTACAATGCTGACAACCCTAAAAAGGGTCGATACAACCTCAGCCTATTCAAAGGGAATCTCGCACCAGCCAGTGGTTGGAAACCAGTATCGTTGGATGTTGAAGAATGGCAGACCATTTCGCTGTATCTCTTCAACAACCTAACAGAAGTGCGGCCGTACATCGAGTAAGATCTCGGTACATTGTTTCGCAACTTCTAATTCCTTTGAACTGCTCTTATTCCTAGATATTTGATGCAGTCGATACGTCGTCATATTCTCGTATGGAGCAGTGATCCAAAAGGATTCCGTCAAAGAGTATGAGCTTCTGGCAAAGCAAGGAGGCGAATATCCCGGTTTCATCTCTTGGTTCAAAAAAATGGTAATTTCCATTAGACCATTTCATTTCTTTGGCTAATTTGTCACTAATGCAACAATCCTTTCGTATTAAACATTTAGGCTAATTCAAAGATTATGGATGCCGAATTGAGACAAGTAGCTAATGGTTTTGACTATAAGGTCCATTCATTTGACAAATACGACATCAACGGGTATCGCTTTCGTACCTATGGCAGAGAGCTATCTATGGCCTACCTAAAGTCTACAAATTGTCGTGTCTCTGCTATCAGCGAAGGAAATATCGAGTATTATGGAAGAGTTGAAGCAATTTATGAACTTCAATTCTATTGTGAAAACCCACCAAACGTCGTAGTCTTCAGATGTTATTGGTTCCAGCCGAGGGAGACTAGAAGGACTCATGAACATATAGGGCTAGTCGAAATCAAACAAAGCACCCATTTGGATGTTCCTGATGTCTATATTACGGCTCAACAGGCAACCCAAGTTTTCTATCTACTGTGGGCCTGTCAAAGTGATCCAAATCTCAGTGGTTGGGATGTCGTTTATGAAGTGCCGCCACGTGTTAGACCACCTCCCCCCAATGAAGAGGATTATGAACCTCACATTAACCAAGACACATATGATGAAGGAGAATTCTTCCAAGAAACACGTCTTTCCAAAAAACGTTCAAGAACCGCTCTACTCCACCCCAGAACATTGAAGTAGACAACGATAGTGAATCCAACTTCACCCCTGAGCCGGAACAAGAAGAGCCGGAACAAGAAGAAGTTACTGCTGCAGATGACCTGTCAATGCTTGAACGATTACGTAAAGGAGGCCTTCCACATGTTGATGCATTTATTGACGATGATGAAGAGCACGTCACTGATAGTGATGATGATGATGATGCATTTAATGATCCTGAATCATATATAGACAATTCAGAGTCATATTAGTAATGTGAGGTATTCAGTTTTTTATTATGTTCATGATGATGATACACTTAAACTATATACATATTATTCATGTCAGGTATTCAATTTTTTTATGTTGTACTAATTTTGTTTACTTTTTGTCATTGCAGGTGTTGACTTGATGGTGGGCAAGGGTCCAGAGCGCCCCGAGCCTCCTGCGAGCGCTACTGGGAGGGGTGGTTCCATTATTCCACCCCAGCCACTCCGGAGAGCGCTGCTAGACAGTATGCAGACAACAGCGGCGGGCACTTCTTCTTCGGCTGGGAGAGGTCGGGGGAGGACGAAGAAGGCCGCTAGAGGTGGACGTGGCAGAGGGAGAGGTAGGAAGGTTGCTACGCCTTCCTCGCTGCCACCCCCAGCTGATTCACCCGACCATAGGACTGCTCCGTCTGATGTGGACCCGTCTCGGACTCCGGTCCATGAGCCTCAAGTCGCCGATCCTTCGCCCCACCAGACTTGGGTCGCTGATCCTTCGCCCCACCAGACCCGTGTCGCTGATTCGCCCCACGTGAGTCTGGTCCTAGAGTCTTTGTCCCAGAAGACTCTGATCTCGGAGTCTTCTTCCCACGAGACTCCGGAGGCTAGTGGCCCTACTAATCGTGACGAGGACACATTTTCTGATGATAGCTACAACGACGACGAGCTGGTTGAGAAGGGCAAGAAGGTCTACAAGCATGGTTGTACAAAGCTCCCGCCCGTGCCGATGACCCCCGACCAGAGGTGGTTGATTGAGCCTAATGGGTTGAAGTAAGTGCATTTACTATTTTTTAACCTTTTGCCTTCATGTTCCTTCAAATTAATATCTAATGCGTTGGCCTTGTCATACTGCAGGGGCTAGGTACACCCCCGTGGTGTCCGCAGGCCCAACCAACTCCTTGGTGTGCTTTGCCGGCAGCACTTCCCTAGGTGGGTCACGTTGCCCGGTGAGGGTCAGGTTCCACAGCTAGCACTGAGCTGGGAGCTGTACTCGGTTGCCGCGGCCCTGCCGGAGGAGATGGTCGCCGGTGTCTTGTGCGAGACGGTGGCCGACATTGTGTTCCATCTGTTTGGGTAATTTCTCCTTTACATAATTAAAAATCAACACTACCTAGTGAATGTACTAATCAGTGTTATCTTTTCTTATTGCAAAACTTCTACAGGGTTTCCGAGGGAGAGCAGGAGGCCGCGTCTATGGTTGTCGAAACCGAGTGCAAGCGCCTACTTCAGAACTTACGGCACGAGGCTCGGGTGCAGGCCATTCGAGACTACTAACTCGAAGGGTATTAGGAGGGCCAAAAAGAAGTGTCACAGCAAGTTTCTGAGTAAGGAGAAGTACATGCAGGTAATTACCTATTCTTAAGGCCTTGAACTTAGTTTTCTTGATTTGATTCATAGGCGTAGCGCTGAAATTTCTCTTGACTAACTTAGGTGCCCCCGAGATGGTGTGTGGATAAGATGGACTGTTGGGAGGCGTTGGTGGATGCGTGGTGCTCTCCCCAATGGCTAGTCGAACACCATAGGGCCAAGGATAAGCGCGACCAAATGGAAGGTGTGCCACACCATCAAGGGAGCTCCAACCTGTTTGAGTACGGGGAGAACTGGGTATGTGGTTTGCTACATGATTCATGCAATTTCATTCTTCATGCTAGCATTTATCCCTTCCAAAATGACTTAATATGCTTAGTTAGTTAAAAAATGGCATAACTACCTTGGATAGTTCATTTATGACATAATTAGCTCAAGAATGACATAATAACCATAAATAGCTCTATAAAATAACTAAATATGCTTTCGTTAGTTAAAAATGGCATAACTACCTAGGATAGCTAAATAATGACCTAAACTAATCTTAGCTAGTTCATTTATGACATATTTAGCTCTAAAATGACATAATAACCTTAGATAGCTCTATAAAATGACTTAATATGCTTTAGTTAGTTAAAAATGGCATAACTACCTTCGATAGCTCAATAACGATCTAAACTAATCTTAGCTAGTTCATTCATGACATAATTAGCTCTAAAATGACATAAAAACATAAACTTAGTTTATTTTCCTTGAAAATGACATAATAACCTTACTTAGCTCCAAAATGACCTATTTACATAGCAATATCATTCTCCATGCTAGCTTGAGCCCTTAACTAATATTTTGTTCCTCTCTCTTAGGCACACCACAACAAGAAGCTTGTGCCAAATCTGTTCGACCTCTATGGCATGGCAAGGAGCATCAAGTGTTGATGGTCAACAAGACCACCAGTTTCAAGAAAAAAGGTAAAGGGAAGAAGGGGAACTTCAAGAAGAATGGCAAGCAAGTTGCCACTCCCATGAAGAAGCCCAAAGCTAGACCCAAGCCTGAAAATGAGTGCTTCTACTGCAAAGGAAATGGTCACTGGAAGTGGAACTGCCCTACATACTTGGCGGATAAGAAGGATGGCAAAGTGAACAAAGGTATATTTGATATACATGTTATTGATGTGTACTTTACTAGTGTTTATAGCAACCCCTCGGTATTTGATACTGGTTCAATTGCTAAGATTAGTAACTCAAAACGGGAGTTGCAGAATGAACAGAGACTAGTTAAGGGTGAAGTGACGATGTGTGTTGGAAGTGGTTCCAAGATTGATATGATCATCATCGCACACTCCCTATACTTTCAGGATTAGTGTTGAACCTAAATAAATGTTATTTGGTGTTTGCGTTGAGCATGAATATGATTTGATCATGTTTATTGCAATATGGTTATTCATTTAAAGTCAGAGAATAATTGTTGTTCTGCTTACATGAATAAAACCTTCGATGGTCATACACCCAGTGAAAATAGTTTGTTGGATCTCGATCGTAGTGATACATATTCATAATATTGAAGCAAAAAGATGCAAAGTTAATAATGATAGTGCAACTTATTTGTGGCACTGCCGTTTAGGTCATATTGGTGTAAAGAGCATGAAGAAACTCCATGCTGACGGGCTTTTGGAATAACTTGATTATGAATCATTTGATGCTTGCGAACCATGCCTCATGGGCAAGATGACTAAAACTCCATTCTCCGGAACAATGGAGCGAGCTACTAAATTATTGGAAATAATACATACAGATGTATGCGGTCCGATGAGTGTTAAGGCTCGCGGCGGGTATCGCTATTTTCTGACCTTCACAGATGATTTGAGCAGATATGGGTATATCTACTTAATGAAACACAAGTCTAAAATAGTTGAAAAGTTCAAAGATTTTCAGAGTGAAGTGGAGAATCATCGTAACAAGAAAATAAAGTTTCTACGATCTGATCGCAGAGGCAAATACTTGAGTTACGAGTTTGGCCTTCATTTGAAACAATGTGGAATAGTTTCACAACTCACGCCACTTAGAACACCATAGCGTAACGGTGTGTCCGAACGTCGCAACCTTACTTTATTAGATATGGTGCGATCTATGATGTCTCTTACCGATTTACCACTATCGTTTTGGGGTTATGCATTAGAGACAGTTGCTTTCACGTTAAATAGTGCACCATCTAAATCTGTTGAGACGACATCGTATGAACTGTGGTTTGGCAAGAAACCTAAGCTGTCATTTCTTAAAGTTTGGGGCTGCGATGCTTATGTGAGAAGGTTTCACCCTGATAAGCTCGAACCCAAATCGGAGAAATGCACCTTCATAGGATACCCAAAGGAAACTGTTGGGTACACCTTCTATCACAGACCCGAAGGCAAGATTTTCATTGCTAAGAATGGATCCTTTCTAGAAAAGGAGTTTCTCTCGAAAGAAGTGAGTGGGAGGAAAGTAGAACTTGATGAGGTAATTGTACCTGCTCCCGAATTGGAAAGAAGTTCATCACAGAAATCAGTTCTAGTGATGCCTACACCAATTAGTGGGGAAGTTAATGATGATGATCATGAAACTTCAGATCAAGTTACTACTGAACCTCGTAGGTCAGCCACAGTAAGGTCCGCACCAGAGTGGTATGGTAATCCTGTTCTGGAGGTCATGTTACTTGACCATGACGAACCTACAAACTATGGGGAAGCGATGATGAGCCCAGATTCCGTGAAATGGCTTGAGGCCATGAAATCTGAGATAGGATCCATGTATGAGAACAAAGTGTGGACTTTGGTTGACTTGCCCAATGATCGGCAAGCCATTGAGAATAAATGAATCTTCAAGAGGAAGACGGACGCTGATAGTAGTTTTACTATCTACAAAGCTCGAATTGTCGCAAAAGGTTTTCGACAAGTTCAAGATGTTGACTACAATGAGATTTTCTCACTCGTATCGATGCTTAGAGTATGTCCGAATCATGTTAGCAATTGCCGCATTTTATGAAATCGGGCAAATGGATGTCAAAACTGCATTCCTTAATGGATATCTCAAAGAAGAGTTGTATATGATGCAACCAGAAGGTTTTGCCAATCCTAAAGGTGCTAACAAAGTGTGCAAGCTCCAGCGATCCATCTATGGGCTAGTGCAAGCATCTCGGAGTTGGAATATACGCTTTGATAGTGTGATCAAAGCATATGGTTTTATACAGACTTGTGGTGAAGCCTATATTTATAAGAAAGTGAGTGGGAGCTCTGTAGCATTTCTGATATTATATGTGGATGACATATTGTTGATCGGAAATGATACTGAATTTCTGAATAGCATAAAAGGATACTTGAATAAGAATTTTTCAATGAAAGACCTCGGAGAAGCTGCTTATATATTGAGTATCAAGATCTATAGAGATAGATCAAGACGCTTGATAATTTTTTTCAATGAGTACATACCTTGACAAGTTTTTGAAGTAGTTCAAAATGGAACAGTCAAAGAAGAAGTTCTTGCTTGTGTTGCAAGGTGTGAAGTTGAGTAAAGACTCAAAACCCGACCATGACAGAAAATAGAAAGAGAATGAAAATTCATTCCCTATGCCTCAGTCATTGGTTCTATGAAGTATGCTATGCTGTGTACCAAACCTATTGTGAACCTCACCATGAGTTTGGAAAGAGGGTACAATAGTGATCCAGGAGTGGATCACTCGACAGCGGTCAAAATTATCCTTAGTGGAATAAAGAAATATTTCTTGGTTATGGAGGTGATAGAGAGTTCATCGTAAAGAGTCACGTCGATGCAAGCTTTGACACCGATCTGAATGACTCCGAGTCTTGATCTAGATACATATTGAAAGTGGGAGTAATTAGTTAGAGTAGTTCCGTGTAGAGCATTGTAGACATAGAAATTTGCAAAATACATACGGCTCTGAATGTGACAGACCCATTGACTAAACTTCTCTCACAAGCAAAACATGATCACACCTTAGTACTCTTTGGGTGTTAATCACATAGCGATGTGAACTAGATTATTGACTCTAGTAAACCCTTTTGGTGTTAGTCACATGGCGATGTGTACTAGTCACATAAAGATGTGAACTATTGGTGTTAAATCACATGACGATGTGAACTAGATTATTGATTCTAGTGCAAGTGGGAGACTGAAGGAAATATGCCCTAGAGGCAATAATAAAGTTGTTATTTATATTTCCTTATATCATGATAAATGTTTATTATTCATGCTAGAATTGTATTAACCACAAACTTAGTACATGTGTGAATACATAGACAAACAGAGTGTCACTAGTATGTCTCTACTTGACTAGCTCGTTAATCAAAGATGGTTAAGTTTCCTAGCCATGGACAAGAGTTGTCATTTGATGAACGCGATCACATCATTAGAGAATGATGTGATTGACTTGACCCATCCATTATGTTAGCACGATGGTCATTTAGTTTGTTGCTATTGCTTTCTTCATAACTTATACATGTTCCTATGACTATGAGATTATACAACTCCCGAATACCGGAGGAACACTTAGTGTTCTATCAAACGTCAAAACATAACTAGGTGATTATAAAGATGTTCTACAGGTGTCTCCGATGGTGTTTGTTGAGTTGGCATAGATCGAGATTAGGATTTGTCACGTCGATTGTCGGAGAGGTATCTCTGGGCCCTCTCGGTAATGCACATCACTATAAGCCTTGCAAGCAATGTGACTAATGAGTTAGTTACGGGATGATGCATTACAGAACGAGTAAAGAGACTTGCCAGTAACGAGATTGAACTAGGTATTGAGATACTGACGATCGAATCTCGGGCAAGTAACACACCGATGACAAAGGGAACAACGTATGTTGTTATGCGGTTTGACCGATAAAGATCTTCGTAGAATATGTAGGAACCAATATGAGCATCCAGGTTCCGCTATTGGTTATTGACCGAAAGTGAGTCTCGGTCATGTCTACATAGTTCTCGAACCCGTAGGGTCTGCACGCTTAACGTTCGGTGTTGATCGGTATTATGAGTTTATGTGTTTTGATGTACCGAAGGTAGTTCGGAGTCCCGGATATGATCACAGACATGACGAGGAGTCTCGAAATGGTCGATAGATAAAGATCGATATATTGGAAGGCTATGTTTGGACATCGGAAGGGTTCCGGATGAGTTCGGGCATTTACCGGAGTACCGGGGGGGGGGGGGGGGGGTTATCGGAACCCCCCGGGGAGTGTATGGGCCTTATTGGGCCTTAGTGGGAAAGAGGAGGAGGCGGCCAAGGTGGGGCGCCGCCCCCCAAGCCCAATCCAAATTTGGGTGGGGGGCCGGCCCCCCTTTCCTTCTCCCTCTTTCCTCCTTCCTTCCTCTCCTACTCCAACTAGGGAAGAGGAAATCCTACTCCCACCAGGAGTAGGACTCCCCCCTTGGGTGCGCCATGAGAGGGCCGAACCTCCCCCTCCTCCACTCCTTTATATATGGGGGAGGGGGGCACCCCATAGACACACAAGTTGATTGTTTAGCCATGTGCGGTGCCCCCCTCCACAGATTTCCACCTCGATCATATCGTTGTAGTGCTTAGGCAAAGCCCTGCGTCGGTAACTTCATCATCACCGTCACCACTGTTGGGGAACGTAGTAATTTCAAAAAAAATCCTACTCACACGCAAGATCATGATGATGCATAGCAACGAGAGGGGAGAGTGTTGTCTACGTACCCTCGTAGACCGACAGTGGAAGCGTTATGACAACGCGGTTGATGTAGTCGTACGTCTTCACGGCCCGACCGATCAAGCACCGAAACTACGACACCTCCGAGTTCTAGCACACGTTCAGCTCGATGACGATCCCTGGACTCCGATCCAGCAAAGTGTAGGGGATGAGTTCCGTCAGCACGACGACGTGGTGACGATCTTGATGTTCTACCAGCGCAGGGCTTCGCCTAAGCACCACTACAATATTATTGAGGATTATGGTGGAGGGGGGCACCGCACACGGCTAAGAAAACGATCACGAAGATCAACTTGTGTGTCTATGGGGTGCCCCCTGCCCCCGTATATAAAGGAGTGGAGGAGGGGAGGGCCGGCCCTCTCTATGGCGCGCCCTAGGGGAGTCCTAGTCCCACCGGGAGTAGGATTCCCTTTTTCCTAGTCCAACTAGGAGTCCTTCCAAGTAGTAGGAGTAGGAGACAAGGAAGGGGAAGGGAGAAGGGAAGGAAGGAGGGGGCGCAGCCCCTCCCCCTGGTCCAATTCGGACTAGGCCTTTGGGGGGGGGGGGCGCGGCCTGCCCTAGGCAGCCCCTCTCTCTTTCCCGTATGGCCCAATAAGGCCCAATACTTCTCCCGGCGAATTCCCGTAACTCTCCGGCACTCCGAAAAATACCCGAACCACTCAGAACCTTTCCGATGTCCGAATATAGTCGTCCAATATATCGATCTTTATGTCTCGACCATTTCGAGACTCTTCGTCATGTCCCCGATCTCATCCGGCACTCCGAACTCCTTCGGTACATCAAAACTCATAAACTCATAATATAACTGTCATCGAAACCTTAAGCATGCGGACCCTACGGGTTCGAGAACAATGTAGACATGACCGAGACACGTCTCCGGTCAATAACCAACAGCGGAACCTGGATGCTCATATTGGCTCCTACATATTCTACGAAAATCTTTATCGGTCAGACCGCATAACAACATACGTTGTTTCCTTTGTCATCGGTATGTTACTTGCCCGAGATTCGATCGTTGGTATATCAATACCTAGTTCAATCTCGTTACCGGCAAGTCTCTTTACTCGTTCCGTAATACATCATCTCGCAACTAACTCATTAGTCGCATTGCTTGCAAGGCTTAAGTGATGTGCATTA
Source organism: Aegilops umbellulata (assembly GCA_032464435.1). Taxonomy (NCBI): domain Eukaryota; kingdom Viridiplantae; phylum Streptophyta; class Magnoliopsida; order Poales; family Poaceae; genus Aegilops; species Aegilops umbellulata. The sequence goes on along the minus strand of CP136055.1, from coordinate 235,785,908 downwards.
CCTAGAGGGCCCAGGACCTCCCCGACAATCGGAGTGACAAATCCTAATCTCGAAATACGCCAACCCAACATGTACCTTTGGAGACACCTGTAGAGCTCCTTTATAATCACCCAGTTACGTTGTGACGTTTGGTAGCACATAAAGTGTTCCTCCGGTAAACGGGAGTTGCATAATCTCATAGTCATAGGAACATGTATAAGTCATGAAGAAAGCAATAGCAACATACTTAAACGATCGGGTGCTAAGCTAAAGGAATGGGTCATGTCAATCACATCATTCTCCTAATGATGTGATCCCGTTAATCAAATAACAACTCTTTTGTTCATGGTTAGGAAACATAACCATCTTCGATTAACGAGCTAGTCAAGTAGAGGCATACTAGTGACACTTTGTTTGTCTATGTATTCACACATGTATTATGTTTCCGGTTAATACAATTCTAGCATGAATAATAAACATTTATCATGATATAAGGAAATAAATAATAACTTTATTATTGCCTCTAGGGCATATTTCCTTCAGTCTCCCACTTGCACTAGAGTCAATAATCTAGTTCATATCGCCATGTGATTCAACACTAATAGTTCACATCACCATGTGATTAACACTCATAGTTCACATCGTCATATGACCTACACCCAAAGGGTTTACTAGAGTCAGTAATCTAGTTCACATCGCTTATGTGATTAACACCCAAAGAGTACTAAGGTGTGATCATGTTTTGCTTGTGAGATAATTTTAGTCAACGGGTCTGTCACATACAGATCCGTAAGTATTTTGCGAATTCTATGTCTACAATGCTCTGCACAGAGCTACTCTAGCTAATTGCTCCCACTTTCAATATGTATCTAGATCGAGACTTAGAGTCATCCAGATCTGTGTCAAAACTTGCATCGACGTAACTTTTTACGACGAACCTTTTGTCACCTCCATAATCGAGAAATATTTCCTTATTCCACTAAGGATAATTTTGACCGTTGTCAAGTGATCTACTCTTAGATCACTATTGTACTCCCTTGCTTAACACACTGTAGGGTATACAATAGATCTGGTACACAGTATGACATACTTTATAGAACCTATGGCTGAGGCATAGGGAATGACTTTTATTCTCTTTCTATCTTCTGCTGTGGTCGGGCTTTGGGTCTTACTCAATTTCACACCTTATAACACAGCCAAGAACTCTTTCTTTAACTGTTCCATTTTGAACTACTTCAAAATATTGTCAAGGTATGTACTTATTGAAAAAGCTTATCAAGCGTCTTGATCTATCTCTATAGATCTTGATGCTTAATATGTAAGCAGCTTCGCCGAGGTCTTTCTTTGAAAAACTTCTTTCAAGCACTCCTTTATGCTTTGCAGAATAATTCTACATTATTTCCGATCAACAATATGTCATTCACATATACTTATCAGAAATACTGTAGTGCTCCCACTCACTTTCTTGTAAATACAGGCTTCATCGCAAGTCTGTATAAAACTATATGCTTTTATCATCTCATCAAAGCGCATATTCAACTCCGAGATGCTTGCACCAGTCCATAGATGGATCGCTGGAGCTTGCATATTTTGTTAGCACCTTTAGGATTGACAAAACCTTCTGGTTGCATCATATACAACTATTCTTCAAGAAATCCATTAAGGATTGCAGTTTTGTTATCCATTTGCCAGATTTCATAAAATGCGGCAATTGCTAACATGATTCGGACAGACTTAAAGCATAGATATGAGTGAGAAAATCTCATCGTAGTCAACACCTTGAACTTTGTCAAAAACCTTTTTCGACAAGTCTAGCTTTGTAGATAGTAACACTACTATCAGCGTCTGTCTTCCTCTTGAAGATCCATTTATTTTCTATGGCTTACCGATCATCGGGCAAGTCAACCAAAGTCTACACTTTGTTCTCATACATGGATCCCATCTCAGATTTCATGGCCTCAAACCATTTTGCGGAATCTGGGTGTAACGCCCTCGATGCGGCTATATCTCCCACGTGTCGAGGCACGACTTAGAGGCATAACCGCATTGAAAGCAATGTCGCAAGTGAGGTAATCTTCACACAACCCATGTAATACATAAGGGAAAAGATACATAGTTGGCTTACAGTCGCCACTTCACACAAAACATAAATAAACATTCATCATCCAGATTACACTCAAGGTCCGACTACGGAACCAAAATGAAAGAAGACTACCCCCAAATGCTACATAGATCCCTGGATCACCCCAACTGAGCTCCACTACTGATCATCAGGAAAAGACACATAGTAACGGCCACGTTCCTCGTCGAACTCCCAAGTGAGCTCGGTTGCGTCATCTGCACTGGCATCGTTGGTACCTGCAACTGTATTGGTAGAATCTGTGAGTCACGGGGACTCAGCAATCTCACACCCGCAGATCAAGACTATTTAAGCTTATAGGTAGGAAAGGATTGTGAGGTGGAGCTGCAGCAAGCGACTAGCATATATGGTGGCTACAACGCAAAAGAGAGCGAGAAGAGAAGCAAAGCACGGTCGTGAAGCTAGAAGTGATCAAGAAGTGATCCTAGAACAACCTACGCCAAACATAACTCCAACACCGTGTTCACTTCCCGGACCCCGCCGAGAAGAGACCATCACGGTTACACACGCGGTTGATGTGTTTTTAGTTAAGGTCAACTTCGGGTTTTCTACAACCGGACATTAACAAATTCCCATCTACCTCATAACCGCGGGCACGACTTTCGAAAGATAATACCCTGCAGGGGTGTCCCAACTTAGCCCATTATAAGCTCTCACAGTCAACGAAGGATATTCCTTCTACCGGGAAGACCCGATCAGTATCGGAATCCCGGACTACAAGACATTTCGACAGCAATAAAACAAGTCCAGCAAAGCCGCCCAGATGTGCCGACAAATCCCGATAGGAGCTGCACATATCTCGTTCTCAGGGCACACCGGATGAGCAAGACGTCGGGTTGGCATAGACCCTGGTTGCCCAAGGGGCACCGGACATCGCTCGGTTTGGACCAGCAATCGAAGGAGAACTGGCCCGGGGGTTAAAATAAAGATGACCCTCGGGCTCGCGAAAACCCGGGGGGAAAGGCTTAGGTGGCAAATGGTAAAACCAAAGTTGGGCCTTGCTGGAAGAGTCTTATTCAAAGCGAACTGTCAAGGGGGTCCCATAAATCACCCAACCGTGTAAGGAACGCAAAATCAAGGAACATAACACCGGTATGACGGAAACTAGGGTGGCAAGAGTGGAACAAAACACCAGGCATAAGGCCGAGCCTTCCACCCTTTACCAAGTATATAGATGCATTAATTAAATAAGAGGTATTGTGATATCCCAAGAAGTAAACATGTTCCAACAAGGAACAACAAGTCCATGTTCCAACAAGGAACAAACTTCATCTTCACCTGCAACTAGCAACGCTATAAGAGGGGCTGAGCAAAGCGGTAACATAGGCATAGCAAAGAGCGAGCATCTAGCAAGCAAAGATAGAAGTGATTTCGAGGGTATGGTCATCTTGCCTGCAAGGTTCTCAGAGTTGTCGAAAGCTTGATCCTCGTAAGCGTTCTCAACAGGTTCCTCGTTCATGTACTCGTCTCCCGGCTCTACCCAAGACAAGAGAACAAGCAAAGGAACAACTATCAACCAATGCGCAAGCAATATGATGCAAAACATGGCATGATATGCGAGATGTGATATGCAATGCATATGCATGCTCCGGAAGGGAAAAGATGAACAAGGCATAATCTTGGCAAACCAAGTATGCCACTGGATAGGTGAGGTGATTTCGGTTGAAATCGATATAAAGATCACCGGAATCGGATGCACGGTTTGCAAATGACAAGCAATACAAGAATGACAATAATCTTCCATTAACAGCGTGATGCTACTTAGCAAGCAATAAGAAATTAGGCTACTGCACCCAAACATATCAACAAAGCATATGACAGTAATCTACTCAAGATTATTGACAAAAGATGAACACTAAGCTACGGCTAAATCACACCACAACAGGTTCAAACAAGCATGGCAAAAGTGCAAAAGATAACAGGTTCAAACTAACATCAGGATGACATGTTTAGAGCAAGCAAACAACATGCTACAGGAACAGGACATAGCAAAATAAGGTCTGTCATGATCTACTCAAAGCACTTAACAAAAGTCCCTTACTGACCATAAGCCAAAAAGGATCAGAAAATATAATAACACCCATGTCAAATAAGCAAGTTTCGTTACAGGTTTCAGACTTGGCAGAAAACTGGACATGTCAAAAATAGATATCAAGTAGGCATGTTCGTGAGCTCGATGCACTCACTACAGAGAATTACATGATAAACCAAGCATACATACATCAAGAAGACATGGCATAGAAGCTAGACATGACAAGAATAACATCATAGCATGCAAGGATCAACTACACCAAGCATGGCAAAATCGAATAACATGTAAACAATCTGCCAGCAACACTTAATAGCAAAAGTAGAGCTCGCTTGACTCAAGCTATGGCACTCCATAATTACCAAAAAAGGCATGGATGGATAGATCAAATCCATATTCTCAAAACACTCTTACTGATCATGCTCAAAAGAGGCATAGATCTCTCGGAAACAACATGAACACATGGCATAAAAATAATAGCAGGCAAGGACTTAGTGAAAATACTAAGTCTCTGAAATCAGCAACATTAAGTACCCTAGTTTGCATGCTTGTGCTAGTCACCACAAGGATCACAAAAATACATGGCATAAATCTCTGGAAAGATGACATGGCAAATTGCAAAACACATGTAGGACTCAACTTCATAGGATGCACACATCAATCATGGCAAAAATGACAAAAGTGCAAGTACTGCTGAGAATCAGAAACTAACATCACATAGCCCTCTTCCAACAGCATTTCGGGCATCAAGATGAACTCAAATAAAAATGATGCAACGGAATGAAATGATGTACACATCGAGGCGAACAATTTGACATATTATACGCACGAAACGGGGCAATATACAGCAAGTTATGATGCGATGAACATGCGACAATTATGCAAATATATCGGGACTTAGACAAAACGGGGGAGGAAGAAAAAGTCAACCCAGGCGGCGCACGGACCGGGGATCGCCGGATCTGGCCGGAGAAGTCGCTGGCGAGGACGGGGGAAGGCGGTGGAGGCAGATCCGGGGCGGCGCGCGGCGGATCCGGCGAGGCGGCGGGCGCGGGCGGCGCGGGACGGCGCAGGGCGGCGCCGGAGCGGCGACGGCGGCCGGGGCGGACGACGCCGGCCGTCTTCCGCGGCGGAGGCGGCGGCGGGGCCGAGGCGCGGCTGCGGGCGAGGACGGCGGGCGGCGAAGCGGCGGCGCGCGGGACCGCGGGCGCGGCCCGGTCGGCGGCGCGGGAGGGCCTCCCCTGGGCTGGGGCGGGCCGGCGAAGTGGGGCGCGACCGCGGGCGAACCGCGGCGCGACACGTGGCGGCGGCGGGGCGGTCCGGACGTGTCCGGCTGCGGCCGGACGTGTCCGGTGGCGGCGGGGACGAACGGGGCTAGGGTTAGGGTGGTTTGATCCGGGATTTGAGGGGGGGATGCTTTTTTATAGGTAGAAGGAGCTAGGAAGCTCCAAATGGAGAGCGGTTTTCGGCCACGCGATCGTGATCGAACGACGATGGACATGGGAGTGACTTAGATGGGTTATTGGGCTGTTTTGGAGGGGTTTTGGGCTGCAACCCAAAAGAGGCCTTCACGGTTACCCGGTTAACCGTTGGAGTATCAAACGACCTCCGATTGACCCGAAACTTGACAGGCGGTCTACCGGTGCTATACCAAGGCCGCTTGACAAACCTTGGTCCATTCCGAGAATGTTTAATACCCGCTCACGAAGAAATGTAAAAGGGGACGCCGGGGGACATAGGAGCGCCGGATTGCAAAACGGACAACGGGGAAAATGCTCGGATTCATGAGACGAACACGTATGCGAATGCGATGCACATGATGACATGATATGAAATGCATGACATGAACAAAATGCAAACTGACGGGAAACCCAACCACAGAGGGAATATCATATCACATAGCCGAAAATGGCAAGAGTTGGAGTTACAAATATGGCAAGTTATCTCCGGGGTGTTACAACACTCCACCACTACGAGAGGATCTCGTCCCGAGATCTAGGACTGAAAGAACTCCGGATACTCGGAACGGTGGTGGTCCTCGCGCTCCCAGGTGGCTTCCCGGTCTGAATGGTGTGACCACTTCACTTTCAGGAATTTGATTGACTTGTTGCGAGTCTTGTGCTCAGTTTCTTCAAGAATAGCAACGGGATGCTCATGATAGGACAAATCTTCTTGAAGATCAATCTCTTCGAAGTTGATGGTGCGCTCAGGCGTCTTGAAGCACTTGCGAAGCTGTGGCACGTGGAAGACATCGTGCACATTTGCAAAGTTGGAGGGAAGCTCAAATTGATAGGCGAGATCGCCTCGTTTGCCGAAGATCTTGAAAGGACCGACGTATCTAGGGGCAAGTTTCCCCTTGATACCGAAGCGACGAGTTCCTTTCATTGGAGAGACGCGGAGGTAGACATGGTCTCCGATCTCGAATGCCAAATCACGATGTTTGCTATCGTAATAGCTCTTCTGGCGCGACTGCGCGGCTTTGAGGTTCTCACGAATGACCTTGCACATAGCCTCAGCCTCTGAGATCAAATCATTGCCAAGCAGTTGGCGTTCGCCCGTCTCAGACCAGTTGAGAGGAGTACGGCACTTTCTGCCATAGAGGATCTCGAATGGGGCTTTGCCCGAGCTGGCTTGAAAGCTGTTGTTGTAAGAGAACTCAGCATAAGGAAGACAATCCTCCCACTTCATGCCGAAAGAGATAACACAAGCCCTGAGCATATCTTCAAGAATTTGGTTGACACGCTCGACTTGTCCACTAGTTTGAGGGTGGAAAGCTGTGCTGAAGCGAATATTTGTGCCCATGGCCTTCTGAAAAGAATCCCAAAACTTGGAGGTAAAGATGCTGCCACGGTCTGAAGAGATCAATTGTGGAATGCCATGCAAGGAGACAATTCTGGAGGTGTAGAGCTCTGCCAGCTGCGCTGCTGTGATAGACTCTTTGATAGGAAGAAAATGAGCCACTTTGGTGAGCTTGTCGATGACGACGAAGATAGCATCATTTCCACGCTTGGACTTAGGAAAACCAGTCACGAAGTCCATTTCGATATGATCAAACTTCCATTCTGGAATAGCAAGAGGTTGGAGAAGACCAGCTGGTCGTTGGTGTTCTGCTTTTACTCTTCTGCAGACATCACATTCATTCACGAATTGAGCAATCTCTCGCTTCATTCGAGTCCACCAATACGACTGCTTGAGGTCATGGTACATCTTCGTACTTCCAGGATGAATTGACAGAAGAGAGTTGTGCGCTTCGTTCATAATGACTTTACGAAGATCACCCTTTGGAACCATGATCCGGTCCTCGAAGAAAAGAGTATCTCTGTCATCAACTCGATAGCACTTGTATTTGGAAATGCCCTTGTCAATACCACGTTTCACCTTCTTCACCATGTATCCATCAGTTGTGCCTCACGAATTTGATCTTCCAAAGTAGGAGAGACGATGAGGTTGGCAAGGAAACCTTGAGGAACAACTTGGATATTCAACTTGCGGAAAGCTTCACAAAGATCCGGTTGAAAGGGCTTGAGGATTAAGCTGTTGCAATAAGCCTTCCTGCTCAAAGCATCTGCAATCACATTAGCCTTGCCTGGAGTATATTCAATACTCGGATTATACTCTTGAATCATTTCGACCCATCGAGTTTGCCTGAGGTTGAGGTTGGGCTGAGTGAAGATGTACTTGAGACTCTTGTGATCGGTGAAAATGTCCACTTTCCTTCCCAACAGGAGATGTCTCCATGTTATTAGTGTGTGGACAACTGCCGCCAACTCAAGATCGTGAGTGGGGTAGTTCTTTTCGTTGGGCTTCTACTGATGAGAGGTATATGCCACAACCTTCTTCTCTTGCATTAGCACGGCACCGAGGCCTTGAAGAGAAGCATCACAGAAAACTTCATAAGGCTTGTCATCGTCAGGAGGAGTCAGAACTGGAGCAGTGACGAGTTTCTCTTTAATCGTGTTGAAAGCAACGTCACACTCAGGAGACCAGACATACTTCACATGCTTCTGGAGGAGGTTGGAAAGAGGCTTTGCAATCTTAGAGAAATTCTCAACGAATCTTCGGCAATAGCTTGCAAGTCCAAGAAAACTGCGAAGCTGCTTGACATTCTGAGGAGGTTCCCAATTCACAACTGCAGACACCTTCTCAGGATTAACAGCGATGCCCTTGGCAGAGATGATATAGGCCAAGATAAAGAACTTCATCAAGCCAAAATTCACATTTGGATAACTTCGCATATAATTTATACTCTCTGAGCTTGTCGAGCACCAATCGCAAATGTTTGGCATGATCCTCCTTATTCTTGGAGAAGACCAAAATATCATCGAGATAGACCAAGACAAATTCGTTGATGTAGGGGTTGAAGATGAAATTCATCAAGCGAGTGAATGCTGGAGGAGCATTGACAAGGCCGAAAGACATGACAGTATATTCATAAGAACCAAAGCTTGTTCTGAATGCTGTCTTGGGAATATCTTCTTCACGAATGTGAATTTGATGATACCCCATACGAAGGTCAAGCTTGGAGAACACTTTAGCACCTTTAAGCTGCTCGAATAGCTCATTGATGTTGGGAAGTGGGTACTTGTTCTTGATTGTCTTCTTGTTCAATGGACGGTAATCGACGCAAAGTCGGTCCGTGCCATCCTTCTTCTGGACAAAAAGAACACCACAACCCCAAGGAGAAGAACTCGGTCTGATCAAACCCAGACGCTCTTGTTTATCGAGTTGTTTCTTCAATTCCTTCAACTCATCTGGTCCAAGCTTGTAAGGACGCTTGCAAACGGGTTCCGTGCCAGGCTCAAGATCAATAACGAATTCAACTGGCCGGCGGGGAGGCATACCTGGAAGCTCTTCTGGAAAGACATATTGGTACTCACAAACGACTGGAATCTGAGAGATAGCCTCCAATTCACCATTCTCATTGAGAGAAAACAACCGAATGGTATCATCACGAGCGGCATAGATGATCACATCATCAGAAGTGTGAGTCAATTGAATTTCCCTGGCAGCACAATCAAGCTGAGCCTTGTGCTTATAAAGCCAGTCCATCCCGAGAATAAGATCAATATCAGAGTCACCAAGAACCATAGGTTTAGCCAGAAATCTATAGTCGTCCATCTTGATAGAAACATCCGGAGCCATCATCTTGGTATTCATGAACAAACCCGGAGAGGAAACCGCCATTGGCTTGGGCAGATCGACAGTATGCAAATTGTTCATGGATGCAAAAGGTCTTGAAATAAAAGAATGCGATGCTCCAGTATCAAATAAGACTTTTGCAGGAATATCATTAACTGAGAGATTACCCATGATCACTTCTGAAGAACCCTCTGCTTGAGCTGCATTCAACATGTTCACCTTTGCAGACTTGGAATTATGCTTGACCACTGCATTGCTGGAAGATCTCACAGGAGGAGGAGGCGGAAGGCGCCTTTGGTTGAAGCACTTGTTCGCATAGTGACCCTTTTGCTGACATTTGTTGCAAGTCACCTCTGAGAGCGAACGGTGATAAGGAGCATTTGGCCTTGGAGCTTGATTCTGAGACTTGTTCTGATAGCCAGGGTTGGGTGGGTGGGAAGATCCACGACCATCTGAGTTCTTCTGCTGATAAGGCTGACGAAACGGAGGAGGAGGAGGCAACCAGAACTTCTGTTGCTTAGCTGCCACAAGTGAGGAAGAAGAAGACTGAACTGCGTCTCTGACTCTCTTTTTAGATGCCTCACACTTGAGCTGAGCAGCTTCTTGTTTCAGCGCCATGTTGTAGAATTGATCATACTTTAACGGCTCAAAAAGCACGAGAGCAAGTTGCAGATCTTCTCTAAGACCACGCCTGAATTGGTAGATCATACTCTTCTCATCAGGGATGTCTTGCCTCGCAAAACGAGAGAGCTTCTGGAACTGAGTGTTGTATTGATAGACAGACATGTTGCCTTGCTTGAGATTGCGGAACTCCTCACGCTTACTCTCAACAACACTTTCTGGAATGTGGTGAGCTTTGAAGTCACGACGGAAATCGTCCCAGGTAATCACACGACCTCCTCTGGAATCTTTGTATTGTTGGAACCACTCAGCAGCTTGATCCTTGAGTTGAAAAGAGGCAAACTTGACAAAGTCCTCAGGTCTGACATTGCTGCACTCGAAATGCTTGCTGATATCCACGAGCCAATCATCGGCGTCTGTGGCCTCGAAACAGTAGCTGCAGGTCTTTGGCTGATTTGCAAGGAACTGATTGAGGGTAGCGAAAAGCGGCTGATTGTTGCCTTGGCCTTGATTCCCTTGATTACCTTGCCCTTGGTTGCGATCTTGCAAGAGCTGAATCAGAATCTGAGCGTTGGCATTTGTGGCAGTCATCAAGGCTTGCCATGCCTCCGGAGGCGGAGGTGGTGGCGGAGGGTTAGCCTGACTTCCTTCATTGCGTTCCGGATTCTGACACGTTGGCGGAGCCATCCTGAAGAGGGTGACATCCATTAGCATCTTGACAGATATATATATTCAAGCTGAATCAAAGGAACGAAATTGCAACATATAGTCTTCACAATAAACATCCGAACGAGAATGAACGAATGAATTCCAAAGTAAATCATCACACTTCCATAAGTTGAGAAGCCACTTAGAAAAAGGTATGGAATAAAATCAACAAGGTACGGATGTGAACAAATACTTGGTAAGGATTACCCAATCACGAACCAAATATCTGCGGAAGAAGTACTAGAGCTACATGAATTCCCACTTATAAACTCCCGAAACTTTCTGGTTATGCAATCAGGTGTTGGGGATACAGGGGACACAAAATATATCACCCAAACTAACAATACCTAGATCCAGCTGTATCCATCCTTCAACACATAACCAAGAAATCCTCGGAAATCATCTACCTCAACCTTCGAAAAGCATCCGTTATACGAGTCATGGCAATACTCCCGCACTCGCCTCAGTACTGGGCTATCAGGGTTATCTCACCAACAACTGTACAAAAGAGATTTTCGATGTCGGCGTACTAAACTCAGGTATTTCAGAACTGCAACGATAAAATTATGACGACAACACCTCGGAGCTCAACTCCCCGGGACACCTCCTCTAAAACCCCTGCTGACGGGAGGCAACCAAGACAATGTTGTCATCATAAAACCATTGGAACAATTCTAAGATACCCGCGTGATCCTAAAATTTTTTTAGTGAAATTTGAGAATAGAAGAGTCAAAACTCTACGTCAGGATGCCTTACCAGAGCGATGAGGAGACTGGGAAGTAAAAAGAATTCCTAAACTCTCCGATATATAATTCCTAGATGACCCAAAACATTTTTCTAGACACAACTCGGCCGCTAAAAACGATCAATCAGTGGGGGCTCCTAAGGTCGGGGAAGGCTCTGATTACCAACTTGTAACGCCCTCGATGCGGCTATATCTCCCACGTGTCGAGGCACGACTTAGAGGCATAACCGCATTGAAAGCAATGTCGCAAGTGAGGTAATCTTCACACAACCCATGTAATACATAAGGGAAAAGATACATAGTTGGCTTACAGTCGCCACTTCACACAAAACATAAATAAACATTCATCATCCAGATTACACTCAAGGTCCGACTACGGAACCAAAATGAAAGAAGACTACCCCCAAATGCTACATAGATCCCTGGATCACCCCAACTGGGCTCCACTACTGATCATCAGGAAAAGACACATAGTAACGGCCACGTTCCTCGTCGAACTCCCAAGTGAGCTCGGTTGCGTCATCTGCACTGGCATCGTTGGTACCTGCAACTGTATTGGTAGAATCTGTGAGTCACGGGGACTCAGCAATCTCACACCCGCGAGATCAAGACTATTTAAGCTTATAGGTAGGAAAGGATTGTGAGGTGGAGCTGCAGCAAGCGACTAGCAAATATGGTGGCTACAACGCAAAAGAGAGCGAAGAGAAGCAAAGCACGGTCGTGAAGCTAGAAGTGATCAAGAAGTGATCCTAGAACAACCTACGTCAAACATAACTCCAACACCGTGTTCACTTCCCGGACCCCGCCGAGAAGAGACCATCACGGTTACACACGCGGTTGATGTGTTTTTAGTTAAGGTCAACTTCGGGTTTTCTACAACCGGACATTAACAAATTCCCATCTGCCTCATAACCGCGGGCACGGCTTTCGAAAGATAATACCTACAGGGGTGTCCCAACTTAGCCCATTATAAGCTCTCACGGTCAACGAAGGATATTCCTTCTACCGGGAAGACCCGATCAGTCTCGGAATTCCGGACTACAAGACATTTCGACAGCAATAAAACAAGTCCAGCAAAGCCGCCCAGATGTGCCGACAAATCCCGATAGGAGCTGCACATATCTCGTTCTCAGGGCACACCGGATGAGCAAGACGTCGGGTTGGCATAGACCCTGGTTGCCCAAGGGGCGCCGGACATCGCTCGGTTTGGACCAGCAACCGAAGGAGAACTGGCCTGGAGGTTAAAAGAAAGATGACCCTCGGGCTCGCGAAAACCCAGGGGGAAAAGGCTTAGGTGGCAAATGGTAAAACCAAAGTTGGGCCTTGCTGGAAGAGTCCTATTCAAAGCGAACTGTCAAGGGGGTCCCATAAATCACCCAACTGTGTAAGGAACGCAAAATCAAGGAACATAACACCGGTATGACGAAAACTAGGGTGGCAAGAGTGGAACAAAACACCAGGCATAAGGCCGAGCCTTCCACCCTTTACCAAGTATATAGATGCATTAATTAAATAAGAGGTATTGTGATATCCCAAGAAGTAAACATGTTCCAACAAGGAACAACAAGTCCATGTTCCAACAAGGAACAAACTTCATCTTCACCTGCAACTAGCAACGCTATAAGAGGGGCTGAGCAAAGCGGTAACATAGCCAATCAACGGTTTGCTAGGACATGGATGGTTAGAGGTTTAACATGGAAATATGGGTGGCATGATATAGCAAGTGGTAGGTATCGCAGCATAGGCATAGCAAAGAGCGAGCATCTAGCAAGCAAAGATAGAAGTGATTTCGAGGGTATGGTCATCTTGCCTGCAAGGTTCTCAGAGTTGTCGAAAGCTTGATCCTTGTAAGCGTTATCAGCAGGTTCCTCTTTCACGTACTTGTCTCCCGGCTCTACCCAAGACAAGATAACAAGCAAAGGAACAACTATCAACCACGATGCAATGCGCAAGCAATATGATGCAAAACATGGCATGATATGCGAGATGTGATATGCAATGCATATGCATGCTCCGGAAGGGAAAAGATGAACAAGGCATAATCTTGGCAAACCAAGTATGCCACTAGATAGGTGAGGTGATTTCGGTTGAAATCGATATAAAGATCACCGGAATCGGATGCACGGTTTGCAAATGACAAGCAATACAAGAATGACAATAATCTGCCATTAACAGCGTGATGCTACTTAGCAAGCAACAAGAAATTAGGCTAATGCACCCAAACATATCAAAAAAGCATATGAAAATAATATACTGAAGATGCTTGACAAAAGATGAACACTATGCTACGGATAAATCACACCACAACAGGTTCAAACAAGCATGGCAAAAGTGCAAAAGATAACAGGTTCACAGACTTAGTGAAAATAACAACATGCCAGAAACTAACATCAGGATGACATGTTTAGAGCAAGCAAACAACATGCTACAGGAACAGGACATAGCAAAATAAGGCATGGCACGAATCTACTCAAAGCGCTTAACAAAAGTCCCTTACTGACCATAAGCCAAAAAGGATAAGAAAGTATAATAATACCCATGTCAAATAAGCAAGTTTCGTTACAGGTTTCAGACTTGGCAGAAAACTGGACATGTCAAAAATAGATATCAAGTAGGCATGTTCGTGAGCTCGATGCACCCACTACAGAGCATTACATGATAAACCAAGCATACATACATCAAGAAGACATGGCATAGAAGCTAGACATGACAAGAATAACATCATAGCATGCAAGGATCAACTACACCAAGCTTGGCAAAATCGAATAACATGTAAACAATCTGCCAGCAACATTTTATAGCAAAAGTAGAGCTCGATTGACTCAAGCTATGGCACTCCATAATTACCAACAAAGGCATGGATGGATAGAGCAAATCCATATGCTCAAAACACTCTTACTGATCATGCTCAAAAGAGGCATAGATCTCTCGGAAACAACATGAACACATGGCATAAAAATAACAGCAGGCAAGGACTTAGTGAAAATACCAAGTCTCTGAAATCAGCAACATTAAGTACCCTAGTTTGCATGCTTGTGCTAGTCACCACAAGCATCACAAAAATACATGGCATAAATCTCTGGAAAGATGGCATGTCAAATTACAAAACACATGTAGGTCTCAACTTCATAGGATGCACACATCAATCATGGCAAAAATGACAAAAGTGCAAGTACTGCTGAGAATCAGAAACTAACATCACATAGCCCTCTTCCAACAGCATTTCGGGCATCAAGATGAACTCAAATGAAAATGATGCAACGGAATGAAATGATGTACACATCGAGACGAACAATTTGACATATTATACGCACGAATCGGGGCAATATACAGCAAGTTATGATGCGATGAACATGCGACAATTATGCAAATATATCAGGACTTAGACAAAACGGGGGAGGAAGAAAAAGTCAACCCAGGCGGCGCGCAGACCGAGGATCGCCGAATCTGGCCGAAGAAGTCGCCGGCGAGGACGGGGGAAGGCGGTGGAGGCAGATCCGGGGCGGCGCGCGACGGATCCGGCGAGGCGGCGGGCGCGGGCGGCGCGGGACGGCGCAGGGCGGCGCCGGAGCGGCGACGGCGTCCGGGACGGACGACGCCGGCCGGCTTCCGCGGCAGAGGCGGCGGCGGGGCCGAGGCGCGGCTGCGGGCGAGGGCGGCGGGCGGCGGAGCGGCGGCGCGCGGGACCGCGGGCGCGGCCCGGTCGGCGGCGCGGGAGGGCCTCCCCTGGGCCCGGGCGGGCCGGCGAAGTGGGGCGCGACCGCGGGCGAACCGCGGCGCGACACGTGGCGGCGGCGGGGCGGTCCGGACGTGTCCGGCTGCGGCCGAACGTGTCCGGTGGCGGCGGGGACGAACGGGGCTAGGGTTAGGGTGGTTTGATCCGGGATTTGAGGGGGGATGCCTTTGTATAGGTAGAAGGAGCTAGGAAGCTCCAAATGGAGAGCGGTTTTCGGCCACGCGATCGTGATCGAACGGCGATGGACATGGGAGTGACTTAGATGGGTTATTGGGCTGTTTTGGAGGGGTTTTGGGCTGCAACCCAAAAGAGGCCTTCACGGTTACCCGGTTAACCGTTGGAGTATCAAACGACCTCCGATTGACCCAAAACTTGACAGGCGGTCTACCGGTGCTATACCAAGGCCGCTTGACAAACCTTGGTCCATTCCGAGAATGTTTAATACCTGCTCACGAAGAAATGTAAAAGGGGACGCCGAGGGACATAGGAGCGCCGGATTGCAAAACGGACAACGGGGAAAATGCTCGGATTCATGAGACGAACACGTATGCGAATGCGATGCACATGATGACATGATATGAAATGCATGACATGAACAAAATGCAAACTGACGGGAAACCCAACCACGGAGGGAATATCATATCACATAGCCGAAAATGGCAAGAGTTGGAGTTACTAATATGGCAAGTTATCTCCGGGGTGTTACACTGGGCTCATCATCGCTTCCTCATAGTTCGCAAGTTCGTCATGGTCTAGTAACATGACTTCCAGAACAGGATTACCGTACCACTCTGGTGTGGATCTCACTCTGGTTTACCTACGAGATTCGGTAGTAACTTGATCTGAAGTTACATGATCATAATCATTAGCTTCCTCACTAATTGGTGTAGTAGTCACAGGAACAGATTTCTGTGATGAACTACTTTCCAATAAGGGAGAAGGTACAATTACCTTATCAAGTTCTACTTTCCTTCCACTCATTTCTTTCAAGAGAAACTCCTTCTCTAGAAAGGATCCATTCTTAGCAACGAATGTCTTGCCTTCGGATCTGTGATAGAAGGTGTACCCAACAGTCTCCTTTGGGTATCCTATGAAGACATATTTCTCCGATTTGGGTTTGAGCTTATCAGGATGAAACTTTTTCATATAAGCATCACAACCCCAAACTTTAAGAAACGACAACTTTGGTTTCTTGTCAAACCACAGTTCAGATTGTGTCGTCTCAACGGACTTAGATGGTGCCCTTTTTAACGTGAATGCAACTGTCTTTAATGCATAACCCCAAAACGATAGTGGTAAATCAGTAAGAAACATCATAGATTGTACGATATCTAATAAAGTATGGTTATGACGTTCGGACACACCATTATGCTGTGGTGTTCCAGGTGGCACGAATTTGTGAAACTATTCCACATTGTTTTAATTGAAGACCAAACTCGTAACTCAAATATTTGTCTCCGCGATCAGATCATAGAAACCTTATTTTCTTGTCACGATGATTTTCCACTTCACTCTGAAATTCTTTGAACTTTTCAAATGTTTCAGACTGATGTTTCATTAAGTAGATATACCCATATCTGCTCAAATCATCTGTGAAGGTCAGAAAATAACGATACCCGCCGCGAGCCTCAACACTCATCGGACCACATACATCAGTATGTATGATTTCCAATAAGTCAGTTGGTTGCTCCATTGTTCCGGAGAATGGAGTTTTAGTCATCTTGCCCATAAGGCATGGTTTGCAAGCATCAAGTGATTCATAATCAATTGATTCCAAAATCCCATCAGCATGGAGTTTCTTCATGCACTTTAGACCAATATGACATAAACGGCAGTGCTACAAATAAATTGCACTATCATTATTAACTTTGCATATTTTGGCTTCAATATTATGAATATGTGTATCACTACGATCGAGATCCAACAAACCATTTTCATTGGGTGTGTAACCATATAAGGTTTTATTCATGTAAACAGAACAATATTTATTCTCTTACTTAAATGAATAACCGTATTACAATAAACATGATCAAATCATATTAATGCTCAACGCAAACACCAAATAACACTTTTAGATTCAACACTAATCCCAAAAGTATAGGGAGTGTACGATGATGATCATATCAATCTTGGAACCACTTCCAACACACATCGTCACTTCACCCTCAACTAGTCTCTATTTATTCTGCAGCTCCTATTTCGAGTTACTACTCTTAGCAACTGAACTAGTATCAAATACTAAGGGGTTGCTATAAACACTAGTAAAGTACACATCAATATGTATAACAAATATACCTTTGTTTATTTTGCCATTCTTCTTATCCGCCAAATACTTGGGGCAGCTCCGCTTCCAGTGACCAGTCCCTTTGCAGTAGAAGCACTTAGTCTCGGGCTTAGGACCAGACTTGGGCTTTTTCACTTGAGCAGCAACTTGCTTGCCGTTCTTCTTGAAGTTCCCCTTCTTCCCTTTGCCCTTTTATTGAAACTAGTGGTCTTGTCAACCATCAACACTTGATGTTTTTCTTGATTTCTACCTTCGTCGATTTCAGCATCACGAAGAGCTTGGGAATCGTTTCCGTTATCCCTTGCATATTATAGTTCATCACGAAGTTCTACTAACTTGGTGATGGTGACTAGAGAATTCTGTCAATCACTATCTTATCTGGAAGATTAATTCCCACTTGATTCAGGCGATTGTAGTACCCAAACAATCTGAGCACATGCTCACTGCTTGAGCTATTCTCCTCCATCTTTTAGCTATATAACTTGTTGGAGACTTCATATCTCTCAACTCGGGTATTTGCTTGAAATATTAACTTCAACTCCTGGAACATCTCATATGGTCCATGACGTTCAAAACGTCTTTGAAGTCCCGATTCTAAGCCGTTAAGCATGGTGCACTAAACTATCAAGTAGTCATCATATTGAGCTAGCCAAACGTTCATAACGTCTGCATCTGCTCCTACAATAGGTTTGTCACCTAGTGGTGCATCAAGGACATAATTCTTCTGTGCAGCAATGAGGATAAACCTCAGATCACGGATCCAATCCGCATCATTGCTGCTAACATTTTTCAACTTAGTTTTCTCTAGGAACATATATATAACATAGGGAAGCAACAACGCGAGGTATTGATCTACAACATAGATATGCTAATACTACCAAGACTAAGTTCATGATAAATTAAAGTTCAATTAATCATATTACTTAAGAACTCCCACTTAGATAGACATCCCTCTAATCCTGTAAGTGATCACGTGATCCAAATCAACTAAACTATGTCCGATCATACGTGAGATGGAGTAGTTTCAATGGTGAACATCACTATGTTGATCATATCTACTATATGATTCACGCTCGACCTTTCGGTCTCCGTGTTCCGAGGCCATATCTGTTATATGCTAGGCTCGTCAAGTTTAACCTGAGTATTCCGCGTGTGCAACTGTTTTGCACCCGTTGTATTTGAACGTAGAGCCTATCACACCCGATCATCACGTGGTGTCTCAACATGAAGAACTTTCGCAACGGTGCATACTCAGGGAGAACACTTCTTGATAATTAGTGAGAGATCATCTTAAAATGCTACCGTCAATCAAAGCAAGATAAGATGCATAAAAGATAAACATCACATCCAATCAATATAAGTGATATGATATGGCCATCATCATCTTGTGCTTGTGATCTCCATCTCCGAAGCAACGTCATGATTACCATCGTCACCGGCGCGACACCTTGATCTCCATCGTAGCATCGTTGTCGTCTCGCCAATCTTATGCTTCTACGACTATCGTTACCACTTAGTGATAAAGTAAAGCATTACAAGGCGATTGCATTGCATACAATAAAGCGACAACCATATGTCTCCTGCCAGTTGCCGATAACTCGGTTACAAAACATGATCATCTCATACAATAAAATTTAGCATCATGTCTTGACCATATCACATCACAACATGCCCTGCAAAAACAAGTTAGACGTACTCTACTTTGTTATTGCAAGTTTTACGTGGCTGCTACGGGTTTAGCAAGAACCGTTCTTATCTACGCATCAAAAACCACAACGATAGTTTGTCAAGTTGGTGCTGTTTTAACCTTCGCAAGGACCGGGCGTAGCCACACTCGATTCAACTAAAGTTGGAGAAACTGACGCCCGCTAGTCACCTGTGTGCATAGCACGGCGGTAAAACCAGTCTCGCGTAAGCGTACGCGTAATGTCGGTCCGGGCCGCTTCATCCAACAATACCGCCGAACCAAAGTATGACATGCTGGTAACCAGTATGACTTATATCGCCCACAACTCACTTGTGTTCTACTCGTGCATATGACATCTACGCATAAAACCAGGCTCGGATGCCACTGTTGGGGAACGTAGTAATTTCAAAAAAATTCCTACGCACACGCAAGATCATGATGATGCATAGCAACGAGAGGGGAGAGTGTTGTCTACGTACCCTCGTAGACCGACAACGGAAGCGTTATGACAACGCGGTTGATGTAGTCGTACGTCTTCACGGCCCGACCGATCAAGCACCGAAACTACGGCACCTCTGAGTTCTAGCACATGTTCAGCTCGATGACGATCCCCGGACTCCGATCCAGCAAAGTGTCGGGGAAGAGTTCCGTCAGCACGACGGCCTGGTGACGATCTTGATGTTCTACCGTCGCAGGGCTTCGCCTAAGCACCACTACAATATTATCGAGGATTATGGTGGAGGGGGGCTCCGCACACGCCTAAGAAAACGATCACGAAGATCAACTTGTGTGTCTATGGGGTGCCCCCTGCCCCCGTATATAAAGGAGTGGAGGAGGGGAGGACCGGCCCTCTCTATGGCGCGCCCTAGGGGAGTCCTACTCCCACCGGGAGTAGGATTCCCTCTTTCCTAGTCCAACTAGGAGTCCTTCCAAGTAGTAGGAGTAGGAGACAAGGAAGGGGAAGGGAGAAGGGAAGGAAGGAGGGGGCGCAGCCCCTCCCCCTAGTCCAATTCGGACTAGGCCTTGGGGGGCGCGCGGCCTGCCCTAGGCAGCCCCTCTCTCTTTCCCGTATGGCCCAATAAGGCCCAATACTTCTCCCGGCGAATTCCCGTAACTCTCCGGCACTCCGAAAAATACCCGAACCACTCAGAACCTTTCCGATGTCCGAATATAGTCGTCCAATATATCGATCTTTACGTCTCGACCATTTCGATACTCCTCGTCATGTCCCCGATCTCATCCGAGACTCCGAACTCCTTCGGTACATCAAAACTCATAAATTCATAATATAACTGTCATCGAAACCTTAAGCGTGCGGACCCTACGGGTTCGAGAACAATGTAGACATGACCGAGACACGTCTCCGGTCAATAACCAATAGCGGAACCTGGATGCTCATATTGGCTCCTACATATTCTACGAAGATCTTTATCGGTCAGACCGCATAACAACATATGTTGTTCCCTTTGTCATCGGTATGTTACTTGCCCGAGATTCGATCGTCGATATCTCAATACCTAGTTCAATCTCGTTACCGGAAAGTCTCTTTACTCATTCCGTAATACATCATCTCGCAACTAACTCATTAGTTGCATTGTTTGCAAGGCTTAAGTGATGTGCATTACCGAGAGGGCCCAGAGATACCTCTCCGACAATCGGAGTGACAAATCCTAATCTCGAAATACGCCAACCCAACATGTACCTTTGGAGACACCTGTAGAGCACCTTTATAATCACCAGTTACGTTGTGACGTTTGGTAGCACACAAAGTGTTCCTCCGGTAAACGGGAGTTGCATAATCTCATGGTCATAGGAACATGTATAAGTCATGAAGAAAGCAATAGCAACATACTAAACGGCCGGGTGCTAAGCTAAAGGAATGGGTCATGTCAATCACATCATTCTCCTAATGATGTGATCCCGTTAATCAAATAACAACTCTTTTGTTCATGGTTAGGAAACATAACCATCTTCGATTAACGAGCTAGTCAAGTAGAGGCATACTAGTGACACTTTGTTTGTCTATGTATTCACACATGTATTATGTTTCCGGTTAATACAATTCTAGCATGAATAATAAACATTTATCATGATATAAGGAAATAAATAATAACTTTATTATTGCCTCTAGGGCATATTTCCTTCAACCACGCCGTTGTGCTGATGAAACTCTCCCTCGGCCTCAGCTGGATCAAGAGTACGAGGGACGTCACCGAGCTGAACGTGTATAGATCACAGAGGTGCCGTGTGTTCGGTACTTGGATCCGTTGGATCGCGAAGACGTTCGACTACATCAACCGCGTTACTAAATGCTTCCGCTTTTGGTCTACGAGGGTACATGGACACACTCTCCCGCTCATTGCTATGCATCACCTAGATAGATCTTGCGTGTGTGTAGGATTTTTTTTGAAATTACTGCGTTCCCCATCACGGAGGGACACTTAGTGTGCTATCAAACATCACAACGTAACTGGGTGATTATAAAGATGCTCTACAGGTGTCTGTGATGGTGTCTGTTGAGTTGGCATAGATCGAGATTAGGATTTGTCACTCCAATTGTCGGAGATGTATCTTTGGGCCCTCTCGGTAATGCGCATCACTATAAGCCTTGCAAGCAATGTGACTAATGAGTTAGTTGCGGGATGATGCATTACGGAACGAGTAAAGAGACTTGCCGGTAACGAGATTGAACTAGGTATTGAGATACCGACGGTCGAATCTTGGGCAAGTAACATACGATGACAAAGGGAACAATGTATGTTGTTATGCGGTTTGACCGATAAAGATCTTCGTAGAATATGTAGGAACCAATATGAGCATCCATGTTCCGCTATTGGTTATTGACCGGAAGTGAGTCTCGGTCATGTCTACATAGTTCTCGAACCCGTAGGGTCCGCACGCTTAACGTTCGGTGACGATGGGTATTATGAGTTTATGTGTTTTGATGTACCGAAGGTAGTTTGGAGTCCCGGATATGATCACGGACATGACCAGGAGTCTTGAAATGGTCGAGAAAGATTGATATATTGGAAGGCTATGTTTGGACATCGAAAGGGTTCCGGATGAGTTCGGGCATTTACAGGAGTACCAGGGGTTATCGGAACCACACGGGGAGTGTATGAGCCTTTTTGGGCCTTAGTGGGAAAGAGGAGGAGGCGGCCAAGGTGCCCCCCCAAGCCCAATATGAATTGGGGTGGAGGGCCGCCCCCCCTTTCCTTCTCCTTCTCTCCTCCTTCCTTCCTTCCTCTCCTACTCCAACTAGGGAAGGGGGAATCCTAGACCCACCCGGAGTTGGACTCCCCCCTTGGGCGCGCCATGAGAGGGTCGGCCCTCCCCCTCCTCCACTTCTTTATATACGGGGGAGGGGGGCACCCCATAGACACACAAGTTGATTGTTTAGCCGTGTGCGGTGCCCCCCTCCACAGATTTCCACCTTGGTCATATCGTTGTAGTGCTTAGGCGAAGCCCTGCGACGGTAACTTCATCATCACCGTCATCACGCCGTCGTGCTGACGAAACTCTCCCTCAACCTCAGCTGGATCTAGAGTTCGTGCGACGTCACCGAGCTGAACATGTGCAGATCACGGAGGTGCCGTGCGTTCGGTACTTGGATCCGTTGGATCGCGAAGACGTTCGACTACATCAACCGCGTTATCATAACGCTTTCGCTTTCGGTCTACGAGGGTACGTGGACAACACTCTCCCCTCTTGTTGCTATGCATCATCTAGATAGATCTTGTGTGTGCGTAGATTTGTTTTTGAAATTACTGCGTTCCAAAACAATACTTTGGTTTGCTTTGTTTCTTTCCTCGTTTTCTTTGCTTTTTCATTTTCTTTTTTTGTATTTTTTCTATTTTCATCGGTTTCCTATTTTTGTTCAACATTGTAGAAAAATTTCAGTACACATTCAACATTTTTTGTACACATTCAAAACATTTTTTATATACATGTTTTTTTAAATACATGATTAACAATCTTTTGAAAACTTATATTTTTTATGCCTACTTTATTTCATAACACTGTTCATTTTTTGGTATATATACATCTAATACATGTTTAACATTTTTCGAATACAAGATTAACATTTTTTAATACATGGTCAATATTTTTCCATGTACACTTTTAACATTTTCTAAATGCTTGATTATCCTTTTGCAGATACATGATTAATATATTTCTAATACATGGTCAACACATTTCTATACACATTTACCATTTTCAAATGCTCGATTAACATTTTTCAAATATAATTTTTTAATACATGGTCACTATTTGTCTGTACAGGTTTAACATTTTTCAAATGCCTGATTAACATTTTCCAATTACAAGATTAATATTTTTTGAAGACATGGTCACTGTTTTTTCTATACATATTTGACATTTTCAAATGCTTGATTAAATTTTTTTCAAATAGAAGATTAATATATTTTTTAAACATGGTCAAATTTTTTGTATACACATTTAATTTTTTCAAATGCTTTATTAACATTTTAAAACAACTTTAGATTTTTTAATAAGGATCAATATGTTTTTAATAGATGGTTAACATTTTTGTATACACATTTAACATTTTTCAAATGCTTGATTATTATTTTTTAAATACATGATATTTTTTTTATCAAATTCTTGATTAATATTTTTTAAATACATGATCAACTTTTTTCATTGTATACTTTTCTGTATACATTTTTTGTATGCATGAGAAACATTTTCTCTAGATGCATAATATTTTTCAAATGCCTGGTTAACATTTTCCTCAAATGTTTTTACTTAAATAGTCTTTTAATATATTTATTTAGAACATTTGGAAGTATGAACAAAAGTAATACTTAAATAGCCTTTTAATATATTTATTTAGAACATTTGGAAGTATGAACAAAAGTAAACAAAAAGTTAAAAATGTGAAAAAAAAACGAGGCTGTGGCTTCCCGCGTTCCTGGGCCGCCAAGCAGACCAACACCCATCATCTCTGTAGAAAAGAAGAGCCCTCTAAAATCTGCCCTCGAGATGCCCCACCTCGCCGCACCTGCCTCTCCGCCGCCGGCTCCAAACCTTATGTCTGACGCTCGCGAGGCTGCCTCCTCCTCGCCGCCGTCCGAAAGGGGGCGGAGGAAGGCGGTGGTGGTGGTCATGGGCGCGACGGGCGCCGGCAAGTCCCGGCTTGCCGTTGACCTCGCGGGGCACTTTGCCGGCGTCGAGGTGGTCAGCGCCGACTCCATGCAGGTCTACCGCGGTCTCGATGTCCTTACTAACAAGGTCTCCCTCGATGAGCAGAACGGTCTCTCCTCTCGAACACTCCAAGAGTCCCTCCTTGTATATATTTTTTCTTCAAAAGGAAATTCAGTTCCGTTCAGTTTGAGCTGAGTGACGGTATATTTGACGTGTCTGCAGGTGTTCCTCACCATCTCCTTAGCATCGTCGATCCTTCGGTGGAGTTCACTTGCCGCCATTTCCGTGATCATGCCTTGCCTGTAAGCTTACATCTGATGTTACTGATGCAACTTCGTTTCAGTCTTCTAGACTTCCAACTGAGTAACCGTACCATGTTCATTTTGAATGGCCACAGATTATTGAAGATATATTGGATCGTGGCGGCCTGCCTGTTGTTGTTGGTGGCACAAACTTCTATATACAGGTCCATAGTTCAACACTTGTCGATTTCCATATCAGGAGTTATTCACACATGTTCATAGTTCAATTCTGGTCGATATCTTAAGTTAATTGTGTATCTGATTTACATTTTTTGCGGGCTTTTACGATGGCCTTAGGCTCTTGTTAGTCCATTCCTCTTTGAGGATATGTCAGAAGATATGCAGGGTTGCACTTTGAGTGACCAACTTGATGATATAGGTGAATATTGAAACCATAACACTTGCTCCTTATTCATCGTGTGCCTGTTCTGTATTCATGTTTTATTTATTTGCCTATTATATCTTCAATGTGCTATTCAGGCCTTGCCACAGATGGTGTTGGAAGTGGGTATGAACACTTAAAGGAGATTGATCCTATTGCGGCACAAAGGATCCACCCAAACAACCACCGAAAAGTAAGGGTGTTGCACATTCCTACCATCTCCTGGTCACTTAGCCAGTCATTCTTCATCTGTAGCATGCTCTCACTTTCCTCATGGCATTCCCCTATTTATCTTATTTTAGTCATTCGATTTGCTGTATTGAACAGATAAAACGTTACCTTGAGTTATATGCAACCACAGGTGCACTACCAAGCGATCTTTTCCAAGGAGAAGCTGCAGAAGTGAGGATTTTTTGTATTTTCTTTGATTAATCATTCAATATATATGCCATGAATATGAACTACTAACTGCTACCACACATTTTTTGCGCATGAGGTTAGACTTTCCTGTTTCAATATGGATGTCCTAAAAAAGATTGTTTGTTGTCAGGACAAGTGGGGCCGGCCTACTAGCTCCAGGTTTGACTGTTGTTTCCTGTGGGTGGATGCCGAGCTTCATGTTCTGGATAATTATGTCAATGAAAGAGTCGATTGCATGATTAATGCTGGGCTGCTTGATGAAGTGCACAATATATATAATCCAGGTGCCGTTTATACCCAAGGTCTACGGCAGGCCATTGGGGTTCGTGAATTTGATGAGTTTTTCAGATTATATTTTACAAAGAAAGAACCTGATGAGATAAAAGCTGGTATGCTTAATCTCCATGATGATAAGCTGAAAAGCTTGTTGGATGAAGCTGTCTCTCAGCTAAAAGCAAACACACGAAGACTTGTTCGACGCCAAGTAAACACTCCCTCTGTATCTTTATCCTTACATTTTTTAGACGGTCTGAGAAAATAATCAGTACTAGACTGCAAATCTTTGCTGTAGAGACGGAGGCTACACCGGCTGAATAAAGACTTCGGGTGGAATTTGCATCACATTGATGCAACAGAAGCATTCCAATGTAAGTCCATTTGTATGTATTACCCAGAGTGTTGAATTGGCCTGCTTTGATGTGTTCTTTTCCTTCATATGTAATCTATATTTTACTAGGTACTACTGGTGACTCGTGGCACGTCAAGGTTATAAAACCTTGCGCAGATACTGTCAGAAGATTCTTGTCTAATGATACAACTTTGGCAAGTAAAGATTGTTCGAACGATGGTGGTGGAACTAGGTTGGCCTCAAGAGAGTTGTGGACTCAATATGTTTGCGAGGTGATGTTTTTTATTTGATGCTCTTATTATGAGGTGGTTCTGGTTATGCGTTGGTTGTCCTATGATAATTGGTTGAAGTATCTGATGCTTGCCTTTTGTCATTTCCCTCGATGTATTAGTTAATAAAAAACATGGATCTGACAAGCTTCTACCACTTCTGAATCATGTGTTATAGGCCTGCGACAACCGGGTCCTTCGAGGGGCACACGAGTGGGAACAACACAAGCAAGGCCGAGGCCACCGGAAAAGAACACAGCGTTTGAAGCGGAAGAGTAAGATCAAGAGTACATCCTCTGAAGCAGAAGTATACCCATGTGAACATGAGTTGTGGTTTCGGTGTTGATGGAACACCATTTAGATTGGTTTTGAGACTTATGGAGGAGACTGGGGAAGGGGATCGATAAGGACACGGATCCAAACACTAGTTCTG
This sequence comes from Aegilops umbellulata, assembly GCA_032464435.1. Classification (NCBI taxonomy): domain Eukaryota; kingdom Viridiplantae; phylum Streptophyta; class Magnoliopsida; order Poales; family Poaceae; genus Aegilops; species Aegilops umbellulata. The sequence goes on along the minus strand of CP136055.1, from coordinate 235,759,237 downwards.
ATCTTTAAAGGTGTGTTTGTATGCTGCCTGACTTCATATCGCAGCAAACTCGAGTTCGTCTTAATTTATGCCCATTCTGAACACGTCTTCTAATTGTTCATGGAGCTAGTGAATGTCGTCAGGGTGAATTTAAAAGCAATCAGCAGTGGACCGAAAACTAAACCGATGAAAAAACAAATGGTAAATCGATGGAACATTAGAATTAATGCAGATCATAATATTTTAGAAATAAAGATCCAAGACGAATTCAACGGGAAAATCAGTGAAGCTAGAAAGCAGCAGTCGAGCGCCTCCAACTACATTCACGCTCTGTCTTCTCGGCGGGCCAGACGGTTTTATAATGCCCAAGTCGGCTTAAATTTGGCTTATAGGACGGAGGGAAAGCTTGACGAGCTTTTTCGAACTGAGGAAGTATTAGCCAAAAAGTCACTTACTTTTATGTTTAGTTTTCGCCTTTGCTTACACCTTAATGTGACAATATCCACTCAAAAGCCAAAAGCAAAAGAGTCAAAATCATGAAAGACGTGTTTTTTCTTATAAACCGAACTTCAAAAATCAAGGAAGCAAAGGGGGCGAGCGACGCTGTAGAAGAGGACTTGACATATAGGTTGGCGAGGACGATGCGTCGTATGTTGGCATCGGCAGCCGAGGCCGTGTAAGAGGGAGAGGATGACGGTTGAGGGTCCGAGGACGTGTAAGAGGGTGAGGACAACGGCGAATCATTTGTGATGTGGTAGAGCGCAACAATAAAAGGTCTCCGGCACCAGCAATGGAGGAGGAGTTCGGCTGCACCATTGTTCTCTATTTTTCTTAGGAGATAGGAAAAATTAACACACACACACACGCACACGTTGGGATCATGTTGAAAGCCAAACGACCGGAATATAAGTCCACCAGGATATTCCCAGCCCACCAGGGTATTCCCAGCCCACCAGGGTTCATTCTAGGTTTCCACTGCACGGGTCAGGTATAGGAGTTCCGTCATCCGACCCATTCTAGGTTCTCCCTCACCTTTTTTTTTGAGGGATGAAACCAAGCTTTATTCAAAAAAGGCCATAGTCTGTGGGATACATCGCTGGTCGTGGGATTGGCCAAACCACACATGGCGTCCTAGACCCAAAAAAAATGCATGCTTGGCTAAACTATGTGCCTCAACATTAACGGCACGACACTGAAAAGTAAAAGTACTACTAAACAGAGGTAATAAGCTATTGATCTCTGCAATGATGGCACCATTTGGTCCTTAATCTGAATTGTTGATTGCACCAACGACTTTCTTTGCGTCCAGCGCCACTACCACATCATGGAGGTTCAAATCTTGTGCAAGGGCAAGAGCCTCCCTGCATGCAATTGTCTCCATGATAACCGGATCATCCACTCCTGCTATGCACAAGACTGTGCTTCCTAGGAAGTTACCATTTGCATCTCTACACACTGCCGCTGTTGTCCCCCCTGTTCCACGACGAGAAGCAGCGACGACATGGATTTTTGCGAAGCGCGGCGGAGGGCGTTTTGGGCACTGTACACTAGCATGCACTGTTGCTGCCCCTCGTCTTGAGTTTTGTTGCGTTGGTTCTTTTATCAGCTCAAGCTCTCCAATAAACCTGCAGATAAACCCGTATGTGCTCTGAGGACTTTGGAAGATGCCCTCGTGGATGGCTTTCCGGCGCGCTGCACATACAGCCCATAAAGTTACCGATAGTTTGACAAATTGATCGTGTGGTAGTAGCTCCATAAGAGTAAAGAGCCATTGCTTCGCATTTGGTTCTGTTATGTCTGCTAGCTGTAGCAAAAGCTCATCATCCACCAAAGCCCATGTGCAACGTGACATTGTACACTGTAACAAGGAGTGTCTCCATGAATCCGGCTGCCCACACATACCGCACAAACTAGAGTCTGTCATGTGTCGATGTGCTCGTACATCATTTGTTGGTATTGAGTGTTTGGATAATCTCCACAGAAACATACAAATTTTTACTGGGACCTGCACTTTCCATAGAGTTTTCCACGCTCCTGTCTCCTGTTCTGTACTTGAAGATCTCGATCACTTTCGAGCCATGCTTCTCTTCGCGACCTAGTGCTAACAAGCATCCAGTAGGCGCTTCTACAGAGAAAATGCCCGTCCTTTCATGGCTCCAGCTCCAAAATTCATCTATGTTTTTGGTGCACAAAGGGATGTCGAGTATTACCTTTGCATCTATCGGCATGAATGTAGCATTCACCATCTGTCTATCCCATGAAGCTGAAGTGTTATCAATGAGCTCAGAGACAAAAGTCGGTGGGTTCGGCTTCAGGCTTCCATAGGGTCTCATCATCTCACTTCGCGGGATCAAATTGTCCTCCCATATTTGCTGGTCTGCCCATTGCCGATTCGTCGAATTAGCCCTTACTTCAAGACATCCTTTCCTTCCATAATAGCTCTCCCTATCTGACTTGGATGATTGCCAACAACTGAGTTCAAAAAAGTTTGCCCCGGATAGTATATGCTTTTGAGTAAATGGGCACACTGGCTCTCTGGCTGTTGAAGGAGGCGCCACACCTGCTTAGCTAGCATTGCCATGTTAAAGAGCTCAAAATCTTTAAAACACAATCCTCCCATGCCTTTGGGCTGGGTCATCTCCTTCCATGAAACCCAATGTGGTTTTCTCTTCCCGTCCTTGCAACCCCACCAAAATTTCCTTATAAGTTTATTCAGGTGCTCGCATAAGCCTCTTGGTAGTTTAAAGCAAGACATGGAGTAAACAGGCACTGCTTGGGCTACCGATTTAACAAGTACTTCCTTCCCCGCTGACGACACTGAGTTCTCAATCCAGCCTTGTACTTCACTCCACAATCGGTCCTTCAAGTATTTGAAAGCACCATTTTTACTGTTACCAATGTCAGAGGGCATACCAAGGAATTTCTCGTTCAAAGTTTCATTTGGAACATTCAGGGTGACCTTAATTTCATTGCGGGTGCTTTCTGGAACACCTTTGCTAAAATATATAGATGATTTAGCACGGTTTATTCTCTGACCAGTTGCTCTACAATATGTGTCCAAGACTTGCTTTACCTCAATAGCTCCCACATTATTTGCCTTGAAAAATAGCAGGCTGTCATCAACGAATAAGAGATGGTTAACCCCAGGTGCCGAAGGTGCCACCTGTAACCCGTCCAAGTTGGATGACTGTCTTCTTGATTTTAGCAGGCACGACAGGCCCTCTGCTGCTAGCAAGAACAAGTATGGTAATATCGGATCTCCTTGTCTTATACCCCGAGAGGGTTTAAAACCCTCTAGCTTCTGTCCGTTGAACATGTTTACTCTATCGACTAAATTCATTACAATGCTTACCCAATTCTCAGTAAACCCCAACTTTAGCATTATAGCTTGAGGTAAGGCCACTCCACTCTGTCATATGCCTTCATCATATCCAGCTTCAACGCGCACGACTGGTGTTTCTTTGCTTTGTTTCTCTTCATAAAATGCAAACACTCATACGCAATAATGATATTATCAGTTGTCATCCTCCCAGTCACAAAAGCAGACTGCTCCTCAGAAATTATATCAGGCAAAACTAGCTTTAGGCGATTAAATATTACCTTTGACGCAATCTTGTAAAAAACATTGCACAAACTTATAGGCCGTACTGAGATAATAGGGTGGGGTTCTTGACCTTCGGTATTAGGACCAGAATGGTTTCATTGATGCATTCTGCTGACTCCGTTCCATCGATAATATGTAGGACCATCCTTGTGATCTCCTCTCCACATATATCCCAGTGGCGTTGGAAAAAGTGTGCAGGATACCCATCTGGCCCAGGAGCTTTTGTGGGGAACATTTGGAAGAGAGCAGTTTTGACCTCCTGTTCACTATAAGGAGCATTTAGGGTTGCATTCATATCATCAGTAACCTTCCTTGGGACTGTCTCTAGGACTTGTTCCATGTCTTGAACCCCCTCTGATGTGTACAATTACTTATAGAAACTCGTGGTCATTGCCTCCATCTCTTTCTTGTTCTCTGTTAGCTGACCATCTTGTCGTTGGAGAGCTTTTATTTGATTTTTCTGGAGCCGGCGACTTGCCCTTGATGAAAAAAGTAAGTGCTTTTGTCGCCGTGTTTGAGCCATTCAATCCTTGCCCTCTGCCTCCATAGGATTTCCTCACGGTGATAGAGCTCAACTAGAAGGTCAGTCACTTTAATTTCTATGGCTGACAGACCCAATCTGCCTCGAACTCCACGCATCTCATGTAGTTGGTTTTGCAACTGCCTGATCTGACTACGGGCATTTCCAAAATGTTGCCGATCCCACTGTGACAGGTCTCCCGCCAACGCATGCAGCTTGTCGCGAATCTCTGTGACAGAATCACTCGGGTCCCGTGCCCATGCAGCCTGAACCACGTCCGGCAAGGTGGGATCCCTCTCCCAGCAGATCTTGTACTTAAAGCTGCGCGGGCCCCACTTGCATGCATGCATGTCGTTTACTCTGAGGAAAATGGGTACGTGATCGGAGAAAGCTGCTTCTTTGTGCTCTGTGATTGCGTCTGGGAAAGCCATGCACCAGGCCATGTTAGCAACGCACCTGTCTAGCCTCACCCTTGTGAACGTTCCTCCCGCAACCTTTTTCTCAAATGTCGAGTCCCTTCCCTTGTAACCAATATCAGTCAGACCACACGTATCAAGCGCGTCACGAAAAGCGTCCATCTGAGCTTGGCTCCTATTCCCCACTCCATCATGTTCACTTGACAGCAGAACTTCGTTGAAATCCCCCATCACAACCCAGGGCTGGTTGTTAGATCCTACTATCCCACGAAGTAAATCCCATGTTTTATAGTGTTCACTTACTTGCGCTTCTCTGTAAACAAAGGTGATTCTGGTTTGGATGTCCACTAGCTCATCCACTACCACATCAATATGATACTCAGAATAACCAACAATTTGAAGTTTTATTTCCTCGTTCCAAAAAATGCCAAGTCCTCCGCTTCTACCAGAACTGCTAACTGCAAAACTTTTCTCATAGCCTAAAGAGCCTACCATATTCTCTACTCGAGAGCCCTCTATTTGGGTTTCAACGATACAAACAATAGAGGGGGCAAGTTGCATCGTGAAGCTCACGAACTGTCATGGGTTTGCCAGCCCCGCGGCAGCTCCAACATAGTAGACTCATTGCGCCTGGCACGACCCCACCTGGGGGCCCGCCAAACGCGCATCAGTGGTTTTGCTTGGAGCTAAGTTCTTCACCGGTCCTTTATCTTGTGAAGACGGTGTGGCCTTGTTCCTCTTCGGCTCCTGCTTCGATGAGGGACTAGGCGGTATCTCTGGTGATGGTAGCAACAGCGGTATATTCGTTTTCCCTGTCTGGTTGGTGATGTTGGGTCAGCTTTTGGGATCGGCCTCGAGATTAGCTCCTCTCTTCCGGTTCCTTTTTGCCTCCTTCATTTCAATATCTTCCCCATCCTTCTCTGTCCCATCTTGGCCTCGAGGCGGGTTAGAGTTCTGCTGCGAGAAACCCCTTCCTCTACCTCTTCCAGCTCGACCCCTTCCTCGGCCTCCTCTATTCCCAGACCCTTCTCCCGGACCCCTTCCTGGACCTCTAAACCATGTTGCACGCAGATCCTTGAAAACAAGTGCCTTTGGGAGGTGAATTCCATCCCCGCACTCTTTAAAGGTGTTACCAAGATATCCACATACCGCACACCAATCTGGCAGCCTCTCATATTTGACCCTAAACAGCACCCTCTGAACTTCACCTTTCTTCTTAACCACCAGGGAGACAACGTTTTTTAGTGGCTTTGTGACATTAATCTTGACACACACTCGTGCAAAATTTCCTTCGAAGTCCTGCGCCATTGGTTCAGCATATATGTGTTGGGGAACGTAGTAATTTCAAAAAAATTCCTACGCACACGCAAGATCATGGTGATGCATAGCAACGAGAGGGGAGAGTGTTGTCTACGTACCCTCGTAGACCGTAAGCAGAAGCGTTATATGAACGCGGTTGATGTAGTCGTACGTCTTCACGATCCGACCGATCCAAGCACCGAAAGCACGGCACCTCTGAGTTCTGCACACGTTCGGCTCGATGACGTCCTCGCCTTCTCGATCCAGCAAGAGGGGCGAAGTAGTAGATGAGTTCCGGCAGCACGACGGCGTGGTGACGGTGTTGGTGAAGAACAATCTTCGCAGGGCTTCGCCTAAGCACTACGAAAACTATGACAGAGGATAAACTAGAGGAAACGGGGTTGCCGGCACACGACTTGGTGTTTCTTGATATCTCTTGGGTGCTAGCCCTACCCCTCTATTTATATGTTGAGCCTTGGGGTCGAAACTTGGAGTAGAAGCCTCCACAAAGTCAGTTTCACCCGAAAGGCAAGAGTCCTTCTCGGACTCCAGGGCCAGACGCCAGGGTTCCCGGCGTCTGGGCCCAAACGCTAGGGACCCTGGCGTCTGGCCTCTGGACTCCGCAAAACTTCCTTTTGCACTTTCCAAAAACCTCGTGGGCTTTCCCCTTTGGCCCAGATAAAGTGTTCTCGTGCCCAAACATTTCGGGAAACATTCGGAACCCCTTCCGATGGATTCCAGAACCTTTCTAGAGATCAAACACTACTATCCACATATCAATCTTTACTTCCGGACCATTCCGGAGTTCCTCGTCATATCCGTGATCTCATCCAAAACTCCGAACAACATTCGGTCACCAACATACATAACTCATAGTACTATATCGTCAACGAACGTTAAGCGTGCGGACCCTACGGGTTCGAGAACTATGTAGACATGACCTAGAACCATTCTCGGTCAATAACCAATAGCGGAACCTGGATGCTCATATTGGCTCCCACATATTCTACGAAGATCTTTTATCGGTCAGACCGCATAACAACATACGTTGTTCCCTTTGTCATCGGTATGTTACTTGCCCGAGATTCGATCGTCGGTATCCAATACCTAGTTCAATCTCGTTACCGGCAAGTCTCTTTACTCGTTCCGTAATACATCATCTCGCAACTAAGTCATCAGCTGCAATGCTTGCAAGGCTTAAGTGATGTGCATTACCGAGAGGGCCCAGAGATACCTCTCCGACACTCGGAGTGACAAATCCTAATCTCGAAATACGCCAACCCAACAAGTACCTTCGGAGACACCTGTAGAGCACCTTTATAATCACCCAGTTACGTTGTGACGTTTGGTAGCACACAAAGTGTTCCTCCGGTAAACGGGAGTTGCATAATCTCATAGTCATAGGAACATGTATTAGTCATGAAGAAAGCAATAGCAACAAACTAAACGATCAAGTGCTAAGCTAACGGAATGGGTCAAGTCAGTCAGATCATTCACCTAATGATGTGATCTCATTAATCAAATAACAACTCTTTGTCTATGGTTAGGAAACATAACCATCTTTGATTAATGAGCTAGTCAAGTAGAGGCATACTAGTGACACTCTGTTTGTTTATGTATTCACATATGTATTATGTTTCCGGTTAATACAATTCTAGCATGAATAATAAACATTTATCATGATATAAGGAAATAAATAATAACTTTATTATTGCCTCTAGGGCATATTTCCTTCAATATGAACTCGCCCACAGTAGACGACAGAGCCTTGATCTTGGAGAAGTATCCTTGAGGGAAGTCATGGATTTGCACCCACATCTCAATCTTGTTGAGCTCTATAGAAGAGGGCTTTGTGAAACCATCGTAGTGCGCCATCACCATTGCTTTCCCTTTGTAATCCCAAGGACCATCCTCCATGACCCGTTCCCAGTCCCCGAGGCACGAGAACTGCATTGTATAGAGATTTACCTTGAGTGGTTTGATCTTTACCTCCTGGGCTAGATCCCAAGCCACCCTCATGTTTCTGAAAAACCAGTATTGGTTGTAGGGTTTATCTGTATGAACCCTAGCCACCGCCATCGAACGGGTCGCCTCATCCGCGAGCTCGTCTTCTTCCACAATCACATCCGCAAATCTTCTTCCTGCAGCCCTAGTTCTTCCATCATCGCTTCGAGTTCCGAAGAACCTGAACTCTCAGCAGTATCATCCATCAGCGAGATCTCTTGCACGTGGTCTCTTACTGTCCGCAGGCGGTAGGAACCCTAGTTGTTCCCCGTTTACCCCCTGCGAGGACCCGCAGGCCCCGTCAGTACGGCGGTGGTGGAGATCGGCAGGGGAGAGAAGGTCTCTACGGGGGACGCCGTCGCCGCCGAGAGGAGCGGAAACCCTAACATGAGGGGAGTTCTCTAGTTCTCCCACCTGTTTTGTCTGTACGTTGCGTCTGTACTATGTTTAAAAAAGAATATAAGTCTGATGGGCTTGCGGCCCACGAAACGTCCCACACAACATCTGTTCTCTCAAAAATAAAAGAACAAGTTCAATCAGCAGTTCCTATTTCGCACGGGATAGCGACCTACTGCGCAACCTCCTGTACGCCATGTTTTCTGTATGGGCGGCCCATTCTAGGTTTTTAACCACCTCTTTTGAGAAGGTTGTAGAACCTTCCATGAGCCGTTTTTTTCCTTTTGTTTTGTTCACATGGTTTTTTCTTTCTTTTTATCTTTTTCGCATTTTTTCCTTCTTCTTCTTTCCTTTTCCTTTTTAGTTTTTCCTTCTTAATTTTGTGAAGATTTTTTAAAATTTGTGAACATTTTTATTGAATTCTAACAACTTTTGAATTCATGGACATATTTCCAAATATGAGAACTTTTTTCATATTCACCAACATTTTTTGAATTCACAAAAGTTTTTAAAAATTCACAGAAACCTTTTAAAACTTGCTAACATTTATTTAAATTCATGAAAAAAATCAAATTCGGATTTTTTAATGCAAGGACTATTTAAATATTAGAGACTAATTTTAAAATTTAAGAGCATTTTTTCAATTTGAGAACAAATTTTGGACTCACGAACAGGTTTTGAATTTTGGAACTTTTTTCAAAACTTAATGGATATTTTTGAAATAAAGGAATTTTTTAAAATCTCGAAGATTTTTAAAGAAGCTAGAAAAGAAAAAACAGAAAATAAAAATAACAAACAAAAATAAACGAAAAGATTATAGGGAAGGCCTGCCACGCACCTGGGCCGGCCCAAGTTAGCTCGAGGGGCGCGGCCTCGCTTTCCACCGCACGGGTTGGGAAGTAGGAGTCCCGGTCCGAGCCGGCTTGTAGGAGATTCTCAAAAAAAAAACTATCATTGTAGGATATGTACGCAGGTCCGATCTAGAAATACAACGTACAGATACGACCGACCTAGACAATTACAAATACCTAGATCCGGATCTAGAAATACGTAGATACGGGAACCACATACGTACCCCGGCTTTCCCTCTCGTTTCGAAGCTCTCGCGTTGGGCTGCGAGGTGATCGGCGGAACACGAAGATCAAATCGAGTAAGTCGCCTTCTTCTTCCTCCGTCGATCCGATCGAATTAGGATTCGTGCTTTTCGTCTCCTTTTCTGCTTCCTTGGTCTTTGGTCTCTGTTCTTGACAGGGCAAGATCAAGATGGCCGCGGTTCTTCCTGCGCTGCTGCCAACCCCACCGTCGGCCCCAATCTCTACGTTGCTCAAGACACCGCGGACGGACGGGAAGCCTGGCCGTGCGTCGGCGAGCCGGAGATGGATAGATAACAAATTTATGATTCTGGTCGCCGCGTCGGGCATGACCGGCGGTGAGCGCGCCGGACGCGTGCTGTCGGAGATGAGCGGCGGCCAGCGCGTCAGACGCGTGGCATCGGACATCGGCAGCGGCGACCGCGCCGGACGCGTGGCATCGGACACGGACGGCGGTGATCGCGCCGGACGCGTGGCATTGGGCATGGGCGGCGGTGACCGCGCCGGTCGCGAGGAGTCCCGAACAAGCTGGAGCGCTGTGAAGAGGCCCGCCAGCCGCGGCCCTTCCACTGATCGGTGTGACAAGAAGCCCAAGGCTCCGGTCGACAATGAATCTGCTCCGGAGGCAGAGCAACTGTTCGCTGGTCCGACGTTCATGAGCGTCGTGCCCCCGGATCCCAGCGAGCTCCCGATCCCTTGCTACTTCATGAAGAAGGCCCGCTAGTGGACTAGCAAGTAGCAACAACTCATGGGATTGGTCCCTTACTACAGTCGCCGTCGTCGTGCAATCTTGCTTTGTAGCCCAATTTCAGCGCTTATTAGATGCGTTTTTAGTAGTGTAGTAATTTGTCATGGCTCTGGGTTGTGTTCATGTTAGTAAAACCCAACCCAGAGAGGGGCGGATGGGTGGCATGACAATCATAAACTATCTTCATTTTATATTACTCCCCTTGCAATCCTTCCTGCAGTTTGCATCCACTTCCTCTACTGAAGAAACCCAGTTTTAAGATCACCTTCGAGCCTGACACCTGCTCCGCTAAATCTGTCGCCATAGTCAACACTCCAAATCTGTCATAATCTTGAACAAGGCAATGTTTCTAGCTTTTTTTTGCGGGATGGCAATGTTTCTAGCTAGTCTCTGTTGATTTAACAAGTCGATTCATTTATTTGGAGCAGCAGTTCCATTTCTACTGCCAAGAGCAGAGCTACTCTGCAACGAACCGGCCATCACAACAGGAAGAAAAGTATGGTCCACCCACAGCGTGCTAGCACAAATGATTCAGTTAGCAACAAAGGGACCTTCACACAGACACTTGAACTTGTGCATATATAGGTACTCAATTAGAAATTTAGGTTGGCATACCAAATGTAAGATGTATTACAGTTTATAATACAGGCTTCTGAAACCGCATTTACACTGCAGACTGTACCTTCCTCATCTTGATGCAATTCTCCCCATACTGTAAGGGTAATTGTAGTGGGGAGGCGATCTATTGCTCGAATCACGGTCACTAGTCTCGATTACAAGCTGGGTACATGAATTGGGGATGAACAAGAAGGACGGACTAGGGTTCTTGCCCACAAATGATTCAGTTAAACAAATTGAGTCAGTTAAACAACAAAGGAACCTTCACACAAATACTTGAATTTGTGAAATACACAACATACTACCGGTACTTAACTGGAAATTTAGGTTGGCATGCCAAATGTAAGACGTATTACAGTTTATAAATACTCTCCTATGAATGCACGCATATTACAGGCTTTGATTTTTCTTGCCTGAAACTGCACTTACACTGCAGGCTGTACCTCCTCATCTTGATGCAATGCTCCGCCATCTTGGCACTCACATACCGAAAAAGGTTTTCGCCCCGCTTTATATATGAAGTAAACCACCATATCCACTTGGCACTCAGATGCCACTTTCTTATAATTTTGACACCAATATATTCAGAGAAAATGGTACCACTACAGCACAGGACACGTACACGGGAAGAATTAGTTGAAAGGCAGTTTCAAGGGTTAGAAACAGAGGTGGCAAGTCAGTACTACAATCTTATAAAGCTTTTAGTCGAGGGGCAAATATCATGATATCCATCACATTGCCTAAAACCCGAACTCTATCCCCTGCAAGCCAAAGCGGAACAACAATTTTCTTCAAATGCTTGATTAATATTTTTATATACATGATCAACATTTTTTCAAATGCTTGATTAACATTTTTACTCAACACAGCATTTTTCAAATGCTTGATTTACATGTTTATATACATGATCAACATTCTTTCAAATACTTGACTAACATTTTTTCTAAATACATTTAAGATTTTTCAAATGTTGATTTACATTTTTCAAATACTCGTCCATCATTTTTAAATGCTTGATTTACATTTTTATATACATGATCAAAACATTTAATCATTTTTAATACATGGCCAATATTTTTTCTATACACGTCTAACATTTAACAAATGCTTGATTAACATTTTGCAAACACTTTGTTCACATGCTTGATTAACATTTTTTAAATACATGATCAAATTGCTTCACATATTTTTTTATACATTTTCCAACTACTTGACAAACAAATTCTCTATACACATTTAACATTTTCTTAATGCTTGGCCAACGTTTTCAAATGTTCGATGTAGAATATTTTTTGTAAATATTTATTTAGAATATTCAAAAGTATAAACAAAAGTGACCGGGCTATACCACCAGCCCAGGCCCATTAGGCCCATTACGTACTTTAACACTACACCCCACCTGGACATGCAGCTTGTCCTCAAGCTGCAACCTAATCAGCTTATAACCATGACTCGACGCAACACAAACCTAACACCTAAAAATAAGCCTTTTACATCTCGGCTTGTTTTATTACTCTCAACCTGAAATGGACCGGGACGCTTTATTTTAGACCCCTGAACATAAAGTGGACACCATCCACACGTCGGACGTGCACATGTACAACCACCTGGATTCCATAGACACCATCTGGATAAAAGGAGTGCATATGTATGGCCACCTAGAAGTGGTCGCAAGAGCGACCAGCAGAGGCGCCCTCGCGGCGGCCGGCGGCGGAATGCAGTGGTGCTACGTGGGGCGCTCCTGTCGGTGACACCATGCCTTTTCCCCGCCGGACGGCTGTTGGTCTGCACCGCACATAGAAGAGTGGAGAGCTTTCGATGGAGAATGGCGAGGAGGAGTGCACCCCCCAACCGCCGATGTCACAGACTTTGAGTGTGATGCCCGGATTATTATGCTATAGTAAACCTACCCTAATGATGCCACATCACCTCAGTTAATGTTGATAAACTCGCGATAGTTCAAAACGATTCAAATTCAAATTTAAAGTATAGGCAAACAACCAAATTTTTAAAACAATAAAATTAAAATGTTCGGATAGTGCCAAATAATGCGTAGGTAATTATGATGGAGAAACCACATTTTTATAAAGTATTTAATTGCACTGGAGTAAATAAAACAGTAACAAAAACAAATAAATAAATGCCTTTTTCAGTTAATAAAATATTAGGCTAATTTATTTAATTGCACAAAACTATTGAGGCAGTGGCATATTTATTAAAAATAAATTAGCAACTAGTTTTGTATTTCATTTAAACTATAAAAGGGTAAAACTAAGAGAAAAACAGAAACAAGAAAATAAATAAAAGGAAAAGAAAAACACTACAAAATTGCAGAAAAGAAAAAGGAACCCCTCGGCCAACTGACCCAACAGGCCGGCCTAGTCGGCCACCAGGCCAGCCCACCCCACTCTCCATAACCCCCCTACCCCGACCGAAACCCTAACTAACCGATCCCCCACTCCCCCACTCTCACCACTTCGCCTCTCCCTCTCCTCCTTCTCGATCCAGATCGAGATCGGTGGAGTGGCCTCATCGCTCACCGCCCGTCGCCTCTCGCACTGGATCGCCGCCCCGGACCGCCGTCACTACTCGTCGGATCCGCCGCTTTGCATCCCCGTCCTCCTCCCCAACGGCCTCCACCTCGTCGTGCCAGACTGCCCCGACCCCGTCGACCGGTCGTCTCCAACCCCCACTGCCTGTGCCCTGCAACCCCTTGTGAGGCCCTCCTCCTTCTCCTCTGCCCCGCTCCGCCGCACACGCGTGCTGCGCCCGCGGCTACTGTACTGCACCTCCTCCCGCCGCTCGCGCGAGGTCGCACCCGAACCTCCCGCGCTCAGCGCTCCGATGCCCCGCCCGTTTGACCCTGCTCCGCCTTGCCGCCTGCTTCCCCTGCTGCCGCCCGCACGCGCTGCCCCTCCCCGCCGCTCCGGTCTGTCGTGCCTTGGGCGCCCCCGAGCCACGCGGCAACTCCGCCTACACCTGCCGCCGAGCCCGCCACCGTTGCTGCTGCCCCACGCGCCCATGGCTCTGTGTCTTCCCTCGCGCTTGCCGGCGGCCGCCGCTTCCCGCGCCCCGCTCCGGTGCCGCTCGACGCTCCTCGCGTCCCTCCCGTGCCAGCCACTGGCGGCCGGCCTCGCCGCGGCCGCGGCCCCCTCGTTGGCCGCCGCCCGGGTCCGCCCTTCGCCTGCTGTCGCGGCTTCACGCCGGCGCGCCGACACCCGCGCCTAGTCGGGTGCACCCGTTCGGGCTACGCCCGTAACCCGCACGCTCGCAAACGCCCCTGGGGTCAATGACAGGAGGGCCCCGCCTCCAAAACGTTAAAAAAAAGATAAAAGATAGTATTAATTAATTAATTAATTAATTAATTAACTTAATTTAAGCATAATTAGTTAACCTAATCACCTATAATAATTAACTAAACCAATTTAGTTAACCTAAGCCTATGACATATAGGACCCACACGTCAGCATGACCAGTCAACACCTCTGTTGACTGGTGACGTCATGCTGACGTCATGTTGATGCAATAATGCTATTTTCGAATTTAATTAATAATTAATAAATTAGAAAATGATTTAAAAACTTTAAAATTTAGTATAAAATAAACCATATCTCGGATGGAAAAACTTTGTACATGAAAGTTGCTCAGAACGACGAGACGAATCCGGTTACACAACCCGTTTGTCCGCCACGCGTCCCTAGCACAACGAACAAGCAACTTTTCCCCTCCGATTCATTTGTCCGAAAACGCGAAACACAGGGGATATTTTCCCGGATGTTTCCCCCCTTGACCGGTAGCACCTCATACCGCGTTAGAACACGTCTAGCTCTGCCTATTGTCCTGTTATGCACTTGCTTGCTATGTATTTACTCCTCTTCTCTTCGGTAGACCCCATGACGATGCTGATGCCCCTATGGTCGACTACGTCACCAACGACCCCTCCTTCTTGTCTGAGCAACCAGGCAAGCCACCCCTTTGATCACCAGATATCGCCTATTCCTTCTCTATATTGCTTGCATTAGAGTAGTGTCTCATGTTACTGCTTTCGGTTAATCCTATTCTAATGCATAGCCTGTCATTGTTGCTACAGTTATTACCCCTACCTGCTATCCTACTACTTAGTATAGGATGCTAGTATTCCATCAGTGGTCCTACACTCTTGTCCGTCTGCCATGCTATACTACTGGGCCATGATCACTTCGGGAGGTGATCACGGGCATATGCTATATACTTTATACTGTTACATTACTTATGATACTGTTCGGAGATGGGGGCTGAAGGGGCAGGTGGCTCCATCCCGGTAGAGGTGGGCCTGGGTTCCTGACGGCCCGCGACTGTTACTTTGAGGCAGAGCGACAGGGCAGGTTGAGACCACCTAGGAGAGAGGTGGGCCTGGCCCTGGTCGGCGTTCGCGGATACTTAACATGCTTAACGAGTTCTTGGTATTTGATCTGAGTCTGGCCATTTGGTCTATATGCACTAACCAACTACATGGGAAAGTTATGGGCACTCGACGTCGTGGTATCAGCCGAAGCCTTCGTGACGTCAGCGACTGAGCGGCGCGCGCCGGGTTGGACCACGTAACGTGACTTCCTTTGTAATGGAGGTTGCTAGGTCTGCTCTCCGGCCGCGTACGCAACGTGCAGGTGTGCAATGGGCGATGGGCCCAGACCCCTGCGCGCATAGGATTTAGACCGGCGTGCTGATCTCTCTGTTGTGCCTAGGTGGGGCTGCGGCGTGTTGATCTTCCGCGGCCGGGCATGACCCAGAAAAGTGTGTCCGGCCAAATGGGATCGAGCGTGTTGGGTTATGTGGTGCACCCCTGCAGGGAAGTTTATCTATTCGAATAGTCGTGATCTTCGGTAACAGGACGACTTGGAGTTGTACCTTGACTTTATGACAACTAGAACCGGATACTTAATAAAACACACCCTTCCAAGTGCGAGATATAACCCGGTGACCGCTCTCTAACAGGGCAACGAGGAGAGGATCGCCGGGTAGGATTATGCTATGCGATGCTACTTGGTGAACTTACCGTCTACTCTTTTCTACATGCTGTAAGATGGAGGTGGCCAGAAGCGTAGTCTTCGACAGGATTAGCTATGCCCCTTTTATTCTGGCATTCTGCAGTTCAGTCCACCGATATGGCCCTTTACACATATCCCCATGCATATGTAGTGTAGCTCCTTGCTTGCGAGTACTTTGGATGAGTACTCGCGGTTGCTTTTCTTCTTCTTTTCCCCATTTCCCTTCTACCTGGTTCTCGCAACCAGATGCCGGAGCCCAGGAGCCAAACGCCACCGTCGACGACGACTCCTACTACACCAGAGGTGCCTACTACTACGTGCAGCCCGCTGACGACGACCAGGAGTAGTTAGGAGGATCCCAGGCAGGAGGCCTACGCCTCTTTCGATCTGTATCCCAGTTTGTGCTAGCCTTCTTAAGGCAAACTTGTTTAACTTATGTCTGTACTCAGATATTGTTGCTTTCGCTGACTCGTCTATGATCGATCACTTGTATTCGAGCCCTCGAGGCCCCTGACTTGTATTATGATGCTTGTATGATTTATTTATGTTTTTAGAGTTGTGTTGTGATATCTTTCCGTGAGTCCCAGATCTTAATCGTACACATTTGCGTGCATGATTAGTGTACGATTGAATCGGGGGCGTCACATTGAGGTCGCTGTCCCTGGGGAAAACAGCATGCCCAAGATCCCCGACGCAGCGGACGAGATCGAGGTCCTTTGCGCAGCGAAGCGCAACTAGGAGGAGCGGCAGCTGTAGATCACGCATCTCCCTCACACGCCGACGCGCTAGGAGGCCACGCACAGAAGCTTGTAGCCTCACCGCCACCGACACGTGGCGGGTAGTGATCCAAGCCGGAAGCGGTGACAGCGACGGCGGGAACTTGATCTGCTGGATGGGGACGCCCTGGGGAAGCGGTGATGGCGACGGCGGGAACTTGATCTGGTGGATCGGGACTCCCGTCGGCGCGGTCGACGCGGGGCTGGAGCTGACCGCGGTGGCTGCTGCAGCTGCAGTGGCTCCTGCAGTGCCGCGCCGGGCAGCGGCAGCAGCTGCTGCGGCGGAGCGCCGGGCGCGGCGGAGGCCGCCAGGTGTTGGGGAACGTAGTAATTTTAAAAAAATTCCTACGCACACAAAAGATCATGGTGATGCATAGCAACGAGAGGGGAGAGTGTTGTCTACGTACCCTCGTAGACCGAAGCGGAAGCGTTGAAGCAACGTAGAGGAAGTAGTCGTACGTCTTCCCGGTCCAACCGATCCAAGCACCGTTACTCCGGCACCTCCGAGTTCTTGACACACGTACAGCTCGATGACGCACCCCGGGCTTCGATCCAGCAAAGCTTCGGGGAGGAGTTCTGTCAGCACGACGGCGTGGTGACGATCTTGATGTTCAACCGTCGCAGGGCTTCGCCTAAGCACCGCTACAATATTATCGAGGAGTATGGTGGAGGGGGGCACCGCACACGGCTAAGAGAACGATCACGAAGATCAACTTGTGTGTCTATGTGGTGCCCCCCTGCCCCCGTATATAAAGGAGTGGAGGAGGGGAGGGCCGGCCCTCTCTATGGCGCGCCCTAGAGAGTCCTACTCCCACCGGGAGTAGGATTCCCCCTTTCCTAGTCCAACTAGGAGTCCTTCCATGTAGTAGGAGTAGGAGACAAGGAAGGGGAAAAGAGAAGGGAAGGAAGGAGGGGGCGCAGCCCCTCCCCCTAGTCCAATTCGGACTAGGCCTGGGGGGGGGGGCGCGGCCTGCCCTAGGCAGCCCCTCTCTCTTTCCCGTATGGCCCAATAAGGCCCAATACTTCTCCCCCGTATTCCCGTAACTCCCCGGTACTCCGAAAAATACCCGAACCACTCAGAACCTTTCCGATGTTCGAATATAGTCGTCCAATATATTGATCTTTACGTCTCGACCATTTCAAGACTCCTCGTCATGTCCCCGATCTCATCCGGGACTCCGAACTCCTTCGGTACATCAAAACTCATAAACTCATAATATAACTGTCATCGAAACCTTAAGCGTGCGGACCCTACGGGTTCGAGAACAATGTAGACATGACCGAGACACGTCTTCGGTCAATAACCAATAGCGGAACCTGGATGCTCATATTGGCTCCTACATATTCTATGAAGATCTTTATCGGTCAGACCGCATAACAACATACGGTGTTTCCTTTGTCATCGGTATGTTACTTGCCCGAGATTCGATCGTCGGTATCAAATACCTAGTTCAATCTCGTTACCGGCAAGTCTCTTTACTCGTTCCGTAATACATCATCTCGCAACTAACTCATTAGTTGCATTGCTTGCAAGGCTTAAGTGATGTGCATTACCGAGAGGGCCCAGAGATACCTCTCCGACATTCGGAGTGACAAATCCTAATCTCGAAATACGCCAACCCAACAAGTACCTTCGGAGACACCTGTAGAGCACCTTTATAATCACCCGGTTACGTTGTGACGTTTGGTAGCACACAAAGTGTTCCTCCGGTAAACGGGAGTTGCATAATCTCATAGTCATAGGAACATGTATAAGTCATGAAGAAAGCAATAGCAACATACTTAAACGATCGAGTGCTAAGCTAACGGAATGGGTCATGTCAATCACAGCATTCTCCTAATGATGTGATCCCGTTAATCAAATGACAACTCATGTCTATGGCTAGGAAACATAACCATCTTTGATCAACAGGCTAGTCAAGTAGAGGCATACTAGTGACACTCTGTTTGTCTATGTATTCACACATGTATTATGTTTCCGGTTAATACAATTCTAGCATGAATAATAAACATTTATAATGATATAAGGAAATAAATAATAACTTTATTATTGCCTCTAGGGCATATTTCCTTCAGTCTCCCACTTGCACTGGAGTCAATAATCTAGTTCACATCGCCATGTGATTTAACAGCAATAGTCCACATCACCATGTGATTAACACCCATAGTTCACATCATCATGTGACCAACACCCAAAGGGTTTACTAGAGTTAATAATCTAGTTCACATCGCTATGTGATTAACACACAAAGAGTACTAAGGTGTGATCATGTTTTGTTTGTGAGAGAAGTTTAGTCAACGGGTCTGCCACATTCAGATCCGTATGTATTTTGCAAATTTCTATGTCAACAATGCTCTGCACGGAGCTACTCTAGCTAATTGCTCTCACTTTCAATATGTATCCAGATTGAGACTTAGAGTCATCTAGATCAGTGTCAAAACTTGCATCGACGTAACCCTTTACGACG
This sequence comes from Aegilops umbellulata, assembly GCA_032464435.1. Classification (NCBI taxonomy): domain Eukaryota; kingdom Viridiplantae; phylum Streptophyta; class Magnoliopsida; order Poales; family Poaceae; genus Aegilops; species Aegilops umbellulata. The sequence continues at coordinate 235,740,291 of CP136055.1, read as the reverse complement.
AACCTTTTTTCACCTCCATAATCGAAAACATATCCTTATTCCACTAAGGATAATTTTGACCGCTGTCCAATGATCTACTCCTAGATCACTATTGTACTCCCTTGCCAAAATCAGTGTAGGGTATACAATAGATCTGGTACACAGCATGGCATACTTTATAGAACCTATGGCCAAGGCATAGGGAATGACTTTCATTCTCTTTCTATCTTCTTCCGTGGTCGAGTTTTGAGTCTTACTCAATTTCACACCTTGTAACACAGGCAAGAACTCTTTCTTTGACTGTTCCATTTTGAACTACTTCAAAATCTTGTCAAGGTATGTACTCATTGAAAAAACTTAATCAAGCATCTTGATCTATCTCTATAGATCTTGATGCTCAATATGTAAGCAGCTTCATCGAGGTTTTTCTTTGAAAAACTACTTTCAAACACTCCTTTATGCTTTGCAGAATAATTCTACATTATTTCCGATCAACAATATGTCATTCACATATACTTATCAGAAATGTTGTAGTGCTCCCACTCACTTTCTTGTAAATACAAGCTTCACCACAAGTCTGTATAAAACTATATGCTTTGATCAACTTATCAAAGTGTATATTCCAACTCCGAGATGCTTGCACCAGTCCATTGATGGATCACTGGAGCTTGCATATTTTGTTAACACCTTTAGGATTGACAAAACCTTCTGGTTGCATCATATACAACTCTTCTTTAAGAAATCCATTAAGGAATGCAGTTTTGTTTATCCATCTGCCAGATTTCGTAGAATGCTGCAATTGCTAACATGATTCGGACAGACTTAAGCATAGATACGAGTGAGAAACTCTCATCGTAGTCAACGCCTTGAACTTGTCGAAAAACCTTTTGCGACAATTCTAGCTTTGCAGATAGTAACACTACTATCAGCGTCCGTCTTCCTCTTGAAGATCCATTTATTTTCTATGGCTTCCCGATCATCGGGCAAGTCAACCAAAGTCCATACTTTGTTCTCATACATGGATCCTATCTTAGATTTCATGGCCTCAAACCATTTCGCGGAATCTGGGCTCACCATTTCTTCTTCATAGTTCGTAGGTTCATCATGGTCAAGTAACATGACCTCCAGAATAGGATTACCGTACCACTCTGGTGCGGATCTCACTCTGGTTGACCTATGAGGTTCGATAGTAACTTGATCCGAAGTCACATGATCATCATCATTATCTTCCTCACTAATTGGTGTAGTAGTCACAAGAACGGATTTCTGTGATGAACTACTTTCCAATAAGGGAGATGGTACAATTACCTTATCAAGTTTTCTACTTTCCTCCCACTCACTTCTTTCGAGAGAAACTCCTTCTCTAGAAAGGATCCATTCTTAGCAACGAATGTCTTGCCTTTGGATCTGTGATAGAAGGTGTACCCAACAGTCTCCTTTGGGTATCCTATGAAGACACATTTCTCTGATTTGGGTTTGAGCTTATCAGGACGAAAACTTTTTCACATAAGCATCACAACCCCAAACTTTAAGAAACGACAACTTTGGTTTCTTGCTAAACCATAGTTCATATGGTGTCGTCTCAATGGATTTAGATGGTGCCCTATTTAACGTGAATGCAACTGTCACTAATGCATAACCCCAAAACGATAGTGGTAAATCGGCAAGAGACATCATAGATTGCACCATATCTAATAAAGTACGGTTATGGTGTTCGGACACACCATTACACTGTGGTGTTCCAGGTGGCGTGAGTAGTGAAACTATTTCACATTGTTTTAACTGAAGGCCAAACTTGTAACTCAAATATTTTACCTCTGCGATCATATCGTAGAAACTTTTATTTTCTTGTTACGATGATTCTCCACTTCACTCTGAAATTCTTTGAACTTTTCAAATGTTTCAGACTTGTGTTTCATCAAGTAGATATATCCATATCTGCTCAAATCATCTGTGAAGGTCAGAAAATAATGATACTTGCCGCGAGCCTCAACACTCATCGGATCGCATACATTAGTATGTATTATTTCCAATAAGTTAGTTGCTCACTCTATTGTTCCGGAGAACGGAGTCTTAGTCATCTTGCCCATGAGGCATGGTTCGCAAGCATCAAGTGATTCATAATCAAGTGATTCCAAAAGCCCATCAACATGGAGTTTCTTCATGCGCTTTACACCAATATGACTCAAACGGCAGTGCCACAAATAAGTTGCACTATCATTATTAACTTTGCATCTTTTGGCTTCAATATTATGAATATGTGTATCACTACGATCGAGATCCAGCAAACCATTTTCGTTGGTGTGTATGACCATAGAAGGTTTTATTCATGTAAATAGAACAACAATTATTCTCTAACTTAAAAGAATAACCGTATTACAATAAACATGATCAAATCATATTCATGCTCAACGCAAACACCAAATAACACTTATTTAGGTTCAACACTAATCCCGAAAGTATAGGGAGTGTGCGATGATGATCATATCAATCTTGGAACCACTTCCAACACACATCGTCACTTCACCCTTAACTAGTCTCTGTTTATTCTGCAACTTCCGTTTCGAGTTACTAATCTTAGCAACTGAACTAGTATCAAATACTGAGGGGTTGCTATAAACACTAGTAAAGTACACATCAATAACATGTATATCAAATATACTTATGTTCACTTTGCCATCCTTCTTATCCGCCAATCACTTGGGGTAGTTCCGCTTCCAGTGACCAGTCCCTTTGCAGTAGAAGCACTTAGTCTCAGGCTTAGGACCAGACTTGGGCTTCTTCACTTGAGCAGCAACTTGCTTGCTGTTTTTCTTGAAGTTCCCCTTTTTTTCCCTTTGCCCTTTTCTTGAAACTAGTGATCTTGTCAACCATCAACACTTGATGCTCTTTCTTGATATCTACCTTCATTGATTTCATCATTATGAAAAGCTCGGGAGTCGTTTTCGTCATCCCTTGCATACTATAGTTCATCACGAACTTCTACTAACTTGGTGATGGTGACTAGAGAATTCTGTCAATCACTATCTTATCTGGAAGATTAACTCCCACTTGATTCAAGCGATTGTAGTATCCAGACAATCTGAGCACATGCTCACTAGTTGAGCGATTCTCCTCCATCTTTTAGCTATAGAACTAGTTGGAGACTTCATATCTCTCAACTCGGGTATTTGCTTGAAATATTAACTTCAACTCCTGGAACATCTCATATGGTCCATGACGTTCAAAACGTCTTTGAAGTCCCGATTCTAAGCCGTTAAGCATGGTGCACTAAACTATGAAGTAGTCATCATATTTTAGCTAGCCAAACGTTCATAACGTCTGCATCTGCTCCTGCAATAGGTCTGTCACCTAGCGGTGCATCAAGGACATAATTCTTCTGTGTAGCAATGAGGATAAACCTCATATCACGGATCTAATCCGCATCATTGCTACTAACATCTTTTCAACACAATTTTCTCTAGGAACATATCAAAATAAACACAGGGAAGCAACAAGACGAGCTCTTGATCTACAACATAGATATGCTAATACTACCAGGACTAAGTTCATGGTAAATTAAAGTTCAATTAATCATATTACTTAAGAACTCCCACTTAGATAGACATCCCTCTAATCCTCTAAGTGATCACGTGATCCAAATCAACTAAACCATAACCGATCATCACGTGAAATGGAGTAGCTTTCAATGGTGAACATCACTATGTTGATCATATCTACTATATGATTCACGCTCGACCTTTCGGTCTCCGTATTCCGAGGCCATATCTGCATATGCTAGGCTCGTCAAGTTTAACCCGAGTATTCTGCGTGTGCAAAACTGGCTTGCACCCGTTGTAGATGGACGTAGAGCTTATCACACCCGATCATCACGTGGTGTCTGGGCACGACGAACTTTGGCAACGGTGCATACTCAGGGAGAACACTTCTTGATAATTAGTGAGAGATCATCTTAAAATGCTACAGTCAAGCAAAGCAAGATAAGATGCATAAAAGATAAACATCACATGCAATCAATATAAGTGATATGATATGGCCATCATCATCTTGTGCTTGTGATCTCCATCTCTGAAGCACCTCCATGATTGCCATCGTCACCGGCGCGACACCTTGATCTCCATCGTAGCATCGTTGTCGTTTCGCCAATCTTATACTTCTACGACTATCGCTACCGCTTAGTGATAAAGTAAAGCATTACAGGGCGATTGCATTGCATACAATAAAGCAACAACCATATGGCTCCTGCCAGTTGCCGATAACTCGGTTACAAAACATGATCATCTCATACAATAAAATTTAGCATCATGCGTTGACCATATCACATCACAACATGCCCTGCAAAAACAATTTAGACGTCCTCTACTTTGATTGTTGAAAGTTTTACGTGGCTGCTACGGGCTTAAGCAAGAACCAATCTTACCTACGCATCAAAACCACAACGATAGTTTGTCAAGTTGGTGCCGTTTTAACCTTCGCAAGGACCGGGCGTAGCCACACTCGGTTCAACTAAAGTTGGAGAAACTGACACCCGCCAGCCACCTGTGTGCAAAGCACGGCGGTAGAACCAGTCTCGCGTAAGCGTACGCGTAATGTCGGTCCGGGCCGCTTCATCCAACAATACCGCCGAACCAAAGTATGACATGCTGGTAAGCAGTATGACTTATATCGCCCACAACTCACTTGTGTTCTACTCGTGCATATAACATTAAACCATAAAACCTAGGCTCAGATGCCACTATTGGGGAACGTAGTAATTTCAAAAAAATTCATACGCACACACAAGATCATGGTGATGCATAGCAACGAGAGGGGAGAGTGTTGTCTACGTACCCTCATAGACCGAAGCGGAAGCGTTGACGCAACATAGAGGAAGTAGTCGTACGTCTTCCCGGTCCAACCGATCCAAGCACCGTTACTCCGGCACCTCCGAGTTCTTGACACACGTACAACTCGATGACGCACCCCGGGCTTCGATCCAGCAAAGCTTCGGGGAGGAGTTCTGTCAGAACGACGGCGTGGTGACGATCTTGATGTTCAACCGTCGCAGGGCTTCGCCTAAGCACCGCTACAATATTATCGAGGAGTATGGTGGAGGGGGGCACCGCACACGGCTAAGAGAACGATCACGAAGATCAACTTGTGTGTCTATGGGGTGCCCCCCTGCCCCCGTATATAAAGGAGTGGAGGAGGGGAGGGCCAGCCCTCTCTATGGCGCGCCCTAGGGAGTCCTACTCCCACCGGGAGTAGGATTCCCCCTTTCCTAGTCCAACTAGGAGTCCTTCCATGTAGTAGGAGTAGGAGACAAGGAAGGGGAAAAGAGAAGGGAAGGAAGGAGGGGGCGCAGCCACTCCCCCTAGTCCTATTCAGACTAAGCCTTGGGGGGGCGCGGCCTGCCCTAGGCAGCCCCTCTCTCTTTCCCGTATGGCCCAATAAGGCCCAATACTTCTCCCCCGTATTCCTGTAACTCCCCGGTACTCCGAAAAATACCCGAACCACTCAGAACCTTTCCGATGCCCGAATATAGTCGTCCAATATATCGATCTTTACGTCTCGACCATTTCAAGACTCCTCGTCATGTCCCCGATCTCATCCGGGACTCCGAACTCCTTCAGAACATCAAAACTCATAAACTCATAATATAATTGTCATCGAAACCTTAAGCGTGCGGACCCTACGGGTTCGAGAACAATGTAGACATGACCGAGACACGTCTTCGGTCAATAACCAATAGCGGAACCTGGATGCTCATATTGGCTCCTACATATTCTATGAAGATCTTTATCGGTCAGACCGCATAACAACATACGGTGTTCCCTTTGTCATCGGTATGTTACTTGCCCGAGATTCGATCGTCGGTATCCAATACCTAGTTCAATCTCATTACCGGCAAGTCTCTTTAATCGTTTTGTCATACATCATCTCGCAACTAACTCATTAGTTGCATTGCTTGCAAGGCTTAAGTGATGTGCATTACCGAGAGGGCCCAGAGATACCTCTCCGACATTTGGAGTGACAAATCCTAATCTCGAAATACGCCAACCCAACAAGTACCTTCGGAGACACCTGTAGAGCACCTTTATAATCACCCAGTTATGTTGTGACGTTTGGTAGCACACAAAGTGTTCCTCCGGTAAACGGGAGTTGCATAATCTCATAGTCATAGGAACATGTATAAGTCATGAATAAAGCAATAGCAACATACTTAAACGATCGAGTGCTAAGCTAGCGGAATGGGTCATGTCAATCACAGAATTCTCCTAATGATGTGATCCCGTTAATCAAATGACAACTCATGTCTATGGCTAGGAAACATAACCATCTTTGATCAACAGGCTAGTCAAGTAGAGGCATACTAGTGACACTCTGTTTGTCTATGTATTCACACATGTATTATGTTTCCGGTTAATACAATTCTAGCATGAATAATAAACATTTATCATGATATAAGTAAATAAATAATAACTTTATTATTGCCTCTAGGGCATATTTCCTTCACCAGGAGCGGCGGCTGCCACTGCAGCCAGGATGGGGCGTTTGTGGCGGTGGATGGCAGCTGCAGCGGCCCGGTGTAGGATCGAAAGTATGTCTAGAGGGGGGTGATTAGACTACTTGACCAAATAAAAATCTAGCCTTTTCCTAATTTTAGTTCTTGGCAGATTTTAGCTATCTTAGCACAAGTCAAGCAATCTCCACACAATTCAAGCAAGCATGCAAAAGAGTATATGAGCAGCGGAAAGTAAAGCATGCAACTTGCAAGAATGTAAAGGGAAGGGTTTGGAGGATTCAAACGCAATTGGAGACACAGATGTTTTTGTCGTGGTTCCGATAGGTGGTGCTATCGTACATCCACATTGATGGAGACTTCAACCCACAGAGGGTAACGGTTGCGCGAGTCCACGGAGGGCTCCACCCACGAAGGGTCCATGAAGAAGCAACCTTGTCTATTCCATCATGGCCGTCGCCCACGAAGGACTTGCCTCACTAGCGGTAGATCTTCACGAAGTAGACGATCTCCTTGCCCTTACAAACTCCTTGGTTCAACTCCACAATCTTGTCGGAGGCTCCCAAGTGACACCTAGCCAATCTAGGAGACACCACTCTCCAAGAAGTAACAAATGGTGTGTTGATGATGAACTCCTTGCTCTTGTGCTTCAACTGATAGTCTCCCCAACACTCAACTCTCTCTCACAGGATTTGGATTTGGTGGAAAGAAGATTTGAGTGGAAAGCAACTTGGAGAAGGCTAGAGATCAAGATTCATATGGTAGGAATGGAATATCTTGACCTCAACACAAGTGTAGGTGGTTCTCTCTCAGAAAATGTGTATTGGAAGTGTAGATATGTTCTGATGACTCTCTCCATGAATGAAGAGTGGGTGGAGGGGTATATATAGCCTCCACACAAAATCTAACCGTTACACACAATTTGCCAAACTCGGTGGGACCGAATGGTTAAACTAGGTCGGACCGATTCAGCAAACCTAGTGACCGTTAGGATTTTCGGTGGGACTGAGATGCAACTCGATAGGACCTATATGGTTAGGGTTAGGGCATAACGTAATCTCGGTGTGACCGATTACACAAACTCGGTGGGACCGGTTTTGGTAATAAGCTAACCAGAGAGTTGGTCAGGTAAACTCGGTGGGACCGATTCGCTCATCTCGGTGAGACCGAAATGTTACAAAAGGGAAACAGAGAGTTTACATTGCAATCTCGGTGGGACCGATCGCTCATCTCGGTAAGACTGAAACGTTACGAAGGGAAACAGAGAGATTACAATCCCATCTCGGTGAGACCGAGATCCCTATCGGTGAGACCGATTTGCCTAGGGTTTGTGGCAGTGGCTATGACATTTGAAACTCGGTGGCGCCGGATAGAAAGAATCGGTGGGGCCGACTTTGACTTTTGGTTTAGGTCATATGTGGATGTGGGAAGGTAGTTGAGGGTTTTGGAGCATATCACTAAGCACTTTGAGCAAGCAAGCCATTAAGCAACACCTCATCCCTCCTTGATAGTATTGGCTTTTCCTATAGACTCAATGTGATCTTGGATTACTAAAATATAAAAAGTAGAGTCTTGAGCTTCAAGCTTGAGCCAAACTTTTTGTCCTTAGAATTTTGAGGGATCCACTTTCCTCATCCATGCCATGCCATTCATTGAGCTTTTCCTGAAATATTAATCTTGGAAAAATGTTAGCTCAATGAGCTATATGTTGTTAGGAATTACCAAAACCACCCAGGGATAGTTGCACTTTCAATCTCCCCCTTTTTGGTAATTGATGGCAACATATAGATCAAAGCTTCGACAAATGATAATAAGAGTGGAAGATATTGTCGCTTTGAGAAGTATGTGAAAAGCAAGAGCTCCCCCTAAATTTGTGCATATCTTAAGATTTGCTTTGGACTGCAAATGCACAATGAGTTAGGATCATGGGTTACTCTTCCATGTCACATACATCTTGGTGGGGCGCTCAAAATGATAAGAATTAAATACATGCACTCATCACCAAGCAAAGTGAATGATCAAATAGGGTAAAATGATAGTATCATCCAACAAGCATTAATGTAGCATATGATCAAACACACATGATCATCCAAGTATCACAAACAAGCAAATAAAGTTCAACCACCAAAGCAAGAGAGAATAAAACACAACGCTCTCTCTCGAAGCCTATGATCTATACATTTTTCTCCCCCTTTGGCAACAAGTTACCAAAAAGTTCATAGAAAATGCATAGCACTAAAACGTCTCTCAAGCTTGGTCTTCAGGTGGTGGTGTCCGGATGACTCCAAGAACGAAGGCTTCAGTCAAAGTAGAAGGAGCTGCTGGGGTAGGTGCTGGAGCTGGTGGCACTGAAGCTATGCTGGTGCAGATGAAGTGGCTCGAGTGTCTGGTATTGGTACTGCAGTTGACCTCTGAGCTCTAGGCACTCTGGCAAATGCCTCAGTTGTTGTCTTGCCCTTCCTCTCCTGCATGTCATCCTGAAGTTGCTCCACAACAGACTGGATCTCAGTTATCTTCACATCCATGTCATAGAACTTCTGCTCCATGATTCTTTCCAAGCTCTCCTGGTTTGGAGTCAGGGTGGCCAGTCCTTTCTCTATCCTTAGAGTGGATGAAATCAAGTAGCCAAGCTGATCTTGCTTGCTTTTTAGAAGATACTGAGATGCCTCCTCCTGGGTTGGCATCTTTGTAGCTTTTTCTGTCTTTGCCTTCTCTTTCTTGGCTTGTGCTTGTACTGAGGATGGTTCATCTTCATCCATAACCACTTGGTTGTCCTCCAAATCTGGATAGATGGCTAAGTGTTCCTTGTCCAACAAGTATGTGCCAGTGCCCATCTTTGAGTTGATCAACTCCTGGATCTGTGGGGCATACCCACAGCTTCTCTTTTGGTCTGCAGCAGTCCTCTTGATAGTTTCAACAATGAGACTCATGACCTTGAACTTCTGCGGCACATCAAATATATATAGCAGATTTATGGAGTGGCCTCTGATCATCCTGTGATCTCCAGACTTGGGCAGAAGAGTATGCCTTAGTATCCAATTGATAGTAGGAAGTCCTGACAACAGATGTTTCACTGACCCAAACTGGTGAGTCTTAAGGTCTGCATCCGGAATTTCCTTGTACATGCTGGCCATGGAGTTGTGATCCTTCTTCTTCTTGGCATAGGCATCCAAGTCATCTTCTTGCTTTTCTGGGGCATTGATCAACTGAGCCCATTCTGCAACTGTAGACTGGTATCTAGTGCCTTCAGACATCCAGACAATTCTTCCATCTGGGTAGAAGTGAGCTGTGGAGTAGAATTGCATGATAAGTTCATCATTCCACTTAGTGAGCTTTTGAGCCACAAACTCATCTACTCCACAAGCCTTGAAACTGTCATACACACCAGGATAGTGTTCCTCATTCTCCTTCATGTAGGTCCAGTCGACCCACCTCATGTCACACACTATAGGTTTCTTGTCAAGCAGCACTTTCTCATAGAAATCTTGCTGTTCCTTGGTGTGGAACCTGTAATCCACAGCAGTTCTTATTCTTGTAGCATATGGGTCTGTCTCTCTCCATTTCCTCAATCCCGAGTCTCTCCTGATCTTCATGTTCTCAGCCACAGGATGAGCATCATTGTGGTCTGGAATTTTTGGCTTCAATTTTCTCAGAACATGCTCTTCATCTCCTTCTTCTTCAGCAACAGTCTCAGGCACTGGGGCATTGTTCTTCTTAGCAGCAGATATGTTTCTAGTATTTCTCATTGGTGCAGTCTTGGGCTTGGAGGCAGCTTTGGGTGCTTCTTTAGGCTTTGATGATGCAGCCCCTGTCCTGATAGCATCACCCATAAGCTTCTAGGCCTTAGGTGCTGGTGCATCAACCTCTTCTTCTTCTTCTTCTTCGGAAGAATGCTTCTCAAATTCTGCCATTGGATCAACTTTCTTGCACCATCTGCCCCTCTTTCTTTCCTTCTTCTCTTTTGCAGCAGCCTCTTTGGGTTGAGATTCCAAAGATGCTTGAGAGGAGGCTCTGGCTTTAGACATAGGCTGTCTTCCTGCTGGCCTTTTGGTCTTCAGACCTGGCTTGGTGGCTGCAGCTGAACCATATTCCTTTTTCAGCACTTTCTTCTTTGATGTGGCATCATCCTCAGTGGCCACATAGTCTTCATCCTCAGACTCTGAAGTTTTCTTCTTCCTTGTTCTGGTGGCAGCTTTGGGTAAGTTGCTGGGAGTGCTCCTGCTTCCATCATCTGAGCTGCTAGAGGGACTAGTGCCCTCACTCATGTGAACTTGCTCCTCTGACTTGTTCTGACTGTCACTCTGATCAGTCATGATGCAAACACTGACAGTTGACCCTGTGAATAGATTATAGATGAGGTAGAGTGGATAAACATCACAAAATACAGTGGTTTCTGCAAAAGAATGAATCAATAACTTAGTTTTAGTTTTCCCCAGAAAGCATTTTGGATCAACCGATTTGTAAACTCGGTGATACCAAAGCAGCTGTTGGAACCAAAACTAGTGAACTCGGTCAGACCGAGTCATAGTTCGGTGGCATCGAGACTGCTAGGGTTTCACAAAGTCCTGAACTCGGTCACACCGATTTTCAATTCTCGGTCAGACCGAGAATCTCCTGTGCAATGGCCTGAGCCGAATCGGTGGTACCGAGTTCCACAACTCGGATGGTCTGAGATGGTTTCGGCGGAAACCTAACCCTAAATTTTGAATTCAACTCTAATCTACGGAGTGTTTTGACTGGATAAGATCGTTTCAATCGTGGCAAGATTCATGGCAAACACAATGTGCTAGGAATCGGATTGAGGATAGCACAGTGATCAAGTTCATACCCTAGTTCGGCGATGAACTTGCTACGGCAGCAACGGCGGGAATGATTTCCGTTGACGATGGCGGAGACCAGCGGCAGGAGGCAACTAGCGACGAGGAGGACGATCCGGAGACCCTGGAGGCAGAGCGGGCTAAGCGCGGGCGAAAAGACTTCGGAGAAATTTCCAAAAATTTTGCCCGTGGATATATATAGTCTGACCCTGTCGGTGTGACCGAGTGGAACAACTCGGTGGCACCGAGATTCATAACTGCAAGCAGTTACTGAAACTCGGTGTGACCGAAAGGTTCAAATCGGTTGCACCAAGATTGAAAACCTAGATCGACTTAGTGATCTCGGTATGACCGAAATGGATGAAGCGGTCAGACCGAAACGCACAAAGAAGTTTTGGAAGTTTAAGTCTATGATGAATCGGGGACTCCGAGTGCTCCTCACAGAGAGTGGTTCGAATCTGACTTGATCAAATTTTGTTATGTAGCATGAATAGCGTTTGAGACGAGAAAAGCATAGATAGCTAGAGAGGGTTCTTAGGCATTCTTGTCCATCCACTTGGCAAAAGAAAAGAAAACCAGTCAATCAAAACAACAAGTGGATGTCCTCGAATAAGTAAAATATGCAATCAACATGCTCACACAATAAAATGGCAATTGAAATATGTGGCAAAGCATGCACAACCAATTCTAGCATCTATCAAACAATTGGCGATGACTAGGTCATCTATATACGAGTATATTGACTTAGGAGTCAAATGAGAACATTTGATCATAGGTCATACTCATCGTTTAAGCACAAGTGGGGTTACCACTTTTACATAAAGCATTGTTGTGTTCACACCACTAGAGTTGCTTTAGCTCAATTCTTAGAGTAAAGCTCCCCCTAGATGTGAGATCCCCCCTTAAGAGGGATGAACTAACCTTGTGTTTTGTCGATGATGACTTCATGTAGATGTTGAAGATGTGGATGCTCAATGTTGATGTAGATCATTTGGAGCTATCCATTGGAGTGAGTTGCACTTTCAATACCTACACGGGTTAGTCCCACAAGGAACAAACAAGGATATCCATAGACATAGAGTGATGCACACACAAGATGATGTCTATGAATGCTTTTAGGTTACCTTGTCCCTTGTCTTACCAACAAGAGGATTTGTTACTCCTTGAACTAGTGCAAGATGTGGAAGTTTATTGCACTTGTTCTTGCCGAGATGATAAGAATGAAGTATGTTGGTGGAGTCACCCTCAAGAACTCTCTAGTTCTTCTTCTTCGGGATCCACACCATCTTGATGGGAATCCTCGGAGTTGTAGTTGTACTTGATGAAGTGGAACTTGATGTAGTCTTGGGAACCCACTTGACCAAGGCCTTAGGAGCTTCTTCAAATGCATCCATTTCCTCTTGAAGCTTGTCCTTGCCTTTTTTGCTTGTGGTCTTGTGGTGGAAGATCATCTTGAGCTTGTGTCCCTTTGAAAGAAGTAGGATCATACTTCTCTTATTGAGGAACAAACTTCGTCTTGGGGTATTGATCTTCTTCCCACTCAACTCCATTGGCATTGAACTTTCATTCAAAACCAACACCTTGATTCTTCCGGTGCCTTCGTTGCTTGCGTACAATTTCCATAGTCGTACTGGGTAGCAGCAGCGTCGGCCTCGGTGTCTAGCGAGAGAAGAGGGGGGAGAAACAATAAATATTTAAGCAAACAGATGCATAGCGATGCATGACATGACAAGTATCGGTGTTTGGGGTGCCCTAACGCGGTATGAGGTGATACCGGTGAAGGGGGAAAACATCCGGGAAAGTATCCCCGGTGTTTCGCGCTTTCGGGCAAAGGAGCCGGAGGGGGAAAGTTGCGAGTTTGATATGTTAGGAGTGCGTGGCGGACGAACGGGCTGTGTATCCGAATTCGTCTCATCGTTCTGAGCAACTTCTATGTACAAAGTTTTTCCATCCGAGCTACGGTTTATTTAATATTAATTTTAATAGATTTAAATTAATTTTAGCATTTATTTAATTAACTTAATACAACATTATCCAGAATAGTAGTGGATGACGTCAGCATGACGTAGAGGTGATGTCAGTAGTCAACAGGACGGTTGACTGGGGCAAACCTGACCTATGGGTCCAGTGGGACCCACATGCCAGCCTCACGGTAGTTTAATTAGGTTTTAGTTAAACCATTTAGGATTAATTTAGGGTGGGGCCTACTGGTGAGTGAGTGATTAGTGATTTATTTAGCTAATTAATTAATTTACAGATTTAGTTATTTATAAGAATCATTTTAGCAGGCGGGGCCCACATGTCATGGAGATAGGGGCCAGCCAAACCGGCGTTGACTGGGTCAACTGGGCCAGGTGAGACCCAAGGTCAGTGGCTGAGCGGTGGGGGCCACGGCGCCACATCGGCGTTGGGTCAGTTCGGCCACCGGAGTGCGCCGGCGAGGCCGAACGGCGGCGAAAACTCCGGCGAGCCCGGATCTCGCGTACGGGTGGCCATCTGCCGCGTTTTTGGGTGCGTTGGAAAGCTGGCGGTGGACCGCATCGGATGGCGGGAGTAGCGAGGCTGGGGACGCAGCGTAGCGATGGCGGCGAGCACAACGGCGCATGGCCGGAATCGGTCGCGAGAGGAAACGGCAAGGCAGGCGCGTTTGAACTAAACGGCTAGGCCAGACGGCATTTACACGCGTGGTCGAGCACGATGAGCAGCCGCGCATGACCCTTTGGTCGCCGGACTGCTGCCGGCGACGAGGTTGCGCGGTGGCGAGCTCGGGTGAGTGTGTGAGCATGGGCGCAGCAGGCGAGGCACACCCAGGGCACACGCGGGCGTGCGGGAGCCGCGACGGGGCGCGACCACGCAGAGGCGGGCGCGACGACGGGACGGCATGAGGCGTTGTGTTCGGACGGGGAGAAGGACAGGAGTCGACGGGGAGCTCACCCCCTGTTGGCGAGAAGAGGGCGGTGAGGCGCGGGGAGGACCGGCGAAGGAGAGGCGGGGACGGGGCGGTCCGGCGAGGACTTGACGGTGACGACCTTGGGACGCAGCGGCGCGGCGTCGGACGGCGTGGTGCGCAGGAGACCATTGGGGAGGAGTCGGGGAAGGAGAGGCGACGAGGGAGACGTTGTCGAGCAGCGCCAGGCGGCGGAGTCGTCGGCTCCGAGCGGCGTGCTGCGGCGGAGAGGCGGGTCGAGCCCCCGATCCAATCGGGGGGAGAGTGGGAGGAGTGGGGGTCGTGGGGTTAGGGTTTCTGGGGGGTAGGGGAATAAGGGTGGCCGGCTGGGCCGTTTGGTTGGCCCAGTGGGGTTGATGGCCTGCTGGGCCGGAGCCCAGGGGGTGTTCTTTTCCTTTTTTTTGTTAGATTACTTTTTTTTGTTTTTGCGTTTTCTTTTCTTTTTATTTAATTGTTTTGTTGTTTCCATCCATTACAAAACATCTAGGCATTTTATAAAAATGTGTTTGTTGCACCATATTTACATATGCAAATTATGGCACCTCCCGAACATTTTTGTTTTAACTTTTGAAAATTTTTATTGTTGACATTAATTTGAATTTGAATTTGAATTTTGAAACAGTTTCGAATCATCACGAGGTTAACAACAGTGACCATGGTGACGTGGCATCATTAGCATGGGATTACTGTAGCTTAATTATCCGGGCGTCACAATTCTCCTCCACTACAAGAAATCTCGTCCCGAGATTTAAGAGGTAGAGTGAGGGGGAAAAGATTTGGTTACGAAATTCTAACGAATCTTCTCAGTCCTGGTTGCCCTTCTCGAAGAGGTCGATCCATTATGTTGAGGTCTTCATTTCTTTGCTTCATGTCATCATGATGAAGTAGGCATCCTTTCTTCGGGATCTTCATCGTATTTACGAATAGGTAACGGGGTAGATCGGCAACGACAGAATGCTATAACGGTAATAATCTGGGACTAACCTATGAATGAGCATATGAGTACCTTTCGAGTTGAACAAATGGAATACATTGAGAGTAAAGTTGGAAGGTACAATAAGAAGTTTCAAGCAGCCTGGCAATCGTTCAATGCCTAGTCAGAAGGTGAAAAGGGGTTTCAAGCAACGGAATAATTATTGTGTCCGATGCCAGAATTGATGATCTCATCGGAAGGTGGCCCATGAATTACATACGAGTCCACGCGGGAGGAATAACTTTGGGAACAGGGGTGGTACAGGAGAGTCAGGTTTCGATCCTGTGGAATTGTGGGTTATGGGCCCACCATGTGGGGTAAAAGTAGGAAGGGCGGTGACGCCTTGCACGATCATGTAAGTAAGGCATGTCAGAGGGTAGCCTGTCGTTATGTCGGCAACAATGTCGGTACCAAGGGCGAGGGACGAAGAAAACCATTTTCCTGCTCGTTGAACGAGGCGGACCAATAGGCAAAGTTCCCGTCCATGGGTGGCTACCGGAATGTCATCAACAGTAGAAACAGGGTCTTACTGACACGGTTGTACACTAAGGTGTTCTACATAAGCAGAAGATTACTACTGCTTATATAATATAGATCACAAGAAGGGTTAAGCAAAACAATGGAAAGGGAAAAGTGTCCATCAGATTTAATCAGAACAATGGAAAGAAAATGTGTTTAAACACATATTTCATGGGTATATCCTTCCCAAGGACAAACAGAGCATGATATCCATGATAGGATATAAAGTAGAAAACCCTTTTAGGTAAGGGGAGAGAAATTTCATGACATTACCCATACATCGGTGTTTGGATAATTGAGAAGGGAACATTTAACATTGGGCTTCAAATGTTCTTGTTGAAAATCGGAGTATCATAGACATGCTTCGAGATAGCATTGACATGGTCATCAGGTGAAGATCAGACTTGGGAAACTCTATGGAACCATCAGTAACAACTTATAGAATAAGTCTTACAATTTCCTCACTGAGGAATGGTTAACCTTGCTGAAAAGGAATCTATAACAATAGGTCCTCCGGCCAGGTGTGCTAGGCATGACATCACCTTACCGAGTCATAAGAGGACCAATGTTATAACTCTTGAAAATATGTTCCAACCATCATATCTGATCGAGATTCAGATCTGAATGGTGTGAGGATACCTCAAGCTTAGGATCCCGAGATAAAAAGGTGCGACACGAATTGATGAGAAGACGTCATAAGATTCTCGGGAATGAACTATGGAAATGAGTATCGACACAAGAGTTCATCATTTAAACCAAAGAGAGGAGGACAAGGTAGCTGATGGAGTCAGCGACAATCCTCGAGATTTCCAAAAAGGTGGATTTCCACAGTTACGTGAACAAGGAGATAACATTTGTCGGATCAAATGATATAATGATGTATGCTCGAGGAAAACATACACAATTAAAAATTGGTTGAAAAGTGCACCCGGAATATGGGCTTATAGTAGCATGATCAACGTTAGAATGGTGGTTCAACAACCGATAGGCTAAGAATGAATTATCGATCATTAACTTCAAAGCATTAGGGTTGCTAGAAGTGCAGAATCTAAACAACACCGTTCACTTGTGGGTACCCCGGTTGGAGACACGAGGACCAAGAAAGAATGGTGATAGTGAGAAGTATCTTTATAGCAAGAATTCTTAAGAGGTGGAGCAATCCTCACAACATTCTTGACATAAAAGACAGTACTACTTCAAGGTAGAACAAAATACAAGCTGGAAAGCAAATTGCATCCATAACATGAACAAGTTTGTGATGAAAGGGATTAAGGATGTTGTCGGTGGCAACTCAAATTACCAAGGGACAAGGATGGTACTTACCATCATGAATTCGATCGATATCCTGAAAGGAGTCAAATGTTGATGATGATCACGACAAATTTTGTCAAGAGATTTCATGAGGATGTAATCGATTAGCGATGACATCAAGTCAAAGGAATGATGAATCAAGAGGTCAATGGAAGCACAGATACGACACAAACTTGAAATCAAGCTTGCTTTTCAAGGTGAAATAATATGACAAGGAAAATCGACGTAAGCTTAGCTCATCGTCGAAGTGGTGCTCCGAGAATAAGGACCGGGTAGCACAGTTAAAATCACCACGACAATGATATAGCCATACAGGCTAGGAATGGCATGATCGGGTACAAACTCGTACTTAAAGAAGATCATCAAGTGTCGCTGAACCGTAGTGCAGACTCGGTTCAGTTATCGGTGTCTTTGAGTGTTTAATAACTCAGAGCCCATGAAAATTGTAATCAGTGAGTATGTAGTACTAGAAGAAGAACTCATAAGAAATTATGCAGTTCCAAGATAATCTCGAGATACCAGGGGGTAATACTCGACGACAGATCAAGTAGAGGTTGGACTGGGGTATTGCTCTATAGAAGACAAGTGCTTAAACTTGCACATGAAATGGTATTTAAAGGAGAACATGGTCGGAACCATGATTGCAAAGGATCAATTCACCGATATCAAAGGGTATTATATCACGGAAATAGTTACAAGAAGCTACCATGATAGGATCTACATCGTGTCCATGGGCATGAACACAAAGTTCAAGGTCGACTCCCACTTCTCCAATGCATAACCTTTCATTCACTTCTCGCGTTCGATGAAGTTGTATTGTTGAAATTTTATCTGGAAAAATACCAGAAGAGTATGGCTCGTGAAAACTTTCGAGTTCACACATATTAAGGAAGGAATAGGTTCAACCTATCAGGGTATCGTGGAAATACATACCACAAGCTTCAATGGTGAATACCACCAGCTCGAAAGCAGAGCATGGTTGGTCAATCAGAGGATAGGATTTACCAATGGAGAAAGAACTTCCAAAGGGATTTGAATATGAAGGACGCTATCGGATAAAATCCAACAAAGGATCCGGTGGTCCACAAAGGATCTGATGTGAGCATCGGTACTCAACCAGAGGAAGAAACAATGCAAGGAGATCAGACTATAGAAACAACTGAATAATTCAAAGCTCAAATGCAAAAGAATTATGATTCCCGACCAAGGGATCAGAAGCAAACACTCTGATTAAGGATGGATAAGTTGCGTAAGCTTAGGGGTACAATCGATGGCAATCCGTTTGGTCGAGAACCAGCTCATGTTTAAAATGACGTCTGAGCCAGAAAGATAATTTCAAAGGATTAATGATGATTGCGTGCATTCACACTCATGTTGAATCAAAGGGATCAAAATGACGGTGCCTAAGGATACTAACGAATATTGCCAGACATATTGAAAGCATCCATCATGCAAGCAGACAAGTATTGCAGAGCAATAAGCCACTAAGGGTTTTTGGAGGATCGAATAGTATTTGGATGACCATTGTGAAACACATGAACAACTGGGGGATGAGCGGATACTCGATAAGTGCGAGAATTATCCGTAGGGGTATTCAAGTGACAAAAACAGCAAGGCAGTAAGCTCAAAGGATTATCGAAACAACGATGAGTATTTCGGGGTATCTTGTAATGACAAGACCAACTTGGGATGAATGTAAGAATAACAACTGCAAGTAGTTATCCATAAGGGTTGACGGTGGAAGGGGAATTGCAAACGCGATGAACACAAGTTCTCGGGTTAACAGCGGAGAGTACCTTCAGGGTCTTCACGTGCAGCAGACGATCATCGGTAATAAGGTGATCTCCGGGTGAAAGTGATAACGAGATCCTAATGTTAGATTTAGCAAAATTTATTTTAACCCGAATAGAAGAGATGTCAGAGTCCCAGAGTATAGGTCAAGGAGTAAAAGATCCTACTACCACCCGATGACGACGTGTGCCCGTAAGGCACACAGCCAAGTTAGTAAAAGTTTTGCAATGCCTAGACTCGACTTCGGCCAAGGATTTGGAAAGGGGGATTCCTACAGGCAGTCGGCTCTGATACCAACTTGTGACGCCCCCGATTCAATCGTACACTAATCATGCACGCAAACGTGTACGATCAAGATCAGGGACTCACGGGAAGATATCACAACACAACTCTAAAACATAAAATAAGTCATACAAGCATCACAATACAAGCCAGGGGCCTCGAGGGCTCGAATACAAGTGCTTGATCATAGACGAGTCAGCAGAAGCAACAATATCTGAGTACAGACATAAGTTAAACAAGTTTGCCTTAAGAAGGCTAGCACAAACTGGGATACAATCGAAAGAGGCGCAGGCCTCCTGCCTGGGATCCTCCTAACTACTCCTGGTCATCGTCAGCAGGCAGCACGTAGTAGTACGCACCTCCGGGATAGTAGTCGTCATCGACGGTGGCGTCTGGATCCTGGGCTCCATCGTCTGGTCGCAATAATCAGATAGAGGTATGGGGGAAAAGGGGAAACAATGCAACCGTGAGTACTCATCCAAAGTACTCGCAAGCCAGGAACTACACTACATATGCATGGATATATGTGTAAAGGGCCATATCAGTGGACTGAACTGCAGAATGCCAGAATAAGAGGGGGATAGCTAGTCTTATCGAAGACTACGCTTCTGGTCGCCTCCGTCTTGCAGCAGGTAGAAGAGAGTAGACTGAAGTCCTCCAAGTAGCATCATACAGCATAATCCTACCCGACAATCCCCTCCTCGATGCCCTGTTGGAGAGCAATCACCGGGTTGTATCTGGCACTTGGAAGGGTGTGTTTTATTAAGTATCCGGTTCTAGTTGTCATAAGGTCAAGGTACAACTCCGGGTCGTCCTTTTACCGAGGGACACGGCTATTCGAATAGATTAACTTCCCTGCAGGGGTGCACCACATAACCCAACACGCTTGATCCCATTTGGCCGGACACACTTTCCTGGGTCATGCCCGGCCTCGGAAGATCAACACGTCACAGCCCCACCTAGTCTCAACAGAGAGGTTAGCACGCCGGTCTAAATCCTATGCACGCAGGGGTCTGGGCCCATCGCCCATTGCACACCTGCACGTTGCGTACGCGGCCGGAGAGCAGACCTAGCAACCTCCATTACAAAGGAAGTCACATTACGCGGTCCAACCCGGCGCGCGCCGCTCAATCGCTGACATCACGAAATGCTTCGGCTGATACCACGACGCCGAGTGCCCATATCTTTCCCGCATAGTTGGTTAGTGCGTATAGGCTAGTAGCCAGACTCAGATCAAATACCAAGATCTCGTTAAGCGTGTTAAGTATCCGCGAACGCTGACAGGGCCAGGCCCACCTCTCACCCAGGTAGCCTCAACCTGCCCTGCCGCTCCGCCACAAAGATCCACACAGAGGGCCATCGGGACAAAGGTCCTTTCAGCCCCCAATCCGTGAATCACCCGCGGGTACTCCTCGAGCCAACCCGACTTTGGTCACCACATGTATCATGTTTAATGTATAGTATATACCCGTGATCAACTCCCGAGTGATCACGGCCCGATAGTATAGCACAGCAGGCGGACAAGAATGTAGGGCCACTGATGGAAAACTAGCATCCTATACTAAGCATGTAGGATTGCAGGTAAAGGTAACAACAGTAGTAACAAGGACAGGCTATGCATCAGGATAGGAATAACGGAAAGCAGTAACATGCTACACTATTCTAATGCAAGCAGTATAGATCAGAGTAGGCGATATCTGGTAATCAAGGGGGGGGGCTTGCCTGGTTGCTCTGGCAAGAGAGAGGGGTCGTCAACTCCGTAGTCGTACTGGGTAGCAGCAGCGTCGGCCTCGGTGTCTAGCGAGAGAAGAGGAGGGAGAAACAATAAATATTTAAGCAAACAGATGCATAGCGATGCATGACATGACAAGTATCGGTGTTAGGGGTGCCCTAACGCGGTATGAGGTGATACCGATGAAGGGGGAAAATATCCGAGAAAGTATCCCCGGTGTTTCGCGCTTTCGGGCAAAGGAGCCGGAGGGGGAAAGTTGCGAGTTTGATATGTTAGGGGTGCGTGGCGGATGAACGGGCTGCGTATCCGAATTCGTCTCGTCGTTCTGAGCAACTTCTATGTACAAAGTTTTCCATCCGAGCTACGGTTTATTTAATATTAATTTTAATAGATTTAAATTAATTTTAGCATTTATTTAATTAACTTAATACAACATTATCCAGAATAGTAGTGGATGACGTCAGCATGACGTAGAGGTGATGTCAGTAGTCAACAGGACGGTTGACTGGGGCAAACCTGACCTATGGGTCCAGTGGGACCCACATGCCAGCCTCACGGTAGTTTAATTAGGTTTTAGTTAAACCATTTAGGATTAATTTAGGGTGGGGCCTACTGGTGAGTGAGTGATTAGTGATTTATTTAGCTAATTAATTAATTTACACATTTAGTTATTTATAAGAATCATTTTAGCAGGCGGGGCCCACATGTCATGGAGACAGGGGCCAGCCAAACCGGCGTTGACTGGGTCAACTGGGCCAGGTGGGACCCAAGGTCAGTGGCTGAGCGGTGGGGGCCACGGTGCCACGTCGGCGTTGGGTCAGTTCGGCCACCGGAGTGCGCCGGCGAGGTCGAACGGCGGCGAAAACTCCGGCGAGCCCAGATCTCGCGTACGGGTGGCCATCTGCCGCGTTTTTGGGTGCGTTGGAAAGCTGGCGGTGGGCCGCATCGGATGGCGGCAGTAGCGAGGCCAGGGACGCAGCGTAGCGATGGCAACGAGCACAACGGCGCATGGCCGGAATCGGTCGCGAGAGGAAACGGCAAGGCAGGCGCGTTTGAACTAAACGGCTAGGCCAGACGGCATTTACGCGCGCGGTCGACCACGATGAGCAGCCGCGCATGACCATTTGGTCGTCGGACGGCTGCCGGCGATGAGGTTGCGCGGTGGCGAGCTCGGGTGTGTGTGTGAGCATGGGCGCAGCAGGCGAGGCACACCCAGGGCACACGCGGGCGTGCGGGAGCCGCGACGGGGCGCGACCACGCAGAGGCGGGCGCGGCGACAGGACGGCATGAGGCGTTGCGTTCGGAGGGGGAGAAGGACGGGGGTCGACGGGGAGCTCACCCCCCGTTGGCGAGAAGAGGGCGGTGAGGCGCTGGGAGCACCGGCGAAGGAGAGGCGGGGACGGGGCGGTCCGGCAGGACTTGACGGTGACGACCTCGGGACGCAGCGGCGCTGTTGGAAATATGCCCTAGAGGCAATAATAAAAGGATTATTATATTTCCTTGTTCATGATAATCGTCTATTGTTCATGCTATAATTGTATTGTTCGGAAATCATAATACATGTGTGAATACATAGACCACAATGTGTCCCTAGTAAGCCTCTAGTTGACTAGCTCGTTGATCAATAGATAGTCATGGTTTCCTGACTATGGACATTGGGATGTCATTAATAACGGGATCACATCATTAGGAGAATGATGTGATGGACAAGACCCAAACCTAAGCATAGCACAAAAGATCGTATAGTTCGTTTGCTAGAGCTTTTCTGAATGTCAAGTATCATTCCTTAGACCATGAGATTATGCAACTCCCGGATGCCGTAGGAGTGCTTTGGGTGTATCAAACGTCACAACGTAATTGGGTGACTATAAAGGTGCACTGCAGGTATCTCCGAAAGTGTTTGTTGGGTTGGCATGAATCGAGACTGGGATTTGTCACTCCGTGTGACGGAGAGGTATCTCTGGGCCCACTCGGTAAGACATCATCATAATGAGCTCAATGTGATCAAGGTGTTGTTCACGGGATGATGTGTTACGGGAACGAGTAAAGAGACTTGCCAGTAACGAGATTGAACAAGGTATCGGTATACCGACGATCGAATCTCGGGCAAGTATCGTACCGATAGACAAAGGGAATTGAGTACGGGATTGATTAAGTCCTCAACATCGTGGTTCATCCGATGAGATCATCGAGGAGCATGTGGGAGCCAACATGGGTATCCAGATCCCGCTGTTGGTTATTGACCAGAGATCGTCTCGGTCATGTCTGCATGTCTCCCGAACCCGTAGGGTCTACACACTTAAGGTTCGGTGACGCTAGGGTTATTAAAGATATTAGTATGCAGCAAACCGAAGGTTGTTCGGAGTCCCGGATGAGATCCCGGACGTCACGAGATGTTCCGGAGTGGTCCGGAGGTAAAGAATTATATATAGGAAGTGTCATTTCGGCCGTCGGGAATGATCTAGGGGTCGCCGGTATTGTACCGGGACCACCAGATGGGTCCCGGGGGTCCACCGGGTGGGGCCACCCATCCCGGAGAGCCCCGTGGGCTGAAGTGGGGAGGGAACCAGCCCATAGTGGGCTGGTGCGCCCCCCCATGGGCCTCCCCCCTGCGCCTAGGGTTGGAAACACTAGGGCAGGGGGCGCCCCACATGGCTTGGGGGGCAAGCCTTCCCCCTGGCCGCCGCCCCCCTGGAGATGGATCTCCAGGGCCGGCGCCCGACCTAGGGGGCCTATATGGCGCCTCCCTCTCCCCTGTTACACCTCTCCCTCTCTCCGTAGTTGCTTGGCGAAGCCCTGCTGGAACTCTGCTGCATCCACCACCACGCCGTCGTGCTGCTGGATCTTCTTCAACCTCTCCTTCCCCCTTGCTGGATCAAGAAGGAGGAGACGTCATCCCGACCGTACGTGTGTTGAACGCGGAGGTGCCGTCCGTTCGGCGCTGGTCATCAGTGATTTGGATCACGACGAGTATGACTCCATCATCCACGTTCTTCTTGAACGCTTCCGTTGCGATCTACAAGTGGTATGTAGATGCTCTCCTATCCCCTCGTTGCTAGAATACTCCATGGATAGATCTTGGTGATGCGTAGAAAATTTTAATTTCTGCTACGATCCCCAACAGTGGCATCATGAGCTAGGTCTATGCGTAGTTTCTATGCACGAGTAGAACACAAAGTAGTTGTGGGCGTCGAATTGTCAATTCTTCTTGCCGTTACTAGTCCTATCTTGGTTCAGCGGTATTGTGGGATGAAGCGGCCCGGACCAACCTTACACGTACGCTTACGTGAGACCGGTTCCACCGACTGACATGCACTAGTTGCATAAGGTGGCTGGCGGGTGTCTGACTCTCCCACTTTAGTTGGATCGGATTCGATGAACAGGGTCCTTATGAAGGGTAAATAGAGATTGACAATTCACGTTGTGGTTTTAACGTAGGTAAGAAACGTTCTTGCTAGCAACCTATAACAGCCACGTAAAAACTTGCAACAACAATTAGAGGACGTCTAACTTGTTTTTGCAGCAAGTGCTTTGTGATGTGATATGGCCAGAAGTTGTGATGAATCATGTATGTGATGTATGAGATGATCTTGTTATTGTAATAGGAATCACGACTTGCATGTCGATGAGTATGACAACCGGCAGGAGCCATAGGAGTTGTCTTTATTTATTTATGACCTGCGTGTCAACTTAAATCGTCGTGTAATTACTTTACTTTATTGCTAAAGCGTTAGCCATAGTAGTAGAAGTAATAGTTGACGTGACAACTTCACGAAGACACGATGATGGAGATCATGATGATGGAGATCATGGTGTCATGCCGGTGACGATGATGAACATGGCGCCCCGGAGATGAAGATCAAAGGAGCGAAATGATATTGGCCATATCATGTCACTATTTGATTGCATGTGATGTTTATCATGTTTTTACATCTTATTTGCTTAGAACGACGGTAGCATAAATAAGATGATCCCTCATTAAAATATCATAAATGTGTTCTCCCTAACTGTGCACCGTTGCTAAGGTTCGTCGTTCCGAAGCACCACGTGATGATCGGGTGTGATAGGTTCTTACGTTCGCATACAACGGGCGTAAGCCAGATTTACACACGCAATACACTTAGGTTGGATTGACGAGCCTAGCATGTACAGACATGGCCTCGGAACACGGAGGACCGAAAGGTCGAACATGAGTCGTATAGAAGATACGATCAACATGGAGATGTTCACCGATGATAACTAGTCCGTCTCACGTGATGATCGGACACGACCTAGTTGACTCGGATCATGTATCACTTAGATGACTAGAGGGATGTCAAATCTGAGTGGGAGTTCATTCATTAATTTGATTAGATGAACTTAGTTATCATGAACTTAGTCTAAATCTTTACAATATGTCTTGTAGATCAAATGGCCCACGGTAATGTCACCCTCAACTTCAACGCGTTCCTAGAGAAAACCAAGCTGAAAGATGATGGCAGCAACTATTCGGACTGGGTCCGGAACCTGAGGATCATCATTATAGCAGCCAAGAAAGATTATGTCCTAGAAGCACCGCTAGGTGAACCACTATTCCCAAAAAACCAGGACGTTATGAACGCCCATCAGTCACGTACTGATGATTACTCCCTCGTTCAGTGCGGCATGCTTTACAGCTTAGAACCGGGGTTCCAAAAGCGTTTTGAACAACACGGAGCATATGAGATGTTCGAGGAGCTGAAATTGATTTTCCAAGCTCATGCCTGGGTCGAGAGATATCATGTCTCCGACAAGTTCTTTAGCTGCAAGATGGAGGAAAATAGCTCTGTCAGTGAACACATACTCAAGATGTCTGGGTTGCACAACCGCTTGACTCAGCTGTAAGTTAATCTCCCGGATGAGGCGATCATTGACAGAATCCTTCAGTCGCTCCCACCTAGCTACAAGAGCTTCGTGATGAACTACAATATGCAGGGGATGGAAAAGACCATTCCCGAGTTGTATTCAATGCTGAAATCTGCGGAGGTGGAGATCAAAAAGGAACATCAAGTGTTGATGGTGAATAAAACCACTAAGTTCAAGAAAGGCAAGGGTAAGAAGAACTTCAAGAAGGACGGCAAGGAGGTTGCCGCGCCTGGTAAATTAGTTGCCAGGAAGAAGTCAAAGAATGGACCCAAACCTGAAACTGAGTGCTTTTATTGCAAGGGAACTGGTCACTGGAAGCGGAATTGCCCCAAGTACTTAGCGGATAAGAAGGCCGGCAACACTAAAGGTATATGTGATATACATGTAATTGATGTGTACCTTACCAGTGCTCGTAGTAGCTCCTGGGTATTTGATACCGGTGCCGTTGCTCATATTTGTAACTCAAAACAGGAGCTGCGGAATAAACGGAGACTGGCGAAGGACGAGGTGACGATGCGCATCGGGAATGGTTCCAGGGTCGATGTGATCGCCGTCGGCACGCTACCTCTACATTTACCTACGGGATTAGTTTTGAACCTAAATAATTGTTATTTAGTACCAAGTTTGAGCATGAACATTGTATCTGGATCTCGTTTAATGCGAGATGGCTACTAATTTAAATCCGAGAATAATGGTTGTTCTATTTATATGAGTGATATGTTTTATGGTCATGCTCCGATGGTCAATGGTTTATTCTTAATGAATCTCATGCGTGATAATACACATATTCATAGTGTGAATACCAAAAGGTGTAAAGTTGATAACGATAGTCCCACATACTTGTGGCACTGCCGCCTTGGTCACATTGGTGTCAAGCGCATGAAGAAGCTCCATGCTGATGGACTTTTAGAGTCTCTCGATTATGAATCATTTGACACGTGTGAACCATGCCTTATGGGCAAAATGACCAAGACTCCATTCTCAGGGACAATGGAGCGAGCAACCAACTTGTTGGAAATCATACATACAGATGTGTGTGGTCCAATGAGCGTTGAGGCTCGCGGAGGCTATCGTTATGTTCTCACTCTCACTGATGATTTGAGTAGATATGGGTATGTCTACTTGATGAAACACAAGTCTGAGACCTTTGAAAAGTTCAAGGAGTTTCAGAGTGAGGTTGAGAATCAACGTGACAGAAAAATAAAGTTCTTACGATCAGATCATGGGGGAGAATATTTAAGTCACGAATTTGGCACACACTTAAGAAAATGTGGAATCGTTTCACAACTCACGCTGCCTGGAACACCTCAGCGTAACGGTGTGTCCGAACGTCGTAATCGCACTCTATTGGATATGGTGCGGTCTATGATGTCTCTTACAGATCTACCACTATCATTTTGGGGATACGCTCTAGAGACAGCCGCATTCACTTTAAATAGGGCACCGTCTAAATCCGTTGAGACGACACCGTATGAATTATGGTTTGGGAAGAAACCTAAGCTGTCGTTTCTGAAAGTTTGGGGTTGCGATGTTTATGTCAAGAAACTTCAACCTGAAAAACTTGAACCCAAATCGGAAAAATGCGTCTTCATAGGATATCCCAAGGAAACAGTTGGGTATACCTTCTACCTCAGATCCGAAGGCAAGATCTTTGTTGCCAAGAACGGGTCCTTTCTAGAGAAAGAGTTTCTCGCGAAAGAAGTAAGTGGGAGGAAAGTATTGCTTGATGAAGTACTACCTCTTGAAAATCAGAGTAGCACAGCTCAGGAAAATGTTCCTGTGGTGCCTGCACCGATTAGAGAGGAGGTTAATGATGATGATCAAGATACTTCTGATCAAGCTCCTACTGAACTTCGTAGGTCCACAAGGACACGTTCCGCACCAGAGTGGTACGGCAACCCTGTCCTGGAAATCATGTTGTTGGACAACGGTGAACCTTCGAACTATGAAGAAGCGATGGCGGGCCCAGATTCCGACAAATGGCTAGAAGCCATGAAATCCGAGATAGAATCCATGTATGAAAACAAACTATGGACTTTGAATGACTTGCCCGATGATCGGCGAGCCATAGAAAATAAATGGATCTTTAAGAAGAAGACAGACGCGGATGGTAATGTGACCATCTATAAAGCTCGACTTGTCGCTAAGGGTTATCGGCAAGTTCAAGGGGTTGACTACGATGAGACTTTCTCTCCCGTAGCGAAGCTGAAGTCCGTCCGAATCATGTTAGCAATTGCCGCATACTATGATTATGAGATATGGCAAATGGACGTCAAAACGGCATTCCTTAACGGCTTTCTTAAGGAAGAATTGTATATGATGCAGCCGGAAGGTTTTGTCGATCCTAAGAATGCTAACAAAGTATGCAAGCTCCAGCGCTCTATCTATGGGCTGGTGCAAGCATCTCGGAGTTGGTACATTCGCTTTGATGAGATGATCAAAGCGTTTAGGTTTATGCAGACTTATGGAGAAGCCTGCGTTTACAAGAAAGTGAGTGGGAGCTCCGTAGCATTTCTCATATTATATGTGGATGACATACTATTGATGGGAAATGATATAGAATTCTTGGAAAGCATAAAGGCCTATTTGAACAAGTGTTTTTCAATGAAGGACCTTGGAGAAGCTGCTTATATATTAGGCATCAAGATCTATAGAGATAGATCGAGACGCCTCATCGGTCTTTCACAAAGTACGTACCTTGACAAGATTTTGAAGAAGTTCAAAATGGATCAGTCCAAGAAGGGGTTCTTGCCTGTATTGCAAGGTGTGCGATTGAGCACGGCTCAATGCCCGACCACGGCAAAAGATATAGAAGAGATGAGTGTCATCCCCTATGCCTCAGCCATAGGGTCTATTATGTATGCCATGCTGTGTACCAGACCCGATGTAAACCTTGCCGTAAGTTTGGTAGGTAGGTACCAAAGTAATCCCGGCAAGGAACATTGGACAGCGGTCAAAAACATCCTGAAGTACCTGAAAAGGACTAAGGATATGTTTCTCGTTTATGGAGGTGCCGAAGAGCTCGTCGTAAAGGGTTACGTCGACGCCAGCTTCGACACAGATCTGGATGACTCCAAGTCACAAACCGGATACGTGTATATTTTGAATGGAGGGGCAGTAAGCTGGTGCAGTTGCAAGCAAAGCGTCGTGGCGGGATCTACATGTGAAGCAGAGTATATGGCAGCCTCGGAGGCAGCACAAGAAGCAGTCTGGGTGAAGGAGTTCATTACCGACCTAGGAGTCATACCCAATGCGTCGGACCCGATGACTCTCTTCTGTGACAACACTGGAGCAATTGCCCTTGCGAAGGAGCCCAGGTTTCACAGGAAGACCAGGCATATCAAGCGTCGCTTCAACTCCATTCGTGAAAGTGTTCAAAATGGAGACATAGAGATTTGTAAAGTGCATACGGACCTGAATGTGGCAGATCCGTTGACTAAACCTCTCCCTAGAGCAAAGCATGATCAACACCAAAATTCCATGGGTGTGCGATTCATCACAATGTAACTAGACTATTGTCTCTAGTGCAAGTGGGAGACTGTTGGAAATATGCCCTAGAGGCAATAATAAAAGGATTATTATATTTCCTTGTTCATGATAATCGTATATTGTTCATGCTATAATTGTATTGTTCGGAAATCATAATACATGTGTGAATACATAGACCACAATGTGTCCCTAGTAAGCCTCTAGTTGACTAGCTCGTTGATCAATAGATAGTCATGGTTTCCTGACTATGGACATGGGGATGTCATTGATAACGGGATCACATCATTAGGAGAATGATGTGTTGGACAAGACCCAAACCTAAGCATAGCACAAAAGATTGTATAGTTCGTTTGCTAGAGCTTTTCTGAATGTCAAGTATCATTCCTTAGACCATGAGATTATGCAACTCCCGGATGCCGTAGGAGTGCTTTGGGTGTATCAAACGTCACAACGTAACTGGGTGACTATAAAGGTGCACTACAGGTATCTCCGGAAGTGTTTGTTGGGTTGGCATGAATCGAGACTGGGATTTGTCACTCCGTGTGACGGAGAGGTATCTCTGGGCCCACTCGGCAAGACATCATCATAATGAGCTCAATGTGATCAAGGTGTTGTTCACGGGATGATGTGTTACGGGAACGAGTAAAGAGACTTGCCAGTAACGAGATTGAACAAGGTATCGGTATACCGACGATCGAATCTCGGGCAAGTATCGTACCGATAGACAAAGGGAATTGAGTACGGGATTGATTAAGTCCTCAACATCGTGGTTCATCCGATGAGATCATCGAGGAGCATGTGGGAGCCAACATGGGTATCCAGATCCCGCTGTTGGTTATTGACCAGAGATCGCCTCGGTCATGTCTGCATGTCTCCCGAACCCGTAGGGTCTACACACTTAAGGTTCGGTGATGCTAGGGTTGTTAAAGATATTAGTATGCAGCAAACCGAAGGTTGTTCGGAGTCCCGGATGAGATCCTGGATGTCACGAGAGGTTCTGGAGTGGTCCGGAGGTAAAGAATTATATATAGGAAGTGTTGTTTCGGCCATCGAGAATGATCGGGGGGTCGTCGGTATTGTACCGGGACCACCAGATGGGCCCCGGGGTCCATCGGGTAGGGCCACCCATCCCGGAGAGCCCCGTGGGCTGAAGTGGGGAGGGAACCAGCCCATAGTGGGCTGGTGCGCCCCCCCATGGGCCTCCCCCCTGCGCCTAGGGTTGGAAACCCTAGGGCAGGGGGCGCCCCACATGGCTTGGGGGGCAAGCCTTCCCCCCTGGCCGCCGCCCCCCCTGGAGATGGATATCCAGGGCCGGCGCCCCCCCTAGGGGGCCTATATAAAGGGGGGAGGGAGGGCAGCCGCACCTGCAGCTTTGGCGCCTCCCTCTCCCCTGTTACACCTCTCCCTCTCTCCGTAATTGCTTGGCGAAGCCCTGCTGGAACTCTGCTGCATCCACCACCACGCCGTCGTGCTGCTGGATCTTCTTCAATCTCTCCTTCCCCCTTGCTGGATCAAGAAGGAGGAGACGTCATCCCAACCGTACGTGTGTTGAACGCAGAGGTGCCGTCCGTTCGGCGCTGGTCATCGGTGATTTGGATCACGACGAGTACGACTCCATCATCCACGTTCTTCTTGAACGCTTCCGTTGCGATCTACAAGTGGTATGTAGATGCTCTCCTATCCCCTCGTTGCTAGAATACTCCATGGATAGATCTTGGTGATGCGTAGGAAAATTTTAATTTCTGCTATGATCCCCAACAGGCGCAGCGTCGGACGGCGTGGTGCGCAGGAGACCGTTGGGGAGGAGTCGGGGAAGGAGAGGCGGCGAGGGAGACGTCGTCGAGCAGCGCCAGGCGGCGGGGTCGTCGGCTCCGAGCGGCGTGCGGCGGCGGCGAGGCGGGTCGAGCCCCCGATCCAATCGGGGGGAGAGTGGGAGGAGTGGGGGTCGTGGGGTTAGGGTTTCCAGGGGTGGGGGAATAAGGGTGGCCGGCTGGGCCATTTGGTTGGCCCAGTGGGGTTGATGGCCTGCTGGGCCGGAGCCTAGGGGGTGTTCTTTTCCTTTTTTTTGTTAGATTACTTTTTTTGTTTTTGCGTTTTCTTTTCTTTTTATTTAATTGTTTTGTTGTTTCCATCCACTACAAAATATCTAGGCATTTTATAAAAATGTGTTTGTTGCACAATATTTACATATGCAAATTATGGCACCTCCCGAACATTTTTGTTTTAACTTTTGAAAAATTTTATTGTTGACATTAATTTGAATTTGAATTTTGAAACAGTTTCGAATCATCACGAGGTTAACAACAGTGACCGTGGTGA
This sequence comes from Aegilops umbellulata, assembly GCA_032464435.1. Taxonomy (NCBI): domain Eukaryota; kingdom Viridiplantae; phylum Streptophyta; class Magnoliopsida; order Poales; family Poaceae; genus Aegilops; species Aegilops umbellulata. The sequence continues at coordinate 235,708,746 of CP136055.1, read as the reverse complement.
CGTGGCATCATTAGCATGGGATTACTGTAGCTTAATTATCCGGGCGTCACACCCATTCACCAACATGAGCTTGATGTCTTCATTTTGTGTAGCTCCTTGATGACTTGTCCTTTCTTTCCGAATCCTTGCTTCTCCGTGAGGGTCTTCGTTCATAACGATCATCTCTACTCCTTCTTTCTCTAGATGGTGTTTCTTCTCTTCTACTTATTCTCTTGGGAGAATCTTCTCTTCTCTTGTAGGGGGCCGTACACTCATTGGAATAGTGTCTGGGCCTTCCACAATTGTAGCAATTTCGCTCTCGACTAGAAGATCTTTTGTCATTGTAGGACCTTGACTTGGAGCTTCTCTCTTTGCTTCTACTCTTGTAGAACTTGTTGAAGTTCTTCACCATTAAGCTCAATTCTTCATTGAAGGTTTGTTTCTCACTCGATGATGTGGGAGCTTCACACGAGGCTTTGTAAGCACCACTCGATTTGTTGTGAAGTTCCTCTTTATCCTTGAGTGATATCTCATGAGCAACAATTCTTCCGATGACTTCCGTTGGCTTGAGATCTTTGTAATTTGGCACCATTTGGATCAATGTGCACACGGTAACATATTTTCCATCCAAGGCTCTTAGGATCTTCTTGATGATGAATCTATCGGTCATCTCTTCACTCCCTAAGCCGACAATCTCATTTGTGATAAGAGCAAGCCTAGAGTACATTTTAGCGACACCTTCACCATCCTTCATTTTGAACTTGTCAAGTTGACTTTGAAGCACATCCAATTTGGATTCCTTGACGGAGTCGGTACCTTCGTGCATATCAATCAAAGTATCCCAAATTTCCTTTGCATTCTCAAGATGGCTAATTTTGTTGAATTCTTCGGGGCACAATCCGTTGAAGAGGATATCACAAGCTTGAGCGTTGTATTGCAGCATCTTCAACTCTTCCGCGGTAGCTTCACGGTTCGGTTCTTTCCCATCAAAGAATTCACCTTGCAAGCCAATACACACAATAGCCCAAACGGCGGGGTTATGTCCAAGAATATGCATTTTCATCTTATGCTTCCAACTAGCAAAATTAGTACCATCAAAGTAAGGACCTCTACGGTGATAATTTCCCTCGCTAGATGCCATACTCTCCTAGGTTGTGAAACCAAGGCTATGACCACCAAAAGCTATGGAAATCAAAGCAAATGGAGACCAAAGCTCTGATACCACTTGTAGGATCGAAAGTATGTCTAGAGGGGGTGATTAGACTACTTGACCAAATAAAAATCTAGCCTTTTCCCAATTTTAGTTCTTGGCAGATTTTAGCTATCTTAGCACAAGTCAAGCAATCTCCACACAATTCAAGCAAGCATGCAAAAGAGTATATGAGCAGCGGAAAGTAAATCATGCAACTTGCAAGAATGTAAAGGGAAGGGTTTGGAGGATTCAAACGCAATTGGAGACACGGATGTTTTTGTCGTGGTTCCGATAGGTGGTGCTATCGTACATCCACGTTGATGGAGACTTCAACCCACGGAGGGTAACGGTTGCGCGAGTCCACGGAGGGCTCCACCCACGAAGGGTCCACTAAGAAGCAACCTTGTCTATTCCATCATGGCCGTCGCCCACGAAGGACCTGCCTCACTAGCGGTAGATCTTCACGAAGTAGGCGATCTCCTTGCCCTTACAAACTCCTTGGTTCAACTCCACAATCTTGTCGGAGGCTCCCAAGTGACACCTAGCCAATCTAGGAGACACCACTCTCCAAGAAGTAACAAATGGTGTGTTGATGATGAACTCCTTGCTCTTGTGCTTCAAATGATAGTCTCCCCAACACTCAACTCTCTCCCACAGGATTTGGATTTGGTGGAAAGAAGATTTGAGTGGAAAGCAACTTGGGGAAGGCTAGAGATCAAGATTCATATGGTAGGAATGGAATATCTTGACCTCAACACAAGTGTAGGTGGTTCTCTCTCAGAAAATGTGTATTGGAAGTGTAGGTATGTTCTGATGGCTCTCTCCACGAATGAAGAGTGGGTGGAGGGGTATATATAGCCTCCACATAAAATCTAACCGTTACACACAATTTGCCAAACTCGGTGGGACCGAATGGTTAAACTCGGTCGGACCGATTCAGCAAACCTAGTGACCATTAGGATTTTCGATGGGACTAGATGCAACTCGGTAGGACCGATATGGTTAGGGTTAGGGCATAACGTAATCTCGGTGTGACACATTACACAAACTCGGTGGGACCAATTTTGGTAATAAGCTAACCAGAGAGTTGGTCAGGTAAACTCGGTGGGACTGTTTCGCTCATCTCGGTGAGACCGAAATGTTACAAAAGGGAAACAGAGAGTTTACATTGCAATCTCGGTGGGACCGGTCGCTCATCTCGGTAAGACCAAAACGTTACGAAGGGAAACAGAGAGATTACAATCCCATCTCGGTGAGACCGAGATCCCTATCGGTGAGACCGATTTGCCTAGGGTTTGTGGCAGTGGCTATGACATTTGAAACTTGGTGGCACCAGATAGAAAGAATCGGTGGGGCCGAGTTTGACTTTTGGTTTAGGTCATATGTGGATGTGGGAAGGTAATTGAGGGTTTTGGAGCATATCACTAAGCACTTTGAGCAAGCAAGCCATTAAGCAACACCTCATCCCTCCTTGATAGTATTGGCTTTTCCTATAGACTCAATGTGATCTTGGATCACTAAAATATAAAAAGTAGAGTCTTGAGCTTCAAGCTTGAGCCAAACTTTTTATCCTTAGAATTTTGAGGGATCCACTTTCCTCATCCATGTCATGCCATTCATTGAGCTTTTCCTGAAATATTAATCTTGGAATAATGTTAGCTCAATGAGCTATATGTTGTTAGGAATTACCAAAACCACCCAGGGATAGTTGCACTTTCACCCGGCGAGCGCGGCGGAGGCCGCCTGCTCCTGCGGCTGCCACGGCGGCGCGGTGGCGGCGATGGGCGGCGCAGCCCAGTGCAGCCCGTAGGACTCGGCCAAGAACAGGCGGATCTAATGAACCGCCTGGGTTAGGTCCCGCAATGTCCCGGACACTTCTTCCGGGGTGAGGACGGCGGGGGCGGGGGCGATGGAGGAAGACATGATCGAACCGAAGCTAGCTGATACCAAATTGTTATGGCGCTGCTAGAAAGAGGGCGCGAGAGGGCCGGCCGGAGGCCTTTTTGCCCACGGCCGGGCAAGAGGGAAGGGATTTCCTTCTTAATTCTTGCTTGATTAGATTGATACATCTCCTCCCCTTAAATAGAGAGGTTTACTTGACTCCTAAGCAAGCGACCCTTATCTCTAATTAACCCTAAGACTAACGGGTTATACCGCCAGCCCAGGCCCATTAGGCCCATTACGTACTCTAACATTCTATTGATTTAACAAGTCGATTCATTTATAATTCTTGATGTGGCACAGCAGTTCCATTTCTACTGCTAGGAGCAGAGCAACTCAGCAACGAACCAGACATCACAACAGGAAGAAAGGTATGGTCCACCCACAGCGTGCTAGCACAAATAATTCAGTTAACAGCAAAAGGACCTTCACAGAGATACTTGGATTTATGCATACACAACATACTTCCGGTAATATCTAGCCAGTTTCAAGGCTCAAAAGTTAAACCACAGTAAGAATAACTCAGTGCACTCAACCTAACTGTAAATTTCAAAATTTCAGTTACAGGTGCAGATTCAGAGAAGTTGATACCACTACGTGGGCCAGCCTCATTCAAGAAATCATACTGAAATTGAACAACCAAATTTACTTTTCAGCAGAATAAAGTTGAAAACATGAGTTCCACATGGGCTTGCAAACCATAAAATGGCATTTACTCGAGCAGGCATAAACATAAACCTGACATGTTGAACTCACCCACGATTACAAACAGCTGAATGAGAAGAGATATTCTTTTAAAACCGAGGCAAAAGATTTGCCTCATTCATTAATTAAGAGAGGGAAATAGTTTGAAGTACATCACACCGGCTCCACATCATAGCCCAGTTCGGCAGAATCTGGACCCATCTGTCATAAACATACTTAAAGCGCTCTAATCCGCCGATCAGTGGTTTTTGCTAAACGATTACACAAGACGCAGTGTTTTCTGCAAAAGAAATGTAACATAGTGTTTTCTGCTAACCTAGCCTTCAAAGTGGTGGCTTCCTGGAATTTACTCATATTGAACAGATAAAACGTTATCTTGACTTATATGCAACCACAGGTGCACTACCAAGCGATCTTTCCACGGAGAAGCCACACAAATGAGGATTTTTTGCATTTTCTTTAATTAATCTTTCAATATATATGCCAGAATATGAATTACTAACTGCTACAACACATTTTTTGTGCATGAGGTTAGATTTTCCTGTTTCAATATGGATGTCCTAAACAAGATTGTTTGTTGTCAGGACAAGTGGGCCTGGCCTACTAGCTGTATATTTGACTGTTGTTTCCTGTGGGTAGATGCCCAGCTATATGTTCTAGATATTTATGTCAATGGATTGCATGATTAATGCTGGCCTAATTGATGAAGTGCGCAATATATATATTATCCAGGTGCCGTTTATACCCAAGGTCTACGGCATGCCATTGGGGTTCGTGAATTTGATAAGTTTTCCAGATTATATTTTACAAAGAAAGAACCTATAATAATGAGATAAAAGCTAGTATGCTTGTTACATCTTTGCCTTGGGAGGATCCTGGTGCAATACATGCCTTACACTTGATAGATTCTAACGCCCTGTTCGGAGTCCCTCCACTCCGCCGCTCCGCTCCGGGAGCTGGCGGAGCTGTATTTAAAAAGGATGGAGCTGTAGTTCCTCCACTCGGCAGCTCCTCATATTTTTAGGAGCCAGCGAGTTGCCGAACAGGCCCTAAGTGGACACCTTCTGCTCTGGTCCAGTTGCTAGCTCTTGCATCTCCAACACAGGAGCTAGTGTATCAAGCTGGGGAAAACATGCACTGTAAGTCAATTATCTGGAACTCTGAAACACTTGGTAACTTCTTGTTGTTTCTCACAAAGAGAGTGCATAGTGGTTACCGCCTATTGCCTTGGGACCCTGGTGTCCAGCAACAACAACACTTGAGTGCTCCTTGCCTGTCACATCCCAGATTTTTCCCAAATCTGGTATGTTGAAAAATACAGAGAATTAAAATTTTGCTAGAAAATACCCATGTTTGCCTAGGATTGCTTGTGATTGATCTTGTTTTCCTTGATTGTTTTCCTAGAGGGGATAAAATCCCAATGCAACCAGTAGAAACCTAGCAAGCCTTGGTAGGAACCCAGTCCATTTGAAATATTGTTGGGCAGAAGTATTCTTAAAACCCAACCCAGAGAGGGGCGGATGGGTGGCATGACAATGATATTACCATCTTCATGTTATTTTACTCCCCTTGCAATTCTTCCTGCAGTTTGCATCCACTTCCTCTACTAAAGGAACCCAGTTTTAAGATCACCGTTGAGTCTGACACCTGCTCCGCTAAATATGTTGTCATATTCAAGACTGGAAATTTGTCATAATCTTGAAGATTGGAACAAGGCAATGTTTCCAGCTAGTGTGTTGATTTAACAAATCGCTTCATTTACTAATTCTTGATTGATCTGGAGCAGCAGTTCCATTTCTAATGCTAGAGCAGAGCTACTCTGCAACGAACCAGCCATCACAACAGAAAGAAAATTATGGTCCACCCACTGCATCGCACAAATGATTCACTTAAACAACAAATGGGACCTTCACATAGACACTTGAATCTGTGCATATATAGGTACTTAATTAGAAATTTAGGTTGGCATACCAAATGTAAGATGTTGATCAATGCTAGTATTACAGTTTATAATAGGCTTCTGGAACCGCATTTACACTGCAGACTGCACCTTCGTCATCTTGATGCAATTCTCCCCAGAGTGGTCTCGAGTAAAGTCACATGCAGCTTTCTGATAATTTCTATACCTACTATTAAAGGGAGTAGGTATTTTTGGTTTGGTTTCACTTTGTTTCGTCCTGTTTAGGTGGTTTTTTTTTCTTTTTGGTTTCGTCCCGCCTTGAAGATTTTTATTATCTGAGGTGGTACTATTTTTTGACGCTGCGCAAGCTCGCTCCTGAAAATCAAGAAAAAAAATGAGTGGGCTTCGTAATATCAAGTAAAATATAATTATACAGTGGAGAATCGAACACAACACCTCTCATATCAAAAGAACACGTGGTAACCAACTCAGCTGACTTCTATTTGTGGTTAATCCCACTTCGAGGATTTATATTGAATCACACCGATATAGTTCCCTAATTGCTTGGAAGACACTGGAAAGGAATTGGCCCTGAGATTGTGTCGCTGCCACGCAAAAAAAGAGAAATATTCCGGCGCATTAATTGCCGGCGAGGAGTCCCCTTGATTAAAGGGAGGGATCATGATGGGGCTGGATTTGTGTGTCCTTTAAAGGATGCGGGATTTGTGGGCTGCTAATGCATCCATAATTAACGGTTAACAGTTGCACAATTAAGGAAGGATTGCTGCAAGCCGACCCCTGTTATTAGGCTGGTTGTAATGGGGAGTATCATATACTAGTATCATGCATATGATACTAGTGTATGATACTACCTCCTTAATGCATAGTACCATATATTAGCATCATGTTGTACTCTATTTATTGTCATGCATGACACAAAGTAGTATAGCATTTAATATGATACGGTATCATAATATGATACTACACCCTCTCTTTCTTCATTTAATACTATGACACCTCATCAAAATTGCCTAGTTGGCATGCATGATACTAGCTATGATACTACCATTACGATCAGTCTTAGGAAGAAAAGGAAGGAATTTAAAAGAAGATATATGAAGTACGAATTATTTCGGGCAGTGTGAATGTCAAGTTAACAATTATTGATTTGTAGCCAATGGGAACCAACGTTTTGCATGTTTTTTAAGACTTCATAAAAATTCAAGAAAATATTTGTAAAATGGTGCGTCAAATTGTGATCAAACCGTTGTCCTTGAGCCCATGGACTCTAAAGGACCAATAACCAACTAGGCCATAAACATTTTGTGATTTTTTAATGGATTAAATCCAATATTATGCGTACTCATTTGATCTAAGGTTAATTTTGAATAACTTAAATATTCTTTTTTTGTCATGAATGAACCGATGAGCCGGCGGTACAACCGGTGAGTCGCTCGTTCGGTTTTTAAACTATGATTAGATGGCCATGGTGAAAGAGCATGCCATAGTTCACTGTTGGAAACATACCCAAGTTCATGCTAGAGATGAAGAAGGAGGACGGTGTCGACAGTGAAGTGTATGCAGTTTCTGTTGACTCAAGTAATTGATGTCCTCCTGACTTAACTTAATTTGCATTAATAATTATTATTGTGTGCGCTAAGAAGGAAATGCATTAGCTGATTTGTTAAGACATTTGTGTTGAAGCACATGAAGATTTATGTGACGCGCAAGGAACTACAATACAGTGTAGGGAGAGGTTTGTGAAATCGGCATGGTAGATTGTGATGACCAAGCTCGCCACCTTGGGATTGATGACATTTGTTGTAATAGGTGGGCAAGTGACCACCATCATGATGACATGGGAGAAATGGCAACGAAGATGACTCGTTAGGTCTGTGCCTGAGTTTGTTTCTCTCGCTACAACGCACGGGCATTTGTGCTAGTTGACACCAATATATTCAGAGAAAACGGTACCTCTACAGCACAGGACACGTACATGGGAACATTTTTTTCAAATGCTTGGTTAACATTTTTACATACATGATAACATTTTTTCAAATGCTTGATTAACATTTTTTCTAAACATTTTTTTTCAAATGCTTCATTTATATATTTCAAATATTTTGTTCAATAATTGTTTAAGTGCTTGATTAACATTTTTATATACATGATCAAAACATTTAATCATTTTTTAATACATGGTCAATATTTTTTATAGACGTTTAACATTTTTTAAATGCTTGATTCATTTGCAAACACTTTGTTCAATATTGTTTCAAATGCTTGATTAACATTTTTTCAATACATGATCAAATTTTTTCATACACAATTTTTTTGTATACATTTTTCGTATACGTGTAAAAAAAATTCTCTATATATGTTTAACATTTTTTAAATGCTTGGTTAACATGTTTCAAATGTTTTATGTAGACTACTTTTTGTAAATATTTTTATAGAATATTTGGAAGTATAAAAAAATGAAATGAAAAACATGCAAAAAAACAAAAAAACAAGGTTATTCATGTGCGGCTTAGCCGGCCCAAGTCGCACTTACCCTTCAACGTGGGTTCCTCCAGTCTCACTGAATGCGAGACATAGCGAAATCACTAATTAAGGAATACTCTTTGCAAAGGTCACTCTCACCTTTCCACTTGTAGTAACCTGAGAGTTTTTTCTTTTCCGTAGATTCATTTATTCAAAATGTTTTATATGTTAAACCATGCGTCCAAATCTCGAACCGTTCTCATCTTGGATTTTTCGCATCGAAATCTTCAAAATTAGATCCCATGTTGATAGGTTTCGATGTACTTTTTTTCACGAAAAACCAAAATGAAAAAACACGAATCGGAAGCACCTTCTTTTCTCCTTTTCTAAGAGACATAATTTGGGAAACCAAATCTGTGACTCAATGAGAAGCAAATTTGTGCCTCTCATGAAAAAAAGAACACATATTTTTTTTCGTTTTTTCCGAGAAGCACGACGCAAACATGCCTTCACGATAAGTAAATATGTGCCTCTCGCGGAAGCAAATTCGTGCCTCCACGAGAGGTAAATATGTGCATCTCGTGAAAGGAAAAAACGTGTTTTTCCATCAAAGATTAGCAAAGCTATACCAAAAATAGGTTCACGTAAGAAAGTGCCTATTAGTTTGCGTAGGAATGCCCGTTTTAGTTTACGGAAGAGTGCACGTAGAATAACAAAAGAGGTTATTCATGTGAAAGCCAGTTTCAACAATACCGAAATCATAACATTAAGACTATGCCTCTCGCGGAAGCGAATCTGTGCCTCCATAGAAAATATATCTGTGCCCCTCATGAAAGAAAAAATACATTTTTCATGCAATTTTATTTTGATTTTTTGTCCAAAATTTAAGAAAAACCAAATGAAAACCAAAAAACTAAAAAATCGTCGAAAAGCTGAAAATGCATACGGAAAAATAAAACCAAAACAAAATCCAGAGGAAGCGCACGAGACATAGCGGCGCTCGCTTGTTTATGCCTCGCACTTAGTTGGTGCACCTTGTGGTTTTTTAGAAGGGTGCACCCCGTGTTTGAATCGTAGCAACTCACATTTATTTATTTTCCCATCGCTGCTGGTGGATAGGTTGATACAGAGGTCCAACAAGGCCTATTAACACAGCCAATCGGTTTCCTCAGTAAAACGTCTTTTTCAGGAACACATTGCCGGTTGATTATACAAAACGTTAGAGAATTTTGTGTAAAAGTGCATGATGGACCAACAATATCAATTCCTTTTATTAGTTTTTATGGGATAATTCCTTTTATAAAATCCTTTTATTAGTTGGTAGGAATAAATTCTGCATTTTTAAAAACAATATGAATAAATGGAAAGTCCAAAAATCATAAAATATTCATGAATACAAAAATGTTCATCATTTTGAAAAATGATAGGGATCGCCAAATGTTTGATTTCAAAAAAATGTTCTAATATTCCAAAAATGATCATGTTTCCTAGAAAATATTCGGGAAATTCAAAAATACTTGCTTATAAAAAAAGGTCATGCATTTTAAAAATTGTTTGGAAATTAAGAAGAAGCTTACGAAATTTTATGTAATCTTCCCAAAATTAAAATTGATCGAGTATTTCAGAAATAATTCCCAAATTTTCAAAAAGATTATGGATACAACAATGTTCGCTGATTCAAAAAATGTTCATGTATTTCAAAATATGTTCATAGATTTGAAAAATGTTTCTCCATTGAAAAAATGATCACGAGTTACCAAAAAATGTTCACAGCTTCAAAATGTCATGAATTTGCTAATTATTTAAGAGTGAAAAATTTTCCATGAATTTGTAAAGAAAGAAATAGCGAATTTGAGAACTGTTCTCAATTTCAACATAAATGTCTGTGAATTCAAAATTTTATTCACGATTTTAAAATATGTGCACGAGTTTTAAAGATGTAAAAATAATTAAAATAAAAGGAAAAAAAAAGGATTATAAAAGAATAAGAAGGAAAGGAAAATGGGAAAGAGGAAATGAACAAGAAAAAAATGGAAAAAAAGAGATGGACATCCCAAGAATGCGGGAGGCCACAGCCTCCTTTCTCTATCTTTTTTACGCTTTTGTTTTCGTTTTTCTATTTAATAGTTTTTACTTTTGTTATATATATATACTCCCGCTCCTCATATACCACATAGGTAAACCTTCTATAACTCTTTATTAGTTTTAATATATTTAATTAATAATTATTCGATACCCAGAAATGAGTTTCATGAAAAAAATTAATGTGAGTCTAAATATTTTCAAAGTTTTACGTATATACTTATCTGTTCGTACTTGAAAAGGTTATATTGAAAAAATTACGTCAAAATGATATTTTTTCAACAGAACTGTTATTTGGGTATCTTTGAATGTACAACAAAGATGTATAATCAACGCGAATATAAGGTATATTGAAGATGGAAGTACAGAAAATGCGTATTTAAAAGATGTACACTCTATACAAATCATTTGAAAAAAATGTTGAGCAGCATTTTAAAAACGATAAATGTGTATTAAAAAAATGTTTACACTTATACGAAAAATGTATTCACCATGTGTATAAAAGTTAGATCATGTATTTAAAAATGTTAATCAAGATTTTGAAATTTTACTGAACAATTATTTTAAAGATGTTGAACAAGTATATGAACAATGTTAAAGAATTATTAAAAAATGTTAACCATGAAGTAAAAAATGATTAAATTTCCTGATCATGTATATAAAAAATTAATTTAGCATTTGAAACAAGGTTGAACAAGTATTTGTAAAATGTAAACAATGATTTAAAAAAATTATATGTGTTTAGAGAAAAATGTTGATCATTTATTAAAAAATGTTAATATTGTATTGAAGAAATGTTAATCAAGCATTGGTAAATGAAATAAAATTGTGTAGATGATAAATGTTAATCATGTATGCAAAAAATGTTAATATTGATTCTTGAAACGAAAAATGTTAATCAGGTATTTGAAAAGGTTCAAAAGTATGTATAGGATAATTGTTGATCATGTATACAATAACGACAAAGCTAAATACCTGCCGACTGTTGATTAGCGACAGGCACGCACGATTCGCATCGACGATCCATGTTCGACATCCCGCACTCTACTTTTTTTTCGAGGAAGAAAAATAAAGCGCCCTATGGGAATCAAACCCAGGACGCACAGGCTCCGCATGCTCCCGTCGACCAACAAGCTACAACATCTTAGTTGTTCAAACTGGAAAACACAAGAACTTAACCTTTTATGCCTCATAGCATCAAAATAAAAATTGTGCTAATTCCAGAATTTTTTTGCTAGGAGCTAGAGTCAAACTCCAGACTCAAGATTTGTGACGAGGGACATGATTTTTTTTTGAAGAATTGCTGCGTAGTATAGTACTTGCGCCAATTCCTAAAGCTTGACTGGAAGTTAGCGATAGATCTGTACGACCTGATCGTTGCTCGTTGTGGATTGCACGACCCCAAGCAGCCCCTCCGGATCACGCGCACAACCCACGTACATCCCGACGCTGGCCCGTTCCCTCTTCCTTTTTTCCCTGATGCAGGCCCGTTCCCACTACTTTTTTTTCCTCACATCATCACATCCCATCGGCCCATGTTCCTAAATTAAGAGGACCATTTACCGATCGCATCCTTGCCCACGTTCCAAGAAAATTGATAGCTTCCTGTGCTGGATAAGAATCAAACCATGTTCCTCAAGTAGTAATTTCTACGACACAAACCACTAGCCAGGCTTCAGACTTGCTGTTTTTGAAACAAGTTTATATGATACTTGTTCTTGGTTAATACGAGTTTGAACATTAAAAAATAGTGGTCCGGTCAATGATTTCCCCACTAATGTGATTCTTTTGACCTCATTTTTTTTGTTGAAACATCCCGCAATAATGTTGTGTGAATAACGTGGTCACTAACGCACCGCGAACCTGATAACTTACATACAAACACCCCGATAACTCACACATCACAGACCTGATAATTTTATGTACCCTGGTCTTGATAAATTTGTCGGGGGGGGGGGGGGTGATCAAGTATCCCTCGACAACTTTCGTGTCAATAGCATGGTAACTCACACATCGGAGACCCGATAACTTATGCCACCCCGGTCCTGGTACTTTTCGTGGCGGAGGGGTGATGAAATATACCCTCGATAACTTTTTATGTGAATTGCTCGGTAACTCACACCTCGTAGACCTGGTAACTAATGCACCCTAGTCTTTTGGTAAATCTGGTGACTCGGTGGGGGGACGGTGGTTGATGAAATATACATTTTGGTAAATTTTTGTGTGAATAACATGATAATTCACACATTGCAGACCTGAGAACTTATGTGCCCCAGTCCTGATAACTTTGACAACGATGGTGAGGGGTGGGGGAGGGTTGTTGATGAAATATACCTCCGGTAACTTTTTTTTATCAATATCATGGTAACTTACACATCATAGACCTGATAACTTGGTTTGGGGGGGAGGGGGGTTGGTGAAATATATCCTTGATAACTTTTTGTGTGAATAACATGATAACTCACACATCTCAGCCCTGATAACTTATGTGCCCCTGTCTTTTTGGTAAATTTGGTGACCATGTGGGGGGAGGGTGGTTGATGAAATATACCCTTGGTAACTTCTCGTGTGAATAACATGATAACTCACACATCACCGTCTGATAACTTCGGTGTAAATATGATGATAGTTTACGCATCACTGTCCCGATAACTTTTATGTAAATAACATGATAACTCATACATCGTAGACATGATAAATTATGTACCCAGTCCTGGTAACTTTGTCGGTGGGGGTAGGGGTGGGGGGAGTCGTTGAAACATACCACGGTAACTTCCATGCAAATAACATGATAAATCACACATCGTAGACATGATAAATTATGTACCCAGTCCTGGTAACTTTGTCGGTGGGGGTAGGGGTGGGAGGAGTTGTTGAACCATACCACGACAACTCTTATGCAAATAACATGATAATTCACACATCGCAGACTTGATAACTTATGTACCCGATCCTGGTAATATGGCGACTGTGGCGAGGGGGGGTGATGGCCCGCTAATTTCTGTGTAAATAACATGGTAATAGAAACATACAAAATTGATAACTCCCATACAAACGCCACTGTAACTATTGACCTGAAACTTTTTTGTTGAAAAACACACACCCGATAATTTCTGTGTAAATAACATGATGATGTATCATCGCAGACTTGATAACTATTTTTTTACGTTTAAACACCATGGTGTCTTTCATCCAAGGGAAAAAAGTTTTTGAAACATTTCACCGGTAATTTCTATGTTAAATTACCATACTTTCCCATGCTTTTAACCTTCTTGTACTGTAGTTACCAGCCTTATCATGGTATAGTTATCATGTTACTCAGACCGTAGTTATCACGTTGGTCATTGCCAAAGTTACCAAGCCAAACTTTATTTTTTCTTTTGATATGGCAGAAATAAGAAATGTTCAAATAACATTGTCATTCTATAATAAACAACAACAAAAGGTGGCTTAGTTGGTTATTAGGCTCGATAGGTATTACATAGACCTGGGTTCGAATCCTCTTTCAAGCACTTTTATTTTCTTTTCATATTATGCAGCAAAAAACCAGAAAAAACCACTAGCAATTTACTACAGTTTTTGAGAGAAGGAAAAAAAATCAGTGGAAGCGGGAGGAACGACGCAGCGGGACGAGCGATAGAAGGTCGTGCGGATCTTTTGCTAACCACCAGTGACTGGTGGTTAGCACAGTCCATACAATAATTGTTAATCTTGAATTAAAAAAATGTTGGTTAAGCATTTGAAATAGTTTAAAGTGTGTGTAGAAAAAAATCTTGTATTTAAAAAATGTTAAACATGTATTAGAAAAGATGTTGACATATAGAAATAATGTTGAACGAAAACTAATAGAAACAAAGAAACCAAAAAATAAACAAAAGAAAACAGAAAATTTGATGAACGAAGAAACTTATGCAAAAAGAATGAATAAAATGGAGAAGAAAAAAGAGAAAAAAATGGAGATAAATGCCTCTACTTGCTTCAAGTAGGTGCGCCCTGTTATCATGAAGTGTGGGGTGGTGCGGTGTCTAGCCGCGCTTGCTATATCCGCGACGACCAGGGCCTTCTATTTTCTGAAGAAAGAAGTTCATATTTCACCCTCAAATGTGCCTCAATGAACAAGTACCCCCTCGAAGTCTATTTTTCTATAATTTTAACCCTGAAATTCTCAAAACCGAATAAATCTGACCCTAGAGCGGTTTTGTTATAATTTTGATGGTTTTGGGAGAAGACGTCTTCTTCCTCCTTCCATTTCTCCTCTGTGTCGTTCGTCGACAGCCATGGCTCTCGATACTCCCCACCGAGGTGCTACAGCGTCGCCCCAGATGCCCGAGCAACTCCTTCCCATTCCCCCACCCTTCTCACACCCTCTCGCGACGGGAATCGCGTGCCCCGCACGCGCCCGTGCTGCAGCCAGCGCCGCCGCCATTGCCGCCCATGCGTCCACCGGCAACCTTGAGCCACACTGCCATGTCAAGCATCTCCGCCGCGCCTCCCTCGTCTACTTTGGCAAAGAAATTTGTGCGAGTCACCCCCTGAATTACAGCAGGAACATCGTCTTCCTCGTTTCGGATCTGCCGCCGGCGCGCCTGATTCCCTAGCTGAGGAGCCCCGACGCCTCTGCTGCCTCCCTTGAGATCCTCTGGTGTTTGCGGCGCTGCTGACGCCTCCTCGGCAAGCCCATCGACCCCGAGTTTCTACTCCGCGATGTTGTGCTCCAGTTCCGGTAGCTGCCGCGTAGGTTGACCATATAGGTCTTCCGCTCGAGCAGACGACATCTGCGGCGTCTCGGATGAACCGCCCCGTCCCGCGGCAAAGGGGGTGGCTCCCACGATGTAGACGGTGTGGCGGAGTCCCATATCTCCCTGGCGCGCGCGAAAACGAGGTTGCAGCTGGCGCCCCCGACGTGCAAGCAGCCGCGCGCGCCGTCCTGCGCCGAGCATGTAGAACCCGTGAGTCGGCCATCCAGCACGGCACGGCCGTGGCGGCCGGGTGGAATACGAGCGGATGCGTGAACCCCACGACGAGGATGAGCCGCCCAGCCGCGGCCACAGACCGGTGCGACAGCCGTCGGGAGAGGAACAACGGGTGGCAAAGCATCGAGGGCGCCGGCAGCCCGTCCCACCACGCGTTGATCTATTCGTAGACCATGAAGATCGCCGCCGTCGCCGCGCCCTCGAGGAGCGCGTAGTGTGAGAGGAATGGCAGGAACGACGGCGCAAACAGGAGCCGACGCCATGGCAGACGAGGTGCATCACGAGCAGGCAAGCTAACTATCTATGTCTGCGCACCCAAATACCATGCCATGTCACACTTCTGGCCCCAAAACCGCCTAAAATTGAAGCAAAACCATCTAAGGGAGAGATTTACCCGGTTTTAATGATTTTGGGGTTAAAATCATACCAAACTAGATCGGGATCGCGCTTGGCGCAAGGGTGCCGGTCCCAACATTTTGGTCAAAGTAGTTAATGCGAAGATCGGAAGCAGGCTCAAGGGTACCGGTCCAAACGTTTTGGTCTAATGCTAAGATCGGAAGCGCGCCTTGCAGGTGTTGCCTCACAGCGACCCAGCGACTAAAACTTTAATATCACAAAGCGTTTAGAACATCCAAAAGAAATTAAAATAACCGCCCAGAATAATGTGTTTGGAATATATCACAAACACTATAAAGATACATCAAGAGCAAGGTATAGCTGTTGCCCAGGATAACTAAACATAGGGCATATAGATTAAATATATACCAAAAGCAAAGTGTAGTTGTTGCCAGGATAACCACAAAACTAAAGATCACAGAGGCAAAATCTGTACCAAAAGCAAGCCACAATGTTTGCCTAGCACAACTGATTTGTATCAAGTAGTACAAACAGAAAGACATACATTCTATAAATATTGCCAAGTAGTTTATATCAGCAAGTGTAAGACTAAGTCTCACAAGAGATGTTGTATCTCCTCGTAAACACAATGAGATAACAGCCAATTGATAATGATGCTCTCGAAACATCGATATCTACAATAGTATTGATAACTCTACTTCCTCTTTCCACGTTCTGAGGCGAAGCTAATGCAATCAGTAGTAATACTTGACAGGCTCCATCATCCTAAAGATAATATGAACGCTCTATAAATAATATTAGAATTGGCTCATGATATTAGGCACTATGCAAGCGATACAAAATTCAGATAGATGTCATACTGAGATTGAAAACCAATCAGTAACACTGTGCCTGCAAAGTACAAGTAGAAAACATGGCACTTCACAACTGAAAGATCCAAATAAATATTTTTGTGAGTTTAACTGTCCTAACCCTTGGCTGTAAGATGATTAGAACATCTTCCATCATAGGAGAATCCTGGAAAAGGAAACAATTCAGTTATTAGCTAAAAGTTAAACTCCACAAGATGAGCATATGCCAAACATCCTGACCTAAAGCACCATGAAGCAAACATATAATTATACTCTGATTACAATCAATGATGTAATACAGGTCAATGAAAATTACTAATGCAATGTGAAGCAAGCAATTATCCTGACCTAATGATGTATACTTATATGTCAAATTAGATAATAAAAATTCCTCTCTACCAAAATAAATTGCATGTGAATGCCCTGTTTTAGCTCAACCATCACAAGGAGGATTATTCACAACTGATTATCGGTCGTTTTGTTGAAATCTTCAACAGCAACAAAAAACAGATCCACAAACCATGAGGCACCCCCTGCACAGCAAAGTGCCTGAACAGGAAGAAAGCAAGGCCGGCCATAAAATTGACAGTCTAAATTGTATGATCATTGAATCATCTCACTGAAGATTTAAGCCAACAACTAAATTAATGCCAGCTGACCATTCCTGTTCTTCCTAACCAACCATATCAGCTATCCAACCCCTAAGACACATGAATATCAGTCCAGAAAATAAAGATATGTTCTTTTCTTCAACTACTTATAGAAATTAGTAACCCCATATCAAGAAGAGAAACTTTTACTCGTATTTGTAATCAGCACAGTGAACTGAATTTATGAGGTACTAATTTTAGTTATTATTAAAACTGAAACACAACATGTTTTTTGACAAATGTGTTCTAAGTAAAGCCTCCAACTAACATAATCAAAACCATACTCTAGGTTAATTATCTAAGAAATATGCAAATGAATTGATACTTAATTCCTGAATCGAGTTAGCAATCTAAATCAACCTACAATCTCCAGCCCCCAAAAATACAAAGGCAGCATAAATCGCTATTAAAAGGATGCTGAGAATAATGACACCGGAATAAATTGGAACAGAGATTAGGGATCGACCTAACCTAGGCCACAACTCACAGAAGTGATGTTGAGGTGCAAGTACTGAACATGTGGAACGGGAGGCTTCAGTACATCACAACAATGTTGTTAGGAAGAGTGGGAGGAGCCATGAGACCTCGTGCCTTGTCCACCTGCAGCGGCAGCAGCACCTGCTGCTCATCCATATCGGAGCAACTGACTTTGTCCATGGGGACAGCGCCATCTCCCTGATTCGGTTAACCTAGATACACAATAAACAATCAAAGAAGTCAGAATGCATCAACTACTGACTTCAACTCATAAATCAAAGCGGCGTGAAAAGTAAACTGCTAGGCATGCAAGCTAAAACACAAGAACGCAAAGACCATCTAAGAGAATAGAAAGACACAGATCAGATAACAATAAGTTTAAAAAATGAAGTACCCAGTGTAAATTAAGAGAAAGAGAATAATCAAGATACGGAAAATTAAAAAGAAAACAGAGTAAGGAACATGTAAAGAAGATAACTTCGATACTATTACCTCCATTTGGAAATAAGCGATGAACTAAAGCAACGTCACTTATTTCCGAATGGAGGGAGTCTACAGTTGCAACTTAGGAAGTTTAGATGACAAATTATTACCTCTCCTGGGTGAAAGATAGTCTTGTATTTCTTTACAAAAAGTGACCGCGCTTCCTCATTGAACTGCAGTACATACAGACGTCTTGTCAGCTCTATTTTGCACCCGGGCGGAGAGGCAAGCATCGGGTAGAAGAGCATTGCGGTGGCCATTGGGCGAGCCGCTCCCGTCCTCCCCGGCGACACCATTCTCTGCAGGGGCCCAGAGATATACATGTGAGTGGTTGTGCACGTATAGATCAGTAGCGGATCGACCACCCCACTCACCGAACATGAAACCGAATCAGTAAATCAATTAACAAAAAAAAAGCTATCTCTGACCTTCCAAAAGATGGGCAAACAAAACCACTACAAAAGCTAGCTTTGCCAACCACATCAGGCTTCTTGAGTTATATGAACACATTAGGTAATCAAATACCAAAACACATCTCTGAAGTTCTTATAATGCTAAATTGGTTGGTCGAAGTTATTTTGTATATTCGTGTGAACATGTCAAGTAGCCTAGAACGGTCTAAGAGCACTCATTGTGAAGCAAACATTTGAAAGTAATGTCAGATCCAATATCTCTACAGCTCAGCATTCACATGGCATGTTCCAAATTCCATGGTTGCCTAAAATTCCATTTCAAGAACTAATGCAAAAGATTAACCAACCTAAAGCTAGTATTACCGAAGCTAAATGTGGGGAATTAAGAAGAGTTTGAGGTTAGAGCAAAACTGCCCAGGTCCACCACCATATCCACCATGTTGTTTGTCCTGAAACAATTATAAGCCACCATAAGAGAGAAAAATGGTAATATTCAGAAATTACTGTATCTGCAAAGGGGTATCTTCAGTGCTTTAATTATGTATGACAAATACTACTCGTATTTTCTTTAAAAAAATCATACTGCTGCAAAAACTTCTAAGGGACAACCTAACCATGGCGCAAAGTTAAATAAAGGTTATTTTCTTGTCATCCTTGTATGAAGCAATGTTGTTCAACTGAAATCAGATTTAAGATTTACTGTGTTGTGCAACAAGAGCATATTATCTCAGCAACTTATTTCTTAGTTTCTATAATCAGATTTAAGAAGAGCGGAAGTTTGAGCTAAAGCCTTAAACAGTCTACTTGTAAAGTTTTCAACATATATATCCTTAAGCATAAGTGTTATCAAAATTTAACTGCAAACTGCAGCAACATATCCATACAATTATATCGTAACAGATCAACAAACCCGGCATCAAGACAGTAAGTCTACAATATCGTTCTCGAGGTCTTCGTCAAGAGTTTCATCCAGCAACGCGAGCCCATGGACCATCCAATAGCATAACCAAGAAAACTGTCAGCAAAATAAATACCAGGGACAACACTTGAGTTAATTTAACACTGGAGAAGCAATACTTGGCATCGAGCACATGGAAGCTGGGTGCAAGATGCCTCGGCTCTTTCGTCAAATACTCAACATGCTGATCGCGCCACAGCCCTAGCCTGCAGCAGAAGAAAAAACACTTGACGTCCATAGGCTTTCTAGATCAAGAACTACATGATAGTGTACATTCAGCCCATAACACCAGCAAGATAATTAATTAATTTAGATATAATGGCACCAATGGACATAGCCGTGCAGACCAATTGGCCAAAACATAAAAATTGAATTCCTTTCTGGTTAGTTAGTGGCCGATATTGACACACAACGTTTTTAGACTGTTCTTGATTAGCTAGCATCTTCAGGTTAGCTAGGATTAAGTCTTGGTTTTGCAAAGCTTGCACATACAGAGAGCTTAACCGAGATAAAATGAAACTAATTCATGGAATGGAAGGATATGTACTAACCATTAGTTGTATAAAATTAAAAAAATGCTCAAGGTTTGTGTAGTAGTAAATGGAGCAAAATGGAAACATTAACATCTGTACAAATCCAAGAACAACACCAAAAAAACTGAAGGATTGATCCTTTCCAAAGAAGTTTGGAAGATGTAGGCATAGATTTAACCTTGGATATCTGGACAAACCTCTGATAATTCACCTATCTAGATATATATGGCATAAAACATTAACTACACGATTATCTGCCCAGGAAGTTCTGCACACTGTATGGATTAAGCAACTAATGCAGTTATCAGAGTGAAACATGTGAAGCATCTAAGAGAGACGACGGGGAGGATTGGAGCACACCTGCAACACGTCTTGCACAACCACTGAAACCTTGTTGACCAATGACGCTCACTGTCACCACGGACCTAACAATCACTGTCACCATGGACCTAACAATCTTCAGCTACCTAGACCCAAGCATTCAGGGTCAAACCTCAACATCTGTAAGACAATAAGCACAAAGGGAATAAGTGTTCATGTGACCGGCAACTTTGGGAGGAGGAGCGGGGGTGGGAGGGGAGGGTGGTGGACCTCACCATGGCCAGGATCTCGCGAGGAGGCGGCACCGGCGGCGGGGTAGAAGGCCTAGTGCTCACCAAGAACCCCGACTGAGGAGCACCAGAGGGGGTGGAGAAGAGGCGGCAGCGACAACGCCAGTGACAAACCATGGCGATGACGACATCCAGATCGAAGGGGGCGAGGCTGAGCCCCCTCGTCCGCGGCCCCGTCCCGGCCTGCGCGTCGTGGCCCCGGAAGACGCGGAGGTGGAGGAAGCTGGAGGAGAGGGGCAGGATCTCGGGCTCGATGACCGCGATCTCGACGTCGGCAGCATCCTCCTCGCACTCCGGGGGTGGCGGTGTTTCTCCTTCTCGTGCTCCGGGGGAAGGAGGAGAGGGAGGCGTTGGTGGGGAGGAGGAGGCGGCGCGGGCGGGAGAGGAGCCGGCCGGAGGGGTGGAAGGAGGAGGCCGGGCGGCGGCGGGGAAGGAGGAGAGGGAGGCGCTGGTGGGGAGGAGGACACACGAGTGCGGGAGCGAGGTGGGCGGGGCAGCGGCGATGCGGGCGGGGCGCCGAGGACTGACGGAGGGAGAGGGAGAGGAGAGGGCGGGGCGATGAGGGCAGGGCGGCGAGGACGAGGGGGGGCGCGAGTGCGGGCTGGGGAGCGGCTAGGTCATCCCCACGCGGGTGGTCAACTTTTATACACCTGTAAGCGAAATGACAAAAATGCCCTCGGCGGGGCAACGAATTTACACGCGGTGGCAGGAACGAGAGGTAACTATTCATTCCAGCAGTAACTTTTTTTGATCCGACGGACGAGGTCCTCCCACCTCTGGATCCAACGGCCCAACACCCATCAAGCGGCCAGATCCAACGGCAAGGAATCCAAATCGCTGAGGAGGCTCGGTGATCCCTCCGGTTCTTATTTCTGGATATGAGTTGGGGGGGGGGGGGGGTATTTGTCCCTGAGGCTACATTTGAGGGTGAAAAATGGACTTCTTTTCTTTTCTTAAACTGTGTGCGAAAATGGTCCGGCTCAGTAATGACCACGATAACGAAAAACTTCGCCGCGAGACTTTGTACGGGCTCGCTTTAACGTGAGATATACTATAGCCGTCGCGGGAGGTACACATCGCTAACGTGCGACCTATGGGCCAATTAGGATGGGTTGTCATGCTCGTACCATTTCCTAATAGGAATTGTCTAGAGGAGGCCACTATCGTGCCGGCCTAATACTGTAGCACCGTGCGAGTTATTTTTTCCTTCGGTTTTCTCCATGGTTTGCAGCTCAGTTTTCTATAGGGTTTTTCTTTTTTCGTTTTCCGTTTCCCTTTCCTTTCTTCCTTCAATTTTTTGGTCCTTTCTGTGGGTTTATTCCATTTAGTTTTTACCTCAGTTTTCTTTGTTACATTCTTCGGGTTTCACTGATGTTCTTTGGGTTTTCTCTTTTCCTTTTTAGCACATGCGTAAATTTTTAATACGCATTGTACATTTTTTATATATATTAGGAACATTTTTTTCCACACTTCAACATTTTTAAAATACATGATTAGTTTGTTTCCAATATGTGTTTTGATGTCTACTTGTTTTATACACCTTCTACTTTTTTGTATGTGCTAAAAAGGAAACTTGTGAATACATTTTTTGAAACTTGTGAACGTTTATATCAAAACAAGAAACTTTCATAAACAATATGTGTTTTTTGTATGCACTATCTTTGGGTTTATGAAAAATATGTGTTTATTCCAAGAAACTTTCATAAACTTGTGAACGTTTATTCCAATATGTGTTTTGATATCTACTTGTTTTATAGTTTGTTTCACAAGTTTTGATATCTACAAGTTTCAAAATATGTTTTTAAAAATGTTTCTAAAATATATTTTCATAAACGTTACACTTTATTCAAATACATGTTTGACAATTTTTAACAAGAACATATTTTGAACATGTTTACATTTAATCATTTCCTAAAGAGACA
Source organism: Aegilops umbellulata (assembly GCA_032464435.1). NCBI lineage: Eukaryota > Viridiplantae > Streptophyta > Magnoliopsida > Poales > Poaceae > Aegilops > Aegilops umbellulata. The sequence goes on along the minus strand of CP136055.1, from coordinate 235,686,235 downwards.
TTGCAACATTCTTTAATAATAAAGACATTTTTCCGATTTAAGAAAAAAAATTATATCATACAGACAACTTTATAAAAAAAATTGTGAATACATTTTTTGAAACTTGTGAACGTTTTTTAATTTAAAAGTCATTTCTTTTGAATTACACAAAAATTCTATACAGTGTATAAACATTTCTTTAAATGGCACATATATTTTTTAAACATTAATTTTTTCAATGTCACAAACATTTGTCGTACACATGATTAACATTTTTCATACGCATGATTCATATTTTCTAGTTTTTCTGATTCACATTATACATTTTTCTGGTACATCAAAAACATTTTCCTATACACGTTCAACATTTTTCAAATGCAGCTTTAACTTTTTTAAAAAATTATAAATTGTATTCTGTAATATATATGTAGAACATAAACAAAAGCAAAAAAATCTGAATAAAAACGGAGAAATAATAAAAAAACATGACATCAGCATGATGATGTGATGTAGCTCATGGGCCGGCCCAATACCTGCTAGATGCAGGCGAGCCGTGGTAGGCCTCGCACTGGCCGGGACAAAGCCGCACCCTGGCTTCACTCCAAAAGTATGACTTTATTATGTAAACTTCTAATGAATTGATAAAGACTAATTTTGCGGAGGTGAACCTTAGCAGCCTACTCCCTTCATTCAATATAAGCTGCACACGCAATTTAAAATCCAAATTTGACCATAAAATAGACAAGTAACATATATATTAAACCATTGTAAACTTCTTTCGAATACGAATACAATGGTGTAAGTTTTATCACATATAACATATATTTAATTGGTCTACTTTTTATCAAATCTTAATTTAAAAATTAGTTGATTTAATTTTTGATCAAAGTTTAATTTTAATATAAGTGTGCACCTTATTCAGTGGAATGGAAGGAGTAGCTACTAGTTCACTCAATCACCCGAATTTACGCATGGCTGTCAAGTTAAACTTGTGCTGGCCGCTGATTCATGGTGAGGGTGGTGCTTGCAACGTTGTCCGGGTGGAATTACGCTCTCTCATGGCTCCGACAACACTCCTTGCCATGCAAAGTGCTTTCGGCCGTTTCGGTTGTGAAGGCCTTTGGTTCCCTGGACGATGGTTTCCTACTTTGCTACATGCCTCACGTGTGGTATTCGACGGCCCTGCGTATCTCTGAAGCCTTTATATGGTCGTTAGATGTTGAGCGAAATATATGTGATTGAAATTTCGAAAGATTCACAAGGTTTATAAACCGGCAGTTTTGATTAAATAGGACTAGTCGATCTCCATTTCCTGCCGTGAGATTGGTCACCTTGGCATGCAGATACGACAATGGCTGCGAAATATCTACTACTAATATCCTCATGCAAAATATCTGCATAGGCCGTCGACCTGAGCGGCAATCGTACTGCTTCATTGAAAGACCACCCAACAGCTTTGCATGTGTCCATGCTGCTCCACCAGCACTTCTTGTTGGATCAGTACTACTACGAGCTACCTATTTCATTCCAAAAGATGAACAGCTTTACAATTACGGCCTCTAAAGTCGTACTGGGCAAATTCGGCCCTCCAGTCAAGCTTCAAATTTACGTTCTCATAATGGGACACCTCGGTTAACAAACTTAAATCCATACAAACTCATGCATCTATGTAAAACGTTGCATTACACATATCGTCCGACTACTACATCAAGATATGTCATCGGATTATCAAAATTTAGCATGTTTAACCTACATGCTAGGTCTAGAGAAGATCATCCACGGCCCCCTTACCCTTTCCAGCACCCTTGCCGTCCTTCTCGCGGAAGTAGCGGTCGAAGATGCAGTATGGATCGAGCCGGATCTGTTCGTCGTCGGAGCTGTCCTCCTTGTGGGGGGGGGGGGGGGGGGAGGCAGTCCAGCTATGGCGCGGACCGCCAATTCTGCTCACGGGCGAGGGCGTGTGTGTTCCTTTGCTACCTCTTCTTTACAATGCGGGCGCGAATGCCTTCCTTCTTTGAGACCACCCGCATCGCCGCATCAGCCGCCTCCGTCGCCGCCATGTGGGAAGCGAGGCGGGCCTAGGCCACCCTCATCCTCTCCATCCCACAACGGGAACACCGATCCCGATAGAACTCATACTCCGCCGAACCGATGATGGAAAAAGAAAGATTCGAAGGCTCCCGAGAGGACTGCGATGATCCAGCGCCGGAGGATTCGAGCGCCCGATGCGATGGACTCGCGCCGGACAGATCCTATCGCCGGTCTGGCGCTGACCTTCTGGGAGCGGCGATGTGCAATGTGGATGGCCATTGCCTCATTCAAACAACACATGACGATACCCCAATCGACGGATTTGTATTGGTCGTCGTCAGATCCGCTACGCACCATGCTGGAAAAGGCTGGAGATCGCCGGACGAAAGCTTGGGTGGTGGAGGGGATGGGAGTGAAGTGCCTAGGATTTGGTCCGGGAAACGAATCGGGAAGAATATATATGGGTCGGGTGGGTCAACATGGACCGGGTACGACGTAGCGCTACGTCGTACGCGTCCAGACCTTCCATATCCACCTTATATTTGGACTAAATATGAAGGATGTGGGTCAGTCCGGCCGTTTGGGAAGAGTTTGAGGCGTTTGACTGGGTTGATTTTTTATAACCGGTCGCTTTTCGACGTATGAAAAGGTTTGAGGTGCCCGGCTGAATCTTTTCTTGATATTTGCCCGAAATCATCATCAGTGTTCAGCGAGGATGAATGTATTACTAGTTTACAACGCTTTACAGTAGAGGTATCATGCGTGCATTTGAGACAAAAACTTATTTTTATTATATACAGATAATTAGCGAACCTGATATCCGAAGAATGGATACCACCAATGCGTATAACTAACACCGATCCTTAAATCGACTGCATCTGTCCGAGCCATGTTGTTTGGATATGTTGCGTCATCCAATGCGGATCTGTATATGTCCATCGGACGGTATGGACACATTTTTTCTCACAAATTGGAGACAAACGTGAGTGGTTTTGCGGGCGTCGGGACCGCTCCCAAGTTCGCTTCTGACCACACTAGCCCACCCAAACCCCTACCTGCCCCTCCCGTGTTTTCCATCACACGCGTCGCGCCGCATTTATGCCGACACAAATCATGCAACTGCTAGCATTGATGCCGCGATTTTGACCGGATGGGAGGGCGGAGTTGACGGACATACCTCTCGACGTCGCTGATTTAATGTGGACGCCGCGCCCTGAGGAACCAACTCTGGCCGCTGCGCCGCATTGAAGCGGGCGGACAACCCCTTCGCCTGGGCCTGGCCACGGCTATTTAAGCCATGCGCCGGCGACGCACAGAGCCGCACTCCCTCTCTGAGGGAGTCCTGGACTAATGGGTCCTCGGGCGTCCGGACTATGTGACATGGGCCGGACTAATGGGCTACGAAGATATACAAGACAGAAGACTTCTTCCCGTGTCTGGATGGGACTCTCCTTTGCGTGGACGACAAGCTTGGCGTTCGGATATGTAGATTCCTTTCTTTGTAAACCAATTGTACAACCCTAGGCCTCTCTGGTGTCTATATAAACCGGAGGGTTTAGTCCGTAGGGACAATCACAATCATATAGGCTAGACATCTAGGGTTTAGCCATTACGATCTCGTGGTAGATCAACTTTTGTAATCCTCATATTCATCAAGATTAATCAAGCAGGAATTAGGGTATTACCTCCATCAAGAGGGCCTGAACCTGGTTAAACATCGTGTCCCCCGTCTCATGTTACCATCGACCTTAGACACACAGTTCGGGAGCCCCTACCCGAGATCCGCCGGTTTTGACACTGACATTGGCGCTTTCATGGAGAGTTCTGTTGCGCCGTCATTGATAAGCCACAAGTATAGGGGATCAATTGTAGCCTCTTTCGATAAGTAAGAGTGTCGAACCCAACGAGGAGCTAAAGGTAGAACAAATATTCCCTCAAGTTCTATCGACCACCGATACAACACTACGCACGCTTGACGTTCGTTTTACCTAGAACAAGTATGAAATTAGAAGTACTTTGTAGGTGTCGTGGAATATGTTTGCAAGAATATAAAGAGCACGTAAATAAAAATTAGAGGTTGTTTTAAGTAAAGAAGCAATAAAGTTAGTATAGCGAGTGTGGAAAAGTGGTGGTAGGAGTTGCGAAATTGTCCCTAAGAAATTGACTACTTTACTAGACCGATAGCAAGTTTTACGTGGGAGAGGCCACTGCTAGCATTGTCATCCCTGACTTCGAATTCTATGCACTTATGGTTGGAACTATTAGCAAGCATCCGCAACTACCAACGTTCATTAAGGTAAAACCCAACCATAGAATTAAGATATATTGGTCCTCCTTCAATCCCGTATGCATCAATTTCTATGCTAGGTTGAAGCTTCTGTCACTCTTGCCTTCCAATACATAGTCCTATCAACATACAACTAACCCTATGGTGTGATCCACGCGCGCGCTCATGTGATGGGCACCAAAGGGCAGCAACATAACCACAAGCAAATTAAATCAATCATAGCAATTCATCAATTACCGATAGGACAACGAAAATCTACTCAGACATCATAGGATGGTAACACATCATTGGGTACTAATATGAAGCATAAAGCACCATGCTCAAGTAGAGGGTACAGAGGGTTGCTGGAGAGTGGACCGTTGTAGATAGATGGGGGAAGGTGATGAATATGTTGGTGAAGATGACAGAGGTGTTGGTGTAGATCGTTGTCACGATGATGGCCCCGGCGGCGTTCCGGCGCCACCGAGAGAGAGGGGGATAGAGCACCCCTTCTTATTCTTCTTCCTTGACCTTCTCCCTAGATGGGAGAAGGGTCTCCCCTCTGGTCCATGGCTTCCATGGCATGGGAGGGGCGAGAGTCCCTCCGAGATTGGATCTGTCTCTCTGTCTCTTTCTGTTTCTGCGTTTCTGATTCTGCCCCTTCACCGTTTCGTATATTCTCGGAGATCCGTAACTCCGATTGGGCTGAAATTTGGACATGATTTTATCCAGATATTGGCTTTCTTGCGGCGAAAAAAGGGCACCAACCGCCTTACGGGGTGGCTGTCGTGGTTCTAAGTCTGGCAGTAGAATGGGGGGTAAGTATGAGGAGGCAAGATCCTAGATACGGTGGAGTTGTGCATTCAAGATTTGCGAGTTCAGCCCCTTAGAGGAAGTAACAACCCTACGTCTCGGTGCCCTGGGGCTGGTCGATTGGATTTATGCGTGAAGTTACAGGGGGTGCGAACCCCTGTGCCTGAGGATGGGGGTGGCTTATATAGAGTTCGCCAGACCCCTCCGTCCCTCAGTTACACAGGGTTCAATGTATATAAAGATAGGAATGTTACTGATAACGCCAGCATTAAAATCACATAAATGATCATTAAAACTACGGAGTGAACGCCCGACCGTTGTCATTCAGAGTGACCTTAGATCTTCTGTTCTCCGAGTGGTTTTTGGTATGGTCGAATGAATATATCTCAGTCGAATGGAATTGGGCTATTCGAGTGAACACTCAGTCGAGTGAGTTGTGTCCTGTGGTGATTTCAGTCGGTTAGAATCTGTTGTCCTTCGGATGTCCTTGACTGTAGGGCAGTGTCCTTGGGTAGGGTGCTTAGATCAGGTCTATTGCCCTACCCTAGGTACATGTCAACGTCATTAGCCCCCGAATGGTTCTGGGTCCGAGTGGAGATAAAGTAGAAGATGGTTCTGACTCAACTTTCATGCTTCAGAAGCATTTTATTTGGATTGGAGAACCATGCAAAAACTTCGACCTCATTCTCAGTCGCCTTGATCCATTCAGAGGTTGTGGAGTGAACTTTGCTGGCAAGCTTCGAGTGTTTGATATGGTATAAAATCTCCGGCATGATTGACTGCTCTGCCGTTCCCGGATCTCGCGGGATTCGAAATTTGGTGAAGCGCGCGGGGCGGAGAGAGCCGCGGTAATCGGAGTGGATTAGGTAGGGGCACCTCGATCCCGGCGCCACCTTTTTTGCCACGTATTGCGCGCGACTGTTGCGGGATTTGATAGGATTGTCCGAACCAACAAGTCAGTCACCGGGGAACAAGCCCATATAAGGTGTTCGGGCCAGTGTCTTTGCACTGTGTGCCCCATTTCCCCACTTCCTCCTCTGCTTCTCCACTGCGCCCGCCTCCTCCCTCGACGCCGCCGCCCGGCCCGAGCGCAACTCGCAGCGATGGCGAAGGACAAGATGGCGGCCTTGGAGCGTGCGAAGAAGGCGACGCCGAAGGGCAAGAAGACGAGCAGAGGGGGGTCGTCGTCGAGATCTGGCCTGCCGCCCGGCTGGATTCAGTGCGACTGGATTCGCTCCACGATCCAGCAGGAGGATCTGGAGGAGGGGGGACTGATTCCCCACGGCTCCTAGCGGCTTCCAGAGGACGAGACCGAGCCGCGGCCTCAAGAGGGTGAGTGTGTACTTCTCGCCACCCATGTTGACCGTGGTTTCTCTTTGCCTCCGCATCTTTTTTCTGGGGTTTTCTGAATTTCTTTGGAGCCCAACTTCATCATTTCTCTCCCAACACCATCACATACCATGCTGCATTCGTGTGCATGTGCGAAAACTTCCTGGGGTGTCGACCGCACTGGGGCCTCTTCAAGCACATTTTCACTTGTCGTTCTCAGTCCGTAAAAAAGGCCAATCCAAGTGATGAGAGGACACACGTGATCCAGATGTGTGGAAGTTAGGGATCCAGATGAGGGGTAAAAGCACTTTACCAGCTATGATCCTTCCTGAGTCAGTTAGAGGTTGGCAGTCGACTTGGTTCTATTGTAAGGACAAACCGACTGCTGGTCAGTCGACCGGCCTTCCTCCGTTTTCCATGGAGAGAGTCGAGAAGCCCTCTTCCTTGAAAGTGACCTCACCTAAGAAAGTGGAGGTGAAAATGTTGGTTGAGCGAGTGGTCCAGCTTGTTCGCGATGGTGTGACCAGCATGGATTTGCTAGAGGTGTTTCTCAGACGACGCATCCAGCCACTCCAAGCCCGCGATCATCCAATGTGGATGTACTCGGGCATTGAAGACATCACTCAGATCCACCCGGAAGAAGTCGATGAGGAGACGGTGGCGCAGTGGTTGTAGTGTATCACTGGCAACAAGGACAACCCAGGGGGTCTAGGAGGGTACCTCCATTCGACAGAACCAACGAACCGGACAAGGTTTGACTCTTTCCTATTTTTGTTCTGAGATGTAATTGCTTTTGAAACCGACTGATATCCGGTCGACTCTGTGTCTTGCAGATTATACTGAGATGTATTCGATGCCCAACGGAGAGCAGGAGCAGGAAGGGGAGGCGAGCGGAGGTGAAAGCGGCGAGTGGCACTCTGACGGAGGAGAAGACGATGAGAGCGATGACTCAAGCGACGGCGAGGAAGTCGACTCACCATCTTGCACCGAAAGGCGATCCAAGCATATCCATGACCCAGCAAGTATCCGTGGCAAAGCGACTGCACAGACTGATCAGACTTCGAAGCGTCCTTGGATGACTTCTCCTGTGCTGACTGAGAAGGCTCCGAAGCAGCCTAAAGTCGCGCCGCCAAACCCTCGGAAGGCCTTGCCCAAGATCAAAGTGGCTATCCCCATTGCTTCCGGGTAATATTTGAATTCGACTTCTTAGTTTGGCATGACTTGATCTTTGGTCGACCCACCTCGGAAGACCTGACCGAGTGAATTTTGAAATTTATAGTGCTGCTACCTCTGGGACTTCTGTTTATCAAGATGATGATGATGAGGAGATGGAAGACGCGGTCACCTCCAACGCGGGTATAACTCTTGCCATTTTGTCTTTACTTTATCAGCCATTTTGACGGTCGACTGAACTCTTGCAATTGAATCTTTTGCAGCCCCGCCCAATGTTATTGAACTTCCAGACGATGACGAGGATGTGCCACTGAGGCCCACGGGAAGGAGGAACAGGACTTTGAGCAGGAAAATATCAACTAGCAAGACGCCTCAGTCGACGCTAGTGACGGAACCAGCGGTTCAGCAGTTTGGAGACGCCAACCGGGCTTCTGTTACTTTTGCCGTTCCATCGTCAAGTGCACAGCCTTCAGCGTCGAATGCACATGCTCCAACTGATCCACCGTCTTCACTTTTCACCGCCCATCACGTCCAAGAGGACCAAGTGAGTGCTGCCAAGGATGCTATACGACAGGCAGGCATCATGATGGAGCAGATGAAAGTGGTTCGCGAGGCTGGTCAAGCTGCTTATGACGCCAGCTCAGCACTCCAGGCCAATGTCCAGGTTAGCTGGTTTCCGACTGATCTTCTAGCTTGTCGCTTGTTCTGTTAGGATATGCTACCTGAAAGCCTTTATTGTGCTTCTACTTGTCGGTCTGTATTTTGCATCTGTACACCCACTGGGTGTTTCAATTCTTGCTAAATAGTTTTTCCACTTGAGTCGACTAGGTTGTGTTGATTGAATCCTGGAACCAGTGGGGGCACACTGAGTGCACCCATTGGGTGTAGTCCCCGAGACCGCCATCGAATGTTTGATTCGGCGGGGGTCTTTGAACAGAACTTTTCCACTCGGTGTGAGCAGATCATGTCGATTGGAACCTGAACCAGTGGGGGCATGCTGAGTGCACCCACTGGGTGTAGTCCCCGAGAACGTAGTCGACTGTGAGCGGTCGGCTATGGTCTGAGAACAACTAATATCTTTCTTTTTTTCCAACTGGACGGACCAAGTCAATTTGAAAAGTCGAACCAGTGGGGGCACACTGAGTGCACCCACTGGGTGTAGTCCCCGAGACTACTGTCGAATGTTTGATTCGGCTGTAGTCTTAGAACTCTTTGAATTTGTTACTTTATTGCTCGGAAGCAACCAATCTTTGCGTATGTTGACTGACTATCCTCTAACCACAGAAATCTCGTGAACTTGGAGCTCGGTTTGCTGACTTGGAGCAGAAGCAGATCCAGCTCAATCTTGATCTGGAGTTAGCCAAGACGAATTTGCAGAAGGCTAAGGATGATGCCGCTGGTATGAAAAATTTGTCGACTGACTCTTTTCTGAACCGAGTGTTATTTCCTTCCTCTGAACCAAGCATTATTTCTTTCAGAAACAATGAACCAGGCTTTGGCGAAGAAGGATCTGGACCTTGCAGCCGCACAGAAAATAGCAGAAGAGAAACTGCACTGACCAGAAGCTTGCCTCAGTCGGTAAACTGGAGGAAGAGAACACCAAGTTGAAGGCTGCCATTGATGAAGCCAACAAGGAGGCGGCTCGACTGAAGAAGGACAAAAGGACCCTGACCGACAAAGTGGAAGACATCACCCGCAAGAGAGATGAACTGGAGAATTATCTAGGAGGGCTCGCCAAGAAGTTATTCCTTATGCTTGAAGGTGCTTTTTCTTGTCCGTCTGACTTGCTGCTGTCGACTGCTTATATAGTTGTTGACTCATAGTTTTATTGTGTGTGCAGAATTCTGCTAGAACTTCGAGGAAGAGACTGGGCGAATTGAGACAAGCTTGGACCCCATCCTCTCCCCTGTTAAGGACAAAGCTGCCATGAACATGCTCCAACTAGAATCTCGTCTTGCTGGCGTTGTCGACTACCTTGCTCGGCTGAAGGTTGCCGTGTCGCGAATCGACATAGCACTCTGGCCAAGGGCGACACTCCAGAACGACCTCGAGTCTCTGATGACTCGACTCAATGAGATCCCCGGTCGAGTATAGGAATGGAAGAAGTCTTCAAGGAAGCCAAAGAAAAGAAGCTAGCAGCGATCAAGGTTGCCAACACCAAGAGGCTAGACTTCCAGTCCTTCATGGTGACTTTTATTGCTGCCGCCACTCAAATTGCATATGGAATCGACTTGGATGAGTTCGTCGAGCCTGCCAATCCTCCTCTCGCGGAGTGAACAAACTTTTATGATCTGATTAAATTTGCCTCGGTATGACGAGTGGTTTTTGTAACCGTTGAACTCCTTTGGGTCTGATGCCCGAGTACTTTAATCCGAGGTCTGGAACCTCGTGGGATTTATCTTAAACTTAGCCTTTATTTGAATATGCTTGTGTTTGCCTTCGAGTGGAACTTGTTTCTTCACTCAGAACAGTCTTTTGTGTTTGTGATGCAATTCTTAGGGGAGGGTCATGGATGAACTGCACCTCATTGTCCTTGCGGATCGGGGTGGAGCGCACATTGTACTTGTGGCGCAGCTCTGAGGAGAAGGTCGCAGTCGACCTGCACCTCGTCATCCTTTCGGATCAGGATGGAGCGCACGTTGTACTTGTGGCGCAACTCTGAGGAGAAGGTCGTAGTCGACCTGCACCTCGTCATCCTTGCGGATTAGGATGGACCGCACATTGTACTTTTGGCGCACCTCTGAGGAGAAGGTCGTAGTCGACCTGCACCTCGTCATCCTTGCGGATTAGGATGGAGCGCACATTGTACTTGTGGCACAGCTCTGAGGAGAAGGTCGTAGTCAACCTGCACCTCATCATCCTTGCGGATTAGGATGGAGCGCACATTGTACTTGTGGCGAAGCTCTGAGGAGAAGGTCGTAGTCGACCTGCACCTCGTCATCCTTGCGGATTAGGATGGAGTGTGTGGCCAAGTCCCCGAGAGAGAAGATCGTTCTTCACTCGGAACGTGTTTCAAACTTAGGCGAGTACGAGACTGCAGCTAAGCCCCCGATTGAGAGGGTTGCTCTTCACTCGGTGGGATTTTTTGAACTTAGGCGAGTACGGAACTGCATCTAAGCCCCCGAGTGAGAGGGTTGCTCTTCACTCGGTGGGATTTTTTAAACTTAGGCGAGTACAGAACTGCAGCTAAACCCCCGAGTGAGAGGGTTGCTCTTCACTCGGTGGGATTTTTTAAACTCAGGCGAGTATGGAACTGCAGCTAAGCCCCTGAGTGAGAGGGTTGCTCTTCACTCGGTGGGATTTTTTAAACTTAGGCGAGTACGGAACTGCAGCTAAGCCCCCGAGTGAGAGGGTTGCTCTTCACTCGGTGGGATTTTTTAAACTTAGACGAGTACGAGACTGCAGCTAAACCCCCGAGTGAGAGGGTTGCTCTTCACTCGGTGGGATTTTTTTAACTTAGGCGATTACGAGACTGCAGCTAAGCCCCCGAGTGCGAGCGTTGCTCTTCACTCGGTGCAATTTTTTTAAACTTAAGCGAGTACGGAACTGCAGCTAAGCCCCCGAGTGAGAGGGTTGCTCTTCACTCGGTGGGATTTTTTAAACTTAGGCAAGTACTGAACTTTAGCTAAGCCCCCGAGTGAGAGGGTTGCTCTTCACTCGGTGGGATTTTTTAAACTTAGGCGAATCGGATTCACAGCTAAGCCTCCAAGTGAGAGGCTTGCTCTTCACTCGGTGGTTGTTTTTTGAAACTTAGGCGAATCGGATTCGCGGCTAAGCTCCCGAGTGAGAGGGTTGCTCTTCACTCGATGGGATTTTTTAAACTTAGGCGAGTCGGATTCGCAGCTAAGCCTACAAGTGAGAGGCTTGCTCTTCACTCGGTGGTTGTTTTTTGAAACTTAGGCGAATCAGATTCGTGGCTAAGCCACCCACTGGGGGATTTAGAACACATGTATAAGTAATAACAATCATTCGGGAGACTGTAAACCATGTCTTTGATAAACAAACTGAAAGGTACTTCTTATTACATCACAACAGTCTGAACTCTTAAGTATAAAAGTGGTGGAGCAGCTCTGCATTCCAAGCGCGTGGCTCGTCTTTATTGTGCTCCACATTGTAGAGGTGATATGCTCCGTTGTGGAGCACCTTAGTGATGATGAAGGGGCCTTCCCAAGCGGGTGCAAGCTTATGCGGCCGTTGCTGATCCACTCAGAAAACGAGGTCCCCCTCTTGAAATGCTCGACCTCTCACATTTCTGGAATACAATCGGTGAAGGTCTTGCTGATAGATAGTCGAACGGATCAAGGCCATCTCTCTTTCTTCGTCCAGAAGATGAACAACGTCTTGTCGAGCTTGTTCTGCTTTAGTTTCTGAGAAAAGTTCCACTCGGGGTGCATTATGAAGCAAGTCACTCGGAAGCACGGCCTCATGCCCATACACCAAGAAGAAGGGAGTCTAACCAGTCGATTGGGAGTTGTTCTCAAACCCCAAAGCATTGATGGTAACTCGTTGACCCAAGCGCCTGCTGCGTGCTTGAGGTCCCGCATCAATCGGGGTTTCAGCCCTTTGAGGATCAAACCGTTTGCTCTCTTTGCTTGCCCATTCGACTGTGGGTGGGCGACTGAAGCATAGTCGACCCGAGTGCCTTGGGAAGCACAGAAAGCTCTAAACTCATCTGAATCAAAGTTTGACCCATTATCTGTGATGATGCTGTGTGGAACTCCGTATCTGAAAGTTAACTCTCTGATGAAGCTGACAGCAGTATTGATTCAAGGTTTTTGATAGGTTTAGCTTCAATCCACTTGGTGAACTTGTCGACTGCTACGAGCAGATGGGTGAAGCCACTCCTGCCAGTCCTCAAAGGTCCAACCATATCCAATCCCCAAACAAAAAATGGCCAAAAGAGTGGAATGGTCTTCAAGGCTGATGCAGGCTTGTGGGACATGTTGGAGTAGAATTGACAACCCTCACACTTGTCGACTATTTCTTTTGCCATATCATTAGCATGTGGCCAGTAAAACCCCGCTCGGTATGCTTTGGCCACGATGGTCCGAGAGGACGCATAGTGACCACAGGTCCCCGAGTGGATATCATTGAGGATCATTCGACCTTCTTCTGGCGTGATGCATCTCTGAGCGACTCCAGTAACACTCCCTCTGTAAAGTTGTCCACCCATCACAGTAAAGGCTTTGGATCGAGGGACAATCTGACGAGCCTCTTTTTCATCCTCTGGGAGTTCTTTCCTCAGAATATATGTAATGTACGGCACTGTCCAATCAGGAATAATGACCAAGACTTCCATGATTAAGTCGACCACCACTGGGATTTCAACTTCAGTCGGATCAATGGAGCTCTTAGGTTGTGGGGGCTCTTATGTGAAGGGATCCTCTTGAACGGATGGCGTGTGAACATGTTCCAAAAACACATTGCTGGGAATAGGCTCCCTCTTGGAACCTATCTTTGCCAGGTCATCAACTGCTTGGTTCTTCAGTCGGGGTATATGGTGAAGCTCTAACCCCTCAAACTTCTTTTCCAATTTTCTCACTGCATTGCAATAACCAGTCATAGCTTGACTCCTAACATCCCATTCCTTCATCACTTGATTGACAACCAAATCCGATTCGCCGTAGACCATTAGGCGACAGATGCCGAGTGAAATGGCCATACGCAACCCATACAGAAGTGCTTCGTATTCAGCTTCATTGTTGGAGGAATCAAAGTGAATCTGTAGGACGTAACTGAGTTTGTCGCCTCGCGGGGATATCAAGACTACTCCAGCACCAGAACCATTCAACATCTTGGATCCATCAAAGAACATAGTCCAATGTTTCGACTGGATCTGAGTCGGCAGCTGCTGTTCAATCCACTCGACGAGAAAATCTGATATTGCTTGGGATTTGATTGCTTTCTTTGCCTCGAACTTGATATCCAACGGAAGGAGTTCAATCGCCCATTTGGCCATGTGACCAGTTGCATCTCTGTTGTTCAAAATTTCTGACTATAGAGCGTCGCTGACGACTATAATTGAATGATTTGAGAAGTAGTGTGCAACTTTCTTTGTGGTCAAGTAAATCCCATAGACAAGCTTCTGATAATGCAGATATCTCTGCTTGGATGGGGTTAAAACTTCAGAAATATAATACACTGGGCGCTGAACCCTGTAGGTTTTACCTTCTCCTTCTCGCTCGACCGTGCGTACTGTACCGACGACTTGTCCAGTGGCTGCAATATAAAGCAGTAAAGGCTCTTTGCTGATTCGAGCAGCGAGCACCGGCTGGGTGGAAAGCAGGGTTTTGAGCTCTGCAAACATTGCGTCAGCTTCAGGAGTCCACTCGAACTTATCAGATTTCTTCATCAGTCGGTAAAGAGGCAAAGCCTTTTCACTGAGACGAGAGATGAATCGTCTCAAAGCGGCCAAACAACCAGTAAGCTTCTGAATGTCATGTACGTGCACATGGCGTTTCATTCGGAGTATTGCACCAACTTTCTCTGGGTTTGCATCGACCCCACGTTTGGAAACGAGGAAACCGAGTAACTTGCCACCTGGAACTTCAAATGTACACTTCGACGGATTGAGCTTGATATCATATCTCCTCAGATTGGCAAAGGTTTCAGCGAGGTCAGTCAGCAGGTCGGAACCTTTACGTGACTTAAACACGATGTCATCCATGTATGCTTCCACATTCCGACTGATTTGAGTGAGCAGGCACTTCTGTATCATGCGCATGAATGTGGCACCAGCATTCTTGAGACCAAAGGGCATGGTGACATAGTGAAAGCACCCGAATGGGGTGATAAAAGTTGTTTTTATTTCATCGGGTCCATACAGTCGGATCTGATGGTACCGGAAGTATGCATCTAGGAAAGACAACCGCTCACATCCCGCAGTCGAGTCGACTATCTGATCGATGCGAGGAAGGGAGAAGTGATCCTTCGGGCAGGCCCGATTGATATGCTTGAAGTCGATACACATACAGAGTGAATCATCTTTCTTAGGAACCATGACGACATTGGCGAGCCACTCGGAGTGGTAAATCTCTCGGATGAACTTAGTTGCCAGAAGCCGAGACACTTCCTCGCCAATTTCTTTTCTCTTCTGTACAGCGAACCGTCAGAGATGCTCTTTGACTGGTTTTACCTTTGGGTCGACTCGCAAACAGTGCTCAGCCAGTCCCCTGGGTACACCTGGCATGTCAGAAGGTTTCCATGCAAAGATGTCCCAGTTCTCACGGAGGAACTGGATGAGCGCTTCTTCCTATTTGCTGTCATGTGTTGTTGAGATATGAGTGGGAGCAGCATTGGGATTGGTCGGGTGAATATGAACTGACTTCATTTCACCGGATGACTGAAATGCAGAATCTGAGGCAGGCTTCTTGGCTCGCAACAAATCACTCGGATCCGCATTCTCCTGGTATTCCTGCATTTCAACTGCTGCCATTTGTTCATCGGCAATTTTCGAGCCCTTTTGGAGGCACTCTTCTGCTTTCTTCCGATTACCAGTGACTGTGATCACACCTCTGGGACCAGGCATCTTCAACTTAAGATACACGTAGCATGGTCGAGCCATGAAACGAGCATACGCATGTCTGCCCAGAATAGCATGATAGGCACTTTGAAAATCCACCACTTCAAATGTCAATTTTTCCTTACGGTAATTCTTCGAATAGCTGAAAACCACGTCAAGAGTGATCTGGCCGAGTGATTCAAATTTCTTTCTAGGAATAACACCGTGGAAACTCATATTGCTCTCACTAAGCTTGGACATCAGAACACCCATCCCCTTCAAGGTTTCAGCGTAAAGGATATTCAAACCGCTGCCACCATCCATCAACACTTTGGTCGGTCGAGTGGCTCCAACAACTGGGTCGACTACCAATGCTTGCTACCCTGGAGTGGCAACGCGTGCTGGGTGATCAGACTGGTCAAATGTGATTGCAGTTTGCGACCACTTCAAATATGTCGTCGTTGCCGGGGCAACCATGTTTACTTCCCTGTTTATCACTTTTAGTCGACTTTTGCTCTCATTGTTAGCAAAAATCACCAAGGTGGAATTGACATTGGGGAAGCCATCCTCCTCCTCTGTGTCCTCATCCTTATCAGACTCCTTCTCTTTCTCACTGGGTTGTTTCTCCCGGAATTGCTGGATAAGGAGTCGACACTGTCGAGTGGTATGCTTGGGATAAATCAGATTTCCCTCTTCGTCTTTCTTGGTGTGAATGTGGCATGGAAAATCCAACACATCATTCCCTGCTTGATCTTTTACCTTCTTGGGGGTCCAGGGCCCCTTAGATTTTCCCTTAAATTTTCCTTGGGTCGCGACTGCAACCTCTCCAAGACCTGCAGGCTCCGCTTTGCGCTTTTGCTTTCGATTGGAATTACCTCCTCTGGTGTCTTGGCCGACTGGTTTGCTCTTACCACTGCGGAGTCGGTCTTATTCTTCAGCATTCGCGTATTGAGTGGCTATTTCCATTATTCGGGTCAGGGTCATGTCTCCTGTCCGACCGAATTTCAGGTTAAGCTCATGATACCAAACGCCCTCCTTGAAGGCGCAAACCGCTTGATGCTGAGACACATTCTCCATAGTGTGATGCAAAGTGGTCCACCTCTGGATGTAATCCCTCAAAGTTTCATTCGGTTTTTGCATGTAATGCTGTAATTCTGCCAACCATGCAGGTCGCTTGCAAGTGCCCTCAAACGTTTTGACAAACACTCGGGCCAACTCCTCCCAGCTGAATATACTTCCTGGAGTCAACTGATTCAACCAGGCTCTAGCTGATCCTTCAAGCATCAGGGGGAGGTGCTTCATGGCCACCTCATCGTTGCCACCACCGATCTGAACAGCCACCCGGTAATCCTCAAGCCAAGTGTCAGGCTTGGACTCACCAGTGAATTTGCTAACTCCAGTCGCCAACCTAAAGTTGGGAGGAATCTCTGCAGCCCTGATGGCTTTGCTGAAACACTCTGGACCGGAAACATGAACTTTGCTGCCAGTCGGGTGGTCCCTTTCAAGTCCCTCTCTATGGGCCCTATTCCTGTCGACCATACCTTGAACGAGGATTGACCACGCATCAAAACCTGTCTCCCTTGGGTCGACTGGTACCTTTCGTTCACCACTATGTGGGCGCCTGTCATCATATTGCCTGGGCACATATGATCCACTCCTCAGAGGATGTGTGGGCACTCAACAGCGGTCATCGTGGCCGAGTCGGTGACCATATTGCTCGTGGTTCTGATCCGCGTACTGCTCCTGGCGATGCCCACGTCCCTCACACCGCAGGGGCGATCTTGGGTTGTGGGCCAACTGAATTGTGTCAGCCATCATAGATTTGATGTGTATTCTGTTACGCGACTGAGATACTGCTGTGTTCTGTTCTCCTGCTGCTCGCAGCAACGCTCTGATTTATATCAAACCTCTTCCAGCCTCCGACTGAGATGCCTGAATAGACTCTGCTATAAGGGCAGCAGCTGTAAAATTCTGAATCGGAGTGCGGTATACATGTGGTTCAGGCGGAAACAGTTGTCGCTGCCGTCGACTGGACTCAGGGATCTGCCGCTGAGCACGCTCGTCGAGTGCATGCTAAAGGTTCTCCAGCCGAGTGCGCTCAGCCAAAGTGGCCAGGCGCGCCGCCTCCAAGGCCCGAGCCTTAGAGGTCTCTCCGACGATGGGCGTGTGGAGTGCCTCCATGTTGCGGGGATGAAGTTCCTCCCTCTGCTGTGAGGTGAGAGCTTCGGGATGATACTCCTCATGAAGCTGCGACGGATCACCGTCGCCGTCGTTGCCGTCGACGCGACAAAAAGCAGGCGGGATGCACGGCGCGTTGACCACCAAGACTTCCGCCGCAGGATCGCTGTTGTCGCATTCGGACAGGGTCTTGACGGAGCCAGTCGAATAGGCCGTGGAGAGATTTGTCGGGCTCGATTGCCGTGACTTGGGGGGTGGCCGACTGACGTGCCACCGCATGTTTCACCCACCGCTGAAGCCGCGACCGACCGGATTGCTTACACCGGCGAACAACGGGGAGCGAAGACATCACGGGAGCCGACCGATACTGGGTCGACGGCTGCCGCAGAAGGACGCCAAGAACGCACGCACAAAAGTGCATCGCCCCGCGGACGGGGAGTGCCTCGACGTCGAGAGGAGCCTCCTGGAGCCAGGTGGAGTCGTTGGCAACGAAAATGAGCGCGCCGAGACGGATCTCGCGGCCCTCAGCAAATCCATCGCCGGGAACCATGATGATGGGAATCGGAAAAATCGCAACCTCATCGGAAAGTCGCTAAGACACCTGCCCCATAGTGGGCGCCAACTGTCGTGGTTCTAACTCCGACAGTAGAATGGGGGGTAAGTATGAGGAGGCAAGATCCTAGCTACGGTGGCGTTGTGCACGCAAGATTTACGAGTTCAGGCCCTTCTTAGAGGAAGTAATAGCCCTACGTCTCGGTGCCCTGGGGCAGGTCGATTGGATTTATGAGTGAAGTTACAGGGGGTGTGAACCCCTGTGCCTGAGGAGGGGGGTGTCTTATATAGAGTTTGCCAGGCCCCTCCGGCCCTCAGTTACACAGGGTTCAGTGTACATAAAGATAGGAACGTTACTGGTAACCCCAGCATTAAAATCACATAAATTATCATTAACACTACAGAGTGAACGCCCGACTGTTGTCATTCAGAGTGACCTTAGATCTTCTGTTCTCCGAGTGGTTTCTGGTATGGTCGAATGAATATATCTCAGTCGAATGGAATTGGGCTATCCGAGTGAACACTCAGTCGAGTGAGTTGTGTCATGTGGTGATTTCAGTCGGTTAGAATCTGTTGTCCTTTGGATGTCCTTGACTGTAGGGCAGAGTCCTTGGGTAGGGTGCTTAGATCAGGTCTATTACCCTACCCTAGGTACATGTCATCGTCAGTGGCCACGAGGGTCAGGGGTGTGCCGCCCTGCCTCGTGGCCCCCTCGGGCATCGTCTCGCGTTGATTCTTCTTCCCAAAAATCACTTATATTCCAAAAAATTCTCTGTCAGTTTTTATCCCGTTTGGACTCGTTTGATATGGATTTTCTGCGAAACAAAAACATGCAACAAACAGGAACTGGCACCGGGCACTGGATCAATATGTTAGTCCCAAAAATAGTATAAAAAGTTGCCAAAAGTATATGAAAGTTGTATAATATTGGCATGGAACAATCAAAAATTATAGATACGACAGAGACGTATCAGCATGCCCAAGCTTAATTCCTGCTCGTCCTCGAGTAGGTAAATGATAAAAAAGATAATTTTTTCTGTGGAATGCTACCTAGCATAATCTTGATCATGTAATCTAATCATGGCATGAATATTAAGACACGAGTGATTCAAAGCAATAGTCTATCATTTGACATTAAGATAACAATACTTCAAGCATACCAACCAAGCAATTATATCTTCTCAAAGTAACATAGCCAAAGAAAGCTCATCCCTACAAAATCATATAGTTTGGCTATGCTTCATCTTCGTCGCACAAAATGCTCCCATCATGCACAACCCCGATGACAAGCCAAGCAATTGTTTCATACTTTAGTATTCTCAAACTTTTTCAACTTTCACGCAATACATGAGCGCGAGCCATGGACATAGCACTATGGGTGGAATAGAATATGATGATGGAGGTTGTGTGGAGAAGACAAAAAGGGAGAAAGTCTCACATTGACGCGGCTAATCAACGGGCTATGGAGATGCCCATCAATTGATGTCAATGCAAGGAATAGGGATTGCCATGCAACGGATGCACTAGAGCATAAATGTATGAAAGCTCAACAAAAAAACTAAGTGGGTGTGCATCCAACTTGCTTGCTCATGAAGACCTAGGGCATTTGAGGAAGCCCATCGTTGGAAACAAGGCAAGTTCTATAATGAAAATTCCCACTAGTATATGAAAGTGATAACTCAAGAGGCTCTCTATATGAAGAACATGGTGCTACTATGAAGCACAAGTGTGGTAAAAGGATAGTAACATTGCCCCTTCTCTCTTTTTCTCTCATTTTTTTGTTTTTTTGTTTTGGTGGGCTTCTTTGGCCTCTCTTTTTTATTTGGGCTTCTTTAGCCTCTTTTATTTTTTAAAGTCCGGAGTCTCACCCTGACTTGTGGGGGAATCATAGTCTCCATCATCCTTTCCTCACTGGGTCAATGCTCTAATAATGATGATCATCACACTTTTATTTACTTACAGTTCAATATTACAACTCGATGTCTGAAACAAAGTATGACTCTATATGAATGCCTCTGGCAGTGTACCAGGATGTGCAATAATCTAGCATAGCAAAGATATCAAAAAATGGACAAGCCATGAAAACATCATGCTAGCTATCTTACGATCATACAAAGCAATATGAAAATTAATGCTCAAGTCATGTATATGATGATGATCAAAGTTGCATGGCAATATATCTCGGAATGGCTATGGAAATGCCATGATAGGTTGGTATGGTGGCTGTTTTGAGGAAGATATAAGGAGGCTTATGTGTGATAAAGCGTATTGTATCATGGGGTTTGGATGCACCGGCGAAGTTTGCACCAACTCTCGAGGTGAGAAAGGACAATGCACGGTATCGAAGAGGCTAGCAATGATGCAAGGGTGAGAGTGCGTATAATCCATGGACTCAACATTAGTCCTAAAGAACTCACATACTTATTGCAAAAATCTACAAGTCATCAAAACCAAGCACTACGCGCATGCTCCTAGGGGGTAGATTGGTAGGAAAATACCATCGCTCGTCCCCGACCGCCATCATAAGGAAGGCAATCAAAGAAACACCTCATGCTTCAAATTTGTCACACAACAGTTACCATACGTGCATGCTACGGGACTTGCAAACCTCAACACAAGGATTTCTCAATTTCACAATTACTCAACTAGCACGACTCTAATATCACCACCTTTATATCGCAAAACTATTGCAAGGAATCAAACATATCATATTCAGTGATCTACAAGTTTTATGTAGGATTTTATGACTAACCATGTGAATGACCAATCTGTCATCTCTCTAAATAGATATAAGTGAAGCAAGAGAGTTTAATTCTTTTTACAAAAGATATGCCCACGCTCTAACAAATATAAGTGAAGCAAAAGAGCATTCTACAAATGGCGGTTTTCTATGTGAAGAGAAATAGGCAACCCAAACTTGAAATGATATATGTGACGCACATGAAGCGTTCATAAAGCCATACTCAAAAGATTTAATTGAAGTGCAGTGAGCATTCTATAAATCAACCATGGACTATCTCATAGCAGCATGGTGCATAAAACAAAAGTGAAAACTAAATGCAAAAGATGCTCCAAGATTTGCACATATCACATGAACGAAACGAACCCGAAAACATACCAATACTTGTTGAAGAAAGATGGGATGCCTTCCGGGGCATCCCCAAACTTAGACGCTTGAGTCTACTTGAATATTTACTTGGGGTGCCTTGGGAATCCCCAAGCTTGAGCTCTTGCCTCTCCTGCTTCTCCTCACATTGATACATCCTCGATTTTCGAACACTTCATCCACACAAAACTCAACAAAAAGTTTAGTAAGATCCGTTAGTATAATAAAGCAAATCACTACTCTAAGTACTTTTGCAAACCAATTCATATTTTTTTGCATTGTAGCTACTTTAATATAAATTTTCCATGGCCTAATCCACTGATAGAAATCGATAGTTTCATCAAAATAAGCAAACAATGCATCAAAACAGAATCTGTCTTAAACAGGACAGTCTGTAGTAATCTGAACATTCACCATACTTCTGGTACTCCAAAACTTCTGAAACAATTAGGAAAAATAAACAATTTGTATAGGAAGTCAGTGCAAAAAGTTTTAGAACCATTCGACGTTCCGGTAAAAAATGTAAAATCACGCACTACGGCCAAAGTTTCTGCTTTGCACCGCACAAACCAACAAGCAATGTAAACATCCTAAAGGCAAATCTTGGCACATTATTTTTGTTTTTAAACTTTATAAAAGCACACAACATAAATAAATGACTCTCTAAAACTTTCGGGTTGTCTCCCTGGCAGCGCTTTCTTTAAAGCCATGAAGCTAGGCATATAGTGCTCAAGTAATGGATCGACTCGGATCCCAAGGTATACCAAAGCTATTTTTAATTAACAATGATTTGTGATTTAGCAGTGAGCACAAAGTAACATATATCATGCAACAACGAAGTCTAACTCTCTTCCTATGCATCGGCATGTCATAAAGGAACAATTCATGCACACGTAGTAAAGGCCAATGCATAGTATAAATAGTTTCTTGCAATTTTATCATATTGGAAACATGGAGAGGCGGAGATATAGTTCCTCTCTCATAATAATTGCAAGTAGGAGCAGCAAGCACATGCATATTATATCTATCAAAATCATCATGTGTAGTAGTAAAACGCAATCCATCAATATAACCCTTAATAAGGGCAAACTTCTCCGATATAGTGTAGTCGGGAGAATTCAAAAAGATAATAGGACTATCATGTGTGGGTGCAATAGCAACAATGTCATTCTTAACATAAGGAACTATAGCAAGTTCATCTCCATAGGCATAATTCATATTGGATCTTGGCCACAAGAATAGCAAGCATCAAGTTCATCAAAAAGGGATATTTAAAATGAATCAACGAGATCATAGCAATTATCATGGCATTCATCCTTCGGTAATAACGAAGGGACATTAAATAATGTATGAGTTGGAGAGTTACTCTCATTAGAAGGTGAGCACGGGTAGCTAATCCAGTCTTCCTCTTTTTGTTCTTCGCTCTCCTCCTCATCTTTTTCATCCAATGAGCTCACAGTTTCATCAATTTCTTCTTCCATAGACTCCTGCAAAATATTAATATCTTCTCGGACAGCGGAGACTTTCTCAATAAATTCATCAATATCATGATTGTATTTATAATTCTCATAGCAATATTTAAGGATAACTAAATTTTCAGGTCTAGAAACTGAATCATCAAAATCTTGAAACTCTTTAAACAAAGATTCAATTTCACAAGCACCCTTAAAAGCAACAAATTCTTCTATTTGTTCCACATCATAGTAATCGTATATACCATTAGCATAAGAAGCTAAGGTTTCATTATCATTAAATTTACATGAAAAGGGAAAGTGTGGAGCCTTCATCCTAGAGCAACAAGTATAATCATGTCTCAAGCATAGATCCCGAGCATACCAACGTAACATATAAATTTGATCCCATAATAGTTTCCCTTTTTGAGTCAAGCGATAATCCCTAAAGTATTCACGTTGATCCAACGTGTCCCCACAACATAATTGAATGGGGTTTTCTCAGAATTATTAAAGCAGTACATAATATCTTTCACATAATGAACATCGAGCGTTTTAGGAGGTTCCCCATCTCCATGAGTAGCAAGTAAACCTAATTTTTTTGGGTATTTCGTGTTCCATATCCATAACTAAAGATAGAGAAAAACTTAGAACAACAAATAAAAATTACTTAATGATAAAGCAAACAAGCACACACGAGAATATTCACCCCACGCTATTGCTCCCCAGCAACGGCGCCAGAAAAAGGTCTTGATAACCGACAAGTATAGGGGACCAACTGTAGCCTCTTTCGATAAGTAAGAGTGTCACACCCAACGAGGAGCTAAAGGTAGAACAAATATTCCATCAAGTTATATCGACCACCGATACAACTCTATGCACGCTTGACGTTCGCTTTACCTAGAACAAGTATGAAACTAGAAGTACTTTGTAGGTGTTGTGGGATAGGTTTGCAAGAATGTAAAGAGCACGTAAATAAAAACTAGGGGCTGTTTTAACTTTTAAGTAAAGAAGCAATAAAGTTAGTATAGCGAGTGTGGAAAAGTGGTGGTAGGAGTTGCGAAATTGTCCCTAAGCAATTGACTACTTTACTAGACCGATAGCAAGTTTTATGAGCGAGAGGCCACTGCTAGCATGTCATCCCTGACTTGGAATTCTATGCACTTATGATTGGAAGTATTAGCAAGCATCCGCAACTACCAACGTTCAATAAGGTAAAACCCAACCATAGTATTAAGATATATTGGGCCCCCCTTCAATCCCGTATGCATCAATTTCTATGCTAGGTTAAAGCTTCTGTCACTCTTGCCCTCCAATACATAGTCCTATCAACATACAACTAACCCTATGGTGTGATCCATGCGCGCACTCATATGATGGGCACCAAAGGACAGCAACATAACCACAAGCAAATTAAACCAATCATAGCAATTCACGAATTACCGATAGGACAACAAAAATCTACTCAGACATCATAGGATGGCAACACATCATTGGATACTAATATGACGAATAAAGAACCATGTTCAAGTAGAGGGTACAGTGGGTTGCCAGAGAGTGGACCACTGTAGATAGATGGGGGAAGGTGATGAAGATGTTGGTGAATATGACAGAGGTGTTGGTGTAGATCGTTGTCGTGATGATGGCCCCGACGACGTTCCGGCGCCACCGAGAGAGAGGGGCAGAGAGCCCCCCCTTCTTCTTCTTCTTCTTACTTGACCTTCTCCCTAGATGGGAGAAGGGTTTCCCCTCTGGTCCATGGCTTCCATGGCATGGGAGGGGCGAGAGCCCCTCCGAGATTGGATCTGTCTCTCTGTCTCTCTCTGTTTCTGCGTTCCTGATTCCGCCCCTTCACTGTTTCTTATATTCCCGGAGATCCGTAGCTCCGATTGGGCAGAAATTTGGACATGATTTTTATCCGGATATTGGCTTTCTTGCGGCGAAATAAGGGAACCAACCGCCTTACGGGGTGGCCACGAGGCTCAGGGGTGCGCCCACCCCCCTAGGGCATGCCTCCCTGCCTCGTGGCCCCCTCGGGCATCGTCTCGCGTTGGTTCTTATTCCCAAAAATCACATATATTCCAAAAAGAATCTCCGTCAGTTTTTATCCCGTTTGGACTCGTTTGATATGGATTTTCTGCGAAACAAAAAACATGCAACAAACAGGAACTGGCACTGGGCACTGGATCAATATGTTAGTCCCAAAAATAGTATAAAAAGTTGCCAAAAGTATATGAAAGTTGTATAATATTAGCATGGAACAATAAAAAATTATAGATACGACGGAGACGTATCAGTTATCAGAAGGTTCGATGGCTCCGTCGGTCATCTACAACAATGCTGCCCTAGGGGAGGTTTTCCTCCCCGGCCAGATCTTTGTGTTCGGCGGCTTCGCACTGCGGACCAACTCGCTTGGCCATCTAGAGCAGATTGACAGCTACGCCCCAGCTCACCAGATTAGTTTTGGAAACTTGGACTATGTCGCTGATATCCGAGGAGACTTGATCTTCCATGGGTTCACGACTCCAACCTCCGCTCTGGCTTTATATCCGGAGCATGTCGCCATGTCCGAAGACGGGATTCCTGATCTTGCCAGACTATCTACGGCCACTAAACCTGGTACGGGAGAGCCGAAGGAAGTAGTGTCGCTGGCTATCGGTGAAGCCGGACTCTTCTCCGGACGCTGGCTCCGAACCTTCGGAGTCAGCATCGTGTGAGTTCGGCTAAGGAGTTTCCTTCCCGCCGTACTCCATGGATCTTCTTCTCCCTGGCCAAACCTCGCCTTTAAGCATGGACGATGATGCCGGAGAGGAGCAGGTCGAAAACCCGCTGTTTACTAGACGCTGGACGACCACCTCTTCCTATGACATGTACATGGTGGACACACCCAAAGATGGTAACAGCGATGATAAAGAAGATCCAGTCGAGGATAAACCTTCTGAGACACAGCCAAAGCACCGACGTCAGCGACACCACTCTAAATCACGCCATGGAAGAGACAACAACACTCCGGACGACACCGAAGACAAAGAAGACCCCGTCGAGCCAACTTTCGAACAGGACGATCGGGAAGATGGGAAAGTTAGCCCTGACGAACAGGCCGTAAACGAAGACTCAGAGGACAATAATTATCTCCCACTCTCCAAGGACAAGGAGAGCCTCGGTGACGAAGATTTTATCGTACCTGAGGAACCTCTCAAGCAGGAGCGCTTTAAGCGCCGGCTAATTGCCATTGCAAGGAGCCTGAAAAAGAAGCAGCAACAGCTTCAAGCTGATCAAGATCTGCTCAACGATAGGTGGACTAATGTTCTGGCAGCTGAGGGATACGACCTCGAACGCCCAACCAAAAGTTACCCGAAGAGTAAACTGCTACCCCAATTTAACGACGAGGCTCTCGAGCCTGCACCATCAGCATGTAATGCGGCTGACCGACCACCTCGTGGCCGGGACAAAACGGCAACTCAAGCTGAACACCAGCCCATACTACCTCGTTGTAAAGGTAGAGATATAATTGCTCGGGGATATACATACAACCTGCAGCAAGAGCTGGACAGTAGAGCAGGTCAGACCAGATTGATCTACCGATCACGGGGGCATGCCCCGACGCACGATGACGGCTATCTAGCTGGACGTGACAAGCATAATCACGCCCGGGCCAAAAACCGGAGACGGATTCCATCCGAGCTACGTCGCGACTTGGCTCAATATAGAGGTGCTGCACACCCCCTCTGCTTCACTGATGAAGTAATGCAGGACGAATTCCCAGAAGGGTTTAAGCCCGTAAATATCAAATCATATGATGGAACAACAGACCCCGTGGTATGGATTGAGTATTTTCTTCTCCATATTCATATGGCCCGCGGCGATGATCTTCATGCCATCAAATACCTCCCTTTAAAACTCAAGGGACCAGCTCCGCACTAGTTGAACAACCTGCATGAAAACTCCATTGGCAGCTGGGAGGACTTGGAGGACGCCTTCCGCGACAACTTCCAAGGTACATATGTCCGACCTCCGGATGCCGATGACCTAAGTCACATAGTTCAACAGCCCAGAGAGTTAGCCAGGAAATTCTGGACTCGGTTCCTAACTAAAAAGAACCAGATCGTCGACCGTCTAGATGCCGAAGCCCTAGCGTACTTTAAGCATAGCATCTGCAACGAATGGCTTGCCCGACACCTCGGCCAGGAAAAGCCAAAGTCCATGGCAGCCCTCACGGCACTCATGACCCGCTTTTGCGCGGGCGAAGATAGCTGGCTAGCCCGTAGCAATGATAATTCAAGCGAACCTGGCACCTCTGAAGCCAGAAATAGCAACGGCAAGCCCCGACGCAACATGCACAAGCGTCGAAATAATGGTGATAATACTGATGACACAGCGGTCAACGCCGGATTCAGTGGCTCCAAATCCGGCCAGCGGAAGAAGCCATTTAAAAGGAACAATCCGGGCTCATCCATATTGGACCACATACACGATCGTCCATGTCAGATCCACGGCACCCCCGACAAACCAGCCAATAACACCCACAAAAGCTGTTGGGTCTTTAAACAGGTCGACAAGTTAAATGCCGAGAACAAGGAGAAGGGGACACAGAGTGAGGACGACGACGAGGAGCCCCGTCCACCGAACACAGGGGGACAGAAGAAGTCCCCCCCCCCCCAGGTTAAAACGGTGAACATGATATACGTTACCCATATCCCCAAGAGGGATCGCAAGCATGCACTCAGGGACGTCTATACGATAGAGCCAGTCGCCCCAAAATTCAACCCATGGTCGTCCTGCCCGATCACCTTCGATCGCAGGTACCATCCGACCAGTATCCGTCACGGCGGTTTGGCCGCACTGGTCCTTGACCCAATCTTTGGTGGATTCCACCTCACGCGAGTCCTCATGGACGGTGGCAGCAGCCTCAACCTGCTCTATCGGGATGCAGTCCGCAAAATGGGAATCGATCCATCAGGGATCAGGCCCACAAAAACTACCTTTAAAGGAGTAATCCAGGTGTAGAGGCCCGCTGCACGGGTTCAATCACATTGGAAGTTGTCTTCGAATCTCCGGACAACTTCCGAAGCGAAGAATTGATCTTCGACATCGTCCCCTTCCGCAGTGGCTATCACACACTGCTTGGACGAACTGCATTTGCTTGATTCAATGTGGTGCCACACTATGCTTACCTCAAACTTAAGATGCCCGGACCACGCAGTGTCATAACAGTCAATGGAAACACGGAGCGCTCCCTCCGTATTGAGGAGCACACCGCGGCCCTGGCGGCAGAAATACAGAGCGACCTTATCAAGCAGAACCTTAATTCGGCGACCAAGCTCCTGGACACTGTCAAACAAGTCTGGACTACTCTGCAGCAGGATAGTCCAGCTCATCAGGAGCTCGACTAGCAATTCGGCTTCCATCTCAGTCCCGACCAAATGGCGGCGTACGTACCGCGCGTACATAACAACGCACTCAAAATACCATGGGCATAGATGGAGGCGTAACTTGATTGTGGTCATCATACGGCTCCCACACATACTTTTCCTTTTCCTTTTGACCTTTTTTAGTCTTTTCTTTCACAGGCCCCTCCCGACGGCCTGATCATCGGTCCTTTCGAAGGATAGAAATACCAAGGCGACAAGCAGTACATACGTGTGGGGGAATCTCTAGATGTTCCTCTTGACGATCATTCTACCTGTTTTCGGGACCCGCACGCAGCTCTCCCTTGGTCTTGGCATGTTAAATAGCCAGGTTGCTTATCGCACTATTTGTACAAATATGCTTTGACGTATTAATCAAACTATAATGGAAACAGTTTGCGGCCCAACTTACGCGGCACTAGCTTACTACTTCATTTTATTTCGTTATTCTTATCGATTGCACCCGTACACTTTGGTACGCTTGAATTCGCCAGGGGCTTCATTATGCTCCATACTACGGCAACAAAGTCTGAACACTTTTTATAGTACAGTTCGGCACCCCGAATTTTAGCATTATATGCATCGACTCCGAATCATGTCTTTGGTCAATAGTTGGGTTGCCCGGCTCCAGTACTTGCTACCTTACGTTTCGTCTTATCGGCTAGGGTAGTAAAGGGAGAACTACTGCGATTGTGTTTCTGGTTTATCCGAGCAAACACCTCAGTAGAGAAAGCCAAAAATTGACTTTCATCATACAGCGAGAGCTGGTCAGCTATTCGGAGGTTAAAAATCTTTTGCGATTTTTTCCGCATTATGCGACGAATCGGCCTCTACCCGATCAGGTGTCTACAAACCCCTAGTCCGGATTAAATACTAACTAGGGGTTGCGCCTACATTTCTATTGTCAAACTCCTATGGCTAAGTGAGAGTGATAAAGCCATATAGTCTGATTGCCTGGTTCGTTGCGCTAAACACCTCCTTCAAGGACCAAACTTTTGGATCAAGAGTGTTTATATTCCATCCCGAACACCCCCGTACTACCTATGTGGGGGCTGAAGCCGACGACTGGCCAACTCTCAGATTTAATAAAACGGCCACACAGGAGGTAAAATTTCAAACAACAAACATTATATTACATAACGGCTTTGTTTCATAATACAGGATGGGATAACCTGAATGACTTCATTCAAAGATAATGTCTTTTGAACACTGGCCCTCTACAATGCGGGATCCCTTCAGGACATCATAAAAATACCGCTCGGGCGTGCGATGCTCCTTGCCCGCGGGCAGTCCCTCGGTGGCGAGCTTGACGGAGTCCATCTTCGCCCACTGCACCTTGACACGGGTGAAGGCCATCCGTGCACCTTCAATGCAGACCGACCGCTTGATGGCATCAAGCCGAGGGCACACATTGACCAGCCGCTTCACGAGCCCGAAGTAGCTGCTGGGTATGGCTTCGGCAGGCCATGGACGGATTATCAAATCCTTCATGGCCAGTTCAGCCACCCTATGCAGTTCGGTCAGCTATTTCAGCTGATCGCTAAAGGGCACCGGATGCTCTAGCGCAAGTTATTGCGACCAGAACAACTTCTCCGTTGAGCTCCCCTCTTCAGCTCGGAAGAATTCCACAGCATCGGCAACACTGCGCGGCAGATCCGCAAACGCCCCTGGGAAACTCCAAATCCGGGTCAGTAAGAGGAACCTTTTCTTCAAATACTTGCTCTGCATAATAAAGGCCTTACCCGCCGCGATTTTTCTGGCCTCCTGGATTTCCTAGAGGGCGCCCTGGGCTTCAACCCGGGCATCGTGTACGCTTTGGCTGGCCTTGGCAAGTTCGGACTCTTGACCCGCAATATTGCGCTGCAAGGACTCGCATTTCTTCACGGCGTCCTGGAGCTCATGTTGGACCTCACCAACCCTGGCCTCATGTTTCTCGCGAGCGGCTTGTTCTTTTGCCGCTCTCTCCTGGGCTTCGGCCAGCGCCTTCTTGAGGGTCTCCACCTCGGTACCCGCTCCTATAAAATATCATGGCACTATGGTCAAACACAAAATCATTCATCCTTTCTGAATCTATACAAGGTCATTGCATACCATGATTGTCCTCCGGCTGTTTTTCACACGGCCGAGCTCTTCCTCGATCCGCTCCAAACTCTGCTTCAGTCCGGAGACTTCTGCAGAATGAGAGGTCGCAGCCAGCAATGACGCCTGCTTATTCACATAGACATGTATGGTTAGTCTCCAGCGAAAATTATTTGATCCTTTGTCCGGATTTTCTTTCCAAACACCGGACTGAGTCTCATGGGCTACTGTCCATACTATGACATAATTTTTGCATAATTGCGTCGCATACCTCAAAGCCTGTCAGAAGGCTGGTGCAGGCTTCGGACAGTCCACTCTTAACGGACTGAACCCTCTCAACCACCGTACCCATAAGGATACGGTGTTCCTCAACAATGGAAGCGCTTTGCAACGCTTCCAGCAGAGTATCCGGTGCCTCTGGGTAGACAGAGGTCACCGGTGGAATCGGTGCACCTCCTTCTTTTGAAGGAGGCTCCTTGCCTGATTCTGGAGCCGTATAGGTCTCCGGAATTGTATTCGGCTGGGAGCCGAATTGAATATGGCCCCCATCGCCAGTCTCCAGGGGGATTTGCTCCCCCATGTGTCCGGCAGCCGACGTATCACCCTCTGGCGCCACCCTGACGGCCTTCTGCGTCTCTCGCTGGCCTGGGGAGGTTCTTCAGGACAGCACCCCAGTGTCATCCATGGCCTTGGAGGAAGAGGCTGCCGGAAGGGACCCGTTGTCCATCACCTTGGGATCCAGCGAATTCCCTGAAGATGAGGATCGCTGGAGGTGGGAACGAGCCGGACTGCAGGGCATGATTCAACATGTTAAAACTGCGAAATGAAAAGAGTTGGACATGTGAGTGCGTCAGTGCCTCTGAGTACTTACGATTCGTCCAGGGGCTTATCCCTGGGGCGCCACTCCGAGCTGCTGTCAGTATCCAGCACGGAGTTGTCCGCAAGGGAGGCTTTCCCCTTCTTGGATGCCTCTGCCTCCAAATGCGTTGAGGCCGCCCTTTTCTTCCTTCCCCTTCAGGGGGAGAGTTGCTTTCTTCCTCCTCCTCCTCATCCTCGGTGGTGGAGGAGTGAGTTTTGGCGTCTTCGAACATCGCGTCCAAAGTTCCCTTATGGCGGAGGCCGCTTCTGGTTTCCTTGGCCTTCTTCTCCGGCGCCAGGTAGGGATCCGAAACCAGCATCTTTGTCAGAAGTGGGATTGCTGGGTTTTTGGGCAGCGGAGCCGGACACTGGATCCGCTCCACCTTCTTTGTCCAGCTCTAAAGAAACAAATAGGGAAGCTTAGACATCTTCCTTGAGTATACATGTAAAGGATACACCTTGAAATACGAAAAACTTACCGGACTGGCAGGATGGGTCAGGTTGTACCCCCGGTCCTCGGTCGTCTTCGGCCACGTCTCATTGGACTTGAAGAACACCTTCCGTATATCTCCTTGTGTAGTACCGAAGAACTGTTGTAAGGTCTGGTGCTCGGCCAGATCGAACTCCCACAAGTGGCAAGTTCGGCTTTGGCATGGAAGGATCCAGTGAAAGAGCATCACATGGATCACATTGACAAGCTTGATGTTCTCGTCCACCATGCTCCTGACGCACGTCTGCAGCACAAACACTTTGTCCGACGATGCCCAGTTCAGGCCCTTCTCTAGCCAGGAGGCGAGCCACATCGGGGCCCCGGATTTAAATTCGGGAGCCGCGGCCCAGGTGGTGTCGCGGGGCTCTGTGACGTAGAACCATAGCTGCTGCCACCCTTTGACGGTCTCGACGAAGGTACCTTTGGGCCAAGTGACGTTGGGCATCTTGCTCACCATGGTGCCTCCGCACTCTGCGTGTTGACCACCCACCACCTTCGGCTTCACATTGAAGATCTTCAGCCACAATCTGAAGTGGGGTGGGATGCGGAGGAAGGCCTCGCACACAACAATGAATGCCAAGATGTTGAGGAAAGAGTTGGGGGCCAGATCATGGAAATCTAGCCTGTAGTAGAACATGAGTCCGCGGGTGAATGGGTGGAGAGGAAAGCCCAACCCGCGTACGAGGTGGGGGATGAACACCACCCTCTCATGGGGTTCCGGGGTGGGAATGATCTGCCCCTTGGTCGGAAGCCAGTGGGCGATTTCCTGGGCCAAGTACCCCGCCTCCCGGAGCTTCGTGATGTCCTTCTCCGTAACGGAGGAGGCTATCCACTTGCCTTGTGCTCCGGATCCGGACATGGTTGGAGCGCTTTTTTTAGGCGGAAAGGATCGAAGCTTGGGTGCTGGAGCTCGAGAGTGGGTGGGCAGAGAGAAAGAAGGCATGGGGTGAAAAAGATGAGTCCTTATCTCCTTATAAAGGCAACGAATGTCAAGCGCCTCCCCACTCGCCTTAAAACTCACCTATTCCCCAAGGGTCGTGCAGACGGCGCGGTTGGATTACCCACGCCCGTATTGATGAGAATTCCGCAATAAGGGGACACGATCTCTGCTTCGACAAGATGTGCCAATAAAACCGCATCTTGAAACGTGGAGTGGGAGGCTAAAAACGGTTTGAAATAATGACTGGGCAGCGATGTGATGTCACGCTACAAAAGTCGTCAGTAGATTGGACTCGTGAAATATTATGCTCTCTACGTGTGTGTGTGTGTGTGTGTGTGTGAGGTACTTGTTTTGCAGAGCTGGACACGTTCTCTGTGTTCAAAGGCTGTTTTGGATTATTCGGAGGAGGAATCCTCCTTACAATGCCGAAGACAATCTGCACGCCGGAAACATCGTCATTGAAGCCTGGTTCAGGGGCTACTGAGGGAGTCCTGGATTAAGGGGTCCTCGGCCGTCCGGACTATGTGACATGGGCCGGACTAATGGGCTACGAAGATACAAGACAGAAGACTTCTTCCCTTGTTCGGATGGGACTCTCCTTTGCGTGGACGGCAAGCTTGGCGTTCGGATATGTAGATTCCTTCCTTTGTAAACCAACTCTGTACAACCCTAGGCCTCTCCGGTGTCTATATAAACCGGAGGGTTTAGTCCGTAGGGACAATCACAATCATATAGGCTAGACATCTAGGGTTTAGCCATTACGATCTCGTGGTAGATCAACTCTTGTAATCCTCATATTCATTAGGATCAATCAAGCAGGAAGTAGGGTATTACCTCCATCAAGAGGGCCCGAACCTGGGTAAACATCGTGTCCCCCGTCTCTTATTACTATCGACCTTAGACTCACAGTTCGGGACCCCCTACCCGAGATCCGCCGGTTTTGACACCAACACCCTCCCCTCTCCCATGCCCGAGCCCCTCCTCCTCTTCGACCCCAGCTGAGCCGATGCCGAAGTCATGGTGCTTTGCGTCGGCAGGCGGAGTAGGCAGAAGCTCCTCATTCGGCGGTTCTAGACACTACTGCCCATGCTCTCCGGGCCCGTTGGCGTCCACGACGGCCGGCTCCTCCAAAAAGGAGGTGATCGTCATCTCCTCCAATGACGAGGAGGACTAGGTGCCGCCACCACATCCACAACAACAGCCGCAGCAGCTACCCAGACTCCTAAAGGAGGCTGCTATGACGAACGAAGATTTCATCCAGCAGATCAAGATAATGACGGAGCGCTCGTTCTATTACATGGGCCCGTCGCCAGCATCGCCGGTGTGCATCAAGCAGGAGCCGTGGTCCCTCTTCGCGCCACCGCGTGAAGCGCGACCCGGCGTTCCTGCCCCGGCCTGTGAAGGACGAACAGGCCTTGCCCAAGCACAACTGCGGCATCCAGATCAGACACCAGGTCAATGAGGATCTAGCCTCACCCCTGCACCACCGCGACGTCCAGATTGGACGCCGGGACAAGGAGGAGTTGGTGTCCCTGCCGCGTAGCTGGTACAGCCGCATGGACGCACAGTCGTCGCCACTACGCCGCCACCACCTTGCTGTCAAGGAGGACTTGCTACCCGTGATTAAGAAGGTGTGGAACCGCCACCTCCACGACCTCGGAGGAGGAGGTTACAAAGGTGCCTCGTGCTCGAGGGTCTCATCTCTGAGGCGAAGCGCGCGGCAAGGCACCAGGCGAGGTACGACCGACGCAATGTCGGCCATCGCTACATGTTCGCCAAGAGCATCGTGGCACCGAAATGGGCCCGCAACGACCCTGACCTCGCTGCCGCATGGGCGCTCGGCCACTCCATTACCACCGTGGAGACGGCCGCAAGGCGGCCCTGCCGCCTTGATGGCGAGCTCGCCAAGATCAGCGAGGAGTGCTCTACTACTTGCTAGTTGTGCTGGGTTTTTCCCCGAAGAGTTGTGGAGATGCAGTATAGTAGAGATAAGTATTTTCCTCAGTCAAGAACAAGGTTTATCGAATCAATAGGAGAATCATGAAAAGTCTCGTAAACAACACCTGCACACACAAAAGGAAATACTTGTACCCAACACGGACAAGAGGGTTGTCAATTCCCTTGAACTCATTACTTGCAAGGATCAAATGTTGTATATGTAGATGGATAAGTTGCAAAAGGAAATCAAAGACATAAAATTGTAGCAAAGTAATTTTGTTTTTTAAATATGATTAAAGTACACTCAAGGCCCATAGTTTTCACTAGAGGCTTCTCTCTTGAACACATATCATACGGTGGGTGAACAAATTACTGTTGGGCAATTAATTGAAAAGCGCATAGTTATGACTATTATAACTCCACCAATCGACCGCTATCCAGCACGCATCTATGGTATTAAGTTCATGAAAATAGGAGTAACGCCTTAAGCAAGATGACAAGATGTAGACAAAGTAAACTCAATCAATATGAATAAACCCTGTCATTTTATTCTTAATGGGAATGATACAAATATGTGTCTTGTCCCCTTCTGTCACTAGGATATAGAGTACCGCAATATTGAACCCATCACAAAGCACCTCTCCCACTGAAGATAAATGATTCTAGTTGGTCAAACCAAACGGATAGATCGGAGAGAAATGCAAAGTTATAACAATCATGCATAATAAAGTTCAGAAAATAATCAATTACTTTCAATGTATAATCTAATCATAAACCCACAATTAAGGGATCCCAACAAACACGCCGCAAAAAAAGTTTACATCAGATAGAACTCCAAAAACATCGAGGAGAACATTGTACTGAAGATCAAAGAGAGATAAGAAGCCATCTAGATATTAGCTATGGACCCGTAGGATTGTGGTGAACTACTCACGCATCATCGGAAGGCAGCAAGGATGGTGTAGAAGCCCTCCATGATCGATTCCCCCTCCGACAGAGTACCAGAAAAGGCCTCCAGATGGGATCGCAGAAGAACAGAAACTTGCAGCGGTGAAAAAAGGGTTTCAGGTGGCTCTCTATTTGTTTCCCAATATTAGAGAATCTATAGAGGTTAAATTAGGAAAGATGGAGCCTCGTGGGGCTCACAAGGTAACAAGGTTGCCTTGTCGTCTCCTCGATCACCGTCTGGTCTTCCCCGGAAGCTTATAGGGTCTCTCTTGTCCACAAAGAATTCGCCAAAATGTTTCATAGCATTTGGACCCCGTTTGGTACCGATATTCTGGAAAACCAAAAACAAACAGAAACAACAACTAGCACTAGGCACTGGGTTAATAGGTTAGTCCCAAAATGATATAAAATAGCACAAAAAGTCATATAATATATTAAAGATTGATAATATAATAACATGGCAGAATAAAAAATTATAGATACATTGGAGACGTATAAAATCCGCAAACTTAATTCCTACTCGTCCTCAAGTAGGTAAATGATAAGAATAGATTTTTTGATGTGGAATGCTACCTAACATGTGTAACATGTAATCTTTTTATGATAAAATCATTGAGAAACGATGAAGTAATGACATCAACATAATAATATCCATGAACGTAAGAAACATAATCATTACATTTTCAAAATATACAATCCTTAACGAGTGTTGTCCCCCTCATTTTATCATGTTGACATGGCATTAACTCCGCCTTCACCGCAAAAATATAAATCATGAGCACCAAGGTGTTAAACCAAGCAACTAGATCGTACTTCTAACGCGCTTAAGCATTTTCAACTCCAACATAACACATGAGCATGAGCCTTGGACATAGCACCAGGTCGAATAGAATGTGGTGATAGGGATCAATAAGGAGTTGTCAAAAAGGGAGAAAGTCTCACTCCAAACACCAACCCAATCTCCATTCCTTGATGATAAATGAGCAAGACCATATGTTTATAAAAAATATAGCCCCTATATAAACCTAGCCCTTACTACCCGAACTTCTTACCTTCAAATAGGACTAACTGCCCGAACCTGCTTGCTTATCTTCTACCAATCAGTCCGATTCATTCTTGCCCGAAACAAGTGGGCTATTCATTCCAGTGCCACCTTTGTTCAATCGAGTCCATGTTCTCTATTTCCCAAAACCCATTCGTTCACGCATCAACGTGGCTAATCAACGGGCTATGGAGATGCCCATCAATTGATGTCAATGTGAGGAGTAGGGATCACCATGCAACGGATGCACAAAGAGCTATAAGTGTATGAAAGATCAACTGGAAACTAAGTGGGTGTGCATCCAACTTGCTTGCTCATGAACACCTCGGGCATGTGAGGAATCCCATCATCATCGGAATATACAAGCCAAGTTCTATAATAAAAAAAATCCCCACTAGTATATGAAAGGACAAGATAGGAGACTTTCCATATGAAAAATATGGTGCTACTTTGAAGCACAAGTGTGGAAAAGGGTAGTGACATTGCCCCTTCTCTCCTTTTCTCTTTTTTGTTGGGCTCTTTTTTTACTCTTTTCTTCTCTCTTTTTTCAATTTTTTATTTTTCGTACAGTTCCTCATTCGGACTTCTGGGAGAATCATAGTTTCAGTCATCCATTCCACACTCGGACAATGCTCTAATAATGATGATCTTCATGAAGGAAATATGCCCTAGAGGCAATAATAAAGTTGTTATCTATATTTCCTTGCATCATGATAAATGTTTATTGTTCATGCTAGAGTTGTACTAACCGGAAACTTGGTACATGTGTGGATACATAAGCAAAACACAGTGTCTCTAGTAAGCCTCTACTAGACTAGCTCGTTAATCAAAGATGGTTAAGTTTCCTAATCATAGACATGTGTTGTCATTTGATGAACGGGATCACATCAATAGGAGAATGATGTGATGGACAAGACCCATCCGTTAGCTTAGCGTAATGACCGTTAA
Organism: Aegilops umbellulata; assembly: GCA_032464435.1. Taxonomy (NCBI): domain Eukaryota; kingdom Viridiplantae; phylum Streptophyta; class Magnoliopsida; order Poales; family Poaceae; genus Aegilops; species Aegilops umbellulata. The sequence continues at coordinate 235,649,205 of CP136055.1, read as the reverse complement.
GTTTTATTGATATTGCTTTCTTCATGTCATATACATATTCCTTTGACTATGAGATTATGCAATTCCCGAATACCAGAGGAATACCTTGTGTGCTATCAAATGTCACAATGTAACTGGGTGATTATAAAGATGCACTACAGGTATCTCCGAAGGTGTTTGTTGGATTGGCATAGATCGAGATTAGGATTTTTCACTCCGAGTATGGGAGAGGTATCTCAGGTCCCTCTCGGTAATGCACATGATAATAAGCCTTGCAAGCAATGTGACTAATGAGTTACTTGCGGGATAATGCATTACAAAATGAGTAAAGAGACTTGTCATTAACGAGATTGAACTAGGTATGAAGATCCGACGATCGAATCTCGGGCAAGTAACATACCGATGACAAAGGGAATAACATATGTTTTCCTTATAGTTTGACCGATAAAGATCTTCGTAGAATATGTAGGAACTAATATGAGCATCTAGGTTTAGCTATTGGTTATTCACTGGAGAGGTGTCTCGGTCATGTCTACATAGTTCTTGAACCCGTAGGGTCTGCACGCTTAATGTTCGATGACAATTTTGTATTATATGAGTTATGTGATTTGGTGACGGAATGTTGTTTGGATTTCTGGATGAGATCACATACATGATGAGGAGTCTCAAAATGGTCGAGAGGTAAAGATTCATATATAGGACGATAGTATTTGGACACCGGAAGTGTTCCGGGGTACCGTGTACGTATCGGGTCACCGGAAGGGGTTCCGGGCAACCCCCGACAAACTTATGGCCCTAATGGGCCAAGAGAGGGATAGACCAGCCCCTAAGGGGCTGGTCCGCCCCTATAAGCCGAAGTAAGGGAGAAAGGAAAGGAGGGAAGGGAGAAGGAAAGGGGAGGATTCGGCCTTCCCCTTTCCTTCCCCTCCCCCTCTCTTTCCTTCCCCCTCCGACACTTATGGAAGGGGGGAGGCCGACTTGTAGGAGGTGCCCAGTAGGAGTAACACAGTTTACACCTCCGGTCATATTGTCATAGTGCTTAGGCGAAGCCCTACGCAAATCACTTCACCATCACCGTCACCACGTCGTCATTCTGACGAAACTCTCCCTCAACACTTTGCTGGATCAAGAGTTCGAGGGATGTCATCGAGCTGAACGTGTGCAGAACTCGGAGGTGCCGTACGTTCAGTGCTTGATCGGTCAGAACGAGAAGAAGTTCGACTACATCAACCGCATTGTCAAATGATTCCGCTTTCGGTCTACGAGGGTACGTGGACACACTCCCCCCTCTCGTTGTCATGCATCTCCTAGATAGATCTTGCGTGAGCGTAGTAATTTTTTTGAAATTGCATGCTACGTTTCCCAATAGTGGCATCCGAGCCAGGTCTATGCGTACATGATATGCACGAGTAGAACACAAAAGAGTTGTGGGTGGTGATCGTCATACTGCTTACCACCAATGTCTTATTTTGATTCAGCGGTATTGTTGGATGAAGCGACCTGGACCAACCTTACATGACCTTGTTCATGAGACCGGTTCCACCGACAGACATGCAACTAGTTTTGCATAAAGGTGGCCGGCAGGCGTCTCTTTCTCCAACTTTAGTTGAATCAAATTTGACTGCGGCCGGTCCTTGTTGAAGGTTAAAACAACAAACTTGATAAATCACCATTGTGGTTTTGATGCGTAGGTAAGAACGGTTCTTACTAGAAGCCCGTAGCAGCCAGGTAAAACTTACCACAACAAAGTAGAGGACGTCTAACTTGTTTTTGTAGGGCATGTTGTGATGTGATATGGTAAGACATGATGTGATATACGTTGTTGTATGAGATGATCATGTTTTGTAAAAGTTATCGGCAATTGGCAGGAGCCTTATGGTTGTCGCTTTATTAATGAAATGCAAATGCCATGTAATTGCTTTACTTTATCACTATATGTTAGCGATAATTGTAGAAGCAATAGTTGGCGAGACGACAACGATGCTACGAGGGAGATCAAGGTGTCAAGCCGGTGACGATGGAAATCATGACGGTGCTTTGGAGACGGAGATCAAAGGCACAAGATGATGATGGCCATATCATGTCACATATTTTTGATTGCATGTGATGTTAATCTTTTATGCATCTTATTTTGCTTAGTATGACAGTAGCATTGTAAGATGATCCCTTACTAAAATTTCAAGGTATAAGTGTTCTCCCTGAGTATGCACTGTTACGACAGTTCGTTGTGCTGAGACACCACATGATGATCGGGTGTGATAAGCTCTACGTTCACATAGAACGGGTGCAAGACAGTTTTGCACATGCGGAATACTCGAGTTAAACTTGACGAGCCTAGCATGTACAGACATGCCCTCGGAACACTGGAGACCGAAAGGTCGAACGTGAATCATATAGTAGATATGATCAACAAAGAGATGTTCACCATTGCAAACTACTCCATCTCACGTGATGATCGGACATGGTTTAGTTGATATGGATCACGTGATCATTTAGATGACTAAAGGGATGTCTATCTAAGTGGGAGTTCTTAAGTAATATGATTAATTAAACTTAATTTATCATGAACTTAGTCCTGATAGTTTTTGCATATCTATGTTGTAGATCAATGGCTCGCGCTACCGTTCCCTTGAATTTTAATGCGTTCCTAGAGAAAGCTAAGTTGAAAGATGATGGTAGCAACTACATGGACTGGGTTCGTAACTTGAGGATTATCCTCATTGCTGCACAGAAGTATTATGTCTTTGATGCACCGCTAGGTGACAAGCCCCCTCCCGCTAACGTAGACACTTTGAACGTCTGGCAGACGCAGTCTGATGACTACTCTATAGTTCAGTGTGCCATGCTCTACGACATAGAATCGGGACTTCAAAGTCGTTTTGAACGTCATGGACCATATGAGATGTTCCAGGAGTTAAAGTTCATATTTCAAGAAAATGCCCGAGTTGAGAGATATGAAGTCTCCAACAAGTTCTATAGCTGCAAGATTGAGGAGAACGGTTTTGTCAGTGAACACATACTCAGAATGTCTGGGTATCATAACTTGACTCAGCTGGGAGTTAATCTTCCGGATGATAGTGTTATTGACAGAGTTCTTTAATCACTGCCACCATGCTACAAAGGCTTCATGATGAACTATAATATGCAAGGGATGGATAAGACAATTCCCGAGCTCTTCGCTATGCTTAAAGCTGCGGAGGTAGAAATCAAGAAAGTGCATCAAGTGTTGATGGTTAAGAAGATCACTAGTTTCAAGAAAAAGGGCAAGGGAAAGAAGGGGAATTTCAAGAAGAATGGAAAGAAAGTTGTCACTCCCAGGAAGAAGCCCAAGTCTGGACCCAAGCCTGAAACTGAGTGTTTCTACTGCAAACGGACTGGTCACTGGAAGCGGAACTGCCCCAAGTATTTGGTGGACAAGAAGGATGGCAAAGTGAACAAAGGTATATTTGATATACATGTTATTGATGTGTACCTTACTAATGCTCGTAGTAGCGCCTGGGTATTTGATATTGGTTCTGTTGCTCAAATTTGCAACTCGAAACAGGGGCTACGGATTAAACGAAGATTGGCTAAGGACGACGTGACGATGCACGCCGGGAATGGTTCCAAGGTCGATGTGATCGCCGTCGGCACGCTGCCTCTATATCTACCTTCGGGATTAGTTTTAGACCTGATTAATTGTTATTTGGTGCTAGCGTTGAGCATGAACATTATATCTGGATCTTGTTTGATCAGAGACGGCTATTCATTTAAATAAGAGAATAATGGTAGTTCTATTTATATGAGTAATATCTTTTATAGTCATGCACCCTTGAAGAGTGGTCTATTTTTGTTTAATCTCGATCGTGGTGATACACATATTCATAATATTGATGCCAAAAGATGCAAAGTTGATAATGATAGTGCAACATATTTGTGGCACTACCGTTTAGGTCATATTGGTGTAAAGCGCATGAAGAAACTCCATGCGGATGGACTTTTGGAATCACTTGATTATGAATAATTTGATCCTTGTGAACCATGCCTCATGGGCAAGATGACCAAGACTCCGTTCTCCAGAACAATGGAGGGGCCTACTGACTTATTGGAAATAATGCATACCAATGTATGCAGTCCAATGAGTGTTGAGGCTCGCGGCGGGTATCGTTATTTCTAACCTTCACAAATGATTTGAGCAGATATGGATATATCTACTTAATGAAACACAAGTCCGAAATATTTGAAAAGTTCAAAGGATTTCAGAGTGAAGTGGAGAATCGTCATAACAAGAAAATAAAGTTTCTACAATCTGATCACGGAGGCGAATATTTGAGTTATGAGTTCGACCTTCATTTAAAACAATGTGGAATAGTTTCACAACTCACACCACCTGGAACACCACAGCGTAATGGTGTGTCCGAACATCGTAACCATACTTTTTTAAATATGGTGTGAGCTATGATGTCTCTTACCGATTTACCACTAACATTTTGGGGTTATGCATTAGAGATAGTTGCATTCACATTAAATAGGGCACCATCTAAATCCATTGAGACGACACCGTATGAATTGTGGTTTGTCAAAAAACCTAAGTTGTCGTTTCTTAAAGTTTGGGGTTGCGACGCTTATGTGAAAAAGCTTCAGCCTGATAAGCTCGAACCCAAAATCGGAGAAGTGTGTCTTCATAGGATACCTAAAAGAAACTGTTGGGTACACCTTCTCTCATAGATCCGAAGGCAAGATCTTTGTTGCTAAGAATGGATCCTTTCTACATAAGGAGTTTCTCTTGAAAGAAGTGAGTGGGAGGAAAGTAGAACTTGATGAGGTAATTGTACCTTCTCTCGAATTGGAAAGTAGCTCATCACAGAAAACCGTTCCCGTGATGCCTACACCAACTAGAGAGGAAACTAATGATAATGATCATGAAACTTCAGATCAAGTTACTACCGAACCTCGTAGGTCAACTAGAATACGTTCCGCACCAGAGTGGTACGGTAATCCTGTTCTGGAAGTCATGTTACTAGACCATGACGAACCTACGAACTATGAGGAAGCAATGATGAGCCTAGATTCCAAAAATGGCTTGAGGCCATGAAATCTGAGATGGGATCCATGTATGAGAACAAAGTATGGACTTTGGTTGACTTGCCTGATGATCGGCAAGCCATAGAGAATAAATGGATCTTCAAGAATAAGACTGACGCTAATGGTAATGTTACTGTCCACAATGCTCGACTTGTCGCAAAAGGTTTTCGAAAAGTTCAAGGAGTTGACTACGATGAGACCTTCTCACCCTTAGCGATGCTTAAGTCTGTCCGAATCATGTTAGCAATTGCCGCATTTTATGATTATGAAATCTGGCAAATGGACGTCAAAACTGCATTCCTTAATGGATTTCTTAAAGAAGAGTTGTATATGATGCAACCAGAAGGTTTTCTCGATCCTAAAGGTGCTAACAAAGGGTGCAATCTCCAGCGATCCATTTATGGACTGGTGCAAGCATCTCGGAGTTGGAATATACGCTTTGATGAGGTGATCAAAGCATATGGTTTTATACAGACTTGTGGAGAAGCCTGTATTTACAAGAAAGTGAGTGGGAGGTCTGTAGCATTTCTAATATTATATGTGGATGACATATTTTTGATTGGAAATGACATAGAATTTCTAGATAGCATGAAAGGATACTTGAGTAAGAGTTTTTCAATGGAAGACCTCGGTGAAGCTGCTTATATATTGGACTTTCACAAAGCACATACCTTGATAAAGTTTTGAAGAAGTTCAAAATGGATCAGTCAAAGAAAGGATTATTGCCTGTGTTGCAAGGTGTGAAGTTGAGTCAGACTCAATTTCCGACTACTGCAGAAGATAGAGAGAAAATGAAAGTCATTCCCTATGCCTCAGCCATAGGTTCTATCATGTATGCAATACTGTGTACCAGACCTGATGTGTGCCTTGCTATAAGTCTAGCAGGGAGGTAACAAAGTAATCCAGGAGTGGATCACTAGACATCGGTCAAGAACATCCTGAAGTATCTGAAAAGGACTAAGGATATGTTTCTTGTTTATGGAGGTGACAAAGAGCTCGTTGCAAATGGTTACGTCAATGCTAGCTTTGACACTGATCTGGATGACTCTAAGTCACAAACCGGATACATATTTATATTAAATGGTGGAGCTGTAAGTTGGTGCAGTTCCAAACAAAGCGTCGTGGGGGGATCTACGTGTGAAGCGAAGTACATAGCTGCTTAGGAAGCAGCGAATGAAGGAGTTCATATCCGATCTTGGTGTAATACCTAGTGCATCGGGTCCAATGAAAATCTTCTGTGACAATACTAGAGCTATTGCCTTGGCAAAGGAATCCATATTTCACAAAAGAACCAAACACATCAAGAGACGCTTGAACTCCATCCGTGATCAAGTCAAGGAGGGAGACATAGAGATTTGCAAAATACATAGGATCTGAATAAAGTTGCTATTTGTATTTCCTTATATCATGATAAATGTTTATTATTCATGATAGAATTGTATTAAGCGGAAACTTTATACATGTGTGGATACATAGACAAAACACAGTGTCCCTAGTAAGCCTCTACTAGACTAGCTCGTTAATCAAAGATGGTTAAGTTTGCTAATCATAGACATGTGTTGTCATTTGATGAACGGGATCACATCATTAGGAGAATGATGTGATGTACAAGACCCATCTATTAGCATAGCATAATGATCGTTAAGTTTTATTGCTACTGCTTTCTTCATGTCATATACATATTCCTTTGACTATGGGATTATGCAACTCCCGAATACCGGTGGAATACCTTGTGTGCTATCAAACGTCACAATGTAACTGGGTGATTATAAATATGCTCTACAAGTATCTCCGAAAGTGTTTGTTGGGTTGGCATAGATCGAGATTAGGATTTTTCACTCCGAGTATCGGAGAGGTATCTCTGGGCCCTCTCGGTAATGCACATCATAATAAGCCTTGCAAGCAATCTGACTAATGAGTTAATTGTGGGATGATGCATTACGGAATGAGTAAAGAGACTTGCCGGTAACGAGATTGAACTAGGTATGAAGATACCGATGATCGAATCTCGGGCAAGTAACATACCGATGACAAAGGGAATAACGTATGTTGTCATTACGTTTTGTCCGATAAAGATCTTCGTAGAATATGTAGGAACCAATATGAGCATCTAGGTTTAGCTGTTGGTTATTGACCGGAGAGGTGTCTCGGTCATGTCTACATAGTTCTTGAACACATAGGGTCTGCACGCTTAATGTTCGATGACAATTTTGTATTATGTGAGTTATGTGATTTGGTGACGGAATGTTGTTTGGATTTCCGGATGAGATCACGTACATGATGAGGAGTCTCAAAACGGTCGAGAGGTAAAGATTCATATATAGGACGATAGTATTTGGACACCGGAAGTGTTCCGGGGTACCGTGTATGTATCGGGTCACCGGAAGGGGTTCCGGGCAACCCCCGGCAAACTATATGGCCCTAATGGGCCAAGAGAGGGACAGACCAGCCCCTAAGGGGCTGGTCCGCCCCTATAAGCCGAAGTAAGGGAGAAAGGAAAGGAGGGAAGGGAGAAGGAAAGGGGAGGATTCGGCCTTCGTGGGGGGGGGGGACACCGCTAGAACACACAACATTGATTCCTAACCGTGTGCGGCACCCCCTCCGCAGTTTACGCCTCCGGTCATATTGTCGTAGTGCTTAGGCGAACCCTTCGTGGATCACTTCACCATCACCGTCACCATGTTGTCGTGCTGACGAAACTCTCCCTCGACACTTTGATGGAGCAAGAGTTTGAGGGACGTCATCAAGCTGAATGTGTGGAGAAGTCGGAGGTGCCGTACGTTCGGTGCTTGATCGGTCAGAACGAGAAGAAGTTCGACTACATCAACCGCGTCATCAAAAGCTTCCTCTTTCTGTCTACGAGGGTACGTGCACACACTCTCCCCCTCTCGTTGATATGTATCTCCTAGATAGATCTTGCGTGAGCGTATTAATTTTTTTGAAATTGCACGCTACGTTTCCCAACACTTCATACTTTTATTTAATGACGACTCAACATTACAAATCGATACTAGAACAATATGACTCTATATTTATGCCGCTCGCAGTGTATTAGGATATGCAATGATGCTAGTGTAACATGTATGATAATGATGAACGGTGGCTGAGCCACAAATACCATGTCAGCTATATGATCATGCAAACACTACTGCAGGATGCTGCTAACGCGACACTACGATCAGCGACCCTTTGACGAAACTGTGTACGATGCATTAATCACAAACAGTGATGTAAAAACCCGTCAAAAAATGCAAAACGTTTGCGATGGCAGAGCCATCAAACACGGTTCTGATTTTAGTTGCGTGTGCGATGCAGGGCACACTGTTGATCCATCCGAACTGTTTGCGATGAGACAGAACAACAGAAATGGACAGTCATATCAAGGTGTGTGTGATATACGGCATACGGTTCACGCGGACTAACTATTTTCGATTAGGGAACACAACAGAAATGGCTCAACTTAACAAGATGTGTGTGATATGCGGCATGCAGTTCACATAGATGAACTATTTGCGATGAGCCAAAAGAACACAAATGAGTCGTGTAAACAAGATGTGTGTGATACACGGCAAACAGCCGACTCGGCTGAACTGTTTGTGATGAGAAATTACAACACAGACGGTTACTACAGTTAATTCGTGTGCGATTCTATGTGTACAAAATACTTTGAAAATTGCAAACTAGCTGCTTGTGGTGGCTAGGAGTATCGCACACGATGCATTTGTGAGTACTCGATCGTGTGTGATGATTAGTAAGTTACACATACGTTTCCTTATGTTAACACATGTGTGAATTTGCAATATGGACCGTCAATATGAAAATGTCTTCTGGACATCGGGCACACGCTTAAACTCAATGAACTGTGTACGATACTAATACTTTCCATGGAAATTTAAGAACTTGGCTAACAACATTCGAGTAACATATATATAGTGGTTACACTATTTGACAAAAGGAGGATCTTTGTAACACGGTTTTGACAACCATATGGTCCATATCTACATACTTAACATAGTAACAACTATCACATTTTAAGAGGCTGAGGGCCAACAACCATATGGTCCATATCTACATACTTAACATAGTAAAAGCTAGCACATTTTAAGAGGCTGAGGGCCAACAACCACAACTATCCGCTGGTAGTAGCTTGATCACGGTGACTCAGCATCTCATCAACGAAAAGGAAGAGCACTCCTGTGTCTTGGTAGAGCATAGTAGAACGGTGTCTCCAATTTTCCAATATGGATGCATTGCCACGGTAAGCGAGAACTTGTTAATTTGAATGGTTCCCTTTCTCCAGGAAATGCAGTAACTTGCTATCACTTTGGCGTTATTTGCAGGCACAAGTGTAATTCGACCATGCCGGGAAATCCATCCACGAACTGCTACAGCGGGCAATTTCTATTGAAATGTAGAATAAAAACCAATTTTAACATATCATTGAATATATATATATAGTTTATGAGCATCAACATAAAAATAAGACTTTGTACCAGCGTTTTGTGCACACAATTGATCTTGTTCAATGTATGCACCATAGGTATAATTAATCCCATCCAAAATCCAGCGTTCGTACGCTGTGCTATCTCTGTCAGATTATCAACAAAGTTTATGACATGCTTCAAGTCCTTCTAGTGAAATTTTATATGCTTAGTAGCATACATATCGTTCACTATGCATCCAACATATCCTGCTTAAAAGGTGGAAAGGTATTATTTATTCAGAACATGGCAGAAAAATATATAGTGCGCATAAATTGCTAAATGTAATTTGTTACTGCCTAGGAACAAAGTCAGAAATGAAACCACAATTGGTTTCTTAAATGGGAAAACTTTATTTTTGCCACTCTAGTTTTTGCCAACTTTGCTTATGCCACTCTAGAATTTGACATATGTCTTACGCCACTCTTAGTTTTTGACAATACATCACAAATGCCATTCTGTGGCAAAAGCAATAGCTTTTCATTTCACTTTTGTCACTCTTAGATTTTGACAATGTATCACAATTGCCTCTCTAAAATTATTGCTTTTGCCACAGAATGGCAATTGTGATGTATTGTCAAAAACTAAGAGTGGCAAAAGTGATATGTCAAATTCTAGAGTGGCATAAGCAAAGTTGGCAAAAACTAGAGTGGCAAAAACAAAGTTTTCCCTTCTTAAATAGTGATCAATTAGTCAGAACAAATACCTCGATTTTGCTAAGTAATATGCCAGCTTGGAGAAAGTTGAAAGGAAACTAACCTCGATCAGACTTTGATCGGCTGATGACGTTGGGGAAGTAAACATCCATGTTAATTAGACCAGGATGTGGTGCACGCACTATAATTTTATTGCGAGCTTTCGGTTTATAACACTTTGACATTTTTCTCCAAAGGTCCACATCAAAATAGGAGTTACCATCTTTATCAAGTTTTACGCTAACCGTCATTGTAAATCCATGTTGCGTTGTCAATATGACATCCATGGAGTCATCAACAAACTAAAGCCCAAGATTTCCTTCTACTCCTATTCTTGCAAAGCAAGGGATGTACTGCTTGAAATGAAAATTAAGATCGTAAATTAGATATATTGAAAGAACAGAGCAATATGAAAATATGGGGCTAACTGATAGAACAGGTCAATATATAGATGAAAGCAAAGTACAAAAATATATAATTAAAAATAGATAATATAACAAAGATTTGATGCTAGAGTAACTGAATGAACAATACATCATATATTTGCCTAATATAGGGGGGAATCGGCTTTGACATCTAGGTTGCACGTGGCACCGTACCTTTATCCAAATGTAGCAACAGACGGTATATGTTCAAAAATTTAGGCCATGCCAACCGAGGTAGGTTGATATTGAACATATCGAGCGCTCCCTGAAGTCATTCGGAATGGTGAGATCGAACTTCATTTACGACTGGCCGTGACCACACTTGCCCGATTTGAGCTCGCACTGTGGACACATGAATGAAAGCCCTCAAATCAGCTAGAAGAAAAATGAATCCACGGTGATTTCCGCTGGTTGATTAACAGCGACGGATGGACTGCGATAAGAGATGAGTGAATATTTTGCTAAGTTGATTAACTTCTCCATAAGAAAAATCCCCGGCCCAATCCCGCAAAAAACCCCGACCAGAGTATAGAATGTCGGTGCAGATAGGCGACGGAAAGCGGTAGGGGCGAAATCCCGTGCCGTTTGGAGCGCGACCTCCGCCCGCCGACAACAGCCGTCGAGCTTAGGCTGTCCGCCGTGATAGAAGTTGATGAGGTGCAGAGTTGCGAAGAAGTCCGCGGTGAGTGGCTGGGGACGAAGTGGGCGAGGGTTTACTTTTTCCTTTTGCATGTGTGGGTGAACACACACGGTTCGCAGAGGTGACGGAGATAAATCGTGTGCGGTAAATCCCCGAGATTGAAGGGGGATCCAAATTTCCTTTCTCCTTTGTCCATGAGTTTTTTCTATGATAAACATAAACCCTGCAAATCACCGTGTTCAAATTTTGCACTTTTCCGGGTTCATTTACAATATTTAGGGGATTATGTGCATTTTATAGGCATTAATGTACATAATTCTAATTCAAACAATCGGTGCATGAAAAAGTGCACGAGAACGGTATGGAGAACCATGATCATGCTACTTAGTAAATCCTCATGCCGTTTACAAGGAATGGGCAGATATTTCAGGGAAATGTGTGGCAATAGTCAACCACAAACACATCGTTTATTGGTTTTTCAATTGTAAACAAATGAAATACATGCTTGAAAAACATGACGGATCACATGGTGCCATGGTATGGCCTCACCATGCCCTGGTACAAATTTGAGAAGGCTTGGCTTATGCCGTCGTCCACGCCATTCATAAATCGAACCATCACCGAGGAATTTTCATGGTTTCGAGGGGGAAATCAGCAAGATTGAAGGGACCGGGAATCCAAATTTCTTTCCTAGTTTGTCATTCAGTTTTTTCTACAATCAACATACCTCCTTGAATGAAATTTGGCATTTTTCCTGGCTCATTTACCATATTAGGGGATTATGTGCATTTTCTAGGCATTAACCCACATAATTCAAATTCGAACAATCGGTGCATGAAAAGGTGCACAAGAACGGTCTGGAAAAACCATACTCATGGTATTTAGTAAATTCTCAAGCCTTTTACAAAGAATGGGCAGAGATTTCAAGGGAATGTGTGGCAATAGTCAACCACAAATGCGTCATTTACTAGGTTATCAACTATAGAAAAATAAAATGCATGCTTCAAAAACATGACACATGGCATGGTGCCATGGTATGGCCTCGCCGTGCCCTGGTAAAAAGCTGAGAAGGTTTGATTTCTGTCGTCATGCACGCCCTTCATAAATCGAACCATCACCGAGGAAGTTACATGCTTTTGAGAGGGAAATCATCAAGATTGAAGGGGAATCCAAATTTCCGTCCTAGTTTGTCATTCAATTTTTTTTCCAGCGATCAACATACCGCCTCCAATGCAATGTGTTCAAATTTGACATTTTTCCGGGCTCATTTACCATATTTAGGGGATTACGTGCATTTTCTAGGCATTAATGCACACAATTCAAATTCGAACAATCGATGCATGAAAAGGTGCACAAGAATGGTCTGGAAAACCATGCTCGTGCTATTTAGTAAATTCTCATGCCTTTTACACGGAATGGGCAAATATTTCAAGGAAATGTGTCGCAATAGTCAACCACAAACGCATCGTTTGCTGGGTTAACAACTATACAAAAATGAAATAAATGCTTGGAAAACATGACGCCTGGCATGGTGCCATGGTATGGCCTCACCGTGCCCTAAAAAATGAGAATGTTTGTCTTATGTCATCATGCACGCCATTCATAAATAGAACCATCACCGAGGAAGTTTCATGCATGGTTTTGAGGGGGAAGTCCCCAAGATTGAAGGGGGGTCCAAATTTTCTTTGTCCGTTGTCCATTAGTTTTTTTCTACGATGAACATACACCCTGCAAATAACCATGTTCAAATTTGGCGCTTTTCCGGGTTCATTTACCATATTTAGGGGATTATGTGCATTTTTAAGCATTAATGCACATAATTCAAGTTCAAACAATTGGTGCATGAAAGGGTGCACAAGAACAGCCTAGAAAACCATGCTCGTGCCATTTAGTAATTCTCATGCCTTTTACAAGGAACGGGCAGATATTTCGATGAAATGTGTGGCAATACTCAACCACAAATGTTTGTTTATTGGGTTTTCAACTATATAAAAAATGAAATAAATGCTTGAAAGACACGACGCCTGGCATGCTGCCATGGTATGGTCTTACCATGCCCTAGTAAAAATTTGAGAAGGTTTGGCTTATGTCGTCATGCACGCCCTTCATAAATCAAACCATCACCGAGGAAGTTCCATGCTTTCAAGAGGGAAATCACCAAGATTGAAGGGGAATCCAAATTTTCTTCGTTCTTTGCCCTGGAGTTTTTTCCACGATGAACATACACCCTGCAAATCACCGTGTTCAAATTTGGCATTCTTTCGGGCTCATTTACCATGTTTAGGGGATTATGTGCATTTTCTAGGCATTTAGCGCATATAAATCCAATCCAGCTACAGCTACACGGGTGTGATGTGAGGGACGTGGATTACCGTTCGATCTGGCGCATCCAACAATGCGTACGCACGATCCGCGTGGCTGGGGTTCCAGCCAATCATAACACAACACACAATAGGCTCACCGCACACTGTTTCGGAGGTGACGGAGATGAACCGTGTGCGATAATGAACGAGCAAAATTGTAAGGGAAGCCAAATTTCCTTCGTCGTTTGTCGTTGAGCTCTTAAAAACCACCGCACTATACTGCTGCTCGGCCCCTCCGACCCAGAGCTCTCTCCAAGCGTCGTTCATGGCACCGCGGCGTACAATAACTGGTAAGGAAGCGATGGCATCCCGCCATGCCGCGTTCCTCACCGCCCGCGACCGCACACATGGTAAGGAAGCGATGGCATCTCGCCGCGTAGAGTTCATCGCGGCTGGCGACCACACAGTTACGTGGGCGGACTTTGAGGCTGCCATGGCCGAATTGGCGGTGGATCTAGAGGCGGCCAAAGCCGCACAGAGGGAGCGAAAAAGGCAGAAGGAGTCAAGAAAAGAGAGTCCCGCCGCAGCAAGTAAGAAGAGGCCGCACGCCATGCTGAGGAGAGCTTGGCAGATATCGAAGCACGGCGGGCTGCCGCCTACAAGACCGGGAAGGAGAACGTCGGCGTCTGGCCAGCATGCCCTCATGGCAGCATGTGAGAAGTAGTTAGTGCGTGTGTCGCCTATAAGTTTGTATAATTAATTACGAGCTTCTACCAATACTACATATGTACTAGTCTTAGAGCAAATTACCAGTAGTACTTTAAGTTGGTACTATCAATTATTAACGTACAACGTCGGTAGGCGCATCCTTTGAGGGCTTTGAGTGTTGATTAGCATGTGTTCACTGAAGTTTTGTAGCCGCACCCCGGCCCCAAATACTACCAAAACGTGCGCCCGCGGCCACCGGAGGAGACTAGAGCTGGCCGCAGTTAGTTTTTAGTCCTACCTTGCCGCGCGAGTTGGCCGCACACCAGCTTAAATTGCCGCGCTGGCGGATGGTAGCAAGCATCTCTTGTTGCATATGATCTAATCTAGCTACGTGAGCGAGACAGGTTGACACTTGATTGCATTTCACAAACTGATGATTGCTCATCGGGTGTCACCTTGCCTCATTCATGTACATTGAATAATCCTGATACAATGAAAGAGATTTTTGAAATTAGGTGGGGTTGGAGATGCTGATAGATATAACAAGTATTAGAAGATCACAAAACACATGGTTTCTATGGCGTACCCGTGTGCATTTTTTTGCTTTAATGATTTATAAGTCAGTTACCAGTGCAATGTTTCCTAACAAACCAGGCGTACCATTGACCGAAAAAATCAACTACACGTGTACATTTTCTTGGAGACGGGATCTGCCAATTTTCTATTTTGCCGCACACGAGTATTTTACACGCTTCGTCTATGTTGTATGTTTCCCCCGCCCAAGTTTCAAGTTTCGCAGCAAAATTTTCATTAAATGTGCGATTTCATAATTTATTCCTCCAACCACATCCCCACCCATCAAATTTCCTCAGTATCTCACCCCTCCCCCTCCCCCTACCGGCAGCTCAAACCATCGCCGCCGCAACCACAGCTTCAACCACATCTACGTTCTGCTCGGATCCAGTTAGGTAACCCATCGATCTCTATCATGGGCCCGGCCTGATTGCTTAAATGGCGCCTGCGATACATCATCATGCCTCCAAAACCCCACCGCCCCTACCTCCAGAGCATCGCCGTGCAAGCCCAACCACATATCACGTGGAGGTCGAGGAGCTGATGGCAGTCCATGGCGTGATGGCCGCTGTGCATGTTGACCCGGAGGAACACCTCGCCTCCGCCGCCGCCGACATATCACGTGTAATTGCAGTTTAACTTCTAACATTTACTGGTTACGTGTAGGTACACATGTCATTGGCACTAATCCACGCTTCGATCCGGAGGAAGAACTCGCCTCCATAGCCGCTGACTTTGGGCGGGCTCTAGCAAGATGAAGTGCCCCAGCAACTACCTCTCAGGACTTACAAAGTATGTACTCACCAGTTCAATCTTACCAATACCAGTTGCAATTAATGGCTATGTTTTGTACGGTTGATGTATTAAGTGTGTTGTAGTAAACATGCCTAACATATTTTAGCTATTTCCCCTACCTTTTTAAAGACAACTGGGCCATTCTCTGCTCTGGTAGCACGTGCCTTGTGATGTTTAACTCTGCCAATTACATTTTTATCAGTACCGGTTTCAATGGCTATTAAGCATGTTGCAATTAATAGTTGTATCCATTTTTAAACAGTTGTATTTCAATGGCTACAAACTTACAAAACATGACTTAGGATGTTGTTAAGCCTGTTGCAATTAATAGTTGTATCCATTTTTTAATTTGCCCCTTTGCTACCGTGCTACTCTCCGCAATGAAGATATACTAGAGATGCTGCCCATTTGCTATTTTTGGTGGATGCTAACCCTGTTGTACTTAACATGCCTTTCGATGTACTTACGTAGGGCCATAACGGGCAATGTTGTTGTTTCCCCTCTAGGTTAGCTTCATCCCATGTCTTACAGTATTTTGCATCATTTGTGCAATTGCAGTTAGGCTTCTAGCATTTACCTGCTTCTTGTAGGTACACATGTCGGCGACATTGAACCACGCTTCGCCCTGGAGGAAGAGCTCGCCTCCGCCGCCGCTGACTTTGGGCGGGCTCTGGCCAAGATGAAGTGCCCCAGCAACTACCTCTCAGGACTTATCAAGTATGAACTCGCCAGTTCAATCTTACCAATACCAGTTGCGATTAATGGCTGTGTTTTGTACGGTCGATGTATTAAGCATGTTGTAGTAAACATGCCTAACACGTTTTAGCTATTTTCCCTACCTTTTTATAGACAACTGAGCCATTCTCTGCTCTGGCAGCACCTGCCTTGTGATGTTTAACTCTGCCAATTGCATTTTTATCAGTATCGGTTTCAATGGCTATTAAGCATGTTGCAAGTAACAGTTGTATCGATTTTTAAATAGTTGTATTTCAATGGCTACAAACTTACAAGACACGACTTAGGATGTTGTTAAACCTGTTGCAATTAACGGTTGTATCCATTTTTTAAACCATTCCTTTGCTACCATGCTACTTTTTTGTAATGAAGATATCACTACAGATGCTGCCTTTTTATTACCATTTGCTATTTTTGGTGAATGTTAACCCTGTTGTAGTTAACATTGGCTTACCATGTACTTAAACAGGGCTACAATGGGCGATGTTGTTGTTTGCCGTCGAGGTTAGCTGCATCCCATGTCTTGTACACTATCTGTTCCTAAATATAAGTATTTTTAGGGATTCCAATATAGAGTACATAAGGAGTAAAATGAGTGAATCTAGATTCTAATCAAAACTATATCTATAATTCTATATACATCCATATGTAGTTCATATTGAAATCTCTAAAAATACTTGTACTTAGGAACGTAGGTAGTTGTATTTTCATCATTTGTGCAATCTCAGTTTAGCTTCTAACATTTACTGGTTGCTTGTAGGTACATATGTGGGCAGTACTGATCCACACTTCGACCCCTTTTGCGTATGGAGCAATGAGTTATTCATGAACAAGCGTCAAGTGAGGAAACTAAGAAAGATTGTTAGGTGAAAGAAATGGGTGATGGGAATTAAGCTCTTTATTTACACTTTGTCCAAAACAAAAGTGAACTTTAGGATGGTAAGTAATGTGTTGCCTTTTCCCCCTGCCCACAAGAAGTTACTCTATTAGACCTCAATATATGATATTTTTCTCTTTTCAGTGGTTTGCAAAGCTATTTACTGATGATTACCTTGCAAACTACATGACCGGAGTGGAGGCAACTAAGGTTAAAGTATATAATTCATGCTACCATGATAATGCTTTAGAAATCTTCCTGAAGGCGGTGAAGGATGGGCGCGTGATCGTCACAAGGGGTTGTACAAAGTTGTTCGTGCCTATGGCATGCAGGAATGCACATTATGGGCATTCCGCTTCTTCAACACCATCAGAAGTCAAGATGTTTTACACTTGTCTTTTCACCTTTACCGTCTCTAAATATTATGGTTCGTCATAGTTAATTGATGTCTAATCCTGTAATTACTGAACATATTGTACTGACAATTTTATTTATGGATTCGTTGTTGAACCATTTTGAATTCCATGTTTCATATTTCAAAATTTCCAATTTGAATAATAAATAGAGACCAAGCGTGTGCGACGAAAGATAGAGAAAACAACGTGTGCGATGAAAAATAGAGAACAAGCGGTTCTTTGACATGAAACGTTTGCAATGCCCGAGGAACGCACACACAGTTTCGTATCATATGCGTGTGCGATTCATGGTAATACGGCAACCGTTTCAAACCAGTGTGCGTGTGTGATAGGAATACAAATCACACACAATTATGAAAATGGACACGTTGGCGTTAGTAGAGGCACCGCATACATTTTACATTCTTGAACCGTGTGTGATAACGTACCTATCACAAACATATCGGTAGATTAAATGTTCATGTCCACCTTTTTCACACGACAATAGCGGCGTAGATCGGGCGGGGAAAACGGGGTTCGAACCCGCGACTTCTGGCGTGACAGACCAGCACTCTAACCAATTGAGCTATTTCCCCCTTTCATAATCGTTTGGGATGTCTCTTTGATCGGAAAAGTAACGTCGAGATGTAATGTGTGGGACTGGGGCAGCTTCTTGATGTCTACTACGCAACCTTCTTCTTCTAGACGTTGTTGGGCCTCCAAGTGCAGAGGTTTGTAGGACAGTAGCAAATTTCCCTCAAGTGGATGACCTAAGGTTTATTAATCCGTGGGAGGCGTAGGATGAAGATGGTCTCTCTCAAGCAACCTTGCAACCAAATAACAAAGAGTCTCTTGTGTCCCCAACACACCCAATACAATGGTAAATTGTATAGGTGCACTAGTTCGGCGAAGAGATGGTGATACAAGTGCAATATGGATGATAGATATGAGTATTTATAATCTGAAAATATAAAAACAGCAAGGTAACTAGTAATAAAAGTGAGCGTAAATGATATTGCAATGCTAGGAAACAAGGCCTAGGGTTCATACTTTCACTAGTGCAAGTTCTCTCAACAATAATAACATAATTGGATCATATAACTATCCCTCAACATGCAACAAAGAGTCACTCCAAAGCCACTAATAGCGGAGAACAAACGAAGAGATTATGGTAGGGTACGAAACCACCTCAAAGTTATTCTTTTCAGTCAATCCATTGGGCTATTCCTATAAGTGTCACAAACATCCCTAGAGTTCGTAGTAAAGTAACACCTTAAGACACACATCAACCAAAACCCTAATGTCACCTAGATACTCCAATCTCACCTCAAGTATCCGTGGGTATGATTATACGATATGCATCACACAATCTCAGATTCATCTATTCAACCAACACATAGAACCTCAAAGAGTGCCCCAAAGTTTCTACCGGAGAGTCAAGACGAAAACGTGTGCCAACCCCTATGCATGGGTTCATGGGCGGAACCCGCAAGTTGATCACCAAAACATACATCAAGTGAATCACGTGATATCCTATTGTCACCACAGATACGCACGGCAAGACATACATCAAGTATTCTCAAATCATTAAAGACTCAATCCGATAAGATTACTTCAAAGGGAAAACTCAATCCATTACAAGATAGTAGAGGGGGAGAAGCAACATAAGATCCAACTATAATAGCAAAGATCACGATAAATCAAGATCGAATCACCTCAAGAACAGGAGAGAGAGAGATCAAACACATAGCTACTGGTACATACCCTCAGCCCCGAGGGTGAACTACTCCTCCTCATCACGGAGAGCGCCGGGATGATGAAGATGGCCACCGGTGAGGATTCCCCCCTCCGGCAGGGTGCCGAAACAGGGTCCCGATTGGTTTTTGGTGGCTACAGAGGCTTGCGGCGGTGGAACTCCCGATCTATTCTGTTCCCTGATGGTTTTAGGGTATATGGAGATATATAGGCGAAATAAGTCGGTAAGGGGAGCCACGAGGGGCCCACAAGGGTGGAGGCGCGCCCAGGGGGTGTGCGCGCCCCCTGCCTCGTGCCCTCCTTGTTGATCCCCTAACGTGCACTCCAAGTATCCTGTATTGCTTTCCTTCCAAAAATAACTTTTCCAAAGGTTTCATTCCGTTTGGACTCTGTTTGATATTCCTTTTCTGCGAAACACTGAAACAAGGGAAAAAACAGAAACTGGCACTGGGCTCTGGGTCAATAGGTTAGTCCCAAAAGTAATATAAAAGTGCATAGTAAATCCCATAAAACATCCAAGATGGATAATATAATAGCATGAATACTTCATAAATTATAGATACGTTGGAGACATATCAGCATCCCCAAGCTTAATTCCTGCTCGCCCTCGAGTAGGTAAATGATAAAAGAAATAATTTATGAAGTGTGAATGCTAGCAGGTGCATAAGTTTGATCAATGATAATTTCAGTCACCTTTTCTAGCATCATTATATGTCATAACAGTAGCTCATATTATAAAACTTTGCATGATCAAGTAACAAACTATTCACATGTTAAAGCATAGGTCATAAACTTTCTTGAATACTAACAAACCGTGTTATTAGTCATCAAACAATTACAAATCATCTTATTTTCACGAAGAGTGTATGCCAGAGCTTTGATTTAGCAAACTTCACATACTCAACTATCTTTTAGTCTTCCATGATTGCTACCACTCAAAGCGTATTTTTAGAACAAATAGTATTCATCGAACGCAGAGAAAGATAGGGGCTTAATGTTTTGCCTCCCAACCTTTTACCTCAAGGGTAATGTCAACAGTAATAATTCATGCTCAAATATATTTGAATGGCCATATATGCCTAGATCTTTCCATCACATGATGCTTGCCAACTAAAGAGTAGGTTGGAATAGAAGGAATACTACTGATTCTTGCATAAAAGTAAAAGATAGGCCCTTCGCAGAGGGAAGCAGGGATTTTCAGAGGTGCCAGAGCTCGAAGAAAAAACAGAGATGAAAATAATTTTGAGAGGTATGCTTTCATTGTCAATGTAACGACCAATAGTTCCCAATATCTTCCATACTACATACATTATAGGCGGTTCCCAAACAGAAAGGTAAAGATTTTTACTCCCCCTCCACCAACAATCATCAATCCATGGCTTGCCCGAAACAACGGGTGCCTCCAACTAACATCAAAACTGGGGGAGTTTTGTTTGCAATTATTTTTGATTTGATTTCGATCTTTGATCATGGGACTGGGCATCCCAGTTACCAGCCATTTTCTCGTGAATGATGAGAGGAGTCCACTCATCGTGAGAATAACCCACCTAGCATGGAAGATACTGCTAGCCCCTAGTCGCTACATGAGCGATTCGGGCATACAAAATAGATTATTATTTGAAGGTTTAGAGTTTGGCACATGCAAATTTACTTGGAACGGCAGGTAAATACAGCATATAGGTAGATATGGTGGACACTCATGGAAGAAACTTGGTTCAAGCAATTTGGATGCACAAGCAGTATTCCTGCTTAGTACAGATATTTTGGCTAGCAAAGGATTCTAAATAGCAAGCACCACATGTTAGAGGATCCATAACAATATAACTTCTATACAAATATACCCAAGCATAACTCATTATGTTGTCTTCCTTGTCCAACTTCAACTAATTTGCTCAGGTTTGAAAATAATTAATAGGGCTCACAATCATAGAATATGTCCAAGATAGTATATTTATATGTGAAATCTCTCTTCCTTCAATATTCTTTCATGAATTGTTCAAGTGACCAATACAATGTTTGCTACCCTTCAAAAAATTTACCACCTCTACTTCTTATATGTGAAGGCATTACTCCCCATGGGAAAGGCATGTGAAGCATATATAATTTCAGATTTATGACATTCAAATCATTCAACCAATTACTCATAGGATATAAGTGAAGCACACGAGTAAATGACAAACTACTCCAAAAAGATATAAGTGAAGATCAATGAGTGGTTAAATAATTATGTAGCTTTGTGAAGATTGTCTCTCATTTAAGAATTTCAGATCTTGGGATATTATTCAAACAGCAAGCAAAACAAAATAAAACGACATTTCAAGGATAGCACTCATCATGTGAAGAAGCAAAAAAACTTAGGCTCAACCGATACTAACAGATAATTGTTGAAGAAGAAAGGTGGGATGCCTACCGGGGCATCCCCAAGCTTAGATGCTTGAGACTTATTGAAATATTATCTTGGGGTGCCTTGGGCATCCCCAAGCTTGAGCTTTCGTGTCTCCTTAATTCCTATCATATCACGGTTTCCTAAATCTCGAAAGCTTCATCCACACCAAACTCAACAAGAACTCGTGAGATAAGTTAGTATAAACCAATGCAAAAACCTTATCATTTTGTACTGTAAAAAATCACTAAAATCATTATTCAACATTTCATACTAAATGCCTATGCATATTTAATACTCCTATCCTCTCAAATAGAATCATTAAACAAGCAAACATATGCAAACAATGCAAACATAACAGCAATCTGCCAAAACAGTGCAGTCTGTAAAGAATGCAACATTCATCATACTTCCCTAACTCCAAACATTATGAAATTCTACCACACTGTAGAAAATTTATCATAGCTCAATATGCAAAAAGTTTCAACATTTTATTAAATTCTGACTTTTCTAGGGAATTTTTTCAACAACGGTAAACTTTATGTTTTGAAACAGCAACATGTATACTTGCAAAATAAGCATGGTAAAGGCTATCCTTGACATTTTTATTGAAAAAAAAGATGCAAAACATTATTCTAAATAACAGCAGGCAAAATAAAATAAAATAAAATGACGCTCCAAGAAAAACACATATCATGTGGTGAATAAAAATATAGCTCCAAGTAAAGTTACCGATGAACGAAGACGAAAGAGGGGATGCCATCTGGGGCATCCCCAAGCTTAGGCTTTTGGTTGTCCTTGAATATTACCTTGGGGTTCCTTGGGCATCCCCAAGCTTAGGCTCTTTCCACTCCTTATTCCATAGTCCATCGAACCTTTACCCAAAACTTGAAAACTTCACAACACAAAACTCAACAGAAAACTCGTAAGCTCCGTTAGCGAAAGAAAACAAAATACCACTTCAAGGTACTATAATGAACTCATTATTTATTTGTATTGGTGTTAAAATACTGTATTCCAACCTCTCTATTGTTTGTAAACTCTTTTAATAGCCATAGATGCATCAAAATAAGCAAACAACACACGAAAAACAGAATCTATCAAAAACAGAACAGTCTGTAGTAATCTGTAACTAACGCAAACTTATCGAACTCAAACAATTCTACCAAAATAGGAAGACCTATATAATTTGATTATTGATCTTATGCAATTGGAATCAGTATTTTATAACATTCTGGTGATTTTAAACAATTGTTTTCATGAACAGATAGTTTCTGGAATGTTCAGCAAGATCAAATAACTATCATCCAAGAAGATCCTATAGGTCTTACTTGGCACAAACACTAATTAAAACATAAAACCACATCTAACCATAGGCTAGATGATTTATTTATTCCTAAACAGAACCAAAAAGCAAGAAACTAAAATAAAATTGGGTTGCCTCCCAACAAGCGCTATCGTTTAACGCCCCTAGCTAGGCATGATGATTTCAATGATGCTCACAAAAAGGATAAGAATTGAAACATAAAGAGAGCATCATGAAGAATATGACTAGCACATTTAAGTCTAACCCACTTCCTATGCATAGGGATTTTGTGAGCAAACAAGTTATGGGAACAACAATCTACTAGCATAGGAAGGCAAAACAAGCATAACTTCAAGATTTTAAGCACATAGAGAGGAAACTCGATATTATTGCAATTCCTACAAGCATATGTTCCTCCCTCATAATAATTTTCTGTAGCATCATGAATGAATTCAACAATATAACCAGCACCTAAAGCATTCTTTTCATGATCTACAAGCAGAGAAATTTTATTACTCTCCACATAAACAAATTTATTCTCATCAATAGTAGTGGGAGCAAACTCAACAAAATAACTATCATGTGATTGAAAATTAAGATCAAGATGACAAGTTTCATGGTTATCATTATTCTTTAGAGCATGTGTGTCATCACAATAATCATCATAGATAGGAGGCATGCTTTCATCATAGTAAATTTGTTCATCAAAGCTTGGGGGACAAAAAATATCATCTTCATCAAACATAGCTTCCCCAAGCTTGTGGCTTAGCATATCATTAGCATCATGGATATTCAAGGAATTCATACTAACAACATTCCAATCATGCTCATCATTCAAATATTTAGTGCCAAACATTTTAATGCATTCTTCTTCTAACACTTTGGCACAATTTTCCTTCCCATCATACTCACGAAAGACATTAAAAAGATGAAGCGTATGAGACAAACTCAATTCCATTTTTTTAGTTTTATTTTATAAACTAAACTACTGATAAAACAAGAAACTAAAAGATTCGATTGCAAGATCTAAGGATATACCTTCAAGCACTAACCTCCCCGGCAACGGCGCTAGAAAAGAGCTTAATGTCTACTACGCAACCTTCTTGTAGACGTTGTTGGGCCTCCAAGTGCAGAGGTTTGTAGGACAGTAGCAAATTTCCCTCAAGTGGATGACCTAAGGTTTATCAATCTGTGGGAGGCGTAGGATGAAGATGGTGTCTCTCAAGCAACCCTGCAACCAAATAACAAAGAGTCTCTTGTGTCCCCAACACACCCAATACAATGGTAAATTGTATAGGTGCACTAGTTCGGCGAAGAGATGGTGATACAAGTGCAATATGGATGATAGATATGAGTATTTATAATCTGAAAATATAAAAACAGCAAGGTAACTAGTAATAAAAGTGAGCGTAAACGGTACTGCAATGCTAGGAAACAAGGCCTAGGGTTCATACTTTCACTAGTGCAAGTTCTCTCAACAATAATAACATAATTGGATCATATAACTATCCCTCAACATGCAACAAAGAGTCACTCCAAAGCCACTAATAGCGGAGAACAAACGAAGAGATTATGGTAGGGTACGAAACCACCTCAAAGTTATTCTTTCCGATCAATCCATTGGGCTATTCCTATAAGTGTCACAAACAGCCCTAGAGTTTGTAGTAAAATAACACCTTAAGACACACATCAACCAAAACCCTAATGTCACCTAGATACTCCAATGTCACCTCAAGTATCAGTGGGTATGATTATACGATAATCATCACATAATCTCAGATTCATCTATTCAACCAACACATAGAACCTCAAAGAGTGCCCCAAAGTTTCTACCGGAGAGTCAAGACGAAAACGTGTGCCAACCCCTATGCATAGGTTCATGGGCGGAACCCGCAAGTTGATCACCAAAACATACATCAAGTGAATCACGTGATATCCCATTTTCACCACAGATACGCACGACAAGACATACATCAAGTGTTCTCAAATCATTAAAGACTCAATCCGATAAGATTACTTCAAAGGGAAAACTCAATCCATTACAAGAGAGTAGAGGGGGAGAAGCAACATAAGATCCAACTATAATAGCAAAGCTCGCGATACATCAAGATCGAGTCACCTCAAGAACACGAGAGAGAGATCAAACACATAGCTACTGGTACATACCCTCAGCCCCGAGGGTGAACTACTCCCTCCTCGTCATGGAGAGCGCCGGGATGATGAAGATGGCCATCGGTGAGGGTTCCCCCCTCCGGCAGGGTGCCGGAACAGGGTCCCGATTGGTTTTTGGTGGCTACAGAGGCTTGCGGCGGCGGAACTCCCGATCTATTCTGTTCCCTGATGGTTTAGGGTATATGGAGATATATAGGCGAAAGAAGTCGGTAAGGGGAGCCACGAGGGGCCCATGAGGGTGGAGGGCGCGCCCTGCTACCTCGTGCCCTCCTTGTTGATCCCCTGACGTGCACTCCAAGTCTCCCGTATTGCTTTCCTTCCAAAAATAACTTTTCCAAAGGTTTCATTCTGTTTGGACTCCGTTTGATATTCCTTTTCTGCGAAACACTGAAACAAGGGAAAAACAGAAACTGGCACTGGGCTCTGGGTCAATAGGTTAGTCCCAAAAGTAATATAGAAGTGCATAGTAAAGCCCATAAAACATCCAAGATGGATAATATAATAGCATGAATACTTCATAAATTATAGATACGTTGGAGACGTATCACTTCTCATACGTTTATTCTATGGCGATCGTCAGCAGCCGCTCGCCAAACCCCGACAGTTTCTGGATCGTGTGGGAAGGACCCCCCTATCAAAGTCACTCACTAGGCGACGGTTTCAAATGCCATCGCGGAAAGGGGTTAAAAACCGTTTGTATAGCACGATACGGTACCAGTGAAAGCAATATGACAATGAAGGTGTATGTCATAAAACGGAACGGTGGAAGTTGCACGGTAACATATCTCGGAATGGCTATGGAAATGCCATGATAGGTAGGTACGGTTGATGACCCACGAGTATATGGGATCAATTGTAGCTCTTTTCGATAAGTAAGAGTGTCTAACCCAACAAGGAGTAGAAGGAAATGACAAGTGGTTTTCAGCACGGTAATGCCTGCATGTGCTAAAATTGTAAGTAACAGAGTAGTTTGATAGCAAGGTAATTTGTAACGAGCAAGTAACGATAATAGTAACAAAAGTGCAGCAAGATAGCCTAGTCCATTTAAGGCAAAGGACGGGCCAAAACATTTTCTTATAATAAGCAAAGCGTTCTTGAGGGTACACGGGAATTTCATCTAGTCACTTTCATCATGTTGGTTCGATTCGTGTTCGCTACTTTGTTAATTTGGTATGTGGATGGACCGGTGCCTAGGTGATGTTATTACTTGAACAAACCTCCTACTTATGGTTAACCCTCTCGCAAGCATCCGCATCTACGAGAAAAGTATTAAGAATAAATTCTAACCATAGCACTAAACTTTTGGATCCAATCGGTCCCTTACGGAACAGCGCATAAACTAGGCTTTAAGCTTCTATCACTCTCACAACCCATCATCTAATAAATACTCCACAATGCATTCCCTTAGGCCCAAATATTGTGAAGTTTCATGTAGTCAACGTTCACATGACACCACTAAGGGAATCACAACATACATACTATCAAAATATCGAACATATCAATTTCACATGGTTACTTGCGACATGATTTCTCCTGTGACCTCAAGAACAAAAGTAACTACTCACAAATGATAATCATGCTCAAGATCAGAGGGGTATTAAATAGCATATTTGATCTGAACATATAATCTTCCACCAAATAAACCATATAGTAATCAACTACAAGATGTAATCAACACTACTAGTCACCCACAAGCACCAATCTATAGTTTCGTACAAAGATTGAACACAAGAGATGAACAAGGGTTTGAGATGACATGGTGTTGTTGAAGATGTTGATGGATATTGCCATCCCCAAGATGGGAGAGTTTTTGGTGATGATGATGACGATGATTTCCCCCTCCGGGAGGGAAGTTCCCTCGGCGGAATCGCTCCGCCGGAGAGCAAAAGTGCTCCCGCCCAAGTTCCGCCTCAAGACGGCGGTGCTCCTCCCGAAAGTCCTCTCCTTATTTGTTTTCTAGGTCAAAATGACATATATACTAGAAGATGGGCACCAGAGGTGGGCCTGGGTGAGCACAACCCACCAGGGCCCACCTGGTGGGCCCCCTATGGTACTTATTGGCTCCAATATTCCTCATATATTTCATAAAAATTCTCCGTAAAGTTCCAGCTTGTTTGGAGTTATGCAGAATAGGCAGCCTGACATAGCTTTTCCAGGTCTAGATTTCCAGCTGCCGGAATTCTCCCTCTTTGTGTGTACCTTGCAAATTATGAGAGAAAAGGCATTAGAATTACTCCAAAAAGCGTTATTATGGATAAAAACATCATATATAGCAGTAGGAAAACGTGATGCAAAATGGACGTATCAACTCCCCCAAGCTTACGCCTCACTTGTCCTCAAGCAAAAACCGAAATCGAAAAACATGGCCACGACATGCTTAGAGAAGAGAGAGAGAGGTGTCGATAAAAACAAAATACGAACATAGAAGCATCATGTAGATTATTATAACAAGAACAAACTTAAATATAAGACTTTTATCATAGCACTTTTATCATAGCACTTTTATCATAGAATTCTCATGAATAAGTAACAATTCATCACACTATTGAAGTATAAAGCATAAAGTCTATTAGAAACCAACAAACTATGTTCTCAGTCAACTTTGCAACTACAATTCATCATCTTTTCAGCAAGGGTCACGTATTGGAGCCTCTAGGCAATTCCACATACTCAACCATCATATAGTCTTCTATGATTGCTAACACTCACCGCATACACATGAGCAAAACGTTTCAACCGGACACATTGAAAGATAGGGGCTTATAGTTTCGCCTCCCAGCATATTCACCTCAAGGGTGATGTCAACAATAATAATAGATGCTACTCATATTCAACTGGACATATGTGCCTAGAGCTTTCCTCATCACATGATGCTTGCCAAAGGATAAAAATAAAAAGGAATAGAGAGAAAAACTTTGACTCTTGCATAAAAGTAAATACATATAAGTAAAAGATAGGCCCTTCGTAGAGGGAAGCACACGTTGTCATGCGCTTTGTTTGTATGTTCAACCCCTTAGTGCAAAAGAACGTCACGTTATATTGCCCCTTGTGATGGCAACCTTTATTATGCAGTCTGTCGCTTTTATTCTTCACCACCACAAGTTCGTACAACGCTCAATTTTCTCTTACACTAAGAGATCTCACACTTTTAGAAGCAATTTTATTACCTTATTGCACCGACGACAACTTACTTGAGGGATCTTGCTCAATACCTAGGTAGGTATGGTGGACTCTTAAAAATAAGATTTGGGTTTAAGGTTTTTGGATGCACAAGTAGTATCTCTACTTAGTGCAGAATTTTTGGCTAGCAAAGATAGGGGGCAAGCACCACATGTTGAAGGATCTATGACAATATAACTTCTGTGTGAATATGAACACACATAAATCATTACATTGTCTTCCTTGTCCAACATCAACAATTTTGGCATATAATATTTTGATGAGGGCTCACAATCACAAGACATTTCTAGGATAGTATATTTATATGTGAATATTCTCTTCCCTTATTAATTGTTTCATGAATTGCATCATTGACCAATGCTATGTTTGTCAATCTCTCACAAAATTTTCTACCTATATTTTTCCTTATGTGGTGTCATCACCTACCATAATATTAGCATATGATGTTTTAATTTATTTCCTTTTTTTTTGTTGCAGCAAGAAAGCAAAAACTCAAACTAAACTTTATTATATATCTCGCATACGATTACAAGGATAGATCACTAAGTAAGCTCTCAAAAAGAAAGGATCCAACTAAACTTTTATTCATCTAGAGCAAAGGTTTGAACTAAAATAAGTAAAGGCAAAACATAGTGGCGATAATACGATATTGGGGCACCTCCCCCAAGCTTGGCGGAAGCCAAGGGGAGTGCCCATACCCGATACTCAATTTCCTTTTGGTGATGAAGAAGAAGGTGGTGGTAGAGTAGTGATATTCTCCAATATAATCATGAGTAAATCCTTCAAGCCTTGAATCTCCCAAAGGGCTCGATGAAGTAACTCACTGTTTTTCTTCACCTCAGCCATGATGTGTTTAATTTCTGGGCCCCAGGGGTTTGTTCCTGCATCACTTTCTCTAGGGTGAGATATGTCGCAATTGGACGGTATGTGCATACGAGGAGTATTCTCGAACCCATAATTGTGAATCAAATTGTGAAAATTGTTACGATGTAACCTGTGTAAGGGCCTTCTTGGTGGGAGTCCTTCATGATCTTCGAGACTCTCTTGATTGTTTGATGATCTCATAGCTTGGTGAGGATTAGGATGAGTGGAGATGCCTACCAATGTGCCTCTCTCGGAAGCCGGAGAGTGGGCCCCAAAAGGATTTTCCTCCCCGTCCTCCATAGCAACCTCTTTAGCTTCCTCTCTCCTTAGATCCTCCTAAACCAACCCTGCATCTTCCACTCTGTTGTTGGGAGGTGAGGAAGACATGATGCTAGCCTAGCTGAGTTTGTCAGAAAACAGCAAGAAAAGAAAACAGAAGATTTCTCTGTGATACGGTGGTCAATAGGTTCGGGGGGTATATAAAGATTTTTTTTCATCTTGGGAAACAAGCAAAGGGTGGAAAAACGGGGTCCGGAAGGTACCCGAGGTGGGCACAACCCACCTGGGCGCACCCTCGTGTCTTGTGCCCACCAGGTTGACCTTCCTGGTTGTTTCTTATTTTCCTAAATTTTTTTATATTTCAAAACTGACAAAAAATATTTTGGCGGATTTTTCGGAGTCCGTTTACATACCGTATCGTGTACCTCCCTTTTTTCACGATTTTGGAGTGTTCCAGAAGGACTCTTTCATGTGTTCTTCCGGTGTCATTGTTTGGATAATATTACTTTCAATATTAATGGGCGTACCTGAGATATAATGTTTTATTCGTTGCCCATAAACAACCTTTGGGTTAGTACCTTTAGCATTATTTATTTTGATAGCTCCAGACCGATAAACCTCCTCGATAACATAGGGTCCTTCCCATTTGGAGAGGAGTTTTCCTGCAAAGAATCTAAAACGAGAGTTGTACAAAAGAACATATTCTCCAACTATGAACTCACGCTTTTGGATCCTTTTATCATGCCATTTTTAACTTTTTCTTTAAATAACTTGGCATTTTCATAAGCTTGAGTTCTCCATTCATTTAAAGAGCTAATATCAAATAATCTCTTTTCGCCGGCAAGTTTGAAATCATAGTTAAGTTCTTTGATTGCCCAATATGCTTTATGTTCTAACTCAAGAGGTAAATGACAAGCTTTTCCATAAACCATTTTATAAGGAGACATACCCATAGGATTTTTATATGATGTTCTACTTGCCCAGAGTGCATCATCTAATTTCTTAGACCAATTCTTTCGGGACCTATTGACAGTCTTTTGCAAAATTAATTTTATTTCTCTATTGCTAAGTCCAACTTGACCACTAGATTGAGGATGATAGGGTGATGCAATTCTATGATTAACATCATATTTAGCAAGCATTTTGCGGAAAGCACCATGAATAAAGTGTGAACCACCATCAGTCATTCAATATCTATGGACTCAAACCTTGAGAAAATAACTTCCTTAAGCATTTTAATATAGGTGTTGTGATCAGCACTACTGGTTGGAATAGCTTCTACCCATTTAGTAACATAATCAACAACAACCAAAATATGTGTATACCCATTAGAGGAAGGAAAAGGTCCCATGTAATCAAATCCCCAAACATCAAATGTTTCAACAGCAAGTGAATAATTCATAGGCATTTCTTGACGCTTACCGATATTACCTATTCTTTGGCATTCGTCACAAGATAAGACAAACTTAAGGGCATCCTTGAAGAGAGTAGGATAATAAAATCCAGATTGCAACACCTTATGAGCGGTTCTGTCTCCAGCAAGATGCACTCCATAATCTTCGGAGTGACATTTCCGTAGTATTTGTCCATGTTCATGCTCAGGTACACAACGTCTAATAATGGCATCTACTCCTTCTTTATAAAGATGGGGGTCGTCCCAAAAGTAATGTCTTAAATCATAGAAGAATTTTTTCTTTTGTTGGTATGAAAAACTAGGTGGTAAATATTTAGCAACAATGTAATTAGCATAGTCAGCATACCAAGGAGTGTTATGAGAAAGATTTATTGCAGCTAACTGCTCATCAGGAAAACTATCGTCAATAGGTAATGCGTCATCAAGCACATTTTCAAGCCTAGACAAGTTATCAGCTACGGGATTCTCAGCTCCTTTTCTATCAGTGATATGTAAATCAAATTCTTGTAGCAAGAGAACCCAATGAATAAGTCTAGGTTTAACATCTTTCTTTTCCATCAGATATTTTATAGCAGCATGGTCGGTGTGAACAATTAGTCCGTGTGAACAATTACTTTTGAATCAACAATGTAAGATCTAAATTTATCACAAGCAAACACCACTTCTAGAAATTCTTTTTTGGTAGTTGCATAATTTCTTTGCGCACTGTCTAGAGTTTTACTAGCATAATGAATAACATTCAGTTTCTTATCAACTCTTTGTCCTAAAACAGCACCAACAACATAATCACTAGCATCATACATAATTTCAAAAGGCAAGTTCCAATCAGGTGGTTGAACAATAGGTGCAGAAATTAAGGCTTTCTTGAGTGTTTCAAAGGCTTTCAAACAATCATCATCAAAAACAAAATGAACATCCTTTTGCAAAAGATTTGTAAGGGGCCTAGAAATTTTAGAAAAGTCTTTGATAAATCTCCTATACAAACCAGCATGACCTAGGAAACTACGAATACCTTTGATATCTTTAGGACATGGCATTTTCTCAATTGCATCAACCTTTGCTTTGTCCACTTCAATACCTCTTTCAGAAATTCTATGGCCCAAAACAATACCTTCATTAACCATAAACTGGCACTTCTCCCAGTTCAAGATAAGATTTGTTTGCTCGCATCTCTGCAAAACTCGATCAAGATTGCTTAAACAATCATTAAAAGACTTACCATAAACAGAGAAGTCATCCATGAAAACCTCAACAATCTTTTCACAAAAGTCGGAGAATATAGCAGTCATACATCTTCGAAAGGTAGCAGGTGCATTGCATAAACCAAAAGGCATACGTCTATAAGCATAAGTTCCAAAGGGACAAGTGAACGTGGTCTTTTCTTCATCAGGTTGAGAAACAGGTATTTGTGAAAAAACCAGAGTATCCATCAAGGAAGCAAAAATGTGTGTGCTTAGATAATCTTTCTAGCATTTGATCGATAAAAGGTAGAGGGTAATGATCTTTTCTAGTTGCTTTGTTTAGTTTTCTAAAGTCAATTACCATTCTATAGCCTGTAACAATTCTTTGTGGGATAAGCTCATTCTTATCATTAGGAACAACGGTAATACCTCCTTTCTTTGGGACACAATGAATAGGACATCCATCTACTATCACCTATAGGATATATTATACCTGCTTCCAAAAGTTTTAATATTTCCGTTCTAATCACTTCTTTCATCTTCGGATTTAACCGACGTTGGTGGTCAACAACAGGTTTATCATTAGGTTCCATATTAATCTTGTGCTAACATAGAGTGGGACTAATGCCCTTTAGATCATCAAGAGTATATCCAATAGCAGCTCAGTGCTTCCTTAAAACTTTCAATAATCTTTCTTCTTCATGTTCTGAAAGCTAAGCACTAATAATAACAGGATATATCTTCTTTTCATCAAGATAAGCATATTTCAAAGTGTCTGGCAATTGCTGTAATTCAAACACAGGATCACCTTTAGGTGGAGGAGGACCTCCAAGAGTTTCAATAGGCAAATTGTGTTTAAGCAGGGGATGTTATTCGAAGAAAATCTTATCTATTTCATTTCTTTCATGCATATGTAAATCATTTTCATGGTCTAGCAAATGTTGTTCTAAAGGATCAGTAGGAGGCACAACAATAGAAGCAAGACCAATTATTTCATACTTTCTAGGAAATTATTTTTCATGAAGCTTTCTACTAAACTTGGAAAAATTAAACTCATGAGACTCATCACCAAAGCTAACACTGACAGTTTGTTTCTCACACTCTATCTTAGCATCGACGCTGTTCAAGAAAGGTCTACCAAATATAATGGGACAAAAGTCATCTTGTGGGGAACCAAGAACAAGAAAATCAGTAGGGTATTTTATTTTCCCACACAAGACCTCAACATCTCTAACAATCCTAAGTGGTTTGATGGTGTCTCTAATAGCAAGTTTAATAGTGGCATCTATTTCTTCTATTTTAGCGGGTGCTATTTCATTCATAATTTCTTGATATAAAGTAAAGGAAATAGCACTCACGCTAGCAGCTATGTCACATAAACCATGATAACAGTGATCTCCTATTGTAACTGAGACAACGGGCATGCCGACAATAGGTCTATGATTATCCGTTTTACTTGGTTGGCAATTCTAGTAGCTTCATTACGGAAGTAAATAACATGCCCATCTATATTTTCTTTCAGGAGATCCTTAACCATAGCAACGCTAGGTTCTACTTTAATTTGTTCATCGGGATTAGGTGTTCTAATATAACTCTTGTTGACCAAAGTTGAAACTTTAGCATGTTCCTTTATCCTAAGAGGGAAAGGTGGTTTCTCAATATAAGCAGTAGGAACAACTGGATCAACATTATAAAGTATAGTTTCCTCTTTAACTAGTACCAGTTCTGTAATTTCTTCTTTAATAGGTGGGTGAAATTTAAACCACTTCTCTTTAGGGAGATCAACATGAGTAGCATATGATTCGCAAAAGGAGGCTACTATCACAGAGTCAAGTCCAAATTTAGTGCTAAACTTTTGAAAAGCATCAGTATTCATAAAAGATTCAACACAATTGTACTTAAGCTTAATACCTGACTCTTTATCTTCGTCGAGTTCCCAATCTTCATAGTTGCATTTAATTCTTTCCAAAAGATCCCACGGGAATTCAATAGTCTTCTTCATAAAAGAACCAGCACAAGAAGTATCAAGCATGGATCGATCATTATGAGAAAGCCGAGCATAAAAATTCTAGATAATAATTTCTCTTGAGAGCTCATGATTGGGGCATGAATAATACATTGACTTAAGCCTCCCCCAAGATAGAGCAATACTTTCTCCTTCACGAGGCCATAAATTATATATGTAATTCCGATCACGATGAACTAGATGCATAGGCTAGAACTTTTGATGGAACTCCAATTTCAATCGATTCCAATTCCAAGATCCAATATCATCGCATAGCCTATACCATGCTAATGATTTTCCCTTCAAAGGTAAAGGGAAAACCTTCTTATTAACTCCATCTCCGAGTAAACCTGCAAGCTTAAACAATCCATAAATTTGTTCCACATATATCAAGTGCATATCAGGATGTTCGGTTCCATCTCCTGCATAAGGATTAGCTAGCAGTTGTTCTATCATACCCGAATTAATTTCATATTCAATATTTTGAGTAGGTGCAGTAGGTTGAAGGGTAGCTAATTATGGTTCTGGTCGAGGTGAAGATACCCCGAACAAACCCCTCAAAGGATTGTTTTCCATAGTGACAAGTGACAATAAATTTCAGCACACTATATAAATGTTTCCTTACCATATTCCACATACCAAAGGCGCTTCACTCCCCGGCAACGGCGCCAGAAAATAGCCTTGATGACCCACAAGTATATGGGATCTATTGTAGCTCTTTTCGATAAGTAAGAGTGTCGAACCCAACGAGGAGCAGAAGGAAATGACAAGTGGTATTCAGCAAGGTAATGTCTGCAAGTGCTAAAATTGTAAGTAACAGAGTAGTTTGATAGCAAGGTAATTTGTAACGATCAAGTAATGATAATAGTAACAAAATCGCAACAAGATATCCCAATCCTTCTGAGGCAAAGGAAAGGCCAAAACGGTTTCTTATAATAAGCAAAGTGTTCATGAGGGTACACGAGAATTTCATCTAGTCACTTTCATCATGTTGGTTCGGTTCGTCTTCGCTACTTTGATAATTTGGTATGTGGGTGGACCGGTGCTTAGGTGTTGTTCTTACTTGAACAAACCTCCTACTTATGATTAACCCTCTCACAAGCATCTACAACTACGAGAAAAGTATTAAGAATAAATACTAACCATAGCACTAAACTTTTGGATCCAATCGGTCCCTTACGGAATAGCACATAAACTAGGGTTTAAACTTTTGTCACTCTCGCAACCCATCATCTAATAACTACTCTATAATGCATTCTCGTAGGCCCAAATATGGTGAATTTTCATGTAGTCGACGTTCACATGACACCACACTAAGGGAATCACAACATACAAACTATCAAAATATCGAACACATATCAAGTTCACATGATTACTTGCAACATGATTTCTCCCGTGACCTCAAGAACAAAAGTAACTACTCACAAATGATAATCATGCTCAAGATCAGAGGGGTATTAAATAGCATATTGGATCTGAACATATAATCTTCCACCAAATAAACCATATAGTAATCAACTACAAGATGTAATCAACACTACTAGTCACCCACAAGCACCCATCTATAGTTCCGGTATAAATATTGAACACAAGAGATGAATTAGGGTTTGAGATGAGATGGTGATGTTGAAGATGTTGATGGAGATTGCCCTCCCCTAGATGGGAGAGTTGTTGGTGATGATTATGACGATGGTTTCCCCTCCGGGAGGGAAGTTCCCCAAGCGGAATCGCTCTGCCGGAGGGCAAAACTGCTCCTGCCCAAGTTCCGCCTCGAGACGGCGACGCTCCTCCCGAAAGTCATCTCCTTATTTTCTCTAGGTCAAAATGATTTATATGCGAGAAGATGGGCACCGGAGGTGGGCCTGGGTGAGCACAACCCACCAGGGCGCGCCTGGGCTCCCTGGCGTGCCCAGGTGGGTTGTGCCCACCTGGTGGGCCCCCTCTGGTACTTATTGGCTCCAATATTCCTCATATACTCCATAAAAATTCTCCGTAAAGTTTCAGCATGTTTGGAGTTGTGCAGAATAGGTAGCCTGACGTAGCTTTTCCAGGTCCAGATTTCCAGCTACCGGAATTCTCCTCTTTTGTGTGTACCTTGCAAATTATGAGAGAAAAGGCACTAGAATTACTCCAAAAAAGAATTATTATGGACAAAAATATCATAAATAACAGTAGGAAAACATGATGCAAAATGAACGTATCAATGGTGGATGTTTTGAGGAAGATATAGGGAGGCCTATGTGTGATAGAGCATATCATATCATGGAGTTTGGATGCACTGGCGAAGTTTGCACTGACTCTCGAGGTGAGAAAGGGCAATGCACGGTACTGAAGAGGCTAGTAAGTGGCGGAAAGATAGGAGTGCGTATGATCCATGGACTCATATTAGTCATAAAAAATTCGCATACTTATTGCGAAAGTCTATTAGCCCTAAAAAAAGTACTCCCCGCATGCCCCTATAGAGGAGGTTGGTATAGGATTTAACCATCACGTGCCCCTAATTATAACATCACAAAGGATTTCAATCAGACCTAAGATTGCTCGGACTTCCTTGTCATACCATAACCAACACTTAGATGAACAGTGATAACAAACTTTAATACCGATATTTCTACTAACCAATGATGATGAACCTATATCCTATCATATCACGACATAAATTTACTTTTTGGTGATATACATGAAAGTTTTTATTATACCCCCCTTGAATACCTATCATATTAGGACCAATTTCATAACACGTGAATATTGCCATTACTACTATGTGGGGTTTTATCATTTATGCCACCAGTTGTGTCCCACTACTCAATTTTGCCATCAGAAGTTTCAACTATTCAAAAATGCCATCGATCCGTGAGATGTTTGCTCAAAAATGCCATTAGATATCTCAAAATTTTCATCGTTCCTTAGATGTTTGCTCAAAATGCCATTAGACATTGTTATTTTCACGTTAAACCCCTTGGCCATGTTATATGACAAAAATAAGCCTAGACCCACATACCTATTCTCTATATCTCACAATGGTAAGTGTGGCCCCACTTGTCAGGAGTAATCAAGCGAATAATTTTACAGGAAAGTAAGAATGCTATTGGGATCAAGTGGGCCCCACACTTGATTGTAGTGAGATAGAGGGAGAGCTGACATGTTGGTCCATAGGCATTTATGTCATTATAACATGGCGAAAGAGATTTGAGATCACAATAATGGTGTCTATTGTCATTTTTTAGCATGTGTCTAACGAAGCGATGTCATTTTTGAGTAGTTGAAAATCCTAATGGCAAAACTGAGTAGTGGGACACAAGTGGTGGCATAAATGATAAAAACCCTACTATTTATTAGACTCTCAAAACTATATGACTGAAGCATGAGAGTGCAACTATTTCTTTAAAATATAACCACCGGCGTGCTCTAAAAGATATAAGTGAAGCATTTAGAGCACATGCCTAGCTCAAAATATATAAGTGAAGCACATAGAGTATTCTGACAATTTCTGAATAGATGCGTGTTTCTCTCAAAATGTGTGTGCAGCAAACAATGATTGTGGCAAAGTAAAAAAAGCAAACAAAACAAAGACTACTATAGTACAAGATGCTCCAAGGAAAACTCATACCATGTGATGAATAAAAATATAGCTCCAAATAGTATACCGATGAATTGTAGACGAAAGAAAGGATGCCATCCATAGATGCTTGGGTCCCCTTGGATATTACCTTGGGGTTCCTTGGGAATCCCCAAGCTTAGGGTCTTGCCATTCCTTATTTCTTCATCCATCGTGACCCATCAAAAACTTGAAGACTTCAGCATGCAAAACTCAAGAGAAACCTCGTGAGATCCGTTAATATAATAAGCAAATCCTAAACTTTAGATACTGTTAGAACCCATTCATATTTTATTATTGCATAATAGCTACTGTTTTCTAACTTCTTCATGACTTATACTCCCTGGTATAATCCATAGCATCATTAAAACAATCAAACTATGCAGTAGAAAACATAATCTGTCTAAAACAGAACAGTTTGTTATAAAATGAACAAACACTATAATTTTGTAACTCCTATTTTTTTGGAAAATTAGGACAACATGGGAAATTTGTATATCAATAATGTGTAAAAGAATTCAGAATTTTACCACGCTCTAGTGAATTATTAAAATTATTGTACTGGGTGCAAAAGTTTCTGTTTTTCACAAAATAAAGCCAACTATCAACCAAATCGTCCCAAAGGCTTTACTTGGCATAAACACTAATTAAAACATAAGAACACAATTATAACAGTAGCATAATTGCGTGAACACTCAAAAACAGAATAAAAATAAAATAACTATTGGGTTGCCTCCCAACAAGCGCTATTGTTTTACACCCCTAGTTGGGCGTAAGACATTGTTTCAAGTATTGCCATCCTTCGTTTTAACTACCCTAGACGGGCTTAACTCAAAGCCTGGAGGTTCT
Organism: Aegilops umbellulata; assembly: GCA_032464435.1. Taxonomy (NCBI): domain Eukaryota; kingdom Viridiplantae; phylum Streptophyta; class Magnoliopsida; order Poales; family Poaceae; genus Aegilops; species Aegilops umbellulata. The sequence goes on along the minus strand of CP136055.1, from coordinate 235,610,549 downwards.
TTACTCTTCCCATTAATTTCAGAGAATGAAACAATTTTATTATCTAGGGTATTAAGTCTCTTGTTCCAAATGATAAGAAGAGAATTCATACGATTAACATTTGAACTAAGGGCTTTAAGTGGTTCACTAGTCTTTTCTGATGGAGAACGTTGCATGAAAATCAAAAAATTCCTACGGACACCCAAGATCTTATTTAGAAGATGTATAGCAACGAGAGGGAAGTGGTGTCTAGCGAGCCAGGGAACGGCTCCACATGCGGCTGAAGGCCGGCCAACGACACAGCGGCACGTGGCTGCACATCCAAAGGCGGGCGAACTAGTCCTCGCCCGCGGGCAACCAACGCGACTGGCTCGCCGTGAGCCACCCATACAATAGCACGTGGCTACACCGCCGCAGCCGGCTCCTCCTGAGCCGAGTGGCGGGTCGCCACCATCTGAGCCATCGGTGAAGCAGCCCGAGGATACACGCCCGAGACAGGCTCCTCTTGAGCCGAGGGTCGGGTGGCCGCCACCTGAGCCACCGCCTGCGGCCGCTAGGGAGACGCAATGGAGCGCTCCACAGGGCCGCCGGTGGCCTCTATCGCCGCGCAGGCAGCGGCAGTTCGCCAGAAAAATGCTCAGTTTGCCCAAAGACAAGAAGTAGCTAGAAAGGATGTCGAGAGGGCATTTGAAGTTCCACAGGCCTATTTGCAATTGTCCGTGGACCTACTAAACAATGGGATCCGAAAACCTTCTAGGAGGTGATGACATGGTGTGTGATCATGCACAACATAATCATCGAGGATGAGGGTGACGATGTTGCTGTAGCTCTAGAATTTGAGAACATGGATGATCCTATCCAACTTCCGGACCAGAATCCGGCCACATTTGAGGAATTTATTTAAATGCATCAATAAATTCGGCATCGACCAACTCACAAGCAGCTGAAGAAGATTGGTTGAGCGTTAGTAGGCGGTGAAAGGGGACAACTATATTGGGATGTAATATTTGAACTTCTTAAAATTTGAACTAGTGTTACATGCTGCTATTTGAATGTTGTGCCCTTCGCATGCGGCTACTTGATCGTGCGGACTAGGAAAAAAAATCAAAAGGCCGGATGTATCTGATTAGGGTTGGATGGCTGCCTCCCGCATCTGTGTCCACGAACTGATCCCCCTATTCGCGGATGGATACGGAAGAAAATTTACGGGTTGCGGTTGAAGATGCGTTTCGGGTGAGTGCGTTATATCCACACTGTTTGATGATTTATGGAACACGCGGTAATCATAAAAACGCTTGCATATGTCCAAGTCCAAAACATGTGGATACTACTACCTCCGTTCTGGTTTATTGGTCCTTATTGTATTTCGTGCCAAATTTTAAATATAAATTTTACTAAAAATTGGTTCACACATGTCACCAAAAATTATATCATCCATGATTATGTTCAAATACAAATCTAACTATATATTTTTGACATACATTAACGTTTTATTAGTTAATTTTTAGTCAAAATTTAACGCAAATTACAAAAGCATCAATAAACCACGACAGAGGAGTAGCCAACATTATTGGTGTGGTAGGCGCGGCGTGGGTCGGACCCAGCCTCACCTGGTGCCAATCGATTCAGCCCCCACACCACTCGACGTAGCAAAGAAGCAGCAATGTGACGACGCCTTGGGAGCCGTGCCCCAACGCTACGTGGCCAAACACAGGCGAGAAGATGCTCTCCCTCGTGCTTGCGGGCTTGAGCACGCCTGCAGGTTTGGAGCGCATGCACGCCGTCACGTACTACTACTACCAGTAGTGTCTAGCAGATGAAATGAGGTGCACTCGTTTTTTTTCTTAATCTAAACAAGTCCACAATTCAGCACAGCGCTTGCTGCCTGTTCCTCCCCAGAACCTGACGCTGATTATTCCTTCACCTGGACTCATGATGCACCGTCGCTGCCTGCTTCGCTGGCTTGCCCCAGCGCAACAGTTGTTTGGTCCTCCTGATTTCACTGCTGGCCACATTATTGTTATCGGCACATGTTTTTCATTCTGGATCTTGGCCTGATTGTTCTGGACAAAGTTTATGTGTAGCGTCGCGGCAGTACACCATCTTGCGATCCCGGCAGAGACACGTCCCCCTGTACTATGCAGGGTTCGATTGATTAATGGCACGGTCGATCTGGTAGGTCATTTTTCTTTTCGTGTGCGTGTCCATTTGTATGCATGGCATGGATAGAAAAAGGACATGCAGTATACTACTACTACTACTCCTAAATAAAGTAAAAAAAAATCTAAGGAAAGCGTAATTTTCAGTTGAGCCGATTATACGAGGCAACGCATCGTCCAAGAGCACACGAGCTGCACCGTACTACTCCTCCTAATACTTTGCCTTTGACCACGTGATGCTGATGCGCGGCCAGGGAGTATGACGCAACGCTTTGCGATTACTATATGCTTTTGCGATGTGTCTCTGTTGGCGCGTTTCCCTCCCGAGGAAACGAACCCCGCGCAATAACTACGAGGTGGACCATGAGGTGCTAGCTAAAAAAAAAAAAAAAAAAAAAGACCAACCCAAGGGCTAACCCTCATTGGCTTTTCTTTATAGGAGAAACTTCGTGAGCACCGCGCGTCCGTGCCAGGACTCGAACTCGGGTGGGCTGACAGCAACCTCAGCTGCCCAGCCAACGGATCGACGCCCCGTCCTCACCATGAGGTGCTAGCTAAAACGCACACGAGTTGGACTAGCCACTAGCCACGGCCACTGGCTGCCCCTAGCTAAAACGCACACGAGTTTCTGCAAAAGCCGTTTCAATTTGCCCGCTTTTGACTTTTGGCACACTGACGCCTCACTACTTTTCCACTTTATCCATTTATTATAGCGTTCATACAGTACAACAGTCCAAAACATATACTCCCATCTTTCTGGTTTATAAGGTTTATCTTAAAATTTTAGTTTTTTCATTTTATAAAGTTTAATTTGGTTGTTCCCCATCATATGTACAGATTTTAAGGTGCATTAAACCATTGCATGTAAGAAAAAATTGATCAATGCATGTACTTTATGCATACATGCATTGCAATTAATACATTGATAAACATCATATTTTAAGAAAAACAAGAGCATTAATTAGGTGTTTTTGCAAACTACAAAAAATATTCCACCACTCACCATCTACCTTGGTGAAATTTTTGAATTGAGCCCAATAAACCGGAAAGCATGGAGTAGTACTATCTCTGTACCGAAAATATATGTCTTTGGAGCGAAATATATTTCGATACAGAAGGGGTATATAACATTCTTTCCAGAAGCTAGCGTAATATTTTAGCCAGTTTAACAAGAAACATTCATTTGGTCAACTGCCGTAAGTAGTGCGTGTACTAGGGGTGTTTGCTGTCGTGCCCATTTTTTTAACCATGCAGGCCATGTATGAGAACTGTATGTGGTTGATGCCGCGTCATATTAACATGCTATCACTCGATAAATTAGGTTGTCATGCGAATGAGTCAAATCTCGTACTCGTCGGCTGATCAAGAAAGCCGCATACTTGTATCAGTATTTTCTTAGCACACTTTGAGCAAGAACTCTGCATTGCGCTAACTGTGGAGCAGTGTGCATTGTACCTTAGATGGGAGCTATCGATGCCTTCTTTACATACGAAAGACTTCCTCTTGTAAACTGCTTGGATGAACATTGTACCAATTTGACATCAGAGAGATTGAGCGCATGGTGCCCTGCAACATCTGAGGTGTTGATAGAGTAAACCGTTGTTTTTGCGCCGTTCATCTTAAGACCAAGAGCCGAAGATTATGCTCTTTCAACCCACCAAGTGACAAAGCCGTGGGATCTTTTTGGTGGAGAGATGTCATCAAACTCATGCCCACTTTCAAACCATACTCAAGATGCCACCCTGGTAATGGCAGTATCCTTGGGCTAACTGATGGAATGATCAAAGCCTCAACATTGCATACCCAGAACTTTACTTCTTCGACATCAACACCGAATGCTCTTTACAACAAGTTCTGTCTCTCAACAATCTGGAAGATCTCTTCCACATGACATTATCCACTCAGGCATACCAGCAATTCAGAGTTCTCGAAGACACTTTGCAAAGTTATTCTACTTAGTCAAGTCAAGCTGTTTGGAGATATCAATGGAATTCGGCGAGTTATTCTTCCATAAAGATGTACAAGGCAATGATGGGTCCCAGTAATGCCCATATGATTTTCAAATGGATCTAGAAAAGCTCTACACAACTCAGGCATATGATCTTTATTTGGCTGCTGGTCTATGACAGAGTGAACACCAGGAATTTACTCCACAAAAAATAATGCATTTACCATATTATAATTGTGCACTCTGCAATGAAAATATTGAGAAAACGGTGATGCACCTCTTTTTGGACTACAACTTTGCCTCACAATGCTGGTACCAGATTATCCCTAACAAATAGAGAGGCACTCACAATATGATGAAATCAGTCTCACAGTAGACAAGCTACCTCATGAGATTGCTATGGACATTATCATTTCAAGCTGTTGGGGTATCTGGTGTGTCATAAATGGTAAAATATTCAAGGCAATGAATCCTTCCATTCAGGCTTGGCTCCCTCATTTCTCAGAAGGAATTGAGAAGGCTATCATCAGAGCAAAACCAGCAAAGGATCAGAAATAAAAGTCATGGACTGAACTTAATTTTCTTTATGTTCCCTAGAGCCGGCATTGGTTGACATTTCTATCTATTTTTTTGGTCCTTTGCTCTTTTTGTACATGACTTTACTTATATAATATATTTCCCGTAGAACAACTGTTCTACGGTCTAGGGGTTCAAAAAAACTTCAGGCCAGAAAGGGCAATAGAATCAATCAGGCTGTTCAAGTGTTGCAACTCAGTGCCAGAGGCTTTCATAATAAGTAGAGTATCATCTGCATATTACACCATAGGGATGTCAGGGCAAGAGAAAAGGGCCATTGTTCTTTCCAAGTAAACTTCGTACATAGATTTGTTTATCATGGATATTAGATACTCCCTCTGTCCCATAATATAATATCGTTTTCAAGCTATGGGATAGAGGGTGTAGTGAGCAACAATCTAGAACAAAGAGTGATGCAGATAGGGTGTCTCCTTGTATGCCCTCACCGTCACCTTTGCATCCAAACTTATTTGCAGCCTCACCATTAGGAAGATCTTGAGAAGAAACATAGCTCACAATTTGACTAATACAAACACAACATTTGTCTCCAAAGCATCTACATCTCAAAATGTCCAGGATAAACAGATGCTCAAGTTTGCCAAAGTTTTTTTTAGTTTAGTTTGGTAATGAGAAAATTAATTTCAATCTTTAGCATTGACGCAAGTATTCAAGAGCCCGAGCTACACAATTCTCTATGCCCCTATATTTGATAAAACCACGTTGATTAACATCTACTCCCTTTTTAAACTAATATAATATGTTATATATCACTAAAGTAGTGATCTAATATGTTTTATATTATTTACTAAGGAAGTACCTACTAGAGAAAAATTGCCTACAATCTATTTGCCAATTACTTGACAATGAGATTTAGGTTACATTTAGCAATGAGATAGGCCTAAAATCATTCACCCCGATAGCTCGTCAACTTTAGGAATGAGAGTGATGAGAAATGCATTGATGCTTTGAATACAGAGAGAACCTTCTTGGGAAAAAATTGCGGGTGAGAACCTTCATGGAATTGAGAACATAAATCATATAAGTCCTTCATAATACATGTGTGAAATCCATCATGGACAGGAGACTTATTGGAAAGAAAATACTTTATGGCATCATCAATCTAGTCGGAAGTAAACGGAGCTTCTAAAGCTTGCAGGTCATGATGCCTAGAAATCAGCTCGGGAAAAACATTAGGGTTTCTCTGCCTTCCGTCGGCGCCGCTGGCCTTAGGGTTGTGGCGGTGCGGTGGATCCCGGCCCTTGCCAGCAGGAGGGCGCCATTTTTAGATGTTCCTTCAAGTTTTGTTAGGGTTTGTGTCCTGATCAGGAAGACAAGACGGTGCCGGCTCCGTGAAGATGGAATAAGGTTCTTCCCGCCTAGCCCCCATCCTGGTGGTGCGTCTAGCATCGTCGGTGGACGTGTGGAGGTGTGTCTCAGGCGGACCTGTCCCTGGTGGATTTGCTGGGATCTGGTCGTAGTTCATCTACGTTGTTGTGTTTTCAGGTTGGATCCTTCCGATTTATGCTACTCTTCGACGACAGCGGTTGTTGTTCTGGTGCGCTGGTTCTATGGGGCCTTATCATGAAGACTTCCCAACTGTCTACTACAACAAGTTTTGTCCGGCTCTGACGAGGGAGGGGTGATGACGGCGGTGTGCCTTCGGCTGGCTTCAGTGCTTGTAGTCGTCGTTAGGTGGTCTACGGGTCTATATGTAATTGCATTATTTCTGGTATTCGTTGTACTGCCATGATTGAAGATAAATAGATCGAAAGTTTTTTCGTTGAAAAAACAATGGAAAGACCATTGCATTAGAGTAGTTAGTGAAAGTAGGAGAAGTAAAAAACTTGTCCAGTTTCTCTTGGATATGGGATTTCTTCATACTACACCAAGTGATTTTTCTTCCTTTCAAGTGAATGTCGACAAGTTGCAAATTGTTGGTTACTTCACTAAAGAGGAGCATCTTAGTAAATTTTCCACATGGACTATGCCTACTAGTTTAAAGCGTGTTATTCACCACATACACCCAAATATGATTAGTTGTTCCCACAAAACTATGTATTTCAAATCGTATGGCCCATGTGGTGAGCAACTTAAAAACAAACACCATGTATTCCAAAACTCCCACATGGAAGGCTATATCCATCAATTTCTTACCCTGCGACCAATCTTGCTTCACAAGGTTGCTAGATTTGAGCCCTTCATATTGTTTCATCCAAGGGCCATAGTGATCTCTTACCTTTTGAGAGGTATAAAAGTACTAAATAGACAATAATAGTTTTGTTTTTTGGAACGACTCCCATTAACAATATGTATTTTTTTCATAGACAGTTACCATATCAAGCATTAAGTGAAAAAGTATGTACTTCAACTTGTACATACGCACCATGGTGTGTGCAAGGTTGATAAAAAATTCAAAAATGGAAATGCCACATAAAATTTTGAATCATTGCATTTGGTTTCCGATCAGATTGAGCTGTTTTAAAAACAAAGCTCCAGAATCCAGTGACAATAGTTTGTTCCACCTAAAAAATATCTTTGAAGACACAAATAATTTGTTTCATCCATCGATCCAAACATATTTGATTTGATTTGCTAATGTCATTGCCTTTTTAAATATGTCCGATCCTTGCATTTATCTGGTGAAATAATATGGGAAAGTCAAAGCTCCTTGTATATTCATATGTTTCATCTCTAAATATGTTGATTTAATCGATGTGATCCCCTTGATTTCATGAATAAAATGTTCTACGATCTATTTAGGAAAGAGACAATAATGTGCATTACTTTTTGCCTTTTTATGCCACGATGAATTAATTAGTGGCAATGATATCTGGCGAACGTTCGCCGGGAGTGAGATCCCAACCCCTAGCGAACACCCAGAGAGCGTGACGGCCCAGATGGCCAAAGAATGACAATCATTGAGGAAAATTGCACTAAAAATAAACATCTGCCATGTTTTTTTCTTCTGAAAACCGCCATCACCCCTAATATTAAAAATGCCATCCGGCAGGTTCGTAGAGGTCATGTGTGCCAGCGAACGTTCACCGGGGCCTGGGTATTAGCGTCCTTAATTAGAGGATTCGATGTAGTCTTTATAGCAAAATAGAAACCTCAACAATTAAAGGCCATGTCTCACTAAAACTCTTACAAGGACTAGTGGAAAAAACAAGTAAGCTTACTTCACTTATTGAACTTGGTGTGCAAGATTTCTTGGTGAGGAAGGAAACTTGCATGGTAAGTTTGCCTAGCTGAGAAGGAAACTTTAAGTAGCAAGCTTGTCTGCGCACTTATATTTTTTTACGGAGGAAGTATTATTTTGGTTGTAGCCGCATAACGAATTGCTATAACACATGGTTTTATAAAACCCTATATATACAACTATAAATAATTGTCACCCGCAAAAAATTAATATGAAAATTGACAGTGTGATTTGGTCGATCTGATTTGAGTGCTGCTCCAAGAGGACTGTGATTTCGTCTTTGTGTTGCAGTGCGTGCCCAGGTTACCAGTAATTTACAGTTATATCGGCACATGGAGCGCGTGAGTCTTTGAGCAAGAGCTGTGCATTGAGCTATCAGTAACAACCGCGGTTTCACGACATATGTGCAGGAGTAGTACTCCAGTTTTCTTGCCGCCGTTTGCCGGGTCAGTACGTACGTACTCCTAGGTAGGAGTATTCACCACGTACGTGCACGCTACTCCTCCCACACCACACCAGATAGCCGCAGTAAAAACAAAATCTAAAAATAATACTGTAATCGAGAAAAAACAAAATATCCGGAGCCCAAGCACGCACACGCTGGCCCCAGCCAAACGCCAGCCTGTCGTGCTCCTTCTTCCCCAAGCTGCGCGACAAACCCACCCCTTCTCCCTCCTCGCCTCCTCCTATATAACCAGCGCTCCCACTGCCCCCAACTCCATCGCCATCTTCAGTCTCACCATTCCTCCAGCAGCAACGACAACAATATCATATCATACATACGGTTCACGACGGCACCAGCTCGACCCTCAAATATACACTAACACGTCGCGGCAATGGGGCTCTGCATGTCTAGCGGCGGGGCGGCGGTGCGCTCGGAGGGGCTGGCCGCCTCGACGGCGATGGTGCTGCTGCCAACGGGGGAGCTGCGCGAGTACCCGCGCCCGGCGACGGCGGCGCAAGCCCTCCAGGACTCCGTGGAGGCAGGAGACGGCTCCGCCGGGTGGTTCCTGTGCGACGCCGACGCGATGGGGTTCGAGGGTCCCGTGGCGGCCGTTGGCGGGGGCGAGGAACTCCGCCCGGGCCAGATCTACTTCGTGCTCCCCGCCGAGGTTAAGAGGAACGGGCTCCGCCGCGAGGACGTGGCCGCCCTCGCCGTCAGGGCGTCCGCGGCACTCGTCAGCAAGGCCAACACCAACGCCTCCGGCAGCGGCGGACGGAGGAGACGCGCCGGCTCTGTTTCGCCGCTCGTGTTCGCCCCGCCGCCGGAGGTGGACGAGACTCTTGCCTACAAGACCGTGCCGGCTCTGGTAGTGAAGAGGCGGCCGGTGGCGCGCGTAAAGAGCGCCGGGAGGATGCAGCCGAGGTTCGCCCCGGATCTGACCGCCATTCCTGAATGCGAGTAAACCAACAGAATGGCCTTCGCGGATGGATCCACCCATCGGTCGTGGCTACAACAAAAATCCGGATTCTGGAGAAGCTCCGGCAATTCTGGAACCAGCGGGAACCGAACAAGGAAGGTGGGAATTGATGTCGCCAGCCTGGCCGGACGGCATCAGCGGACTACAAAGCGGAAGGCCGTCAGATCCATATCGGACGGAGCCTGCTGGCTTCAGTGGCTTGGCGCCGAAGATGAAGATGGCATAACGTCGGTGCAGAGTTTTTTTTTCTTTTGCGGGAAGTCGGTTCAGAGATTTAGCATGTGTATAATTTCGTAGTAGCAACACAATTTTGATCGCATTAGTTGAGCAGGCGCTCTGAGAACGAAGTATGGAGGCAAATATAAACGGTGAACATAAACTAGATTACTGAATTTTTGCCTAAACGTGCGCTTGCTTGTGTATTGCTCTGTTTTGACCCGTTTGTTGTTCTGGGACGTTCGGAACTTGCAATTAAATAACTAGTATTACTTATACATTTTTTTTCGAAAAAACTTCCAATCTATTCATCTTCAATCATGGCAGTACAACGAACACCAGAAATAAAATTACATCCAGATCCGTAGACCACCTAGCGACGACTACAAGCATTGAAGCGAGCCGAAGGCGCGCCGCCGTCATCACCCCTCCATCACCGGAGTCGGGCACAACTTGTTGTAGTAGACAGTCGGGAAGTCGTCGTGCTAAGGCCCCATAGGACCAGCGCATCAGAACAGCAACCGCCGCCGATGAAGAATAACGTAGGTTGGAAGTATTCAACCCGAAGACACACGAACGTAGAAAAACAACGACGAGATCCGAGCAAATCCAACAAAGATAGATCCGCCGGAGACACACCTCCACACGCCCACTAACGATGCTAAACATCTGCCATTTCAATAATTAAGGGCTTCATGTACGCACGGCGCTTTTAGTTAAAATGAGGCTCGAAAAAGACAACTGGGACTACTCCGCCCCGATGGTGTTTCTGTGTTCGATCTGAACTATTCCACGTTGCTGCGCACACTGCCGCATCCTTTGCCGGCCGGTCGTGTAGTTAAACCCGCGACGACTCGTGTATACTTACTGCAACGCGTCGCGGAATTTGAAATGAGGGCCAAGTTTTTTTGTTTTGACATGGAGAGCAAAGTTTGTGGTGCGCGTTCCAAGGTCAACTTGGCCCCATGCTGTGCCTACTCGTGCAGATCGCCGTGTGGCGACGTGTTTATATTTTCTTGTACTCGCATTGCAGGCTGCGGCGAACAGGCCATGCACTTGCTGCTGGCATGGCTACTCCACTTAATTGGCCTCCCTACAAGTTCGGACGTTCCCACTGGAACGTTCTTTCCTCATACACATGTTTCTCCTTTTCGGAGTAAAGCTCAAATTTGAAATCTCGTTAACCAAGACACATGATAAGTGAAGGAATGCATCTCGTACTTTACAAAACTATCTACTCCCTCCATCACAGTTTAAAAGGCACAATTAAATTTACGTGCGTTTCCACAATAGACAAGGTTTAGTGCGCATTGCATTTATTTCTAGTAGTAGCTAATTAGTACTCCGATATACTATTTATATATGCATGCGTAGTGTGAATGTTATTTTGTAGCCCATCTCACAACCAATAGATAACTACCTAGGTCCTAGAGAATTTTCAAGTGCGCCTTCTAAACCGTGACGGAGGGAGTAAACTAAATTGATGTATTAATTGAGATCAATTACAGTGCATGCATGCTTGGCCACTAGATGAGTAGCATTATATGCATCGATGAGTTCCTTTTTAATTCTTGCATGCAAATATTTAATGCACCTCGAAATCACAAAAGGAGATGGAGATGAGCCCGTTAAATCAAAAAAATAATAAAAATAAGATAAGACCTATAAACCGGAAGATGGAGACGAGGCTGTTAAATCGAAAAAATAAAAAAAATGAGATAAGCCCTATAAACCGGAAAATGGTGAGTACGACAGAACTATCGTACATAGTCCCTCCATCCGGTGAAAATTGTACATTAGAATTTTTTGGATAAATTATGAAGTGTAGTAAAAAATATGCATTGTAAAGATGCAAGCCACCATCTGTCTCCTCTTTAATTACCCAACCCCCAATGAACTAAGTGCATGTAGAAATTAAGGAGACCATGCATAAGGCTGGTCATAGTGGGGAGTAACTTATACTAGTGTCATGCATATGACACTAGTCTAAGTTACTATCTTCATAGTGCAAAGTAACATAGTAGTAGTGTCATAGAGGACTTCATTAATTAGCTTGTAGACTCATCTTGTCTTGAAAAGCGCTATGTTACAGTAACATATTATGTTACCACTTCTCATTAACTACATGCCACATAAGCAAAATTTTCTCAGAGTGCGCTATGTTACTTGCTAAGTTACTCCCACTATGACTAGCCTAAAACGTTATTGGTCTTGATTACCGTGTGATGAGATAGAAACATTTTTTCCTACTTTAAAGTGCATTGAAAAGATAGAACGAAACTGCTCTACATACGATAATATTAGACGATGTGAAGACGTCTAAGTATCCGACGGCCGTTGCTCCCCTATACACCTGCATGTGTGGCTGGATTTCACTGTTATGCGTGAATCGTCCGTATTTTATCGTCCGTATAGCACTGCTCAAGATAGAAGTACACTCTTTTGTGGACAAATTTCAAAGCTAAATATACATTCTTTACCAGACGGAGGGAGTATAATGTTGTTCATACCAAATACCTTCTCTCTGGAGAAAAAGATAGGAGTATACCAAACACCAACAACAACGAGTAGAAAGTTTTCAGCGAACTAAGCATAGCTTGGATGGTTAGATTTTTTGTGATGGAATCAACCCATGGGAAGGAGAGGAAGAACGTTCGCGAGCCGATGTGCCGTCGGGAGGTGTGGACGCCACCGCACCATGGCCGCTTGCGGGAAGCACTGCATCTCCTTCATTTCCGTGCTGCTCGCGCTCCGTCGCATGCCGTAGTGCGCCATGATGTTCGTCGCAAAGCTCAGCTCTGGCGTTTGTGTCCATGCCTCCTTCCTAGGTTGTCAGTTCCGGTTGCACCTCCACCTTGTCTGTGCTCAAACTCACCTGCACAATGGTCAAGAGGTGTCACCGCATATAATGAAGAACCATAAGACTAAATTGCTTGTGGTGCGTGTGCCTGGAATTCTTGAAGTCACCCATAATCGTAAATTCATTCTAATAAAACTAAAATAGATAATAGGTTCCACCCTTTCTATGTTATAAATAGTTTTCTATATTATCTATTAAGAATTTGATTAGAGTGAATTTGAATTTGTTGTCTCAAATAGTGAAGATGGTTCATAAAAGTCATAAAAAAGGCACTATTTGACTTCTGACAAAATATAATGCCTTTTTCATGACCATGTGAGTACCTTCTATGTTCGTCAAGATTGTTATCTCATGTAGGTAAATGAGCGGTATGTATTTTCATACCAAGCTATGTACACGTGAAAATGGCGAGATGAAGCTATTCCTCAAAGTAAAACTAAAACGGTTGACCGAGTGTGACGAATTTGACAAAATTCATCCAAAAGAGTTTCAAACATAAACACAAAATTAAAGATTTACCTTCAATGAAACTAAGAGCTGGCCACGAAAATGAAATCATAACATCGATGTGCATCATTTTCACGCGGAGTTTATCTTGAATCAAACAATGGTTGTGTAAATTAGAAGAGGCAAGACGAGTAAAAAAATGAACACCTGCAAAGGCCTGTATCAGCGGCAGCGTCAAAGCCACTAAATGAGCTAGCTAGAGCCTTTTAGCTCTAAGGCTAGTCATAGTGGAGAGTAACTTAGACTAGTAACTAGCCTATGCTACTACCTCCATAGTGGGTAGTAACATATGTGTGGTGTCATGCAAGCGTTCATTTATTTAGGTGTAGACACATCTTGTCTCGGGGTGCGTTATGTTACGGTAATATATTATGTTACTTCAAACCTCTTTTTTCTCATTAATTGCTTGCCACATAAGCAAATTCGTCTTCATATGCGTTATGTTACTAGCTAAATTACTCCCATTATGGCTGGCCTAAAGCTGACTTACGGAGCACGGGTGCATTGGGGAGTGTTTTTTTTTCTAACCCCTAAAAATGATGGTCGAAAGATTTAATATTTTAAATTTTGGCATGAATACACATGCATGTGGTATAAGTACTTGTGAACTTCGTTCACTAATACGTCATATTATCGGCTCCAAAATCAACGAAAACAAGCCTATTTTTTGCATGTATTTGTCTTTTTTATCTCTCACATGCAAGCATGTATATTGATGAAGATTTGGCCCGATATACTACACTGCTATACATGCATGCCCAAATAAATTCAAATTCAGGCCATAAAAATCATGTTTTTAGCTTAAAAGAACAGGCTTAATGTGCCCGTGCTCAAATGATAATTCTTCCTTCGTCCTAAAATTCTTGTCTTAAATTTGTTTAGATACGAAAATATTTAATGCTAAAACATGACTTGATACATCCATATTTAAACAAATCTAAAATAAGAATTTTGAGACGGAGGAAATACTATTTGCTTTTAGCTCTCCCTACCTGACTGGCTGGAAACAGGACAGTTCCTCTTAAGCTAGATTGAGGGGTCACGGGCGTCAGCATCAGTGAGGAAGTCATATCACACGGTCAGGGCAGCATGCACGCAGCTACAGAAAAGCGACGCTACGTACCGACCTTCCTCCTTTCCTTTTCGTGCTCAACAGCTTCACACGGGACCGGTACCGTAACGTAGCCGGGTGTAGACTCACGCGACGCCTCCTGTGGACTCGCAGGTCGCTGTTACTCATGTGGACGGAGTACTAGGAACCTTTTTGAGGCAAAAAAAGTGTCTGCGTATGTCTCAAGGTCAACGCAGCATGGTGTAGCTGTCCAGTCTCACTCGTGCCGATCGCTCGCACTACTGTATTTACTTAGACTGTGCGGCAAACAGACTGTGCACCAGCTATGGTGACATTAAGAGCATGCTTAATAGTATAGCCAACTGGCTATGTGATGTTGTTTATGTCATATAAAACTATCATTTATAGTTACTTATATAATAAAGTTAATTATAAGAGTACCATTTTTTCTTCTCTTCTCTCTATTCTTTTATATTTAATGTATCGCCCTAGAAATTCATATATAACTGGGCTTTGCATTCCCCGCAAAAAAAGGGCTCTTGCATGAGAGTCATTTTTCTTTTCATGTCTCTCTTCTTCACATAAAATTGCAATATAAGCAGACTATAAGCCTGGAATTCTAATTGCTCTAACGGCGTCCGTCCGCCCGTGTCTTCAACGGTTTCATCGCTACTTCACACCTGCCCTGTCATCTTTCCTTTTGCTGGACTACCTTTTTTTATTTGAGGGAACTACCTTCTTTTTTCAACTAACGTGAATTGATCTTGTACTCCCTCCTTTCCGGTTTATAGGGCTTATCTCAAAATATTAGTTTTTCCATTTTATAAGGCTCAATTTTGTTGTTCCCATCACATGTTCAGATTCCAAGGTAAATTAAATCATTGCATGCAAATATTAAGAGAAAATTGACCAATGCATGTAATTTATGCATGCATGCATTGCAATTAATGCATTGGTAAACATTTTTTTTGAGAAAAATAAGAGTATTAATTGGGTGCTTTTGCAAACTACAAATGGTATTCCACCACTCACCATCTACCTTGGTTGGTGAGATTTTTGAATTGAGCCTTATAAACCGGAAAGGAGGGAGTAGTACATCTTCAGACTGCAAGACTTTGAACAATCACTGTGCACGCGTTCCTCATCCATGTGACTCATGTCCAGGGTAACGATGAACAGTTGAACAAATCAATCCGTGCAGATACTAACTGCCCTGCGTCGTCCGGACAGACGACACAGGTGACGTTTTGTTCGTCCTCATAGCGCCTTCTCATCTTTGATTTCATCCCCTGGGCTGCCGCCGAACGAAGCTGTCGAGAGAGTCCCACACGATCAACAGCGGCGGCGAGGCTCTGTTGTTGTAGTTCTCTGTTGGATCCAGGTAGTCGACGGTAGCGGCAACTCGGAGCCAATCAATGGCGATGAGGTATGGCAAAGGCCAAGGGAAGCACTACAGCAGGGTTCAAAGCCAAAGTGGATGTTGGGCGTTGTTGCATACTATTAAATTCATGGTTCAGTCAACCCATCCAAAAGTTCAAACTGATGGACAGAGACGGACAATATATTTCAACACCACCCTCACGTCTAGGCTTATTTATTCCTTAGACGTGAGATCGATATACCCCATGGAATCTTTTTGTTTTAATACTGTGTTAGTAGGGTCTTGAACTCAACACCTTTTGGCTCTGATACCATATTGAATTCATACTCCAGTGAACTCATACAAAAGTTCAAACTGATGGAATGAGGCGGGCAATATATTTCAACATGAACGAATAGTCCAAATTAAATTATGTTTTCATATTCATGTTTGTCTGATGAAGGCTTTCAAGATAAGATCCGTTTTGAATATGTTTTGGTCGGAATTTTGAAAATATATGTTATTCAACTCTTAAAACTTAGTACAAGCGATCGATAATCCTAACTTTTGTGCGTGTAATCGACAACAAAATGTTTTAAATTTTTATCCACGAAATTTGATAAGAGCGAGAGAGAAAAACACAAGTTTCCAACAAAACTCGTAAGTTTTAACAACTAAGAGCAACACCAATGGGGCGACCCATTTCGTCCGCGACCGTCCGTTTGGCTCGGCGCAGCCCAACCGCCGACCCAAACGGACGCGCGTCCGTTTTTCGTCCGCGGGCGATCCATTCCCGACCCATTTTTAGCCTGATTTGCGTCGGCGCAGATACGCGACGGACGCACGTGCGCTCGCCTACTCCTGTCCCTGGGCCTGCTGGTCTGTGGCACATTGACCTCCCCCCGGCCAACAAGCAACCCTCGCCCCCGCCTCCTCCGTCACCGACGCCGCCACCCATTTTTGCCGGCGACTCTTCCAGCTGCCGCCGCCTCCACATCCGCCCAGCGAGCCGCCCTTGCCCCAGTCGCCCGCCGCTGCCGTTTTGCCGCCGTGGAGCAAACTGGTTCCCGCCGCCGCTTCCCCCACCGCCCAGCGGCCCGCGACCAAGAAGACGCCTCGCCGTCCCCGCCACATACGACCGGCACGCTCGTCTGACGCCGTCACAGTCGTCGGACTCCGGCAGGGCAGCTAGCTGGTCAGTGGGCGCCGCGTCTCCCCTCATCGGCCGTCTCCTTCTTCGACGCCCGCAAGTTGTTTGGCAGTTTGCCAAGGTACGAAAATGGACTCCGCCGAAGAGTTCTTTTTCCACAATTTCATTTGCGACTCCGACGATTCGTCGTCCGACGACGAGAAGGAGATATTGGCTGCCGTGTTGGTCCATCACCACCTCAGCAACCAGCGACCGTTGTTCCGTGGCTCCATTCCGGGCCACCTTCCGGCGTTGAATCGTAACCGGGAGAGCGGGCATTTCCTTCTCTGGAAGGACTACTTTGATACAACAAACCCGTTGTTCAAACATCACAAATTCCGCCGCCGGTTCCGTATGAGTAGGCATGTTTTCAACCGTATTAGAGAGGGAGTGGTCGGCTATGATGACTACTTCGAGTGCAAAGAGGATGCCGTCGGCAAGATTGGTTTCTCCTCTTATCAGAAATGCACTGCCGCCATCCGAATGCTTGCATACGGAGTGCCCGGTGATCCCATTGACGAGTACGTCCGTATGAGTGAGTCTACATGCCTAGAGTCCCTGTATAAGTTCTGCAAGGCTGTGATTGCTGTGTTTGGCCCTGAGTACTTGAGAGAGCCGACAGCTGAAGTTACCGCCCATTTGTTGGCAATGAATGCTAGCACGGGCTTCCCGGGGATGCTTGATAGCATAGACTGCATGCACTGGGAGTGGAAGAATTGCCCTTCTGCTTGGCAAGGGCAGTATAAGGGACATGTCAGGGCTTGCACTGTCATACTAGAGGCCGTGGCGTTTCAAGATCTCTGGATCTGGCACTCTTTCTTTGGCATGGCTAGATCACACAATGATATCAACATGCTTCACCGCTCGCGGTGTTTGCTAGGCTTGCCGAAGACAATAGCCCACCGGTGAACTTTACTGTCAACGACCACAACTACGACAAAGGGTACTATTTGCGTGACGGTATCTATCCTCAGTGGACCACTATTGTAAAGACAATACCCAACCCTGTCGGAGAGAAAAGGAAAAGATTTGCCCAAGTGCAAGAGAGTGCTAGAAAGGATGTCGAGCGTGCCTTTGGTGTTTTGCAATCTCGATGGGGCATCGTTCGGTATCCTGCTAATACTTGGAGCACGCAGAAACTATGGGATGTGATGACTGCTTGTGTGATCATGCACAATAAGATCGTAGAAGACGAGCGCCCGGAACGTCTGTACGATTAAGGCTTTCAGTTCCAGGGTGAGAATGTTGTGTCTGAGCATGGAGTAGCGGCAACATTTGAGCAGTTCACTCAGTTTCATGAAGACATGCGTGATTGAGAAACTTACGTGCAACTGCAAAATAATTTGGTTGAGCATATGTGGACTCATGTTCGCAACCAATAAATGTATCTTCTTTTATTTGTTTGCAAAACTATGTGAAACATTTTTATTTTTATTTGGCCTGTAAAACTATGCTATTTATTTGGGCGGCTAAACTATTTTGCTTGTTAAATTTTCATTTCACAATATATTAAACGCAATATAAAATTGGGCGGCCAGCCGGCCACGCCTGCACATATGGGTCGGCGGCTTGGGCGCGCTGCCGACCCATATGAAACACAGGGCAGACGCCGACGGGCGGCCGATCCAAACGGATAAAAAGCGAATAAAATTACCGTCCGTTTTGATCGGCGTTGAAGTTGCTCTAATACTTCAAATTTACTGTGTCATCATACGAGGTTCAACTAGTTTGTGAATCGTGAGGCAATCCATCAGCCGGCCTGAACTTGACAGGTGCGTGCCCCCTGCGGCCCCGTGCCCTCTTCCCTTTTTTTTTCAATGATGCAATGCACAGCCTGTCTTGTCTTTTCCATCACGTGCAACTCCACTACATGGCACATCTGTACGAGAAATATACACAACGTGGTTATTACTGCCTTTATCTTTTATGTAAAGGCATCTCTGTTAGCGGTACCAGTTAGTGGCAGTAGGGTGAGCTTTCCAGCCTGGGGTGGCCCGGTGGCCAAATTTCGTATTTTGACCCTTTTGTGAAACAAATTCGAGATCTGACCCTAGTCTGAAAATATTTCGGGATTGGACCCTTTTGCCTATCGTCAGAAGGCCCGGCGGTAGGATCATATAGCCTACCGCCGAGAGCTGCGCCGGTAGCAAACTTTTCCACGTCAGCAACGATAACGGCCGCCGTGCCCCCTCCGTCACACCCTACCGCCGCCCGACCCGGCGGTAGGTTGTCTGAACCTACCCCCGGAGGCTCCGACGGTAGGGTGTGGGCATATATAAACCGCGGGCCGGCCGACCCCACCCCTTCTCCCCCACCCAGCCGCCCCCCACCACGAAGAACGGAGCAAAACTGCTCAAAGTCGCCCTCTCTCTTCCCCTCCACTCCCCCCTCCGATCTTCCTCGTTTCTTGACGGATTTTGCGAATCGAGATGGCCCGGAAGAAAGAGAAGTAAGCTCTTTCAATCCTTCCAACAAGTTTTAATCAAACACCTTTCGATTCATCGCAATATTCGTTTGGAATCACTCCTATTTGGATTTTTTAACCCTAGGATTGATTTAGGTTAATTCTAGATGTTATAGATGTTATATTGTGTTAGATTTGAACTATATGATGGATGATGCATGTTCCTATGCTATGGTTGTGTTAACATGAACCCTAGTTCATAATTGATTTGAATGGTTTTTTTATATGATGGATGATGCATGTTCCTATGCTATGATGCAAGTATTGGATGCTATGATGCAAGTATTGGATGATGCAAAAATCGGAGATGAATATTTGATATATTTGTTATATGTAGTATATGAATCCTCAAGATGAACCCTAGTTCATTTTTTTTAACAAAAAATGAGATTATGCATGTTGGATGTTGTTGGAGAAATATGTGTTATGATGCATTGAAACCATGGTGATTGCATCTTCATAAAAGTATTTTATTTAGTTTTTGATATATGTATTGTATTTAGTTCATAATAATCTTGACATATGATTATTTAAAGATTGAACTCATAGGTTCATTTTTTGTTATGCATCGATGTGTTTCGTAGTTAATGTTGAACTCTAGTTCATGTTGAGAAATCTTTTGATGTGCTTATGCAATTCTTTTAGGAGGCCACCTCTTGCGGACGACATTGGCACAAAGTACACAATGCTTGACCCTAGGTTCGACAAGCATCACCGTGCCCATTTCACTGAGAATGGAGTGGTAATTAGCATTTTAAACCAAATCTTTCGAATTGATGAAAACAAGTTGCTAACTATTATGTCCATGCTAATTATGCTTTGGTTATTGATTTTCACAGATGCTGCCGCCACTGCGGAGGGCTCACAAGACGACAGTTAAGATGAAGTACGACGATCAGTACGCACCGTTCTTCAGGAGAGCCCGACCATTGGGTTTCGTCCTACAGTTCAAGCGTAAGCCGCCGACGCTCGTTCACTCAGCTCTCACGGCTTTGATCGACCGGTGGCGGCCAGAGACGCACAGCTTTCATCTTCCATGCGGGGAGATGACCGTGACCCTCGAGGATTGGGCGATGATTACGGCACTACCGCTGGAGGGTCGTCCTCTCACAGGAAGAGTGGAGAGGGCGAACTGGCCCGAGAGGGTTGTCAGCCTCATCGGCGACTGCCCCCCCCCCCCCCGCTAAGAGCAACCGGACTTCCGGCATACCGCTGTCATGGCTCCTCGAGCACCGGAGGAAGTGCCCGAAAGATGCCGAGCCCCGTGTGGTGGAGCAGTACGCCAGGGCCTACCTGTGGTACATTCTCACAGAGGTAGTGTTTCCGGACTGCTCCGGGAACTCTGCCCTATGGATGCATCTCGACTTCCTGAAGGACTGGGATGCGGGGTACAGTTGGGGGGCCGCCGGACTTTCCTACCTATACCGTTCGGTAAGTGAATATCACTTTCTTTCAAATATCAGACGTGTGTTGCTTTACTTTTGACATCTTATCATC
Organism: Aegilops umbellulata; assembly: GCA_032464435.1. Classification (NCBI taxonomy): domain Eukaryota; kingdom Viridiplantae; phylum Streptophyta; class Magnoliopsida; order Poales; family Poaceae; genus Aegilops; species Aegilops umbellulata. The sequence goes on along the minus strand of CP136055.1, from coordinate 235,590,102 downwards.
TATACTTGGTTTGTAGCTTGACGACGCGACCCAGAGAGCGGAAGACACGTCCGGTATGTGTGGATGTGTATGAGCCCTCTCCATTTGGATGTGGGAGCGAATCCCGGTGGGCCATCCGAAGAAGATGCGCTCGCGTGCATGGACGAACTATGGCGGAGATGACGAAGATGATCGGTACCCGACCGTCGCATACGCTTGGGACGTGGTGCGTGTCTACACAGGCGAATCGAAGGCCTTGTACAAGGTCTTCAGCAACGAGCTTGATGCTCTCACGTCTTTCCAGGTATAAGAACTACATTTTTACTTGAGCTTACCATTGTTTCGAGACCACTTTCACTTGAGCTTACCATTGTTTGGTTGTAGGTTACTTGGCGGCCGTATAGTGATGATCGAGAGTGGGGTTTCGAGATGAACAGCATGTGCAAGCAGGACCGGCTGCTCTTCCGATGCATCGTGCCCATGATTTGTGTCTATGCCGTGGAGTACCACTTGCCACAGCGCGTTGCCGCACAATTTGGTAAGGCGCAACACATACCACCAGCCGGCAACGATACCAGTGGCTACGACCTACACAAGTGAGTACCACAAGCCGTCCTCTTCGATTCTAAGTTATTGTTTTCATGCTTTACATTCATAAAAGAAGGGTGTTTTACATTCTTTATTATGCATTGCAGAAAGAGCAGGAAGAACAATCAATCAATCACGGATTGGGAAGCCGAACATGCGAGATACGTGAAGGAATGGAACGAGTGGAAAGGATGCAAAGACATGGAGAGGAGAGTGATTGACTGGGACGAGTACGAGGATCACATGCTGTGGTACGATGATGGCATCAAGCATCGTCTGCGTCTGAGGCCCCAATGGACGACAGGAGATGCCGAAGACCTATTCGATGACGCCTCGGAGAATGAAACCTACAACGAGAGCATCAGACAACTTCAAGGCGGGTTTAGGGAGTACGGACCCCTCATGAACAGAGTGGTATGTTGTTTTTACCTCTTTCGAACCGACGGTTGGATGAAATCAGCTTTTCGTGCTATTGACTCATTTTATTACTTTGCAGTCATCGGAGCTGAACAAAAGCATTTTTCATGCCTCTGATGCGCTTAGTGCTGTCCCTGGGACTCGAGCTAGCGAGAACAAGTTGAGGGAAACGGTGAAGGTAATACGGAGTTCATTTTTGTTATCATTGGACATTGGAGAATTTAACATATTCTTCTGTTGTCATTGCAGAAATACGTCAACAAAGCACGCCGGCTTGTGGGCCTGCTTGGGTGCGCTACAAACACCGAGGATGTTTTTCCTCCTGCACCGATGCGTAGCCTTGCTTCATCGAGCCATGCACCCTCGTCGTCTAGGGCGGGTCAAGATGACGAGGAGGAGAACGACGACGATGATGATGATGCAGAGGAAGAGGAAGAAGAGGGCGCAGAAGAAAAACATGATGACGAAGAGGAAGAGCACGATGAGGATGAGGAGGAGGAGGAGGAGAAGGAGGAGTACGATGATGACGATGGACCTCCGCCAACTCAGCCAACCCAGCATGAGAAGAGGAATGTGCCGAAGATGGACTGGAAGAGTCCATCCCCATTTCAGAAAGCACGTCCTACGGCCCGCAAGAAGACGGCGGCCGAGAAGCGATCCAAGGATAACGAGGACCGAACGTCGAAGAGGGGAAGGAAGGACTGAAGTTGCTCCCGTGTCGTTGAACTAAAAACTTGCATATTTGCTTCGTGAACCATATGAATTTGCTCGTGAAACTGTTTCGTTAACTTGCTATGTACCGAACCTACCTTATTTATAGATTTGTGGTGTATCGAACCTACCTTATTTATAGATTTGTGGTGTGTGCATCATATATCATACATTGTGTGCTTTATATGTCATACATATGCTATTTAAATGTTGTATGCCAAAAATTGAAGCCAAAATAAGTTAGAAGGTGCAAAAAATTGCACACAAAGGCACCCTACCGCCATAGTATGCGGCGTTAGCCGGCCACGACCTACCGCCATCCTGCCCGGCGGTAGGGTGCCTCCCCCCACGCCGATCTTCTGTGACCAAAAAATCGACCAGCACAGCGGTAGGGCTGCGCAGCCTACCGCCAGGGCGCTTGGCGGTAGCACCCTACCGTCCAGGGCCTTGGCGGTAGGCTGCGCAACCCTACCGCTGCGTTGCTCGATTTTTTGGTCACAGAAGATTGGCGTGGGGGGAGGCATCCTACCGCCGAGCCGGATGGCGGTAGGTAGTGGTTGGCTACCGCCGCAGACTATGGCGGTAAGGTTTGGGCATTTATAAAGCCAGCCGCCCGCCCACCCCACCACAACCCCTAATCCCCACCCACCCAGCCGCCTTCTTTTTCCTCTCGCCCATTTTTTCATCTCCTCCACTTCCCCACTCCGATCTTCTTCGTTGATTCACGGATTTTGTGTATCGAGATGGCTACGGAAAGAGGAAGGTAAGCTCCTCCAATCCCCCAATTACTTTGAGTCAATCATTCCGCTTTCTTATAGCCATATGGGGAACCCTATCTAGTTGATATGATGAACCCTAAACCTAGATGATTGCAATGTGATGAACCTAGTTGATGAACCCTAGTTTAGTCTTTCTTATAGCAATACGAGGAACCCTATCTAGTTGATATGATGAACCCTAGAACCTAGATGAACCCTAAGTTTAGTCTTTCTTATAGCCACCACCACCACCATATGTGATGATTTATTGTGTGAAAATTGTAGATATTTGTTTTACTTGCATTAGAACAAATATTCATGTTTAATTAACTTTCTCCAATCAATGCTTATATAAGGAACATGGCGCCACCACCACCACTTGATGAGGACTATGAAGATGAAGACCCACTTGAGGAAGCCATCTGTGCTCAAAGGGTGAGGCTGAGCGAACAAGAGGTGTGCAACCTATGAGACAATTTTCTGCCACGTGCTGAGTTGATCGGGGCGCCATTCGTGACCTATCGCACAGCTACCATGATCGATCGACATGAGATGGTATGTTATTAGTGTAGAATCCAAGGAATTATTAATAGTTTAGATAATCCATACTTATTAATTGATATGTTTTTCTTATTCAGAAATTGCCAAAGAGCCTACCTGAGAGTTGTGGCATCGAGGCTGATGAAGAAGGCTATGCTGGAATACGCCTTACCGCAAGGGGCCCCGTCACTACTTATGCGTACGGCGTGGACACAGACGGCCGCACAAATTTAAGCACAGATAGGTGGAAGAGCTTCCTCGTTGACAAGAATCTTCATGTTGGGCAGGCCATCCTTATTACTATCAGGAAGACCAACCGTCAAGGCTTGAAGATGATGATCGTCATTGATATCATCTAAACTATATATGCGTGTGGTTGCTGATGATCGTCATGTTTGATTGCTACCTATGGATGAAACCTTTTATGTGGTCGATGACCGTTGAACTTGTTAAACTTCTTATATTGCCTTCGTACTATGTTATGTTATTGGTTAAACTATGATATGTGATCAAACTATGTTATTTGGTACTTGTTTCTTAGTCCGTAATGGCAATTTTTTTTGAATGTGATCAAACTATGTTATATCTATAAAATTGTGTTTATTGTTTCTTATGTTATGTCTTATGGCAAAAAAATTGAAGACAAAATCAAAGTAGTTAAGTTTATGATAACCTACCGTCAGGGAACTGGGCGGTAGGTTTGTGTGGGCTACCGCCGTGGGCGTTGGCGGTAGATACGTAAGCAGCCGTTAACGGATTGACGGCCGTCAGGTACACCTACCGCCGAAACCTGCGGCGGTAGGTTGTGCAACCCTACCGCCTGAGGGTCTGGCGGTGGCAAAAGGGTCAGGTCCCGAAATATTTTCAAATCGGGGTCAGATCTCGATTTTAAACACGAAAATGGTCAAAACACGAAATTTTGCCGGCCCCGGTGGTTCCGGCGCATCGAGAGGAACCCAAATAATGGTGCATGCAACTGCAAGTTGCACTGCACCTGGGAAGTGGCACGTACTAGTACGTGTGTGACCCATGCATGGGCCAGGATAAAATGTCGACACTCCCTTGGACTCTTCGAATCCTCCAAACAATCTGAAGAAAAAGCGGTATGTGTATTTACTATGTTTGGTATGGATCCTATTTTAATGTGCTCAATGCATACGGTATTGCAGCCAAACCTTGCATCTTTTGTCGCCCGATCGGTCCCTTACCATCAATTTTTTACCCAGATACTGTTACAAGCGCACATTCTATCCTTAAAAGCATCTCCAAAGCAAGCCAGAATATCATCCTGAGGTTGATAAAGTCGTCATGGACATCTTCATAGTCGACAGAAACATTTCCTTCCATTGAACGTATATAGTCGAAAAGCCTGAAATAAATTCAAAAAATACAAGCACCAATATTAAGTGTAGAACTTAAACTCTGATGGGCCGAGAATAGCAATGTTCTCCTTACTATCCAATCACAAGTTTTTTATTTAATTGGTTGAATTGCTTACCACACATGTCACCTGGTTATTATCCAATCACAAGTGGTTCACATTAGTTAGACGATGAAGATTCATGCATACCTGCCCACACAAAAAAATCATGCGTTCATACCCTGTTTTTTAATTTAATGTAAATAAAATGGTAAGAAAATCCCTAATGCCGACTTTCCTCTTCTTCTCGAATGGACTGAGGCGCCAGCCGCGAGACTCCAGCATGAAAGTAAGGGCCGATGTTGATCGTGGATAAAACTCAGATCTTGCAATAGAACATCCTAGAAGATAAAACAAAAAAACATAAAAAAGTCCCAAGAGTTGACCAATTTCTTCTTCTCGAATGGACCGATGGGCACCGGTGCATGATTCCATTCAAAGCCAAAGGTTATTGTTGATTACAAAGAAGAAGTCATTTGGGCCACTTAAGAGCATTTTTAGCGCATTCCGCAAAAAACATATTTTAAAGGATTTTTCAAAAGAAAATAAGCTTCAGCTAGCGGATTCACTAAACCACTAGTGCATAATTTTTTTGTCTTCTATTCCCTAAATTTAGTCCAAGAGGGGGGGGGGGGGGGTCCTTAGTAAAACCAAGGCTGCTCGCCTCTGTCTACCGCCGCTGCCACAACTAAACCCTCTGTACTTGGAGACCATCAAGCTTTTCTAGCGTGTTGCCACAAAGTTGAGAGCTTTTGTGCTTTGTTTCGTGTTTTGATTTATTTTGTGTTCTAACAGTTTTTATAGGTTCTGAGCAACCACTACCTCATACGAACAAATTTGTCAGATTGCTATGATTAAAGTCTCAGGGCCTGTTAGGGTGATACCTTCATATCATTGGAGCCGATACCCACTAGTGAAACTTTTGAAATTAATTCTTGGCAACTCAGTATGTTGAAGGATAGACCATTCAGAGACGATGGTATGGAAGATCCATACGAACATGTGCAAAATGTTGATGAGATATGTGTGGGACATTTGAGCTTAATGCTTGTCTTATGACAAAATGAAGCTTAAGCTATTCGCTCATACTCTAACCAACCAAGCAAAATCATGGTTATGTGATCATCTCACATGTACCTTTGACACCTGAAAGAAATTATCCGCTGCATTTTCCGCCTACTATTACCGAGAAAGAAGAACTTACAAATCAAGGCGAAAGATTGGTAGTTTTGAACAAAGACCAGGTGAAAGCTTAATTAAAAATATATGTAAGGTATCGGGCTCTTATCAAAAAAATTATTCATCATTATTATCCACCTTGGATGGCGTTACATTTCTTTTATGGAGGACTTAATAGCCAATGTAAGGAAACAGTTGATCTTGCATCTGACAGATCTTTTATGGATTATAGCATCACCCAAGCTCGGGGGTTGCTTGATAAATTCGATTTAACCAAGAAACTTGGAGTTCAGATAAAGGAGAAGTTGGATCTGATTATGATTGCATTAAAACCTTCCTCAAGTCAAATGAGATGAAAGATATTAGTGGTGAAGTCCATTTGGACATTGACGTGGCTTAGCATGTCTTGAAAGATTTTTCTTTTTTGAGTTGATACAAGTCTCAAATGAGGATTGGAAACACCACGCCAAGAAGGCCAAGGAGTAGACTGTTGTCAAAAATAAATAGAACTTGTAAAATTATTAATGCTCCGTGATTGACACGATCTGAGAAGAAGCCCCAAGTGAATGAGCCAGACCTTTCACGGAACGTAAAGAAATATAAAGGTGAAGCAACATGGGATTAAACCTCACCTGAATATTTTTGACGAACTCACTATGCCAATTGCAATAATGAACAATGATATCCAAATTGAAAAATAAGCCACCTCGTATATCAATGGATGCACATAATGTAAGAACGCAAGTAAACCAGTCTTGTCATGTTCCTTCGGAAGCGCACCACATTTTGGTTTTATGTGATCTTAGTTCTCCCATTATTATTATTCGCGCGTTGCTGCGATAATCGGTTGCATTATATTTCAATGAGATTTGATTGTGTGGAATATAAATTTTTAGATTAACAACACATGAACCAAAACTAAAAGTACATACGACTTATTATATTTGATAAAATATTTATTGAATATAAGTTGAACAATGGAATGATAATTATTTTCTCATGCATGGTTGCATGTGGTGGTGGGTCTTTATGATGCATGGTTGCATGTTAAGCTGAGCCTTATCCCATCCATAATTGTATGATGATGTGGCATGCTTGCATGTTAAGATAAATATGTTAGTGGGGATCAATCTCTTAGGTATATAGGATTCCTTATAATGCATGTGCAAAAAATTTATAATGAATTTATGTGATCTTTGTTCTCCCATTACTGTAATTCCTTATAGCCCCTATGCAAAAACTTATAATGATATATCTCATGGTGCTTCGGAACCAATTGACATTATTATTAAGCTTGCTGATAAAATTGATCGGGAACCTTTTGATATCCTTATAATCATCAATGTTATTTCTGTCTTATTTATTTACCAGATTGATATCTTTGTTTTGGGGATGTATGAAGATGATCATCGACTTATAGTATCCAGGACAACCTTTTTGAACGTAGCATGTGTAGAGATACACTAAAGGAAGAATGCTATATCTCTCATGTTCGGACAAGACAAGCTAGAATTTTCCTTTTTAGAAATTACTCCTATAAAGGATGCCATCACGGGATGAATGGCTAGTGAAGGAAATATGCCCTAGAGGCAATAATAAAGTTATTATTTATTTCCATATATCATGATAAATGTTTATTATTCATGCTAGAATGGTATTAACCGGAAACATAATACTTGTGTGAATATAGACAAACAGAGTGTCACTAGTATGCCTCTACTTAACTAGCTCGTTCATCAAAGATGGTTATGTTTCCTAGCCATAGACATGAGTTGTCATTTGATTAACGAGATCACATCATTGAGAGAATGATGTGATTGACTTGACCCATTCCGATAGCTTAACACTTGATCATTTAGTATTCTGCTATTGCTTTCTTCATGACTTATACATGTTCCTATGACTATGAAATTATGCAACTCCGGTTTACCGGAGGAACACTTTGTGTGCTACCAAACATCACAACGTAACTGGGTGATTATAAAGCTGCTCTACAGGTGTCTCCAAAGGTACTTGTTGGGTTGGCGTATTTCAAGATTAGGATTTGTCACTTCGATTGTCGGATAGGTATCTCTAGGCCCACTCGGTAATGCACATCACTATAAGCCTTGCAAGCATTGTAACTAACGAGTAAAGAGACTTGCCAGTAACGAGATTGAACTAGGTATTGAGATACCAACGATCGAATCTCGGGCAAGTAACATACGGATGACAAAGGGAACAACGTATGTTGTTATGCGGTTTGACCGATAAAGATCTTCGTAGAATATGTGGGAGCCAATATAAGCATCCAGGTTCCGCTATTGGTCATTGACCGGAGACGTGTCTCGGTCATGTCTACATAATTCTCGAACCCGTAGGGTCCGCACGCTTAAAGTTCGATGACGATTGTATTATAAGTTTTTGTGTTTTGATGTACCGAAGGTAGTTCAGAGTCCCTGATGTGATCACGGACATGACGAGGAGTCTCAAAATGGTCGAGACGTAAAGATCGATATATTGGATGACTATGTTCGGACACCGAAATGGTTTCGGGGAGTTTCGGACATATACCGGAGTACCGGGGGGTTACCGGAGCCCCCCGGGGAGTTTAATGGGCCAAGATGGGCCTTAGTGGAGAAGAGGAGGGGCGGCCAGGGCTGGCCGCGTGCTCTCTCCCCCGCTAGTCCGAATTGGACAAGGAGGGGGGCGCCCCCTTTCCTTCCTCCTCTCTCCTTCCCTTCCTTTCCCCTCCTACTTCAACTAGGAAAAGAGGGAGTCCTACTCCCGGTGGGAGTAGGACTCCTCCCTGGCGCGCCCTCCTCCTGGCCAACGGCCTCCTCCCCCTGATCCTTTATATACGGGGGCAGGGGGCACCTCTAGACACAACAATTGATCTCTTGATCTCTTAGCCGTGCGCGGTGCCCCCTCCACCATATTCCACATCGATCATAGCATAGCGGTGCATAGGCGGAGCACTGCGTCGGTAGCAACTGAAGGAAATATGCCCTATAGGCAATAATAAAGTTATTATTTATTTCCTTGTATCATGATAAATGTTTATTATTCATGCTAGAATTGTATTAACCGGAAACATAATACTTGTGTGAATACATAGACAAACAGAGTGTCACTAGTATGCCTCTACTTGACTAGCTCGTTGATCAAAGATGGTTAAGTTTCCTAGCCATTGACATGAGTTGTCATTTTATTAACGGGATCACATCATTAGGAGAATGATGTGATTGACTTGACCCATTCCGTTAGCTTAGCACTCGATCGTTTAGTATGTTGCTATTGCTTTCTTCATGACTTATACATGTTCCTATGACTATGAGATTATGCAACTCCTGTTTACCGGAGGAACGCTTTGTGTGCTACCAAACGTCACAACGTTAATGGGTGATTATAAAGGTGCTCTACAGGTGTCTCCGAAGGTACTTGTTGGGTTGGCGTATTTCGAGATTAGGATTTGTCACTCCGATTGTCGGAGAGGTATCTCTGGGCCCTCTCGATAATGCACATCACTTAAGCCTTGCAAGCATTGCAACTAATGAGTTAGTTGCGTGATGATGTATTACAGAACGAGTAAAGAGACTTGCCGGTAACGAGATTGAACTAGGTATTGAGATACTGACGATCGAATCTCGGGCAAGTAACATACCGATGACAGAGGGAACAACGTATGTTGTTATGCGGTCTGACCGATAAAGATCTTCATAGAATATGTGGGAGGCAATATGAGCATCCAGGTTCCGCTATTGGTTATTGACCGGAGACGTGTCTCGGTCATGTCTACATAGTTCTCAAACCCGTAGGGTCGCACGCTTAAAGTTTCGATGACGGTTATATTATGAGTTTATGAGTTTTGATGCACCGAAGGTTGTTCGGAGTCCCGAATGTGATCACAGACATGATGAGGAGTCTCGAAATGGTCGAGACATGAAGATTGATATATTGGAAGCCTTTATTTGGATATCGGAAGTGTTCCGGGTGAAATCGGGATTTTACCGGAGTACCGAGGGGTTACCGGAACCCCCCGGGGACTTAATGGGCCATAGTGGGCCTTTGTGGAGAAGAGGAGAGGCGGCCAGGGTAGGGCCGTGCGCCCCTCCCCCTAGTCCGAATAGGACAAGGAGAGGGGGCGCCCCCCTTTCCTTCCTCTGTCCCTCCTCTTTCCCCCTCCACTCCTAATCCAACAAGGAAAAGGGAGGGAGTCCTACTCCCAGTGGGAGTAGGACTCCTCCTGGCGCGCCCCCTCCTGGCCGGCTGCACCTCCCCCCTTGTTCCTTTATATACGGGGGCAGGGGGGCACCCTAGAGACACAACAATTGATCGTTTGATCTTTTAGCCGTGCGCGGTGCCCCCCTCCACCATAGTCCACCTCGATAATATCGTAGCGGTGCTTAGGCGAAGCCCTGCGTCGGTAGCAACATCATCATCATCACCACGCCGTCGTGCTGACGAAACTCTCCCTCAACACTCGGCTGGATCGGAGTTCGAGGGACGTCATCGGGCTGAACGTGTGCTGAACTCGGAGGTGCCGTACGTTCGGCACTTGATCGGTCGGATCGTGAAGACGTACAACTACATCAACCGCGTTGTGCTAATTCTTCCATTTTCGGTCTACGAGGGTACATGGACAACACTCTCCCCTCCCGTTTCTATGCATCACCATGATCTTGTGTGTGCGTAGGAATTTTTTAGAAATTACCACGTTCCCAACAACAACATCACCACCGTCATCACGCCGTCGTGCTGACGGAAACTCTCCCTGAAACTCTGCTAGATCGGAGTTCGCGGGACGTCATCGAGCTGAACTATAAAGACCGGTTAATCAAGCTCCAGTAATCCCCTACGAATGATGCCAAGTCATCACTGTTACTGTTGCTAATCTCACTTTGATTCAAAACCGATTCAAATTCAAACTCGAAATTTAAAGTCAAAAATTCCAATTGGCCAAACATGAAAACTAAAATGTTCAAAGTGTGGCAAATAATCCCGTGATATTTGTTATGTTGGAACCAACCTCTTTTGGATTTCGAAAGTGCCCCTGGAAATTATTTAGTGATCCAGCATCATTTAAAATTGGCCTCTTAAATTTCTAAAAATAGTTGGACAACTACTTTCGGCCTTAAACTTTTTGTGACTCTTAGAATTAATGTGCTTGTTTTAGTTGACAAGTCTCTTTTCTATCAAACTCTTTGAGTTTTACAATTTATAAGAAGACAAAAAAGGGGGTTTAAGAAAAAGAAAAAGGCAAAGAGAGAAAGGAAAAGCCCTGACCTCCCCTCTCATTTGGCCTCGGCCCAGCTGGACCGCCAGGCCGGCCCACCCCTCCTACATCTATCCCCACTCCACCAAACCCTAGAGCTCAACCCCACTCCCCCACGATCCCCTCACGCTCCTTCCCCCGACCCGATCTGGATTGGGGCAGCCGGCGCCCCCGTCCCCCAACGCGCTCGCTGTCCCCTCCGCCACTCGACGCCCACCCCCAGCGCCGCCTCGCCTTCCTCCACTCCTTCCCCTCTTTGTGCTGGATCCGGGCGATCCCCATCGCCCCTGACCCCGCCTCCGCCGACGGCGCTGACCAGCGTCTCCCATCGCTGCCCGACGGCGGCGGCCTTCCCCGACGCGCCCGACCCGCCGGCCATGGAGGTCCCGTGCGCCCGCAGCTTCACCTCAAGCAGGCCACCTCCTCGCGACGTCCCCGTCTCCGCTCAACCTCAAGCGCAGCCACGCCTGAAGACCGCTGCCTCCACCCCGCCATTCTTCCCGCCGAGCTTGCGCCGCCCTCCCCGAACGCTACCCCGAACACCCTCGTCGTGAGCTCCCCCTTGACCCCCATGTTTTCTCGTTCGGTTCCCCCCAGCCGTGGCCACCTAGTCGTGCCACCGCGCTCTCTGTGGCCGCCCCGATGAGCGTACGCTTTTCCTTCGTAGTTGCCGTCGCTCTATCCTGTACCTGCTAGAACAGCCGGCACCAGTAGATGCGCGCCAATGCGCTGGTTTGAATGATAGGCCCTGCTGTTTGTTTGGTCGCCTGGAGACGCATTCCAGCACGGCGCCGCCTCCAGTGTAGCTCGTCGCCGGTGCGCTCAATAGTAAGTCGGCCATTGTCTCAATGACGTGTGGGCCCGAGAAATAAATAATTGGATTATATGCTAATCTATCCACTCGTGGACGCCTGGCCCCGCTAGCTAATTATTGTAATAATTAAAATCTGTTAAAAGAAAAACTGATTCAATGACATGTGGGTCCCATTGGACCCTTTGACCAGTCAACATTGACGAGTCAACTGCTGACTGGGCAGTTGACTGGGCCCTCTGTCAGCCCCACCCAGCCGCGGGCTGGGTGTACTTTTGTGTACACTTATCATTTCTAATCTATTTTCGAAATATTATTAATTTCAGAAAATTGTTTAAATCTTTGAAAATTCATATAAAATAAACCGTAGGTCGGATGAAAATGTTTTCTACATGAAAGTTGCTCAGAACGATGAGACGAATCCGAATACGCCCTCCGTTCGTCTATCACACGTCCCTAGCATATCGAACGTTGAACTTTTCCCCTCCGGTTCATCTGTCTGACAGACGTCCAGAACCGGGAAAACTTCCCGGATGTTATCCTCCTTCGCTAGTATAGCCTAGCGCTATGTTAGAGGACCTCTAGCACCGCTTATTGTCTTGTTATGCTTATGTTTGCGTGTATTTACTGTTTCTTCCCCCTCTTCTTCTCCGGTAGACCTCGAGACCGCTGTTGATGCCCCTGTGATCGACTACGTCGACGACGATCCCTCCTTGCCAGAGCAACCAGGCAAGCCCCCCCTTTGATCATCCCGATATCGCCCATTCCATTCTCTCATGCTTGCATTAGATTTTGCTACTGTTATTGTTTGCTCCTATTCTGATGCATAGCCTGCTTTTGTAACCTGCTCATTGTTACGTACCTGCTTATCCTAAACTGCTTAGTATAGGTTGGTTAGTGATCCACCAGTGACCCCCACCTTGTCCTTGTTGCCCCTGCTTCATCATTGAAGACCCGATCAACGGGATCGAAGACCAGACCCCGGCACCACACATCACTTTCCCCTTAGTTGCTCGACACTACTGGGTTACTATCGAGTGCCGAGGGTGAGACCTCTACAGCACTTCTGATGTTAACCCTGTAGTGTAGCTATTCGGTCATGGTCATCGAGGGTGATTCCGCCTTAACCACTTCCGATATGACTCTATCGTGCAACCCGTCAAGTGTGAACCTCGGGGGTGGTTCCTCTTATGTTCACCTTGATGATTACATCGAGTGGAATTCACCGGGGGTGATTCCTCGTGTTTCCCCTTAATGTTTGGACACACAGTTACTATGGTTACTATGACTTTACACTAAACCATGTTACTAAAGACGGGTCGACCCTGAGGGGTACCCACGCGAGCATAATTGCGAGTGATGTGGAGTCGGGTCGACCTGGAAGGTGCCCGCGAGATAATTATGAGGCGTGGCCGGGCATTCCTAGCCCTTGCCGCAAGTCCTCGAGACGGGGCAACGGGGTCACATCTTTCATGAGTCTCTGCTTGTTACTGCGTGCTCCTAATCCACTATGATTTGGATATTTGATCCGAGGGGCCTCTGGCCTGATAGCACTAACCATCACGTGGGCATAGTATGGGCGTTCTGCGTCGTATGCATCAGCCGAAGCTTAATAGACGTATGCGATTGAGCGGCGCGCGCTGGGTTGGACTGCGTAAGCACCTGCCTTGTTGAAGGAGGTAGCTAGGTCTGCTCACCGGCCGCCCACGCAACGTGCAGGAGTTCCCGGGGCGATGGCCCATGACCCCTGGGGGCATAGGTTTAGTCCGGCGTGCTGGCCTCTCTATTAAGCCTAGGTCGGATTGCGGCGTATGTTTGGCCGAGGCCGGGCATGACCCAGGAAAGTGTGTCCGGACGGAGTTAATCATGCGTGGTGGGTAAGTTGGTGCACCCCTGCAGGGAAGAAAACAACTATCGATAGCCTGTCCTACGGTAACGGACACTTGGAGTTGTATCTCGATCGATACAACTAGAACTGGATACTTGAGATGAGACCTGGATATGAGGTGATAAATGGATAGTATGGCTCTGGGATTGCTTTCTTGCAGGGAGTCGAGAAAGGATCTCTGGCCGAGGTTGATAACACTACTACTACTTTACTTTATGCTACTCAACTTCCTCATGTTGCTGCAAGATGGTGATTTCTAGAAGATGCTAGTCTTCGATAGGACTAGGCATTCTCTCTATTCTGGCATTTCTGCAGCCCAGTCCATATATACAACCTTCCTTTGATAATGTTGCATATGTAGTGTAGATCCGTGCTTGCGAGTACTTTGGATGAGTACTCACGGTTGGTTTGCTACCCCTTTTCCCCTTTCTTCTTCTTTCCGGTTGCTGCAACCAGATGTCGGAGCCCAGGAGCCAGATGCCACCGTTGATGCCTACTACTACGTGGAGGCCGCTGACGACCAGGAGTAGTTAGGAGGCTCCCAGGCAGGAGGCCTTGCCTTTTCGATCGATGTTGATTTTGTGCTAGCCTTCTTAAGGCAAACTTGTCTAACTCATGTCTGTACTCAGATATTGTTGCTTCCGCTGACTCTTGTGTATTCGAGCTTATGTATTCGAGCCCTCGAGGCCCCTGGCCAGTAATATAAAGCTTGTATTATTTTAATTTGTTCCTAGAGTTGTGTTGTGATATCTTCCCGCCAGTCCTTGATCTTGATCGTACACATTTGCGTGTATGATTAGTGTACGATTGAATCGAGGGAGTCACAAGTTGGTATCAGAGCCGACTGCCTGTAGGTAGCCCCCTTTTCAACTCCTTGGTCGAAGTTGAGTCTAATCACTTAATTTTTTTACTAACATGGTTGTGTGGCTTAATGATACGTCTCCGCCGTATCTACTTTTCCAAACACTGTTGCCCTTGTTTTGGACTCTAACTTGCATGATTTGAATGGAGCTAACCCGGACTGACGCTGTTTTCAGCAGACTTTCCATGGTGTTATTTATGTGCAGAAACAAAAGTTCTCGGAATGACCTGAAACTCCACGGAACGTCTATTTGGAAATAATAAAAAATCCTTGCCAAAGATGAAGACCAGGGGGCCCACACCCTGTCCACGAGGGTGGGGGGCGCGCCCCCCTACCTCGTGGTCCCCCTGAAGCTCCTCCGACGCCAACTCCAACTCTATATATTTGCTTTCAGGGAGGAAAAAATAGTGGAGAAGAAATCATCGCGTTTTACGATACGGATCTGCCGCCAAGCCCTAAAACCTCTTGGGAGGGCTGATCTGGAGTCCGTTCGGGACTACTAAGAGGGGGATTCGTCGCCGTCGTCATCATCAACCATCCTCCATCACCAATTTCTTGATGCTCACCGCCGTGCGTGAGTAATTCCATCGTAGGCTTGCTGGACGGTCATGGGTTGGATGAGATCTATCATGTAATCGAGTTAGTTTTGTTAGGGTTTGATCCCTAGTATCCACTATGTTCTGAGATTGATGTTGCTATGAATTTGCTATGCTTAATGCTTGTCACTAGGGCCCGAGTGCCATGATCTGAGATCTGAACCTATTATGTTTTCATGAATATATGTGTGTTCTTGATCCTATCTTGCAAGTCCATAGTCACTTACTATGTGTTATGATCCGGCAACCCCGAAGTGACAATAATCGGGACCACTCCCGGTGATGACCATAGTTTGAGGAGTTCATGTATTCACTATGTGTTAATGCTTTGGTCCGGTACTCTATTAAAAGGAGGCCTTAATATCCCTTAGTTTCCATTAGGACCCCGCTGCCACGGGAGAGTAGGACAAAAGATGTCATGCAAGTTCTTTTCCATAAGCACGTATGACTATATTCGGAATACATGCCTACATTACATTGATGAATTGGAGCTAGTTTTGTGTCACCCTATGTTATGATTGTTACATGATGAACCGCATTCGGCATAATTATCCATCACCGATCCAATGCCTACGAGCTTTTCACATATTGTTCTTTGCTTATTTGCTTTTCCGTTGCTGCTGTTACAATCACTACAAAACACCAAAAATATTACTTTTGCTACCGTTACTTTTGTTACCGTTACCACTACTATCATATTGCTTCGCTACTAAATACTTTGCTGCAAATACTAAGTTATCCAGGTGTGGTTGAATTGACAACTCAGCTGCTAATACTTGAGAATTTTTTTGGCTCCCCTTGTGTCGAATCAATAAATTTGGGTTGAATACTCTACCCTCGAAAACTGTTGCGATCCCCTATACTTGTGGGTTATCACTTACGGGCCCACGTCGCCATTGGGTGTTATTAGGATCTTTTATTTCTCGTCTATACTCTAGGACTCCGATCTCTCGTCTATTTGGGTTAAACATTTTACTAACTCTAACATTACGCTTCGTACCCACTTCCTCCCGGAGAGCCACGACGTTATCGATGATCGCTTGCTTCGCTAGAAGAATTCGAAGATACTCTACGATGTTCTCCCGAGAACATGTGCTCATCACTTTTGCAATTCACTTCCACCATCAACCCATATGTATTGCTACGTACACCTGTCATTCATACATCATTTTCAGGGTTCTCTTGATATTACAAGATGCCTCAAATTACACTTCGATGTTTCGAGAACCCCTTCTGCAACTGCCTTGAAGTTCTTTGCCACATGAATACCCCTACGAATAATTCCACACACTTATCAGGGATTTGTTCATCCCCAGTTGATCATATGTCTCACAAAATTCTTCGAATGCAATCCGATCTCCTGAAGATCCTCTGCAGCCTAGTGCTCTCAAAAGTCTTGTCTGCCTGCATTATGGTTAAATCCATATGTCCAACAATATTCATTAACAACCTTTGTCATTGTCATCCTGAGCCTATTGATTCATTATGTTGCGATTGCTCGCAATCATCAATCGCACCTTGAAATTTGACCTTCCTGCTCATATGTCATTCTAGACATGAGTTGGATCTCGGCCAATCATGTTGTAGTTGATTGTCCACCTAGTTTCCCTCAACTTCAACGTCGAATTATTCAGCTGTTTCTATAATCTAATGCCTTCGCATTCTTTCCCTCATCTGATTGAGTACTGATACTCACATCAGATACATTGAGGACCGGTGAATTCTTTGTTGGATTATTATCCGGCAATGTCCTTCATATTCAAAATCTTGTGCGCTCCCCTGATACATATTGCCTTCGGTAAATTGTATCCTCTGCTTATTGTCAACCATGCTCTGTCATTGAGATGATATTATATGCTCTGGAAGTTAGTGGTATATGTTCCTAAGATACCCCTATGGGTTGAACCTATACCTTTCCTAAATCTGTGTGAACTCGAAAGAAGATATGTGAGTCATACTCTTCTTGTGCTTCACCATATAAATCTTTCGCGCTACAAATTCTTCGAAAACGAGTGAATGAAAGGTTATGCATTGAAGAAGTGGGAATCGATGGTTATGTTTCCTAGACATAGACATGAGTTGTCATTTGATTAACAAGATCACATCATTGAGAGAATGATGTGATTGACTTGACCCATTCCGTTAGCTTAGCACTTGATCGTTTAGTATTTTGCTATTGCTTTCTTCATGACTTATACATGTTCCTATGACTATGAGATTATGCAACTCCCGTTTACCAGAGGAACACTTTGTGTGCTACCAAACGTCACAACGTAACTGGGTGATTATAAAGGTGCTCTACAGGTGTATCCACAGGTACTTGTTGGGTTGGCGTATTTCGAGATTAGGATTTGTCACTCCGATTGTCAGAGAGGTATCTCTGGGCCCACTCGGTAATGCACATCACTATAAGCCTTGCAAGCATTGCAACTAATGAGTTAGTTGCAAGATGATGCGTTACGGAACGAGTAAAGAGACTTGCTGGTAACGAGATTGAACTAGGTATTGAGATACCGACGATCGAATCTCGGGCAAGTAACATAGTGATGACAAAGGGAACAACGTATGTTGTTATGCGGTTTGACCGATAAAGATCTTCGTAGAATATGTGGGAGCCAATATGAGCATCCAGGTTCCGTTATTGGTTATTGACCGGAGACGTGTCTCTGTCATGTCTACATAGTTCTCGAACCCGTAGGGTCCGCACGCTTAAAGCTCGACGACGATTGTATTATGAGTTTTTGTGTTTTGATGTACCGAAGGTAGTTCGGAGTCCCGGATGTGATCACGGACATGACGAGGAGTCTTGAAATGGTCGAGACGTAAAGATCGATATATTGGATGACTATGTTCGGACACCGGAATGGTTTCGGAGAATTTCGGACATATATCGGAGTACCGGGGGGTTACCGGAACCCCCCGGGGAGTTTAATGGGCCAAGATGGGCCTTAGTGGAGAAGAGGAGGGGCGGCTAGGGCTGGCCGCGTGCCCCCTCCCCCTCTAGTCCGAATTGGACAAGGAGGGGGGCGCCCCCTTTCGTTCCTCCTCTCTCTTTCCCTTCCTTTCCCCCTCCTACTCCAACTAGGAAAAGAGGGAGTCCTACTCCCGGTGGGAGTAGGACTCCTCCCTGGCGCGCCCTCCTCCTAGCTGGCGGCCTCCTCCCCCAGATCCTTTATATACAGGGGCAGAGGGGCACCTCTAGACACAACAATTGATCTCTTGATCTCTTAGCCGTGTGCGGTGCCCCACTCCACCATATTCCACCTCGATCATATCATACCGGTGCTTAGGCGAAGCCATGCGTCGGTAGCAATATCATCACCGTCATCACGCCGTCGTGCTGACGAAAACTCTCCCGTGAAGCTCTGCTAGATCAGAGTTCGCGGGACGTCATCGAGATGAACGTGTGCTGAACTCGGAGGTGCCGTTCGTTCGGTACTTGGATCGGTCGGATCGTGAAGACGTACGACTACATCAACCACGTTGTGCTAATGCTTCCGCTTTCGTTCTATGAGGGTACGTGGACAACACTCTCCCCTCTCGTTGCTATGCATCACCATGATCCCGTGTGTGTGCTTAGGATTTTTTTTTGACATTACTACGTTCCCCAATAGTTGCATCCGAGCTAGGTTTTATGCGTAGATGTTATATGCATGATTCGAACACAACTGAGTTGTGGGCGATACAAGTCATACTGCTTACCAGCATGTCCCACTTTGGTTCAGCGGTATTGTTGGATGAAGCAGCCCGGACTGACATTACGCGTACGCTTACGCGAGACTACCGACGTGCTTTGCACATAGGTGGCTGGCGGGTGTCAGTTTATCCAACTTTAGTTGAACCGAGTGTGGCTACGCCCGGTCCCTGAGAAGGTTAAAACAACACTAACTTGACGAACTATCGTTGTGGTTTTGATGCGTAGGTAAGAACGGTTCTTTCTTAGCCCGTAGCAGCCACGTAAAACTTGCAACAACAAAGTAGTGGACGTCTAACTTGTTTTTGCATGACATGTTGTGATGTGATATGGTCAAGACATAATGCTATATTTTATTGTATGAGATGATCATGTTTTGTAACCGAGTTATCGGCAACTGGCAGGAGCCATATGGTTGTCGCTTTATTGTATGCAATGCAGTCGCCCTGTAATGCTTTACTTTATCACTAAGCGGTAGCGATAGTCATAGAAACATAAGTTGGTGAGACGACAACGATGCTACAATGGAGATCAAGGTGTCGCGCCGGTGATGATGGTGATCATGACGGTGCATCGGAGATGGAGATCACAAGCACAAGATGATGATGGCCATATCATATCACTTATATTGATTGCATGTGATGTTTATCTTTTTTGCATCTTATCTTGCTTTGATTGACGGTAGCATTATAAGATGATCTCTCACTAAATTTCAAGAAAAAAGTGTTCTCCCTGAGTGTGCACCATTGTGAAAGTTCTTCGTGGTGAGACACCACGTGATGATCGGGTGTTATAAGCTCTACGTTCAAATACAACGGGTGCAAAACAGTTGCACACGCGGAATACTCAGGTTAAACTTGACGAGCCTAGCATATGCAGATATGGCCTCGGAACACTGAAACCGAAAGGTCGAGTGTGAGTCATATAGTAGATATGATCAACATAGTGATGTTCACCATTGAAAACTACTCCATCTCATGTGATGATTGCTACCTCTTGAGCACTGTGTTTGTTTTCCCTTGAAGAGGAAAGGGTGATGCAGCAAGGTAGCGTAAGTATTTCCCTCAGTTTTTGAGAACCAAGGTATCAATCCAGTAGGAGACCACGCATGACCTACACAAACAAATAAATCCTCGCAACCAATGCAATAAAGGGGTTGTCAATCCCTTCACGGTCACTTACGAGAGTGAGATTTGATAGATATGATAAGATAATATTTTTGGTATTTTTATGATAAAGATAGAAATTAAAGAAAGAAAATATAGACGACGCTAGAAATAGCTTGTTGACGGGAGATTAATATGATGGAAAATAGACCCGGGGCCATAGGTTTCACTAGAGGCTTCTCTCGAGAGCATAAGTATTACGGTGGGTGAACAAATTACTCTTGAGCAATTGATAGAATTGAGCATAGTTATGAGAATGTGTAGGTATGATCATGTATATAGGCATCACGTCCGAGACAAGTAGACCGACTCCTGCCTGCATCTACTACTATTACTCCACACATCGACCGCTCTCCAGCATGCATCTAGAGTATTAAGTTCAAAAGAACAGAGTAACGCTTTAAGTAAGATGACATGATGTAGAGGGATAAACTCATGCAATATGATATAAACCCCATCTTGTTATCCTCGATGGCAACAGTACAATACGTGCCTTGCTGCCCCTACTGTCACTGGGAAAGGACACCACAAGATTGAACCCAAAGCTAAGCACTTCTCCCATTGCAAGAAAGATCAATCTAGTAGGCCAAACCAAACTGATAATTCGAAGAGACTTGCAAAGATAACCAATCATACATAAAAGAATTCAGAGAAGATTCAAATATTTTTCATAGATAAACTTGATCATAAACCCACAATTCATCGGTCTCAACAAACACATCGCAAAAGAAGATCACATCGAATAGATCTCCATAAGAGAGGGGGATAACATTGTATTGAGATCCAAAAAGAGAGAAGAAGCGATCTAGCTAATAACTATGGACCCGAAGGTCTGAGGTAAACTACTCACACATCATCGGAGAGGCTATGGTGTTGATGTGGAAGCCCTCCGTGATCGATGCCCCCTTCGGCGGAGCTCCGGAAAAGGCCCCAAGATGGGATCTCACGGGTACATAAGGTTGCGGCGGTGGAATTAGGTTTTTGGCTCCGTCTCTGGTAGTTTGGGGGTACATAGGTATATATAGGAGGAAGAAGTACATTGGTGGAGCAACGTGGGGCCCACTAGGGTGGAGGGCGCGCCCAGGGGGTAGGCGCGCCCCCTACCTCGTGCCCTCCTTGTTGATGTCTTGACGTAGATTCCAAGTCCTCTGGATCACGTTCGTTCTGAAAATCACTTTCCCGAAGGTTTCATTGCGTTTGGACTCCGTTTGATATTCTTTTTCTGCGAAACTCTGAAATAGGCAAAAAACAGCAATTCTGGGATGGGCCTTCATTAATATTTTAGTCCCAAAAATAATATAAAAGTGTATAATAAAGCCCATTAATGTGCAAAACAGAATATAATATAGCATGGAACAATAAAAAATTATAGATATGTTGGAGACGTATCAATGATCGGACATGGTTTAGTTGATTTGGATCACGTGATCACTTAGATGATTAGAGGGATGTCTATCTAAGTGGGAGTTCTTAAGTAATATGATTAGTTGAACTTAAATTTATCATGAACTTAGTACCTGATAGTATTTTGCTTGTCTATATTGATTGTAGATAGATGGCCCGTGCTGTTGTTCCGTTGAATTTTAATGCGTTCCTTGAGAAAGCAAAGTTGAAAGATGATGGTACAATTACATGGACTGGGTCCGTAACTTGAGGATTATCCTCATTGCTGCACAGAAGAATTACATCCTGGAAGAACCGCTGGGTGCCAGGCCTGCTGCAGATGCAACTCACGATGTTAAGAACGTCTAGCAGAGCAAAGCTGATGACTACTCGATAGTTCAGTGTGCCATGCTTTACGGCTTAGAACCGGGGCTTCAACGATGTTTTGAACGTCATGGAGCATATGATATGTTCAATGATAGACTATTGCTTTGAATCACTCGTGTCTTAATATTCATGCCATGATTAGATTACATGATCAAGACTATGCTAGGTAGCATTCCACATAAAAAATTATCTTTTTTATCATTTACCTACTCGAGGACAAGCAGGAATTAAGCTTGGGGATGTTGATACGTCTCCTTCGTATCTATAATTTTTGATTGGTCCATGCCAATATTCTACTACTTTCATATACTTTTGGCAACTTTTTATACTATATTGGGACTAACATATTGATCAAGTGCCCAGTGCCAGTTCCTGTTTGTTGCATGTTTTATGTTTCACAGAAGACCCATATCAAACGGAGTCCAAAAAGAATAAAAACAAACGGAGAATATTTTTGGAATATTTGTGAAATATGGGAAGAAGAATCAACGCGAGAAGGTGCCCTAGGGGGCCACGAGGCAGGGGGGCGCGCTTGCCCCCCTGGGTGTGCCCCTGACCCTCGTGGGCCCCCCGTAAGGCGGTTGCTGCTATTATTTCACCGCAAGAAAGCTAATTTTCGGAGAAAAATCTGGGCAAAGGTTTCAATCCAATCGGAGTTACGGATCTACGGATATATAAGAAACGGTGAAAGGGCAGAATCCCAAAGCACTGAAACAGAGAGAGACATATCCAATCTCGGAGGGGCTCTCGCCCCTCCCATGCCATGGAGACCAAGGACCAGAGGGGAAACCCTTATCCCATCTAGGGAGGAGGTCAAGGAAGAAGAACAAGGAGGGGGGCTCTCTCTCCCCCACGCTTCTGGTGGCGGCGGAGTGCCACTGGGGGCCATCATCATCACCGCAATCTTCACCAACAACTTCACCGCCATCATCACCAACTCTTCCCCCCTCTATGCAGCGGTGTAACCCCTCTTTTACCCGCTGTACTCTCTACTTAAACATGGTGCTCAACGCTATATATTATTTCCCAATAATGTATGGCTATTCTATGATGTTTGAGTAGATTCGTTTTGTCCTATGGGTTAATTGATGATCATGGTTGGTTTGAGTTGCATGTTTTATTATTGGTGTTGTCCTATGGTGCTCTCCGTGTCGTGCAAGCGTGAGGGATCCCCGTTGTAGGGTTTGCAATATGTTTATGATTTGCTTATGGCGGGTGGCGTGAGTGACAGAAGCATATACCCGAGTAAGTAGGTTGTTTGCGTATGGGATAAAGAGGACTTGATGCTTTAATGCTATGGTTGGGTTTTACCTTAATGATCTTTAGTAGTTGCGGATGGTTGCTAGAGTTCAACTCATAAGTGCATATGATCCAAGTAGAGAAAGTATGTTAGCTTATGCCTCTCCCTCATATAAAATTGCAATAACGATTACCGGTCTTATCGATTGCCTAGGGACAAATAACTTTCTCGTGACTGCTACCTCTTGAGCTCTGCGTTGGTTTTCCCTTGAAGAGGAAAGGGTGATGCAGCAAAGTAGCGTAAGTATTTCCCTCAGTTTTTGAGAACCAAGGTATCAATCCAGTAGGAGGCCACGCACGAGTCCCTCGCACCTACACAAACAAATAAATCCTCGCAACCAACGCGATAAGGGGTTGTCAATCCCTACACGATCACTTACGAGAGTGAGATCTGATAGATATGATAGGATAATATTTTTGGTATTTCTATGATAAAGATGCAAAGTAAAATAAAAGCAAAATAAAAGGCAACGGAAATGCTAAGTGTTGAAAGATTAATATGATGGAAAATAGACCCGGGGGCCATAGGTTTCACAAGTGGCTTCTCTCAAGAGCATAAGTATTTTACGGTGGGTGAACAAATTACTGTTGAGCAATTGACAGAATTGAGCATACTTATCAGAATATCTAGGTATTATCATGTATATAGGCGTCACGTCCGAGACAAGTAGACCGACTCCTGCCTGCATCTACTACTATTACTCCACACATCGACCGCTGTCCAGGATGCATCTTGAGTATTAAGTTCATAAGAATAGAGTAACGCTTTAAGCAAGATGACATGATATAGAGGGATAAACTCATGCAATATGATATAAACCCGATCTTGTTATCCTCGATGCCAACAATACAATACATGCCTTGCTGCCCCTACTGTCACTGGGAAAGGACACCGCAAGATTGAACCCAAAGCTAAGCATTTCTCCCATTGCAAGAAAGATCAATCTAGTACGCCAAACCAAATTGATAATTCGAAGAGACTTGCAAAGATAACCAATCATACATAAAAGAGTTCAGAGAAGATTCAAATGTTGTTCATAGATAAACTTGATCATAAACCCACAATTCATCGGTCTCAACAGACACACCGCAAAAGAAGATTACATCGAATAGATCTCCACAAGAGAGGGGGAGAACATTGTATTGAGGTCCAAAAAGAGAGAAGAAGTCATCTAGCTAATAACTATGGAACCGAAGGTCTGAGGTAAACTACTCACACATCATCGGAGAGGCTATGGTGTTGATGTAGAAGCCCTCCATGATCGATGCCCCCTCCGGCGGAGCTCCGAAAAAGGCCCCAAGATGGGATCTCACGGGTACAGAAGGTTACGGCGGTGGAATTTGGTTTTTGGCTCCGTCTCTGGTAGTTTGGGGGTACGCAGGTATATATAGGAGGAAGAAGTACGTCGGTGGAGCAACGTGGGGCCCACGAGGGTGGAGGGCGCGCCCTGGGGGTCAGGCGCGCCTCCCTACCTTGTGCCCTCCTGGTTGATGTCTTGACGTAGGGTCAAAGTCCTCTGGATCGCCTTCATTCCGAAAATCACGTTCCCGAAGGTTTCATTCCATTTGGACTCCGTTTGATATTCTTTTTCTGCGAAACTCTAAAATAGGCAAAAAAACAGCAATTCTGGGCTGGGCCTCCGGTTAATAGGTTAGTCCCAAAAATAATATATAAGTGTATAATAAAGCCCATTAATGTCCAAAACAGAATATAATATAGCATGGAACAATAAAAAATTATAGATATGTTAGAGACGTAGCAAGCATCCCCAAGCTTAATTCCTGCTCGTCCTCGAGTAGGTAAATGGTAAAAACAAATTTTTTGATGTGGAATGCTACTTTGCATAATTTCAATGTAATTCTTCTTATTGTGGTATGAATATTCATATCCGAAAGATTCAAGACAAAAGTTTAATAGTGACATAAAAAATAATAATACTTCAAGCATACCAACTAAGCAATTATGTCTTCTCAAAATAACATGGCCAAAGAAAGTTATCCCTACAAAATCATATAGTATGGCTATGCTCTATCTTCACCACGCAAAGTAGTTAAATCATGCACAACCCCGATGACAAGCCAAGCAATTGTTTCATACTTTTGATGTTCTCAAACTTTTTCAATCTTCACGCAATACATGAGCGTGAGCCATGGATATAACACTATATGTGGAATAGAATGGTGGTTGTGGAGAAGGCAAAAAGAGGGAGAAGATAGTCTCACATCAACTAGGCCTATCAACGGGCTATGGAGATGCCCATTAATAGATATCAATGTGAGTGAGTAGGGATTGCCATGCAACGGATGCACTAGAGCTATAAGTATATGGAAACTCAACAAAAGAAACTAAGTGGGTGTGCATCCAACTCGCTTGCTCACGAAGACCTAGGGCATTTTGAGGAAGCCCATCATTGGAATATACAAGCCAAGTTCTATAATGAAAATTTCCCACTAGTATATGAAAGTGATATCATAGGAGACTCTCTATCATGAAGATCATGGTGCTACTTTGAAGCACAAGTGTGGTAAAAGGATAGTAAAATTGTCCCTTCTCTCTTTTTGTGTCATTTTATTTATTTATTTGACCCTTTTCTCTTTTTTATGGCCTCTTTTTTTATTTAGTCCGGAGTCTCATCCCGACTTGTGGGGGAATCATAGTCTCCATCATCCTTTCCTCACTTGAGACAATGCTCTAAAAATGATGATCATCACAATTTTATTTACTTACAACTCAACAATTACAACTCAATACTTGGAACAAAATATGACTCTATGTGAATGCCTCCGGCGGTATACCGGGATATGCAATGAATCAAGAGTGACATGTATGAAAGAATTATGAATGGTGGCTTTGCCACAAATACAATGTCAACTACATGATCATGCAAAGCATTATGACAATGATGGAGCGTGTCATAATAAACCAAACGGTGGTAAGTTGCATGGCAATATATCTCGGAATGGCTATGGAAATGCTATGATAGGTAGGTATGGTGGCTGTTTTGAGGAAGGTATATGGTGGGTGTATGATACCGGCGAAAAGTGCGCGGTATTAGAGAGGCTAGCAATGGTGGAAGGAAAAAAAGTGCGTATAATCCATGGACTCAACATTAGTCATAAAGAACTCATATACTTATTGCAAAAATCTACCAGTTATCAAAGCAAAGTATTACGCGCATGCTCCTAGGGGGATAGATTGGTAGGAAAAGACCATCGCTCGTCCCCGACCGCCACTCATAAGGAAGACAATAAATAAATAAATCGTGCTCCGACTTCATCACATAACGGTTCACCATACGTGCATGCTATGGGAATCACAAACTTTAACACAAGTATTTCTCAAATTCAAAACTAGTCAACTAGCATGACTCTAATATCACCATCTTCATATCTCAAAACAATTATCTAGTATCAAACTTCTCATAATATTCAACACACTCATAAGATTTTTTTTACTAATCTTGAATGCCTATCATAGTTAAAGCAAACTACCATGCTGTTTTGGAGGACTCTCAAAATAATCTTAGTGAAGCACGATAGAACAATAGTTTCTATAAAACAATCCACCACCGTGCTCTAAAAGATATAAGTGAAGTACTAGAGCAAAAACTATATAACTCAAAAGATATAAGTGAAGCACATAGAGTATTCTAACAATTTCCGAATCATGTGTGTATGTCTCAAAAGGTGTGTACAGCAAGGATGATTGTGGCAAACTAAAAAATAAAGACTCAAATAATACAAGATGCTTCAAGCAAAACACATATCATGTGGTGAATAAAAATATAGCTCCAAGTAAAGTTACCGATGGAAGTAGACGAAAGAGGGGATGCCTTCCGGGGCATCCCCAAGCTTTGGCTTTTAGGTGTCCTTAGATTATCTTGGGGTGCCATGGGCATCCCCAAGGTTAGGCTCTTGCCACTCCTTGTTCCATAATTCATCAAATCTTTTACCCAAAACTTGAAAACTTCACAACACAAAACTTAACAGAAAATCTCGTGAGCTCCGTTAGCGAAAGAAAACAAAACACCACTTCAAGATACTGTAATGAACTCATTCTTTATTTATATTCGTGTTAAACCTACTATATTCCAACTTCTCTATGGTTTATAAACTATTTTACTAGCCATAGATTCATCGAAATAAGCAAACAACATACGAAAAACAGAATCTGTCAAAAACAGAACAGTTTGCAGTAATCTGTAACTAACGCAAACTTATGGAACTCCAAAAATTCAGCAAAAATAGGACGACCTATATTTTTTTTATTGATCAACATCAATTGGAATCAATATTTTATCACGTTCTGGTGATTTTTAACAATTATTTTCGTGAACAGAAAATTTCTGGAATTTTCAGCAAGATCAAATAACTATCATCCAAGAAGATCCTATAGGTTTAACTTGACACAAACACTAATTAAAACATAAAAACACATCTAACCATAGGATATATCAAATATTTATTCCTAAATATAAGCAAAAATAAAAAAACTAAAACTAAAATTGGGTTGCCTCCCAACAAGCGCTATCGTTTAACGCCCCTAGCTGGGCATAATAGCAAGGATAGATCTAGGTATTGCCATATTTGGTAGGCAATCCATAAGTGGCTCTCATAATAGATTCATAAGGTAATTTTATTTTATTTCTAGGGAAGTGTTCCATGCCTTTCCTTAACGGAAATTGAATCTAATATTTCCTTCCTTCATATCAATAATTGCACCAATCGTTCTAAGGAAAAGTCTACCAAGAATAATAGGACATGAAGGATTGCAATCTATATCAAGAACAATCAAATCTATGGGCACATAGTTCCTATTTGCGACAATAAGAACATAATTAATTCTTGCCATAGGTTTCTTAATGGTGGAATCCGCAAGGTGCAAGTTTAGAGAGCAATCATCAAAATCACGGAAACCTAGCAAATCACACAAAGTTTTTGGAATCGTGGAAACACTAGCACCCAAATCACACAAAGCATAGCGTTCATGATCTTTAATTTTAATTTTAGTAGTAGGTTCCCACTCATCATGAAGTTTTCTAGGGATAGAAACTTCCAACTCAAGTTTTTCTTCTTAAGATTGCATCAAAGCATCAACGATATGTTTAGTAAAAGCTTTATTTTGACTATAAGCATGTGGCGAATTTAGCACGGATTGCAACAAGGAAATGCAATCTATCAAAGAGAAATTATCATAATTGAATTCCTTGAAATCCAAAATAGTGGGTTCATTGGTATCTAGAGTTTTGATCTCTTCAATCCCACTTTTACCAATTTTAGCATCAAGATCTAAAGACTCCGAATTTTTTGAACGCCTTAGAGGTAAAGGTGGTTCATATTCAGTCCCATCATTATCCAGATTCATATTACAAAACAAAGATTTAATAGGGGACACATCAATAACTTTTAGATCGTCATCTTTATTTTCATAGAAACTAGAAGAACACGCTTTCACAAAACAATCTTTCTTAGCACGCATCCTAGCGGTTCTTTCTTTGCACTCATCAATGGAAATTCTCATGGCCTTGAGAGACTCATTGATATCATGCTTGGGTGGAATAGATCTAAGTTTCAAAGAATCAACATCAAGAGAAATTCTATCAACGTTCCTAGCCAATTAATCAACTTTAACCAATTTTCATTCAAGAAAAGCATTGAAATTCTTTTGCGAATTCATAAACTCCTTAACACTAGTCTCAAATTCAGAGGGCATCTTAGTAAAATTTCCATCAATTTTTTTGTAGGAATTACCATAATTATTAGAGGAATTACTAGGATAAGGCCTAAGATTAAAGTTTCCTCTATATGCGTTGTTACCAAAATTATTTCTACCAACAAAATTCACATCCATAGATTCATTATTATTCTCAATCAAAGTAGACAAAGGCATATCATTAGGATCAGAAGAAAGACTTTTATCAGCAAATAATTTCGTAAGTTCATCCATCTTTCCACTCAAAACATTAATTTCTTCTATCGCATGAACTTTCTTATTAGTAGATCTTTCGGTGTGCCATTGAGAATAATTAACCATAATATTATCTAGGAGTTTAGTAGCTTCTCCTAAAGTGATTTCCATAAAAGTGCCTCCCGCGGCCGAATCTAAAAGATTTCTAGAAGCAAAATTCAATCCGGCATAAACATTTTGTATGATCATCCACAAATTCAAACCATGTGTAGGGCAATTACGTATCATTAATTTCATCCTCTCCCAAGCTTGTGCAACATGTTCATGATCAAGTTGCTTAAAATTCATGATATCGTTTCTAAGAGAGATGATCTTAGCGGGAAGAAAATACTTAGAGATAAAAGCATCTTTGCACTTATTCCAAGAATCAATACTATTTTTAGGCAAAGTCGAAAACCAAGCTTCAGCACGATCTCTAAGAGAAAAAGGAAATAGCTTCAATTTAACAATATCATTGTCCACATCTTTCTTCTTTTGTATATCACACAAATCAACGAAGCTATTTAGATGAGTAGCAGCATTTTCACTAGGAAGGCCGGTGAATTGATCTTTCATGACAAGATTCAACAAAGCAGCATTAATTTCACAAGATTCAGTATCGGTAAGAGGAGCAATCGGAGTGCTAAGGAAATCATTATTGTTGGTATTGGTAAAGTCACACAATTTAGTATTTCTTGAGCCATCGTGACAAGCAAGCAATCCAACACACGAGCAAACAAGAAGCGAGCGAAAAAAGCGAATGGAAAAGAGAGGGGGCGAATAAAACGGCAAGGGTGAAGTGAGGGAGAGGAAAACGAGAGGCAAATGGCAAATAATGTAATGCGGGAGATAAGGATTTGTGATGGGTACTTGGTGTGTTGACTTTTGCGTAGACTCCCCGGCAACGGCGCCAGAAATGGCTCGTTGTCGGGAGAGCAAATCTTGACTTGACTTGGCGTAAGCCTCCCCGGCAACGGCCCCAGAAATCCTTCTTGCTACCTCTTAAGCACTGCATTGGTTTTCCCTTGAGGAGGAAAGGGTGATGCAGCAAAGTAGTGTAAGTATTTCCCTCAGTTTTTCAGAACCAAGGTATCAATCCAATAGGAGACCACGCACGAGTCCCTCGCACCTACACAAACAAATAAATCCTCGCAACCAACGCAATAAAGGGGTTGTCAATCCCTTCACGGTCACTTACGAGAGTGAGATCTGATAGATATGATAAGATAATATTTTTGGTATTTTTATGATAAAGATAGAAAGTAAAGAAAGCAAAATATAGATGGCGCCAGAAATAGCTTGTTGACGGGAGATTAATATGATGGAAAATAGACCCGGGGCCATAGGTTTCACTAGTGGCTTCTCTCGAGAGCATAATTATTACGGTGCGTGAACAAATTACTCTTGAGCAATTGATAGAATTGAGCATAGTTATGAGAATGTGTAGGTATGATCATGTATATAGGCATCACGTCCGAGACAAGTAGACCGACTCCTGCCTGCATCTACTACTATTACTCCACACATCGACCGCTATCCAGCATGCATCTAGAGTAATAAGTTCAAAAGAACAGAGTAACGCTTTAAGTAAGATGACATGATGTAGAGGGATAAACTCATGCAATATGATATAAACCCCATCTTGTTATCCTCGATGGCAACAGTACAATACGTGCCTTGCTGCCCCTACTGTCACTGGGAAAGGACACCGCAAGATTGAACCCAAAGCTAAGCACTTCTCCCATTGCAAGAAAGATCAATCTAGTAGGCCAAACCAAACTGATAATTCGAAGAGACTTGCAAAGATAACCAATCATACATAAAAGAATTCAGAGAAGATTCAAATATTGTTCATAGATAAACTTGATCATAAACCCACAATTCATCGGTCTCAACAAACACACCGCAAAAGAAGATTACATCAAATAGATCTCCACAAGAGAGGGGGAGAACATTGTATTGAGATCCAAAAAGAGAGAAGAAGCCATCTAGCTAATAACTATGGACCCGAAGGTCTGAGGTAAACTACTCACACATCATCGGAGAGGCCATGGTGTGGATGTAGAAGCCCTCCGTGATAGATTCCCCCTCCGGCGGAGCTCCGAAAAAGGCCCCAAGATGGGATCTCACGGGTACATAAGGTTGCGGCGGTGGAATTAGGTTTTTGGCTCCGTCTCTGGTAGTTTGGGGGTACGTAGGTATATATAGGAGGAAGAAGTACATCGGTGGAGCAACATGGGCCCCACGAGGGTGGAGGGCGCGCCCAGGGGGTAGACGCGCCCCCTACCTCATGCCCTCCTGGTTGATGTCTTGACGTAGAGTCCAAGTCCTCTGGATCACGTTCGTTCCGAAAATCACGTTGCCGAAGGTTTCATTTCGTTTGGACTCCGTTTGATATTATTTTTCTACGAAACTCTGAAATAGGCAAAAAACAACAATTTTGGGCTGGGCCTCCGATTACTAGGTTAGTCCCAAAATTAATATAAAAGTTTATAATAAAGCCCATTAATGTCCAAAACAGAATATAATATAGCATGGAACAATAAAACATTATAGATACGTTGGAGACGTATTAATGATCGGACATGGTTTAGTTGATTTGGATCACGTGATCACTTAGATGATTAGAGGGATGTCTATATAAGTGGGTGTTCTTAAGTAATATGACTAATTGAACTTAAATTTATCATGAACTTAGTACCTGATAGTAGTTTGCTTGTCTATATTGATTGTAGATAGATGGGCCGTGCTGTTGTTCAGTTGAATTTTAATGCGTTCCTTGAGAAAGCAAAGTTGAAAGATGATGGTAACAATTACACGGACTGGGTCCATAACTTGAGGATTATCCTCATTGCTGCACAGAAGAATTACGTCCTAGAAGCACCGCTGGGTGCCAGGCCTGCTGCAGATACAACTGACGACGTTAAGAACGTCTGGCAGAGCAAAGCTGATGACTACTTGATAGTTCAGTATGCCATGCTTTACGGTTTAGAACCGGGGCTTCAATGATATTTTGAACGTCATGGAGCATATGATATGTTCCAGTAGTTGAAGTTAATATTTCAAGCAAATGCCCGATTTGAGAGATATGCAGTCTCCAATAAGTTTTACATCTGCAAGATGGAGTAGAATAGTTCTGTCAGTGAACATATACTCAGAATGTCTGGGTATAACAATCACTTGATTCAACTAGGAGTTAATCTTCCGGATGATAGTGTCATTGACAGAATTCTTCAATCACTACCACCAAGCTACAAGAGCTTCATGATGAACTATAATATGCAAGGTATGGATAAGACAATTCCCGAGCTCTTCGCAATGCTAAAGGCTGCGGAGGTAGAAATCAAGAAAGAGCATCAAGTGTTGATGTTCAACAAGACAACCAGTTTCAAGAAAAAGGGCAAAGGGAAGAAGAATGGGAACTTCAGGAAGAACAACAAACAAGTTGCTGCTCAAGAGAAGAAACCCAAGTCTGGACCTAAGCCTGAGACTGAGTGCTTCTACTGCAAGCAGACTGGTCACTGGAAGCGGAACTGCCCCAAGTATTTGGCGGATAAGAAGGATGGCAAGGTGAACAAAGGTATATGTGATATACATGTTATTGATGTGTACCTAACTAATGCTCGCAGTAGCACCTGGGTATTTGATACTGGTTCTGTTGCTAATATTTGCAACTCGAAACAGGGGCTACGGATTAAGCGAAGATTAGCTAAGGACGAGGTGACGATGCATGTGGGAAATGGTTCCAAAGTCGATGTGATCGTGGTCGGCACGCTACCTCTACATCTACCTTCGGGATTAGTTTTAGACCTAAATAATTGTTATTTGGTGCCAGCATTGAGCATGAACATTATATCTGGATCTTGTTTGATGCGAGACGGTTATTCATTTAAATCAGAGAATAATGGTTGTTCTATTTATATGAGTAATATCTTTTATGGTCATGCACCCTTGAAGAGTGGTCTATTTATATTAAATCTCGAAAGTAGTGATACACATATTCATAATATTGAAGCCAAAAGATGCAGAGTTGATAATGATATTGCAACTTATTTGTGGTACTGCCGTTTAGGTCATATTGGTGTAAAGTGCATGAATAAACTCAATTCCGATGGACTTTTGGAATCACTTGATTATGAATCACTTGGTACTTGTGAACCATGCCTCATGGGCAAGATGACTAAAACGTCGTTCTCCGGAACTATGGAGCGAGCAACATATTTGTTGGAAATCATACATACTGATGTATGTGGTCCAATGAATGTTCAGGTTCGCGGTGGGTATCGTTATTTTCTCACCTTCACAGATGATTTGAGTAGATATGGGTATATCTACTTAATGAAACATAAGTCTGAAACATTTGAAAAGTTCAAAGAATTTTAGAGTGAAGTAGAAAATCATCGTAACAAGAAAATAAAGTTTCTACAATCTGATCGTGGTGGAGAATATTTGAGTTACGAGATTGGTCTTCATTTGAAACAACGTGGAATAGTTTCACAACTCATGCCACCCTTAACACCACAACGTAATGGTGTGTCCGAACATCGTAATCGTACTTTACTAGATATGGTGCGATCTATGATGTCTCTTACTGATTTACCGCTATCATTTTGGGGTTATGCTTTAGGGACGGCTGCATTCACATTATATAGGGCACCATCTAAATCCATTGAGATGACGCCTTATGAACTATGGTTTGGCAAGAAACCAAAGTCGTCATTTCTTAAAGTTTGGGGCTGCGATGCTTATGTGAAAAAGCTTCAACCTGGTAAGCTCGAACCCGAATCGGAGAAATGTGTCTTCATAGTATACCCAAAGGAAACTGTTCAGTACACCTTTTATCACAGATCTAAAGGCAAGACTTTTGTTGCTAAATTTGGATCCTTTCTGTCGGTGTACTAAAGTAGGGGTACCTTAGTACCCCAGACTTGTGCACGGGCAGTTGTAGCACCCTGCGGCAAGGCCCGCCCAGGAAGCGCCAAGAGAAGACCAAGCATTCAGGACAAGGCCCCCGGCAAGAGGAGCTTGCCGGGCCAAGAAGACAAGACCCCGGCAAGAGGAGCTTGCCGGGACGACTGAGCCCATGTAAGGCCATCCAAGAACAAAGTATACGAGACAGAAGATCGAGACCCCGACAAGAGGAGCTTGTCGGGAAGGCCGAACCCAGGCACCACAAGAGAAGCCCGCCATGGCGCGCCAAGCGCCCCGGCAAGGCCTGATAGCTGGCACGCTATCAGGCACAGGAAGACGACCCCCGCGGCAAGCCACTTGCCGCGGCAAGATCGCCACCTCAAGACTGCGCTCCAGCTCGCCCGCCCACGCGTCGCTCCGGGGCTTCCCCCGAGGGCACGTGGCGAGGCACCGCGCAGCCTGGGGCATGCGGTGGCATGCAGCCGCCATCGTGGCGAACGGTGGCGCACCTAACGGTCCGCCTCGGTGCTGTCCGGGCGACCGTGACGGGCATTTAATGCCCTTGTCCCCTACCGTCAGAAGTAGGTATGATAACACTGTGCCACACTGTAGCGCCACCGTTCCCGCACTATTACAACTACCACCCCTTTTACACTTTTACCCCTTTCTCTTACGTTGACACCTGTCGGTGACCCCTTTGCGCTATAAAAGGAGGCCCGTGTGCAACGTAGAAGGGGTTCCGGGGGTTCGGAGATTCGGCATCCAGACAGCCATACGCTCGGTGCAGCTAGCTCTCCAAGCTCCCGAGCTCCCCAGTTCAATACAACCAAGCAGGAGTAGGGTTTTACGCGTCCACCGCGGCCCGAACCTGGGTAAACCGCCCGTGTGCTCGCCTCGATCTGCTCTCTGTGCTCCCTCCGCCCCCCTCACCGGACAACGAAAGGGGCTCCGGCCCCATAGGTGCTCGCGGGGGACGCAGTCCGCCCCGACACTTTCTAGAGAAGGAGTTTCTCTCGAAAGAATTGAGTGGGAGGAAAGTAGAACTTCATGAGGTAACAGTACCTGCTCCCTTATTGGAAAGTAGTTCATCACATAAACTGGTTCCTGTGACACCTACACCAATTAGTGAGGAAGCTAATGATGATGATCATGAAGCTTCAGATCAAGTTACTACCGAACCTCGTAGGTCAACCAGAGTAAGATCCGCACCAGAGTGGTACGGTAATCATGTTCTGGAGGTCATGCTACTAGACCATGATGAACCTAGGAACTATGAAGAAGCGACGATGAGCCCAGATTCCGCAAAATGGCTTGAGGCCATGAAATCTGAGATGGGATCCATGTATGAGAACAAAGTTTGGACTTTGGTTGACTTGCCCGATGATCAGCAAGCCATCGAAAATAAATGGATCTTCAAGAGGAAGACACACGCTGACGGTAATGTTACTGTCTACAAAGCTCGACTTGTTGCGAAAGGTTTTCGACAAGTTCAAGGAGTTGACTACGATGAGACTTTCTCACCCGTAGCGATGCTTAAGTCTGTCCGAATCATGTTAGCAATTGCCGCATTTTATGTTATGAAATTTGGCAAATGGATGTCTAAACTGCATTCCTGAATGGATTTCTGGAAGAAGAGTTGTATATGATGCAACCAGAAGGTTTTGTCGATCCAAATGGAGCTAAAAAGTGTGCAAGCTCCAGCGATCCATTTATGGACTGGTGCAAGCCTCTCGGAGTTGGAATAAACGCTTTGATAGTGTGATCAAAGCATATGGTTTTATACAGAATTTTGGAGAAGCCTGTATTTACAAGAAATTGAGTGGGAGCTCTGTAGCATTTCTAATCTTATATGTGGATGACATATTGTTGATTGGAAATGATATAGAATTTCTGGACAACATAAAAGGATACTTGAATAAGAGTTTTTCAATGAAAGACCTCGGTGAAGCTGCCTACATATTGGGCATCAAGATCTATAGAGATAGATCAAGACGTTTAATTGGACTTTCACAAAGCACATACCTTGACAAAGTTTTGAAGAAGTTCAAAATGGATCAAGCAAAGAAAAGGTTCTTGCCTGTGTTACAAGGTGTGAAATTGAGTAAGACTCAATGCCCGACCACTGCAGAAGATAGAGAGAAAATGAAAGATGTTCCCTATGCTTCAGCCATAGGCTCTATCATGTATGCAATGCTATATACCAGACCTGATGTGTGCCTTGCTATTAGTTTAGCAGGGAGGAACCAAAGTAATCCAGGTGTGGATCACTGGACAGCGGTCAAGAACATCCTGAAATACCTGAAAAGGACTAAGGATATGTTTCTCATTTATGGAGGTGACAAAGAGCTAGTCGTAAATGGTTACGTCGATGCAAGCTTTGACACTGATCCGAACGATTCTAAATCGCAAACCGAATACATATTTAAATTGAACGGTGGAGCTGCCAGTTGGTGCAGTTCTAAACAAAGCGTCGTGGCGGGATCTACGTGTGAAGCGGAGTACATAGCTGCTTCGGAAGCAGCAAATGAAGGAGTCTGGATGAAGGAGTTCATATCCGATCTAGGTGTCACACGTAGTGCATCGGGTCCAATGAAAATCTTTTGTGACAATACTGGTGCAATTGCCTTGGCAAAGGAATCCAGATTTCACAAGAGGACCAAGCACATCAAGAGACGCTTCAATTCCATCCGGGACCAAGTCCAGGTGGGAGACATAGAGATTTGCAAGATACATACGAATCTGAATGTTGCAGACCCGTTGACTAAGCCTCTTCCACGAGCAAAACATGATCAACACCAAAACTCCATGGGTGTTAGAATCATTACTGTGTAATCTAGATT
Source organism: Aegilops umbellulata (assembly GCA_032464435.1). Classification (NCBI taxonomy): domain Eukaryota; kingdom Viridiplantae; phylum Streptophyta; class Magnoliopsida; order Poales; family Poaceae; genus Aegilops; species Aegilops umbellulata. Next base: position 235,553,472 of record CP136055.1, on the reverse strand, counting down.
ATTGACTCTAGTGCAAGTGGGACACTGAAGGAAATATTCCCTAGAGGCAATAATAAAGTTATTATTTATTTCCTTATATCATGATAAATGTTTATTATTCATGCTAGAATGGTATTAACCGAAAACATAATACTTGCGTGAATACATAGACAAACAGAGTGTCACTAGTATGCCTCTACTTGACTAGCTCGTTGATCAAAGATGGTTATGTTTCCTAGCCATAGACATGAGTTGTCATTTGATTAATGGGATCACATCATTGAGAGAATGATGTGATTGACTTGACCCATTCCGTTAGCTTAGCACTTGATCGTTTAGTATTCTGCTATTGCTTTCTTCATGACTTATACATGTTCCTATGACTATGAGATTATGGAACTCCCGTTTACCGGAGGAACACTTTGTGTGCTACCAAACGTCACAACGTAACTGGGTGATTATAAAGGTGCTCTACAGGTGTCTCCAAATGTACTTGTTGGGTTGGCGTATTTCGAGATTAGGATTTGTCACTCCGATTGTTGGAGAGGTATCTCTGGGCCCACTCGGTAATGCACATCACTATAAGCCTTGCAAGCATTGTAACTAATGAGTTAGTTGCGAGATGATGCGTTACGGAACGAGTAAAGAGACTTCCCTGTAACGAGATTGAACTAGGTATTGAGATACCGATGATCGAATCTCGGGCAAGTAACATACTGATGACATAGGAAACAATGTATGTTGTTATGTGGTTTGACCGATAAAGATCTTCATAGAATATGTGGGAGCCAATATGAGCATCCAGGTTCCGCTATTGGTTATTGACCGGAGACGTGTCTCGGTCATGTCTGCATAGTTCTCGAACCCGTAGGGTCCGCACGCTTAAAGTTCGATGACGATTGTATTATGATTTTTTGTGTTTTGATTTACCAAAGGTAGTTCGGAGTCCCGGATATGATTACGGACAAGAGGAGGATTCTCACAATGGTCGAGACGTAAAGATCAATATTTTGATGACTATGTTCGGACACCAGAATGGTTTCGGGGAGTTTCGGACATATACCGGAGTACCGGGGGGTTACCGGAACCCCTAGGGGAGTTTATTGGGCCAAGATGGGCCTTTGTGGAGAAAAGGAGGGGCGGCTAGGGCTGGCCACGCGCCCCCTCCCCCTCTAGTCCGAATTGTACAAGGAGCGGGGCGGGGGGGCACCCCCTTTCCTTCCTCCTCTCTCCTTCCCTTCCTTTCCCCATCATACTCCAACTAGGAAAAGAGGGAGTCCTACTCCCGGTGGCAGTAGGACTCCTCCTTGGCGCGCCCTCCTCCTGGCCGGCGGCCTCCTCCCCCTGATCCTTTATATACGGGGGCAGGGGCACCTCTAGACACAACAATTGATCTCTTGATCTCTTAGCCGTGTGCGGTGCCCCCCTCCACCATATTCCACCTCAATCATATTGTAGCGGTGCTTAGGTGAAGCCCTACGTGGGTAGCAACATCATCACAGTCATCAGGCCGTCGTGCTGACGGAAACTCTCTCGTGAAGCTCTGCTGGATCGGAGTTCGCGGGACGTCATAGAGCTGAACGTGTGCTGAACTCGGAGGTGCCGTACGTTTGGTACTTGATCGGTCGGATCGTGAAGACATACGACTACATCAACCGCGTTGTGCTAACTCTTCCGCTTTCAGTCTACGAGGGTACGTGGACAACACTCTCCCCTCTCGTTGCTATGCATCACCATGATCCCGTGTTTGAGCGTAGGATTTTTTTTAAATTACTATGTTCCCCAACAGCTAGGAGGCTCTCTCAGACCTCGACGAGCCCTAGTCTCACTCGGGGAAGATATTGACACCTTCATTTTGCATCATGACTACTATTATTTATCTTATTTTGAAGTAATATCCCATACTATGATGCAATTCTAATGCCTTTTCTCTTAAAATGCAAGATACATCAAAATAGGGAGATTATTGCCGGCTGGAATTCTAACCTGAAAAAGGTACGACAGAGATACAAATTCTTTGGAGCTCTAAATAGTGTGAAAATTTATGGAGATTTATTTTGAAATATATAAACATACTAGAAGAAATAAGTACCAGAGAAGAGCCTCGATGGACCCATAAGCCAGGATGCACGCCATGGTGACTTGTGGGGCCCACAGAGGCGCACTGCTGACTTCCTTCTCTAATATGAAGCCATTTACTATAGAAAAAAGTTGAGAGAAGACTTTCGGGACCAACTGCCGCCATCTCAAGGTGGAACCACAGGCGGAGCACTTTTGCTCTTTGGTCAAGCGATTCCACCGGCAGGGGAAAATCAAAGCCGTCATCATCACCAACGTTCCACTCATCATGGTAGGTCTCGTCTTCATCAACATCTTCACCAACACCATCTCATCTCCAAACTCTAGTTCATCTCTTGTGCTCAATCTTTGTATCAATCCTCAGATTGGTACCTGGGGTGCTAGTAGTGCTGATTACGTATCATAGTTGATGCTAGTTGGTTTACTTGGTGAAAGATTCATATCATCAGATTGTTGATTGCATATTTATACCTACTGAACATGTTCAATATTATGAGTTGTGAGTAGTTTAATTGTTCTTTAGGACATGGGAGAACTTTTGGTATTAGTTATCATGAGAAGTTGGAACTTTTTCTCAAAGTTGATGGACATTTTTTCAAAACCGATGATCTTTTTCTCAAGTCTTGGTATTAGTAATCATGAGAAGTTGGAACTTTTTCTCAAAGTTGATGAACATTTTTTCAAAATCGATGATCTTTTTCTCGAAATTGATGGTTTTGTTTTTCAAAATCGATGAACCTTTTAAATTTCCACTAAGTTTTTACAATTTCTATGTACAATTTTCAAATTCGTGGTTGTTTCAACATTTTTTAGAATTAATTTTCAAATGTATACTTTCTTTTTAAAATAATTTACATTGAGTATATATATTAATCACTTTGTAAGCTAATATAAGATCATTTAGATCACTAAAGTAATGATATAAACGGTCTTATATTTCTTTACGGATGGAGTATATGTTAATTAAAGAAAAAATGGTCAAATAGTACTATTTCCAACTTCTTGTATACGAAATGAACTCGACATAGTGGTTATTTTGGACTGCTGTTAATGATTTGTGTGCGGAGTTCAAATCCCTCTACTCCTAGAATCGGTGACATGAATAAAACCTCGTCGATTTTTTCTCCTATTTGAGAGCGGGTTGCTGGGATTATTGGGCTAGCCCAGGAGCGCAAACAACTGGCGTTTAAGGCGCTGTATACGAGGTCCCGGACGGATACCGCTCTCTCCAGTATGGTTCTCTTCCCCCTCTGTTCGACCTAGCAGCCGGCGCGACTACCACAACTGCTACTAGCACACCAACACCTCTAGGCATCCAGCCCTCCACCAGTCTGATTCTCTCGGCTCCTCTGCTCACGGCCTCACGCTCCTCGCCTCATGAGCTCGTCTCCGACGCTCACCGCTGGATTGAGAAGAGGTTATTTTATGCACTAATTTAGGACGAATCCACACCACCGATTGCTATATCCTTGTTTAGTTACTCTGCTTTAGCATATATTGACATTACCTTTGTGTAAGTAGAAGCTAATCTGCTAGATGCTAGATGCTAAATCTTTTAACTGAACAAATCCTAATTTGCTAGCTAGATGCTATGCCTGCTGCTACTGCCACTGATTTTTATCTTGTGTTCTTGTAATATAGATGAAGAACAAGGGTGTTATCTTATTTGCAATGTGGAAAAAAGGTTTCAAAAGCAAAGAAAAAAACTTCTGCATCCACCGCAAGAGGTTAGAGATATTAGCACAATGATATTTTGCATCCAAGAGTCCAAGCTACAATCTATTGATCCCTACTTGGCTGCGTACCTGGGTGGACAACGTCTAAAGAGCTTCGCCCAAAGGCCAGCTGATGGCACAAAGGGTGGCATTTTGCTGCTTTGGGACGAATCTGCGGTCACGGTGAGAAATGTGCAAGTTGGTGTCTTTTTTCTCTCTGCGATGATTGCCATCAACAATTACGGCGATGAAAAGTCTTTTAAGCTAACCTCAATCTATGGCCCAACCCGTAGCATTCACAAGAAGGCTTTCTACCTTGAGCTGATTTCGGAAAAGCCTCCACCTGGAACCAAATTGCTTGTCAATGGTGATTTTAATCAAATCTACCGTGCAAGGGACAAAAACTGAACCAATGTGGACCGTGGCCGTCTTGTGCGTCTTCGCAATGCCCTGAACAATTGTCAGCTCAAGGACATACACTTGCAAAACAAGAAATTTACTTGGAGCAACGAGCAAAGTAACCCGACGATGAGCAAACTAGATAGATTTTTTACAATGAAGATTGGGATTTAGAGTTTTCCACCCACATTCTACATGCGCTCTCCTCATCGCTTTCGAATCATTGCCCCCTTCTACTTGCTAATGATGTCGGACCAAAGAAGCCTAAATCCTTCCGGTTTGAAAACTTCTTGTCGAAGATGCGAGAATTCCAACGAGTCTTCACCGAGACATGGAATGAGAATTGCGATCACATCGACCCTTACCAGCCGCTTTTTTCCACAAGCTAAAGGGAACATGACAAAAGTTGCACTCCTGGAGCAAGACCCTTGTTTCTAACTCCAGGTCCAGCTGCACATGTCTCTTGAGGTTATTCTTCGCCTTGACCTCGCTAAAGAACAAAGAGAACTAATCCTGTAGGAAAGGGATCTTCGGACAAGACTAAAGCAAAGGATCGTTGGCTTGGCGGTGCTTGAAAAATCCAGAAAACGACAAAACTCAAGGATTACAAATCTTAAAGATGGAGATGGCAACACACGCTACTTCCACCTCCGTGTCAATCACCGCATGAGAAAAAACTGTATTCGTCTCCTCAAGCACAACCAGGGCTGGGTCACCTCTCATGAAGACAAAGACAAGATTTTTCACAGCCACTCTAAGAACATAGCCAAAAAAAGGCCCTGCTCGTAGCATTAACATCAATTGGGTCTGATTCCAACCCCAACTATGAGCTACAAGGCTTGGATGAGGCATTCAGTAAGGATGAGGTCAAAGCCGTGGTGCTTGGTTTACCGGGTGACAAGGCGTCCGGTCCGATGGCTTCACAGGCACTTTCTTTATGGTGTGTTGGAACACAATCAAGCCAAACATCATGATTGTGGTCAATCATTTCTCCAAACTACAGACTACTCACCCTCATTGGTTGAACTCGGCTGATGTTGCACTTGTTCTGAAGAAGGATGGTGTTGAAGATATTTCTGAATTTCGCCCTATAAGCCTAATCCATGCCATCGCAAAGCTCATTGCGAAGATGATGTTCAAAAGGCTTGCACCCCACATGAATGACCTTGTCTCACAAGCTCAAAGTGCTTTCATAAAAAAGAGATGTATTCATGACAATTTCATGTACGTGTGCAACCTGGCTAGACGCTTGCATCGTAACAAGACCCCGACTTGTTGGAAATATGCCCTAGAAACAATAATAAAGTGGTTATTATTACATTTCCTTGTTCATGATAATCGTTTATTATCCATGCTATACTTGTATTGATTGGAAACTCAAATACATGTGTGGGTACATAGACAACAACATGTCCCTAGTGAGCCTCTATCGGACTAGCTCGTTGATCAAAGATGGCTATGGTTTCCTAGCCATAGACATGAGTTGTCATTTGATGACGGGATCACATCATTAGGAGAATGATGTGATGGACAAGACCCAAACTATGAACATAGAATATGATCGTGTCAAGTTTATTGCTATTGTTTTCTGCATGTCAAGTATATGTTCCTATGACCATGAGATCATGCAACCTACTGACACTGGAGGAGTACCTTGTGTGTACCAAACGTCACAACGTAACTGAGTGACTATAAAGGTGCTCTACAGGTATCTCCGAGGGTGTCTGTTGAGTTGGCATGGATCAAGACTGGGATTTGTCACTCCGTATGACGGAGAGGTATCTCAGGGCCCACTCGGTAATATAGTATCACAGTGAGCTTGCAAGCAATGTGACTAATGAGTTAGCCACGAAATCTTGTATTACGGAACAAGTAAAGAGACTTGCTGGTAACAAGATTGAACTAGGTATTGAAATACCGACGATCGAATCTCGGGCAGGTAACATACCGATAGACAAAGGAAACTACATACGGGATTAGCTGAATCCTTGACATCAAGGTTCGATCGATAAGATCTTCGTAGAATATGTGGGAACCAGTATGGGCATCCAGGTCCCGCTATTAGTTATTGACCGTAGAGGTGTCTCAGTCATGTCTGCATAGTCCTCGAACCCGCGGGGTATACACACTTAACGTTTGGTGAAGATATAAGTATAGTTGAGTCATTATGGTGGTTACCGAAGGTTTTTTGGAGTCCCGGATGAGATCCCGGACGCAAAGAGGAACTTCGGAATGGTCCGAAGGTGAAGATAGATATATTAGACGAAGGGTATTGCAGTCCGGAATTGTTCTAGGGGTATCGGGTGATGACCAGCATCCCGAAAGGGGTTTCGAGGGGCCCCGGCAAGTGTTGGGGGGCATGGGCCAAGGGGAGGGGGCAAATCAGCCCACTAAGGGGCTGAGCGCCCCCCTCACCCCATCTCACGTAACCAAGAGGGTTGGGGGCGTTCCCCTAGGGCTTCCCATGTCCAGGCTTGGGGGGCAAGTCACCCTAGGGGAGATCCCACCTGCCCTGCCCGCCGCCCCCCTAGGGGAAACCCTAGGGGCGCCACTCCCTCCTCCCTTCCCCTATGTATAGAGAGGTAGAGAGAGGGCAGCCGCACCCGAAGAGCACATCTCCACGCAACGGCGCTGCCTCTCCTCTCCCTCGCATCCCTCTTCCTCTGCGTAGTGCTTAGCGAAGCTCTGCTGAGATTCCGCCACCACCACCGCCATCACGCCGTCGTGCTGCCCGAAGACTCGAGCTAATACTTCACCATCGCTCGCTGGATCAAGGAGGTGAAGGCGTCATCAAGCCGTACGTGTGTTGAACGTGGAGGTGCCGTCCGTTCGGCACTTGGATCGGGACTTGGTGGGACGGATCGTGATTGGATCGCGAAGACGTTCGACTACATCAACCGCGTTTCTTAACGCTTCCGCTTAGCGGTCTACAGGGGTATGTAGATGCAATCTCTCCTCTTGTAGATGGTCATCTCCAAGATTGATCTTGGTGAGCGTAGGAAATTTTTTGTTTCCCATGCAACGTTCCCCAACAGTGGCATCATGAGCAGGTCTATGCATAGATGACATCACGAGTAGAACACAAAGGAGTTTGTGGGCATTGATATTCAGATTGCTTCCTTCCTTGGTCTTTTCTTGATACGATGGCATTGTGGGATGAAGCGGCCCGGACCAACTTTACATGTCCACGTACATGAGACCGGTTCCATCGGCAGACATGTCATAAAGATGGTTGGCGAGTGTCTGTCTCTCCCACCTTAGTTGAATCGGATTCGACAAAGGTGGTCCTTGTACAAGGTTAAATAGCAACTTGCATATCACCATTGTGGCTTTGCGTAGGTAAGAATCATTCTTGCTAGATACCCATAGCAGCCACGTAAAACATGCAACAACAATTAGAGGACGTCTAACTTGTTTTTGCAGGGTATGTTGTGATATGATATGGCCAAGGACATGATGAGATATATTTGATGTATGAGATGATCATGTTAGTAATAGTTTATATCGACTTGCATGTCGATGCATACGGCAACCGGCAGGAGCCATAGGGTTGCCTTTAATTATTGTATGACCTGCGTGTCAATCATTAAGCGCTATGTAATGGCTTACTTTATCGCTAAGCGGTAGCAATAGTAGTAGAAGCATGGTTGGCGTGGCAACCCCGATGAAGGCACTTTGATGGAGATCATGATGATGGAGATCATGGTGTCATGCCGGTGATGATGGAGATCATGCCGGTGCTTTGGAGATGGAGATCAAAAGCACAAGTTGATGGCCATATCATGTCACTTATGATTTGCATGTGATTCTAATCCTTTTATGCATCTTATTTTGCTTAGGACGACGGTAGCATTATAAGGTGATCCCTTACTAAAATTTAAAGATAAAATTGTGTTCTCCCCAAGTGTGCACCATTGCGAAAGTTCGTCGTTTCGGAGCACCACATAATGATTGGGTGTGATAGACTCTATGTTCGGATACAACGGGTGGAAGCCAGTTTTGCACATGCAGAACACTTGGGTTAAACTTGACGAGCCTAGCATGTACAGACATGGCCTAGGAACAAAAGAGATCGAAAGGTCGAATACGAGTCATATAGTAGATATGATCAACATGGAGATGTTCACCATTGAAACCACCTCATCTCACGTGATGATCGGACTTGGGTTGGTGAATTTGGATCGTGTTACACTCGGACAACCGGAGGGATGTTGATTTGAGCGGGAGTTCTTAGGTAATATGACTAATTGAACTCATTTATCATGAACATTAGTCTAAGTTATCTTTGCAAACTTATGTTTTAGATCAATTGCTCGCGCAGTAGCTCCCCTGAATTTCAATGCGTTCCAAGAGAAAGCTAAGCTGTAAGATGATGGAAGTAACTTTGTGGACTGGGCTCGTAATCTAAGGATTATCCTCACGGCTTCCCATAAGTCTTATGTCCTTGATGCACCGCTTGGTGCGCCACCCCCTCCAGCGACTGTGGACGTTGTGAACGCCTGGCAGTCGTGTGTTGATGACTACTCAATAGTTCAGTGCGCCATGCTGTATGGCTTAGAGCCGGGACTTCAAAGGCGTTTTGAACCTCATGGACCATATGAGATGTTCCAGGAGTTGGAGTTTATCTTTGAGAAGAATGCCCGGATCGAGAGGTATGAGACCTCCGATAAGTTCTATGCCTACAAGATGGAGAACGGGTCTATTAGTGAGCACATACTCAGAATGTCTGGGTACTACAACCATCTTGCTGAGTTGGGAATTAAGCTCCTGCCAGAGGCTGTCACTGACAGGGTTCTTCAATCTCTACCACCTAGCTACAGGAGCTTTGTATTGAACTAGAACATGCAAGGGATGAACAAGTCAGTCTCTGAGCTATTCGCGATGCTGAAAGTCGCTGCGTCAGACATCCAGAAGGAGCATCAAGTGTCCATGGTGAATAAAACCACTAGTTTCAAGAAGAGCAAGGGAAAGAAGGGAAACATCAAGAAGGGTGGCAAAGCAGTTGCTCCTCCCGTGAAGAGACCCAAGGCTAGACCCAAGCTGGAAACCGAGTGCTTCTGTTGCACGGGAACTTGCCACTCGAAGTGATGATACACATGTTCATAACATTGATGCCAAAAGATGTAGAGTTGATAATGATAGTACCACTTTCTTGTGGCACTGCCGCTTAGGTCATATTGGTGTAAAGCACATGAAGAAACTCCATGCTGATGGACTTTTGGAGTCACTTGGTTTCGAATGACTTGACACATGCGAACCATGCCTCATGGGCAAGATGGCTAAAACCCCGTTTTCCAGAACAATGGGACGGGCAAATGACTTGTTGGAAATCATACATACTGATGTGTGCAGTCCGATGAGCGTTCACGCGCGCGTGGATATCGTTACTTTCTCACCTTCACCGATGACTTGAGTAGATACATGTATATTTACTTGATGAAGCATAAGTCTGAAACGTTTGAAAATTTCAAGCAATTTCAGAGTGAAGTTGAGAATCATCGTAACAAGGAGATTAAATTCGAGGGGGAGGATATTTGAGTTATGAGTTTGGCAATCACTTAAGACAACGTGGAATTGTTTCACAATTGACGCCACCTGGAACACCTCAGCGTAATGGTGTGTCCGAACGTCGTAATCGTACCTTATTAGATATGGTGCATTCTATGATGTCTCTTGCCGATCTGCCACTATCATTTTGGGGTTATGCGTTAGAGACAGCTGGATTCAATTTAAATAGGGCACCATCTAAGTAGATGGAGATGACACCGTATGAACCGTGGTTTGGCAAGAAACCTAAGTTGTCATTTCTTAAGGTTTGGGGTTGCGATGCTTATGTCAAAAGGCTTCAGCCCGAAAAGCTCAAACCCAAAGCGGACAAATGCATCTTCATAGGATTGATACGTCCATTTTGCATCATGCTTTTATATCGATATTTATTGCATTATGGGCAATTATTACACATTATGTCACAATACTTATCCCTATTCTCTCTTATTTTACAAGGTTTACATGAAGAGGGAGAATGCCGACAGCTGGAATTCTGGGCTGGAAAAGGAGCAAATATTAGAGACCTATTCTGCACAACTCCAAAAGTCCTGAAACTTCACGGAGGCACGTTTTAGAATATATAAAAAATACTGGAGAAAGAATCAACCAGAGGGGCCCACACCCTGGCCACGAGGGTGGGGGCGCGCCCTGCCCCCTGGGCGCGCCCCCTGCCTCGTGGGCCCCCTGGCAGGCCTCCGGTGTCCATCTTCTGCTATATGAAGTCTTTCATCCTCAAAAAAATCATAAGCAAGCTTTCGGGACGAAACACCGCCGCCATGAGGCAGAACCTTGGCGAAGGCAATCTAGGGCTCCGGCGGAGCTGTTCTGCCAGGGAAACATCCCACCGGGAGGGGGAAATCATCGCCATCATCATCACCATCGATCCTCTCAGCGGGAGGGGTTCAATCTCCATCAACATACTCACCAGCACCATCTCCTCTAAAACCCTAGTTCATCTCTTGTATCCAATCTTTGTCCGAAAACCTTAGATTAGTACATGTGGGTTGCTAGTAGTGTTGCTTACTCCTTGTAGTTGATGCTAGTTGGTTTATTTGGTGGAATATCATATGTTCAGATCGTTTATGCATATTAATACCCCTCTGATTATGAACATGAATATGATTTGTGAGTAGTTACATTTGTTCCTGAGGACATGGGAGAAGTCTTGCTATAAGTAGTCATGTGAATTTGGTATTCGTTCGATATTTTGATGAGATGTATGTTGTCTTTCCTCTAGTGGTGTCATGTGAATGTCGACTACATGACATTTCACCATTGTTTGGGCCTACAGGAAGGCATTGGGAAGTAATAAGTAGACGATGGACTGCTCGAGTGACACAAGCTTAAACCCTAGTTTATGTGTTGCTTCGTAAGGGGCTGATTTGGATCCATATGTTTCATGCTATGGTTAGGTTTACCTTAATACTTCTCTTGTAGTTGCGGATGCTTGCAATATGGGTTAATCATAAGTGGTATGCTTGTCCAAGGAAGGACAGTACCTAAGCACCGGTCCACCCACATATCAAATTATCAAAGTAACGAACACAAATCATATGAGCGTGATGAAAACTAGCTTGACGATAATTCCCATGTGTCCTCGGGAGCGCTTTTCTCTATATAAGATTTTGTCCAGGCTTGTCCTTTGCTACAAAAAGGATTGGGCCATCTTGCTGCACCTTGTACTTTCATTACTTGTTACCCGTTACAAATTACCTTATCACAAAACTATTTGTTACCAATAATTTCAGTGCTTGCAGAGAATACCTTACTGAAAACCGCTTGTCATTTCCTTCTGCTCCTCGTTGGGTTCAACACTCTTACTTATCGAAAGGAATACGATAGATCCCCTACACTTGCGGGTCCTCAAGACTCTTTTCTGGCGCCGTTGCCGGGGAGTGAAGCGCCTTCGGTAAGGAAAATTTTATATACTGTGCTGAAATTTACTGTCACTTGTTACTATGGAAAGTAATCCTTTGAGTGGCTTGTTCGAGGTATCTTCACCCCGACCAGTAGAGCAAAGAGTTGCTCCTCAACCTACTGAACCTACTGAAAATGTTTACTTTGAAATTCCTTCAGGTATGATAGAGAAACTGCTAGCTAATCCTTTCACAGGTGATGGAACATTACATCCCGATTTGCACCTAATCTATGTGGATGAAGTTCGTGGATTATTTAAGCTTGCAGGTATGCCCGAGGATGTTATCAAGAAGAAGGACTTCCCTTTATCTTTGAAGGGAAAGGCATTGACATGGTTTAAGCTATGTGATGATATGGGATCATGGAACTACAACCGATTGAAATTGGAATTTCATCAGAAGTTTTATCCTATGCATCTTGTTCGTCGTGATCATAATTATGTATATATAATTTTTGGCCTCGCAAAGGAGAAAGCATCGCTCAAGCTTGGGGGAGGCTTAATTCAATGTTATATTCATGCCCCAATCATGGGCTCTCAAGAGAAATTATTATTCAAAAAATTTATGCTCGACTTTCTCTCAACAATCGCTCCATGCTCGATACTTCTTGTACTGGTTCTTTTATGATGAAGACTATTGAATTAAAATGGGATTTATTGGAAATAATTAAACGCAACTCTGAGGATTGGGATTTCGACCAAGGTACGGAGTCAGGTATAACACCTTAGTTTGACTGTGTTAAATCTTTTATGGATACCGATGTTTTCCGTGAATTTAGCACTAAATATGGACTTGACTCTGAGATAGTAGCTTCTTTCTGCGAATCCTTTGCTACTCATGTTGATATCCCTATGGAGAAGTGGTTTAAATATAATACTCCCATTGAAGTAAAAGTAGTTGCACCTATTAAAGTTGAAGAAAAGACTATCACTTATAATGTTGATCATGTTGTTCCTACTGCTTATATTGAGAAACCACCTTTCCCTGTTAGAATAAAGGATCATGCTAAAGCTTCAACTATAGTTCGTAATAGTAATACTAGAACACCTACACCCCCTAAGCAAATTAAAGTTGAACCTAGTATTTCTATAGTTAAATATCTCTTGGCCGATAATATTGATGGGCATGTTGTTTACTTCTGTGATGAAGCTGCTAGAATTGCTAGACCTGATACTAAAAATAAACATAGACCTGTTGTAGGCATGCCTGTTATTTCTGTTAAAATAGGAGATCATTGCTATCATTGCTTATGTTATATGGGTTCTAGTGCAAGTGCAATACCTCATTCCTTATACAAAGAAATTATGCATGATATTGCACCTGCTGAGATGGAGGAAATTGATGTTACAATTAAGCTTGCCAATAGAGACACTATTTCATAGGTTGGTATTATCAGAGATGTTGAAGTCTTGTGTGGGAAAGTTAAATATCCTGCTGATTTTCTTGTTCTTGGTTCCCCACAAGATAACTTTTGTCCCGTTATATTTGGCAGACCCTTCTTGAACACTGTTAATGCTATGAAAGACTGCAAAAAGGATGTTGTTACTATTGGTTTGGGGGATATGTCTCATGAGTTTAATTTTGCTAAATTTCGTAGACAACCCCATGATAAAGAATTGCCTAGTAAAGATGAAATTATTGGTCTTGCTTCTATTGTCGTGCCTCCTAATGATCCTTTAGAACAATATTTGCTCGACCATGAAAATGATATGTTTATGAATGAAAGAAGGGAAATAGATGAAGTAATCTTTAAACAGGGACCTATTTTGAAACACAACTTGACTATTGAAATCCTAGGGGATCCTCCTCCACCCAAGGCTGATCCCGTGTTTGAGCTTAAACCATTACCTGATACTATTAAATATGCTTATCTTGATGAGAAAAATATATATCTTGTTATTACTAGTGCTAACCTTTCAGAGCATGAAGAAAAGAAATTATTGAAAACTCTGAAGAAGCATCGTGCTGCTATTCGATATACTCTTGATGATCTTAAGGGCATTAGTCCCACTCTATGCCAGCACAAAATAAAATTGGAGAAAGACGCTAAACCGGTTGTTGATCACCAACGATGGTTAAATCCTAAGATGAAAGAAGTGGTAAGAAAAGAAATACTAAAGCTTCTGGAGGCAGGTATAATTTATCCCGTTGCTGATAGTCAGTGGGTAAGTCATGTCCATTGTGTCCCTAAGAAGGGAGGTATTACTGTTGTTCCTAATGATAAAGATGAATTGATCCCACAAAGAATTGTTACAGTTTATAGAATGGTAACTGATTCCGCAAACTAAATAAAGCTACTAAAAAGGATCATTACTATTTACCTTTTATTGATCAAATGTTAGAAAGATTATATAAACATACACATTTTTGCTTTCTAGATGGTTATTCTGGTTTCTCTCAAATACCTGTGTCAAAAGAGGATCAAGAAAAAACCACTTTTACTTGCCCTTTCGGTACCTTTGCTTATAGACATATGCCTTTTGGTTTATGCAACACACCTGCTACCTTTCAAAGATGTATGATGGCTATATTCTCTGATTTTTGTGAAAAGATTGTTGAGATTTTCATGGATGTTTTCTCCATTTATGGAACTTCTTTTGATGATTGCTTAAGCAACTTTGATCGAGTTTTGCAGAGATGTTAAGAAACTAATATTCTCTTGAATTGGGAAAAGTGCCACTTTATGGTTAATGAAGGTATTGTCTTGGGGCATAAAATTTCTGAAAGAGGTATTGAAGTTGATAAAGCTAAAGTTGATGCTATTGAAAAGATGCTGTGTCCTAAGGACATTAAAGGTATAAGAAGTTTCCTTGGTCATGCCGGTTTTTATAGGATGTTCATTAAGGAATTCTCAAAAATCTCTAGGCCTCTGACTAACCTCTTACAAAAATATGTTCCTTTTATCTTTGATGACGATTGTGTAGAAGCATTTGAAATACTTAAGAAAGCCTTGATTTCTACACCTATTGTTCAGCCACCTGATTGGAATTTACCCTCTGAAATTATGTGTGACGCTAGTGGTTATGCTGTACGCGTTGTTCTAGGACAAAGAGTTGATAAGAAATTAAATGTTATTCAATATGCCAGTAAAATTCTAGACAGTGCCCGGAGAAATTATGCCACTACTAAAAAGGAATTTTTAGCAGTTGTATTTGCTTGTGATAAGTTCCGACCTTATATTATTGATTCTAAAGTAACTCTTCACACTGATCATGCTGCTATTAAATATCTTATGGAAAAGAAAGATGCTAAACCTAGACTTATTAGATGGGTTCTCTTGCTGCAAGAATTTGATTTGCATACTATTGATAGAAAGGGAGCTGAGAACCCCGTTGCAGACAATTTGTCTAGGTTAGAGAATGTTCTTGATGACCCACTACCTATTGATGATAGCTTTCCTGATGAACAATTAGCTTTCATAAATGCTTCTCGTACTGCTGCATGGTATGTTGATTATGCTAATTACATTGTTGCTAAATTTATACCACCTAGCTTCACATACCAGCAAAAGAACAAGTTTTTCTATGGTTTGAGACATTACTTTTGGGATGACCCGCACCTTTATAAATAAGGAGTAGATGGTGTTATTAGACGTTGTGTACCTGAGCATGAACAGGAACAGATCCTACGCAAGTGTCGCTCCGAGGCCTATGGAGGACACCATGCTGGAGATAGAACTGCACATAAGGTATTGCAATCTGGTTTTTATTGGCCTACTCTCTTTAAGGATGCCCGTAAGTTTGTCTTGTCTTGTGATGAATGTTAAAGAATTGGTAATATTAGCACACGTCAAGAAATGCCTATGAACTATTCACTTGTTATTGAACCATTTGATGTTTGGGGCTTTGATTATATGGGATCGTTTCCTTCCTCTAATGGGTATACACATATCTTAGTTGTTGTTGATTACGTTACTAAGTGGGTAGAAGCTATTCCAATTAGTAGTGCTGGTCATAACACCTCTATTAAGATGCTTAAAGAAGTTATTTTTCTGAGGTTTGGAGTCCCTAGATACTTAATGATTGATGGTGGTTCACATTTTATTCCTGGTCCTTTCCGTAAATTGCTTGCTAAGTATGATTGAGGGAGTCCTGGATTAGGGGGTGTCTGGATGGCCGGACTATATCTTCAGACGGACTCCTGGACTATGAAAAAACAAGATTGAAGACTTCGTTCCTTGTCCGGATGGGACTTTCCTTCGCGTGGAAGGCAAGCTTGGCGATGCGGATATTCAGATCTCCTACCATTGTAACCGACTTTGTGTAACCCTAACCCTCTCCGGTGTCTATATAAACCGGAGGGTTTTAGTCCGTAGGCCAACCCAACATATAACAATCATACCATAGGCTAGCTTCTAGGGTTTAGCCTCCTTGATCTCGTGGTAGATCTACTCTTGTACTACCCATATCATCAATATTAATCAAGCAGGGCGTAGGGCTTTACCTCCATCAAGAGGGCCCGAACCTGGGTAAAACATTGTGTCCCTTGTCTCCTGTTACCATCCGCCTAGACGCACAGTTCGGGACCCCCTACCCGAGATCCATCGGTTTTGACACCGACATTGGTGCTTTCATTGAGAGTTCCTCTGTGTTGTCGCAATCAGGAAGGATGCCTCTTCCCGTCTTTAAAGACGGCGCCATTGCTAAGGGAGCTTTGGCTGTCGGCCAAACTCTCCGGCTAGGCGGTTTTCTTATGACCGCCTGTTCGGCTGTTGCACCAACGATGACCTCTCGGGTCATCAAAAGCAATCTTCACGTCAGCTCGGAACTCGCCGAGCAGTTAGATCCAATGGAGCTCTCTTCCGTAAACGAGCTCTTGGATCGCATCGCCGCCCTGGGGGTCACTACGAATTACGACCAGGTTGGGCTTAAACCCGATCTAAGAGAGATTAACTCTCCCCAAGTCACCCATCATGTTGCCGTGGTAGAGGCGCAGTGCGGCGACCCTTCATCTATCTTAAGGACTAGCTATGTCCGGATTCCCGATCCCTCCAAGCCGGATACCCGCAGAGGGGAGGATGTAACTCAAGACCTGAACTTAGAATCAGGCAACGGGCTAGATTCATTGGACAACATCCAAGAATCCAAACTTCAGAGTTCGGAAACTCCTTGGCCTCTGAGTCTCAGATTGGGTGAGGTTTCAGATTTAATTCCACCCACCCACCCGAACATAAGCGATCTATCCCAAATCAGGCAAAAGCCCGAAGAAACAGTACATCATTACTAGGCGAGATTCCTCCTGGTTATGAACAGGATAAAGGACTGCCGCGAGGAAGACGCAATCTCAATCTTCTGCAATAATTGCACGGACAAGGGAATCCTCAACGCCATAAGTCGTCGTGATATTACACGCTTCGCTGACTTGGCGTCCATAGTACAAAAGTACTGTGCGATGGAAAGCGCCTGGAAAATCGAAATAAAATTTTGGGACAATCCGGCCCCGAATAGAAACCTCGTCCGAAATAAAAGGGTGCATCATCAGCAGACACCTGGGTTAAAAACCAAAAAACCAAAACCCTCTACAGGGCATGGAACCGTACTGGAAGTATGGCTTAGTGGACCCTGTAAAATTCATAGTACAGAGGGCGCCACACCAACTCACAGCCTTAGAGCATGTTGGATACTCCGGCAGGTGGCCAAAATTGGCGAAGACCTCCTAATCCCGGAGGCCGCAGAAAACCACCCCAGGGACACCAGTACAGTCTTAACAGTCTTCAAGACTTTCGCATCAAATAATATGCGAAAAAGAACACTCCGCAGCCTTGCCGAAGTTTATCAAGTAGCAACAATAAACCCATGGAGTGACACGGCTATTACTTTTAATGCCAGTGATGAACCTAAATTCCGAACAGCTCGAGCACCAGCCGCATTGGTCCTCAGTCCAATTGTGGATGGCTTTCGCCTCACCAAGGTACTCATGGATGGAGGCAGCGGATTGAACCTCATTTATGAGGAAACCCTTCAAAAAATGGAAATAGACTGGAACCGCATCGAGCGAAGCAGCACAACCTTTCGAGGAATAATCCCCAGTCGGGAAGCGTGCTGTACAGGAAAAATCACACTAGATGTGGTGTTCGGCACACCGGATAATTACAGGTCCGAAGAGGTCACGTTTCAGGTGGCCCCGTTCAGTAGTGGATACCACGCTCCGCTAGGGCGGGAAGCGTTTAGAATCTTCAAAGCAATACCCCATTATGGGTACATGAAGCTCAAGATGCCCGGGCCGAACGGAATTATCACTCTCGCTAGTGATCCGGACATGGCGCTCCGCGCCGAAAACAAGACAGCCGCATTGGCCCTCGAGGCACTATCCGAAGCCCTAGTGGCTGAGGAACTGACTACGCTTCGCTCCACGATAAACATGGACGACGTGATACTCGACAAAAGATCCAAGTCCGCCTCCTTTAAACCAACGGACGAAATAGTCAAATTCCAGGTCCATCCAACGGACCCCAATAAAACAGCTTCCATCGGGGCATAATTAAACCCTGATGTAGACGCCGCACTGTGAGAATTCCTACATGAAAATTGGGGCATCTTCGCCTAGCACCCTTCAGACATGCCAGGAATCCCACGCAGGCTGGCCGAACACAGCTTAAATATCCTAAAAGGATTCAAACCGGTCAAACAAGCCCTTCGGCGTTTCTCCGAACCCAAGAGACAGGCCATGGGAGAGGAGCTAGCCAAGCTACTGGAGGCCGGATTCATCAAAGATATAAAACATCCGGACTGGCTAGCAAACCTGGTGATGGTACCAAAGAAGGACAAATCCTGGCGCCTGTGCGTTGATTTTAAAGACCTTAACAAGGCTTGCCCAAAGGATCCCTTCCCCTTCCCCCGCATCGATCAAATTATCGACGCCACTGCAGGACACGATTCGTTGTGTTTCCTCGACGCATACTCCGGCTACCATCAAATCAAGATGGCAGAGTCAGACCAAGCCGCAACGGCATTCATCACACCATACGGCCCATTCTGCTTCAACACAATGCCCTTTGGGCTCAAAAACGCCGGCGCAACATATCAGCGCATGATTCAGACATGTCTGGCAAACCAGATCGGCAAAACAGTAGAGGCATACGTGGATGATGTGGTCGTAAAAACAAGACATGTCGAATCTCTAGTAGATGACTTGAGGCTTACATTTGATAACCTTCGAACATACGACATCAAGCTCAACCCGGAAAAATGTGTTTTCGGCGTTCCAGCCGGAAAGCTCTTGGGCTTCATCGTATCCGGCAGAGGAATTGAAGCAAATCCAGCCAAGATCCGAGCTTTTACGCAATTGGATATCCCAAAGGACCTCAAACAAATACAAAAGTTAACCGGATGCGTGGCGGCTCTAAGCCGCTTCATCTCCCGCTTGGGAGAAAAGGCACTACCCCTTTATCGCCTCCTTCGGCGCACCGAACACTTCGAGTGGACGGATGCCGCCACAGCCGGACTCAACGAAATAAAGGCCATTTTGGCAACAAACCCAGTCCTGGCCACGCCAAATATCGGCGAACCAATGCTATTGTACATTGCTGCAACCCACCAGGTTGTCAGCGCAGTGCTCGTCGTCGAGCGAGAAACTTACGGACACAAATTCCCCCTTCAAAAGTCGGTCTACTACGTGTCCACTGTCCTCACTCCATGCAAATCACGGTACCCGCATTATCAAAAAATCGCATACGCGGTATTCATGGCATCCCGGAAGCTACGACACTACTTTCAAGAGTGTTCGATAACAGTAGCATCGGAAGTACCACTCAACGACATTATAAACAACCGCGATGCAACGGGCCGGATTGCAAAATGGGCCATCGAGCTCCTCCCGTTCGACATAACTTATAAGCCATGACGAGCTATCAAGTCGCAAGTTTTGGCCGACTTCGTCGCAGAATGGACGGAGGCCGAACTCCCTAAAGAGTACGGCACATACTCAAACTGGATCATGCATTTCGACGGCTCCAAAATGTTGGTCGGACTAGGGGCCGGCGTCGTGTTGACATCCCCCACAGGAGACACAGTTCAATATGTACTCCAGATTATGTACACGGACTCCAACAATGCAGCCGAATATGAGGCCCTTTTACATGGTCTCCGGATGGCGGTATCCATGGGCATTCAACGCCTAGAGGTGCGCGGGGATTCGAACCTCGCGATATCCCAAATAAATGGAGACTTCGATGCCAAGGATCCAAAAATGGCAGCTTACCGTAATGTCGTCTTAAAAATGTCAGCTCGGTTTGAGGGGCTCGAATTTCACCACATAGCCCGGGAAAACAATCAGGCGGCAGACGTCCTGGCACGCATCAGCGCAAAACGTGATGCAGTCCCCCCAACATCTTCTTGGAAAGGCTGTTCAAGCCATCCATAGTATGGGAAGGGGAACCTGGTAATAACAGCCCGGACCCAACCGCACTGTTCGGCACCGAACAATCTGACATAATCGGAGGCTCTGCCAATGAAATTACAACTTCAGCCCACGTAATAATGGCCGTCATCGCCCCGTGGACAGAACCATTCCTAGCCTACCTTACTAGGAAGGAGCTCCCAGAGGACCAAAATGAGGCGTGCGGCATAGTGCGGTGATCTAAGACCTATAAAGTCCATGAGGGAGAACTTTATAAGAAAAGCACTACCCGAGTCCTTCAAAGGTGCATCTCCGAAGAGGAAGGGCGGAACTTGCTGGTTGAAATTCATGCCGGACTCAATGGTCATGACGCTGCAGCTCGGTCCCTTGTAAGCAAGGCTCTCCGTGCAGGCTTTTATTGGCCGACGGCCCGAGCAGACGCTTAGGACTTGGTCCAACGATGCGTCGGTTGCCAGCTTTTCGCAAACCAAAGCCATATGCCACCCACCGCCCTCCAAACTATCCCCATCACTTGGCCTTTCACGGTCTGGGGGCTTGACATGGTTGGACCCCTTAAAGGCGGAACCCACAAGAAAAAATACTTACTGGTCATGGTGGACAAGTTCACCAAATGGATAGAAGCCAAGCCTGTTAAGACGGACGAATCCGGACCGGTGATAGACTTCATATCCGGGGTCGTACACCGTTACGGTGTCCCCCACAACATCATCACTGATAATGGCACGAACTTTACGGCCGACGAGGTAAAACTCTGGTGCAAAAACATGGGCATCAAGCTCGATTATGCATCTGTCTATCACCCACAAACTAACGGCCAGGTCGAACGGGCAAACGGTCTTATTATGAGCGGCATCAAACCTAGATTAGTGCAGTCCCTCAAGGAATCCAACACGCACTGGGTAGAGGAGCTCGACTCCGTACTCTGGGGGCTGCTGACCACGCCGAATCGCACCACCGGATACACACCATTCTTCATGGTGTATGGCGCATAGGCTGTTTTGCCTTGCGACAATATTCATGACTCACCTCGAGTGCGCATGTACGAAGAAAGAGAAGCCGAACTCGATCGGCAAGACAGTTTGGACGCCTTGGAGGAGGAGCGTGACGTGGCAAAAGCCCGTTCCGCATTCTATCAACAGCGGGCTCAAAGATATCAAAGCAGAGAAGTACGGGCCAAAAATTGCAACATTGGCGAGCTAGTTCTACGCCTGCCGCCAGACTCTGTGTTCGTCTCCTACCTCTGTCTATTTTTTATATTTTCTGTCTTACATTTCTCTCCTTCCCTTAAAGGCTCATCAAGAGACGCGCTACCCGCGCTCACTAAACCTGGGGGCTTCTTTAAACAGAAGCTTATTTATACGGGCTTCATGCCCAACACATGTGTCAAACTTCTGCATGTACCTTTTATTCACCATTATATGCATCGATATGACTTAAGTTTTGGCCAAGCTGGGTTGCCTGGCTCCTGTGCTTACCCCTACGTTCCCGATTGTTCGGCTAGGTGGTAAAGGGAGCACCTCTGCGATTGTTACTGCCGGGTCAGCCGGATGTGTACCTCAGAGTGGGTGAAGCCGAAAGCTAGAGTTCTTAAGGGAATATTCGGTCGGTGAACTAAAGATGACCTTTTTTACTTATTTATGTGCCCCCAGATGCTTTTTCTGCGTTCGCAGTCCGGAAATGCACTTTAGGGCATGCCTCCCAGAGAAAGGAACCCCTAACGGAACTATTCTCTCTGGAAGATGTTTCTTACTAACCATGTAATATAACATAACTAGTTGGGCACTTGTCTGATAAAGCACCAATGACCCCTATGCCTGGTCTCCATGCATACCCCGGTTCTTATATAACCGCAAGGGTATTCGGACACACTCCGGACTGTCAGGTCCCGAGGTCGAAGTGAAAAGGTCGGCAACGACAAACGATCTACAATCCGGCTAGAAGGCATTATACATGTCAATTAAAATTACATAGTCACTCTGACTGATTGTATTCCTCTTCAATACCATTTAACATGCTGTCTAATTTACAGTCCTGCTGGGAATACTTTGCGGCCAATTCTACTTGGCCGTATACTAAGCTTACAGGGATCTCCTTCCCATCGGGCCCCACAGGTCCGACCTCGGCCATGTGGTTTGGGTCAGCCTTTGTGTACCGTGACTTCACCATGGCCCAGGCCTCCCTAGCGCCTTGACAGCAGGCCGATATCTTCCACAATCGGAAGCGCCGCCGCGCTCCCTTCAACTTCTCTACAAGCTCTCCAAGGCCCTCGAGCATGGGGAGGGATGGCCATAAGGCTTGGGCAACGCCTTGCATCGCCTGCCGAACTCGCTCGTGCAGTTGATAGAGCTTGGGAAGAAGGTCACCCATAGAATCGGGCATCTCCTCTACAGGACGACCTGTTAGCATACCTACAGACATCGCTCTGTTAATCGACTTCCTCGCCGAACCTTTTTTTCAAAAAGTTCGTTCAAGCACTTACTAAATATGCCGCGTCGAAGCCGCTGATTCTCCTTAACGGAGTCCGACAGCTGGGCACGAACATCTTTCAGTTCAACACCCAGCTTGGTGTTGGCATCCTGAAGATCAATCTTCTCCCGCCTCACCATTGTTAGCACACTCTCACCATCCTTTAGCCGGCGTAGGAGTCGTTGCTTGTCCGGATCTAGTCCGGCGCCATCTGCAATATCATTTGTCACACTAGCACATACGCCGCATTTTGCACAATACTTATCTTTTTGAAGCATATATTACCAGAGGGGCCCCCCTTGGGATCCCCTGTCACGGCCAGTGCGGCCTCAAGTTGGGATTTGCACTCTTTCAGCTCCTGGGACAGCTGGGTATTCTTCTCTGAAAGAGCCTGCATGTCATATGATCCTTAAATCAGTTATTCTAACTTTATCAAGTCTCGGGGGCTACTGATCCATATAACTATCAAATTTTCTCACCCGTATGTCTTTTACATATTGCTCCGTGGCTCTGGCTAGACCACTTTGAGCGGCATGGAGATACGCATCTCCCGAATTAAAGGCATCCAACGCCTCTTGGGAGAAGCAAGCATCGCGGAGAACTGTCCGGTGGCGCCGGTTATTCATGGCACTCTCCACCTCGGAATGGGTGGCAGACAGCCTGTCCGCATCCTCTGTCGGAGGAGCGTCTGGTGCGTGCCTCGTGTTTGCCTCCGCCTCTGGGCCGGGCTGTGGAGCCTGGCTGGTCGAGGCGCGATTGGCAGCCTCTCCGGATATAGTCCGGCGAGGCCTCTTTGTCCTGCACCGAGCAAGAGTGTTAATATGCCTTGAAGGAATAACACCTGGACTAAACAGGCGTGCTATACCTTTGCACCGGCGCCTCAGTCTGGACTACATTCCTTTTTACCCCACGGGGCCCTGCGGCCCCTTGTTGGCTAGCCGCCGCAGGCTCGGCCTCCCGCCTCAGGAACCTCCCCTGCAAAACATGGTTGTTGTCAGGAAAACTGAAAACACGTGAGGGTAGATCCCTTCCCAAGGTGATGAGACTCCGGTCTCAGTTACCTGGGAGGCCAGGATTAACCCTGGGTAATCGGCCGTAATGGCCACCAAGGTATCGTCCTTGCTCAGCTGATAAAACACCCCGTCAATCAGCTCCACCGATATGTCCGGATCCTCTTCGGAGGCCGGATCGAGGGACCGTTTAGGATCCTCGGGCTGGGGAGGACGGCTGTTTATATCCTTTACTTCCTGACGCAGTTCCTGCGTAGGAGTCGTTAGACTATCTATTTAATCATGGGAATGTAAAACGGATGGGCAAGCAAGATTGTCCGCTTACCCAACTTGGAGGGTTGTACATAGTAAATCCACCCTGTGGGTTGACGCAGAGGAATTCCTCCTCTTCTCCCTTGTACAAAGAGGACAAGATCTTTACTAGAGCGGTAGCTGAGTCCGGCCCCTTACGACCGTAACGAGTGGCGCCATCCTCCCCGTTAAAATCTCACATGGGGTGGCCTCTATAATGAAGCGGCTGCACCCCCCGCATGATGCACACGGCCATGACTCCAACATAGTCCGGAATGAGCCAATAGTCTTATC
This sequence comes from Aegilops umbellulata, assembly GCA_032464435.1. Classification (NCBI taxonomy): domain Eukaryota; kingdom Viridiplantae; phylum Streptophyta; class Magnoliopsida; order Poales; family Poaceae; genus Aegilops; species Aegilops umbellulata. The sequence continues at coordinate 235,529,418 of CP136055.1, read as the reverse complement.
CGGCCCATCAGGTAAAGGACGTCCCTGTCACTTTCTCTCTGAGAGCTCCGTGGATGCCAGCTTAAGCGTTTCTTTAAGGGAGCACTGTTGAATTCGGGGAGGCCGATCCGGATAGGATCCGGCAGTGGGACATCCTCCATATAAAACCATTCTGAAGGCCAGTCCTCGGACACCTTCTTTGGGGTTCCGGATAGATATCCGGTCCCGACGATGCGCCACACTTCGGCTCCGCCCACTTCATATATTAACCCCTCTTGAGAACGGGGCACCAGGCAGAACAACCTCTTCCACAGCGCGAAATGAGCCTCAACACCCAAGAACACCTCGCAAAGGGCAACGAGGCCCGCGATATGCAATATAGAGGCAGGTGTGAGGTTGTGCAGCTGGAGGCCATAGAACTCCAGAAGCCCTCGGAGAAATGGATGAATTGGAAATCCGAGTCCCCTTATTAGATAAGGGACAAGGCATACCCGCTCTCCTTTGGAGGGAGTGGGGGCGCTCTCCGCTTGCTCTCCGCCATTATAGGCGGCGAGTCCGGCTCAAACCGGGACCATGTAGGCTGGAGGGAGGAATCCCTTGGTCTGAAGCGATACTAGCTCGCTATGCGGGATGGAGCATCTCTCCCAGTCTCCGGGCTTAGGACTGGAAGGGCGAGAGGAGGAGTTGCAACGGCTGGCCATGGTGGAATGGACCTTTTCTGGATGCGCTTTGATGACTACTCGCGGAGGGGAGAAGGTGTGGTTTGGATCTAAGTCCCCATTCCTTTAAATAGGCGGCTCATTTACGCGGCTAGGGGTGTCAATGTAAAAACACCCAGACTTTTCGTATTCGTTTGACACGTGGAAGACGACCATTATTGGGCGTAGAAGCCAAGGAGCGCTGCATTTATAAAGAACAGGACATTATTTAACAGGTACACGAAATCCGGGAGGGGAACCCGCCTTGCAATGCCAAAGACAATCTGCGCGCCGGACTCGTCGTCATTGAAGCCTGGTTCGGGGGCTACTGAGGGAGTCCTGGATTAGGGGGTGTCCGGATGGCCGGACTATATCTTCAGTCGGACTCCTGGACTATGAAGATACAAGATTGAAGACTTCGTCCCGTGTCCGGATGGGACTTTCCTTGGCGTGGAATGCAAGCTTGGCGATGCGGATATTCAGATCTCCTACCATTGTAACCGACTTTGTGTAACCCTAACCCTCTCCGGTGTCTATATAAACCGGAGGGTTTTAGTCCGTAGGCCAACCCAACATACAACAATCATACCACAGGCTAGCTTCTAGGGTTTAGCCTCCTTGATCTCGTGGTAGATCTACTCTTGTACTACCCATATCATCAATATTAATCAAGCAGGACGTAGGGTTTTACCTCCATCAAGAGGGCCCGAACCTGGGTAAAACATTGTGTCCCTTGTATCCTGTTACCATCCGCCTAGACGCACAGTTCGGGACCCCCTACCCGAGATCCGCCGGTTTTGACACCGACAATGATGTTAATCATAGAATTGCATCTCCATAGCACCCATAGTCTAGTGGTCAAGTAGAACTGAGTAATAGAGAGCTTAAATTAATTTTGCAAAAGACTGTTAATAGATCTAGAAAGAATTGGTCCAAGAAACTTGATGATGCATTATGGCCTATAGAACTGCATATAAAAATCCTATGGGTATGTCTCCGTATAAAATGGTTTATGGAAAAGCATGTCACTTACCTCTCGAACTAGAACATAAGGCATATTGGGCCATTAAAGAGCTCAATTATGATTTCAAACTTGCCGGTGAGAATAGAGTATTTGACACTTGCTCACTTGATGAATGGAGAACCCGAGCTTATGAGAATGCCAAACTGTTTAAAGAAAAAGTTAAAAGATGGCATGACAAAAGGATACAAAAGTGTGAGTTTAATGTAGGTGATGATGTGTTGCTATTCAACTCTCGTTTAAGATTTTTTGCAGGAAAACTTCTCTCTAAATGGGAAGGGCCTTACGTTATTAAAGAAGTCTATCGTTTCGGTGCTATAAAAATCAACAACTTCGAAGGCACAAATCCGAAGGTGGTGAACGGTCAAACAATCAAACATTACATCTTAGGTAATCCCATAAATGTTGAAACCAATGTTATTGAAACCATAACCCCGGAGAAATATATAAGGGACACTTTCCAGAACGTTTCAGACTCCGAAAGGGAATAGGTATGTGGTACGGTAAGCGAACTGACTCCAAAACAGTTCTAATGGCAATTTTCTCCGTTTTGGAATATTTAAGAAAATAGGAAAATAAGAAGTAGTCGAAAGGGACACGAGGCATCCACGAGGGTGGAGGGCGTGCCCTACCCCCTGGGCGCGCCCCTTGCCTCGTGGGCACCTCGTGTGCCCTCCGGACTCCGTTTTCTTGCACGATACTTCTTTTGGTCGGAAAAAATTCATTATATAATCTCTCGATGGTTTTGCCACCGTACCACGCAAATATCCTCTATTTTTGTTTCGAGTTGTTTTCTGCCAGAATTGTCAAAGGCCACGCATCATGTCATCCCCCTCCTCCAACAGTGAGGGCAACGACGCTTGGCTAATGAAGATAGAGCCAAAGAGAGAAGAACCCGGGGAGATCAACAAGGATGATGGGATCAAGAAGGACATGGAGGATCAAGCTTCGGCAGCAGAAGACGAAGAAATCCTCCAACCTCATTCCAATCTTCTTACCCATGAAAATATCCTCCAACCATTGGAGCTTTCAAGATGATTGAGTTTGGTCGCATATAAAATAAGTATCTCACACGTGAAAATATTTTGTTGAAGGAGCATATCTCCGCACTCAAGGGCATTATCTGCAAATTCGACGATCTCCTATGCTCGACGTGCGACTATCCATCATCACCACAGTCGGTGGGAAACGACACCTATGGGATCACAAGAATCCCTACTATGGTTGCGGGGCGCGAGGTCGCGAGAAGAGCGGATCAAACAGATAACACACGGTTCCTTTATCCAGGTTCGGGCCGCGAAGATGCGTAAAACCCTACTCCTGCTTTGGTGGATTGTTTATCTGTGTTCTTGAGCTAGCAATGGGCGTGAAGAGCTCCATACAGCCGAATCCTCCTCCTGGTCGCCTCGGGCGTCCTTTTATAGGAAAGGGGTTGCCACAGTGGAACACAGGAGGTGGAAAGGGTACAGTAATGCGAGGCTATCCCTCGCATTACATGACAAGGCGCATTTAACGCGCCTTGCTTAGGTGTCCTTGCTTTATCGGGGATGGGGGAGAGCCATGTCTCGTCCATCGCCGCTCCCCCTTGCGTCGACACGCGCCCTGGCCAGCGGTGCTTGTGGTGCCATGTAGGCAGGCAGGCAGCTGAGGTGGCGTAGTGGTGGGTCTCCACGAAGATCTGTTCGCCGCCACGCAGGTGCCTGCCCAACTGGTTGGGTCGGCAGCTGCATGCGAACGGCGGTGGGGGTGCGACTGGTGCGGGCCTGATGGCGGCCCCACGGGCGTCCTTGGCAAGGGCCTTGCCGAGGCCCCGGCAAGGGTCTTGCCGTGGCGCCCGCTGTCATCCCCGACAAGGCTCTTGCCGGGGGCCTTGTGGTCCTCCTTGGCTGGGATCCCGCCAAGGATCATCTCCTTCTTAAGTGGGTATCTGATCTTGAATGTCTTCACAAAGATCTGCATGCCACCACGGGGATATCTCCCGAATCCTTGCCCCATGGGGGCAGTGGACTCGAGGGTGACTTCGCTCCGTAGGTGTGGGGCGAGCTGCCCCGACAAGGATCTTGTCGAGTTAGCTAAAGCTGCCCCCCGGCAAGGATCTTGCCGGGAGGGGTCTGCTCTGTCCCCTTTGCTCTTTGTGGTCTTGGTCTTGGCATCATTCTGCTTCTCTTCAGCTTCGGCCTTACCTTGGCTTACCTCCCTTGCCGTGCTCGGTGTGGCGGCGCCCGTGGCTCAGACTGCCCGTGCACAGTTATAGGGGTACAAAAAGTGTACCCCCCCTTTTTGTACACCGACAAGAGCCCCCGGGCCTGGGCCACACATAAGCGCAAATCGCGCGGACAGGCGGGGCGGTTTTTACCGTGGTAAGTTCCTTCGCGCGCTGCGCTTCCCACGCATCCCGCGCGTGGCGCAGCGTGGGGAGGCGTGCGTGACGTGGGCGGCGTGCGTGGGGCTGAGCTCTACACGCATGCGTCACGTCGTAGTAAAGGGGGCGGTTCGCGCCTTCCCCATAAACGAAGGGAGGCGTGGAAGCGCGGCCAATTTACTGAACGAGGCCGAGGCGTGGTCTTCAAGGCGTCCACTCCCTGCAATCACGGGGTGGGGAGAGGTCGCCTCACCCGTCGCCTCGGTCCTGCACGCCTGCCACGTGGCTCCCATGCGCTTGGGGTGGCGATAGGTGGAGGCGGGAAACTGGGCCGCCGCGGGCTGGGGCAACGGGTCGGTCCCCAGTTCCCTGCGCCTTCCGCGTCTTGATTGGCGGAGCGGGGCGGCCGAGCCCCCACCCCATTCCTTTATAAAGAGCGGGAGGGGGGATGGCGTCCCGCATTCCTTCATCTCCTTCTTCCTTCAGCTTCTGCTCCCCCCTTCCATCCGCCATGGAGAGAGGGAACCCTGGTCCTTCAACGGTGGCGGCGCGGGTCTCCGCTCGACAACGCGTCCCTCCTTCTCCTACACCCGCGGTGGCAGAGCCAGCCGCAAGGGGAAGGGGGAGGGGGCGAGGCCGTGGGTGAGGCCGAGGCGCTCGGGGAAGAGGAGGACGGGGCGGCGCGCCGGCCTTGCCTCCGCCAGCAGTTCCTCCTCCCATGGAGGGCCATGTTGGGGACGACCCTTGTGAGTTCTTCGTCAGGCTGCGCCGGCCGCCTCGCCGTCGCCTTCGTATCCCGACCCCATTCGCACAGGAGATGGAGATGGATCCACCAGAATCATTGCGGCTGCACATGAGGGGTTGTGGGATCAGCGGTATGCGGGTTCGCGTCGACTTCCCAGTCCCTCACGTGATGTATCTTCGTCGGGGATGGAAGATATTTTCCCATATCCACCGCTTGACGGAGGGGCTCACTCTCCATTTCAAGCTGATGGAGGGCGGCCTCCTCTCCGTCAAGGTCTTCGGGTGCTTCAGGACCCGGGCAAGGTGCTGCATGGAGAGCTCTTCTAATAGCGAAGACCCCTCCTCGGGAGGGAGTGACGAGGAGGACAGCGGCAGCGACGACGAGGGTAGCAGGCGGCAGGATGACGGGTTCGACTAGGTGTCGGGCGCCGCCCCGTGCGGCACCGGCGACCCCATCATCCGTGTCGCCGGCTCCCTGAACTTCTCGGGGTCGTCTCCTTGGGCGGCTGGCGTTGGGAGGCTGCGGAAGAGGAAGAGGGCGGGCGGCAAGGCCGTCAACTCAGAGTACACGGGCACCGATGCCTTCGACGCGTGCTGACGTCCTGCCGCGTCGTCTTCAAGCTCTGCTCCCGGCGTCGCCATCACCATTCAGCCTTCGGACGGCCACCGAGACATTCTCTTGGTGTCTTCTGCCACCCGTAGCTTGCCTAGGCGCCCCTTTTGCCCTTTTCGCCTCCTTGACCTGCCTCCTGAGGAGAGAGACAAGAAAGGGATTACGGGCACCTTATCTCTTTTTAGTTTGTAAGCCTTCGGGCCTTAGCTGAAATTAAAACTTGTAATCCCATCATTCATGTTTTTCATTCCCTATGGACTGTGCCTGAGTGGAATGTTTTTAATGATAAAGGGATGCTTGCCGGGTCATTTATTTGCGGGTAGAACCCACGACAAGGAGTAAATCCTTGATATCTTTAAGATAAACATTTCATTGCCCGACAACAGGCCTTGCCGTCTCCCCACTTCACTCGACCTTTCTCACGCCTTTGGCGGAGGCAGGGATGAGGCGGGTTCAGGCTCCTCGTTTCATCCTTTCGGTGCCGCGACTACGACCAAACCTGGCCCCAGGAACGAGTCCTAGGGCCTAGAGTTAGGGGAGCACGATAGCTTTTAGGAAAAACGAGGTTTCACATACCTCAGTCCATAACGGAATGCATGATAAGGGATGAAGAACTTATCTAAAGCTGTAGCCCCCGGCAACTTTGGTTTGCCATGGGTGAATCTTTACTCTTGCAACCCCCGGTAATACTGGCTTGCCGGGGTCTAGATGCTGGTCTATCCTCCTCTCTTTCGTCCTTAAGTGATCCGGCAAGGATATCTGTGAGTCCTGTGAACCAAAGAAGACGAAAGAACGGCAAAGGGACGCACACTCGACCTCTAAGCTAGGGGTTAGTCGCCGCTAAGCACTATCAACCCTAACCAAGGACGAGACTCGACCTAGCATGCATGCTATAACTTAGGGCGCCAGTGCTTCATTTATTTATGCTCAGGGTCTACGCCTGGCTTTGTACAAAGGGTTACATGCATCATCGACAATGCTTGTACAAAAGGTGGCTTGCCGGGGGGCCCGGCAAGCCGCGCCTCACGGGTAAAACTTGCGAAGATGCTTAATGTTCCAGGAATTACTCACCGGAACGGCATCTTCGGTCTCCAGGCGGACTGCGCCGGGCCTGGTGACTCGTATTACCCGATAAGGGCCTTGCCACATTGGCGTCAACTTGTTGGAATTCTTGGCCGATTGAACACGCCGAAGGACAAGGTCGCCTTCCTCAAGGCTTCGGGCATGAACCTTGCGGCTATGGTAGTGGCGCAAGGCTTGCTGGTAGCGTGCTGCTCTCACAGCTGCCCGAAGACGATCTTCCTCAAGGAGCAGTGCGTCATCTTGCCGCAGTTGCTCTTGCTCAAGCTCATCATAAGCGAGCACTCGAGGTGACCCGTATATGAGTTCAGTGGGGATAACTGCTTCTGCCCCGTATACCAGGGCAAAGGGTGTCTGGCCGGTCGCTCGATTTGGGGTCGTCCTGATCGACCAAAGAACCGTCGGCAACTCATCAATCCAGCGCCTTCCGCTCTTGTGCAGCCTGTCAAAGGTCTTGGTCCTTAAGCCTCGCAACACTTCAGCACTTGCCCTCTCAGCTTGACCATTGCTTCGCGGGTGAGCAACGGAAGCGAAACAGACTTTGCTGCCGAGGTCTTGGGTATATTGCATGAAGGTGCGGCTTGTGAACTGTGTGCCGTTGTCGGTGATGACCCTGTTGGGTACACCAAAGCGGCACACTAGTCCCTTGAAGAACTTGACGGTTGACTGAGTTGTGACCTTCCTCACTGCCTCCACCTCCGGCCACTTTGTGAACTTGTCGATTGCAACGTACAAGTACTCAAAGCCCCCGACAACGCGGGGGAAAGGGCCCAGTATGTCGAGCCCCCAGACCGAGAAGGGCCAGGAGAGAGGAATGGTTTGAAGGGCTTGAGCTGGCTGATGAAGCTTCTTTGAATGGAACTGACACGCTTCACATCTGGTGACTAGTGTCGTCGCATCCTGGAGGACGGTGGGCCAGAAGAAACCTTGCCGGAATGCCTTGCCGGCAAGGGCCCTTGACCCGATGTGGGATCCACATGTGCCTCCGTGTATCTACGCCAACAGCTCCGGTCTTTCCTCTCAAGGGATACAATTCAATTTCACACCGTTCGGCCTCTTCCTGTACAGGACGTCATCGACGAACTGGTACATGGTAGAGCGACGGGCTACTTTTTCCGCTTCTTCCTGCTCCTCAGGAAGTTCCCCTGTCCGGAGGAATCGGACGGTATGCTGTGCCCACGCCGGAGCCTGGAGCTCGACAACGAGGACTAAAGGCATTTCCTCCGCTATAGGAGCAGCTGTCTCAACGGCAAGAGCTTGACGCTCTGGCGGAGCTAGCCGTCCGGTGGCGGGCTCAGTCTCCCCGGCAACATCCTTGCGGGCGGCTCCGGGGAGCTCAGCGGGAAGGTACTTGCCGGGCCCTGATTTCCTCCTCTTGTTATGCTCTGTTGATGGATCAACGGATGGCTGAGTCAGCTGAAGCACAAAGGTACCTGGTTCCACAGGTAGCTTGAGGGCAGCGCGTTTTGACAGGTAATCGGCGATATCGTTCTCCGCTCGGGGAACGTATTCAGCCTGTATACCGTCGAAATGCTCTTCCAGCTTTCTCACTTCATAGACGTAGGCCTTCATCAATGGGCTCTGGTAATCCTTGTTGACTTGCTTGACGACAAGCTGCGAGTCTCCCCTGACGACGAGTTTCTTGATTCTGAGGTCAGCCGCTATCCTGAGACCGGCAAGCAGCCCTTCGTACTCAGCCGTATTGTTGGTTGACGCCTCCCTGGGGAAGTGCATCTGGACCATGTACTTCAGGTGCTCTCCGGTGGGCGTGACAAGTAGTAAGCGAGCCGCGGTGCCCTGTAAGGAGAAAGCTCCATCAAAGTACATGATCCAATCGCAACTTGCCTCCTTGCCGGGGAGAGCAGTCTCTTGGGCTTCTTCGTCAGGCGTCGCGGTCCATTCTGCAATGAACTCTGCCAGGACTCGGCTCTGAATCGTCGAAGTACTTTCAAACTTGAGGCCAAAGCTGGACAGCTCCAATGCCCATTCCACAATCCTCCACGTTGCATCTGGATTGTGCAATATCCGTTGCAGAGGGAGGCGAGTGACGACAGTGATCTCGTGTGCCTGGAAGTAGTGACGTAGCTTCCTCGAGGCCATAAGAAGGCCGAAGAGCAGTTTCTGCACGCCAGAGTACCTTGATCTAGCCCCCTGCAGGAGGGAGCTAACAAAGTAGACCGGGTGCTGCATCATTTTCTTCTTCGGCGGCACTTTGACTGGCTATGCCTTCTCCGCATTGGTGGTGTTGGGCTCTGTCGCTGCCATCACCTCGTAGTCAACCTCTCTTTGGGCCACTAGTGCGGCGCTGACCACCTGGTTCGTTGCCGCCAGGAATAGCAGCAACGGCTCCTGTGGCCTAGGCGCAACTAGTATTGGCGCGGATGAGAGGTACTTCCTTCAAATCTTGCAATGCTGCCTCGGCTTCTGGCGTCCACCCCATCAGGCCTGCCTTTTTCAGGATCTTGAAAAAGGGAAGGGCGCGCTCGGCAGACTTGGAAATGAATCTGCCCATGGCGGCAACGCAACCAGCAAGCCGACGCACATCCTTGATTCGCTTGGGTGCCTCAATCTGCTCTATAGCTTTGATCTTGTCCGGATTGGCCTCTATCCCACGCTGTGACACAAAGAACCCGAGAAGCTTGCCGGACGGGACGCCAAAGACGCACTTCTCAGGGTTCAGCTTGAGATTGATCTTGCGCAGGTTTGCAAATGTCTCTTGCAAATCTGGTATGAGGGTTGCCCTGTCCTTGGTTTTGACCACTATGTCGTCCATATAAGCTTCCATATTTCTATGGAGCTGGGGTTCAAAACCAATCTGGACCGCCCTCGCAAATGTCGAACCATCACTCTTCAACCCGAAAGGTATCCGCATGAAACAATACGTACCACATGGGGTGATGAATGCCGTTTTCTCCTCGTCTTCTCTCGTCATGAAGATCTGGTGGTAGCCGGAGTAGGCATCGAGGAATGACAATAGATCACACCCAGCTGTGGAGTCAACAATCTGGTCGATGCGCGACAACGGGAAGGGGTCTTTAGGACAAGCCTTATTGATATCTGTGTAATCAATACACAACCTGCACTTCCCATTTGCCTTGCGCACTACGACCGGATTGGCCAACCACGTTGGATGGAGCACTCCTCTTACCAAACCCGCTGCTTCCAGTTTCCGAATCTCTTCTGTGATGAACTCTTGTCGTTCCAAAGCTTGCTTTATGACCTTCTGCTTGACGGGCCACGCATGAGGACAGATAGCAAGGTGGTGCTCAATCACCTCCCTGGGAACGCCGGGGATGTCAGAAGCTTGCCATGCAAACACATCGACATTCGCCCGCAGGAAGGTGACGAGCGCGTCTTCCTATTTGTCGTCAAGGGTGGAGCTTATGGTGAAAGCTCCTCTCGTGCCGTCCTCATTGACGGAAACCTTCTTGGTTCCCGGCGGTATGGCCCTGGACTTCTTGTTCCCGCCGGTGGAGCTCTCTGGCACGTCCTCGACGGCAGCGCTACACTCCGAAGAGGTGCGCTTGCCGGAGTGGGTGTCCGAGGTCTCACCGGTCTTCTTCTTCTTCTTCCCTCTCGGGGTCCCAGCGGGAGGAGCAAGTGCCTTAGTGGCGGCAGCTGCTGCAACTGCTTGCTGGTATAGTTGGTCAGCGCAAATCAGCGCATCTTTCTTGTCGGAGGGGATGGTGATGATCGTCATGGGCCCTTGCATCTTCAGGGTGTTGTATGCGTAGTGTGACGCCGCCATGAACTTGGCCAGCGCTGGGCGGCCATGGATCCCGTTGTAGGGCAAGGGGATCTTGACAACATCAAACATGATCCTCTCCGTCCTGAAGTTCAGGTCGCTTCCAAAAGTCACGGGCAGCGTGACCTTTCCCATGGGTTGGCTTCTTCCCGGGTTGACCCCTTGAAACGTGCCCGTCTCTTAGAGGTCTCCGTCAGGAATCTGCAGTTTCTCGATCACGACAGGTCAGATTAAGTTTAGACCGGCCCCGCCATCGACTAGCATCTTTCTCACCTTGAGGTTGCGTATTGTTGGCGAAACCAACAATGGCAAGCACCCGACCGCAGTAGTGCGATCAGGGTGATCCTCAGTGTCAAAGATGGTAGGTGTGCTGGACCACTTCAGCGGCCTTTGGGCATCAAACGACGGCTCTGCCGCTGTAATCTCTCGCGCCCACTGTTTAAGCCGGCGGTGAGAAGTATGCAGCGAGGCGCCGCCGTCGACGCACATGGCCTCTGTAGCTTTCTAAAACTCTTGGTCGCCGGATTCGTCGTCCTCTTTGTGATCGTCGTCTTCTGGCTTTCTGGCACGGCCCCGGGCGGGCCTCTCCTGTTGCTTATCCTTGCCGCGACGGCCCGCCTGGCCGTCACGCTTCTTGCCGGACCCCTCAGCACCGTCTTGGCCCTTCTCCTTGTCCCGCCTCTCATACTCATCCCTCTGCTTCTCAGCGAGGAGCTCAACCTGTCGGCAGTCTTGGAGAGCATAGCCTTTGGTGCGATGGATCTTGCAGTATCGCTTGTTGGAGTTTCCTGGCTTCTCGGCAGCCGCCAAGGCCCGGCAGGCGACACATCCGGCAATTTCCTTGCCGGGGTCATCTGCCTTGGTTTTCTTGGCGGAGCCGGCGTCATCAGATCCCTCGACGGTAAGCACAGCTTTACCTTTACGCTTCCTGTTGCGGTGCCAGCCCTTCTTTGCCAGGGCGGCAATATCCTCATCTGAGGAGTCGGTTTCCACGCCGGCATCTTCGCCGGGGTACTTCCTTCCCTCTTCAGCTCGGGCACATCTGTCAGCAAGAACATAGAGTTCTGCTACATCTTTCACCTTGTTCATCGCCAGCTCTTCGCGCATCTTGCGGTTACGCATGTTCTGATGGAACGCACTGATGATGGCGGCAGGGTGAACATCAGGGATATTGTACTGTATCCGGCTGAACCTTTGTATAAACTTGCGGAGACTCTCGCCTCCCTTCTAGGGAATGACGTGCAGGTCGCTCGCCTGGCCATGGGCTTGGTGGCCTCCAGTAAAGGCGCCCACGAACTCATGGCACAAATCCGACCAGGAGGAAATGGAGTCTACCGGCAAGTGCATCAACCATGACATGGCGTTGGGTTTAAGAGCCAATGCAAAGTAATTCGCAAGCACCTTATCGTCGCGGGCTCCGGCAGCTTGCATCGCGATGGTGTAAATGCTGAGGAACTCGGACGGGTGGGTCTTGCCGCTGTACTTTTCGCCCACGTCAGGTTTGAAAGTGCGGTGAGTGGGCCATTGGAACTGCCGCAGCTCACGGGTAAAAGCCGGACAGCCTACCTCGTAAGGTAAGCCTCCAGGGCTCTCTGGTGCCGGGTGGTTCACAGCAGGCCCTGCTCGCCTGTCTGATTGGTGGCACGCTCTATGCCGGCGCTCGATAGTGGTTCGAGCGTCTTCATGTTCTCGTTCCCGAAGGACTCGATGCTGGTCACAGTGGGTACGCGGGTCGGACGACGCTATGGAGATTTCGTCGCCCGTGACGTCACGACGGGCTGGCGTCCGCGGCGCCGGGCGAGGAGGGGGCGACTGCACCGTGGTCGCGGCGCCGCCGGCTCTCCTGCCATTGGTGCGTGGGACTCCGTCGGAGCGTCGACCCGGGGGCTACACCGGACTCGGTTCGTCTTTGTTGGCCACCGCAACAAGGCTTCGGATAGTGGCTCTCCATTCGTCGAGTTTCCCCGTAGTGGGAGGGAAATCGAGGAGCAACTGCGTGCACGCCAGGGCTTCTGCTGGCATTGGTGGCAGCGAAACCCGCACGGGTCGCGACGCACTTCGACTTCTGACCATGTCAGAGGGAGCTCTATCACGACCCCACGGTCGCATGCCATCTTCGCCAGCGCCTCGGCGAGCGGGCAGGGCTTCTACATCCCGGGAGGGGCGCTCGGGGCTCTTCCCGCGGCGACGCCCGGGGTCTTCGGTGCGATTACGCTGTTCGTCGCGCGCCGCTTGAGAGAAGCACGCCGTTGGCACCGGCGTGGGAGTCTGGGAAGCCCTCGCGTCGCCTTCGGGCGGGGTGGCAGCGATCTTGGAAGGCCCCGCGCCACCCGCGGAGGGTCTGGCTCCGTCTTTGGATTTGGCGGCGTGCAGCCCGTTACCAGGCGCACGCACATCGCCGCCTCCCAAACTCCGGCTGCTGGGACGGTGTTGGTGTTCGCGAACGGCGCCGCGGGTCCTTTCCGCGACCGGTCCGCTGCTCGCCCGCGTCGGGACGGGATGTCCGGCTTCCGACGGGCCAACCGCCACCATCGTCTTCTTCTTGGGCGCCATGACGATGAAGGAGCGTCGAACTAACTGCTAAAGCCGATTCTCACAACTGTGCTGCCCCCTACCTGGCGCGTCAAAGATGTTGGTGGGAAACGACACCTATGGGATCACAAGAATCCCTACTACGGTTGCGGGGCGCGGGGTCGCGAGAAGAGAGGATCGAACAGATAGCACACGGTTCCTTTATCCAGGTTCAGGCCGCGAAGATGCGTAAAACCCTACTCCTGCTTTTGTGGATTGTTTATCTGTGTTCTTGAGCTAGCAATGGGCGTGAAGAGCTCCAAAAAGCCGAATCCTCCTCCTGGTCGCCTCGGGCCTCCTTTTATAGGAAAGGGGTTGCCACAGTGGCACACAGGAGGTGGAAAGGGTACCGTAATGCGGGGCTATCCCTCGCATTACATGACAAGGCGCATTTAACACGCCTTGCTTAGGTGTCCTTGCTTTATCGAGGACGGGGCAGAGCCCTGTCTCGTCCGTCGCCGCTCCCCCTTACATCGACACGCGCCCTGGCCAGCGGTGCTTGTGGTGCCATGTAGGCAGGCAGGCAGCTGAGGTGGCGCAGTGGTGGGTCTCCACGAAGATCTGTTCGCCGCCACACAGGTGTCTGCCCAACTGGTTGGGTCGGGAGCTGCATGCGAACGGTGGTGGGGGTGCGACTGGTGCGGGCCTGATGGTGGCCCCACGGGCGTCCTTGGCAAGGGCCTTGCCGGGGCCCCGGCAAGGGTCTTGCCGTGGCGCCCGCTGTCATCCCCGGCAAGGCTCTTGCCGGGGGCCTTGTGGTCCTCCTTGGCTGGGATCCCGCCGAGGATCATCTCCTTCTTAAGTGGGTATCTAATCTTGAATGTCTTCACAAAGATCTGCATGCCACCACGGGGATGTCTCCTGAATCCTTGCCCCATGGGGGCAGTGGACTCGATGGTGACTTCGCTCCGTAGGTGTGGGGTAAGCTGCCACGGCAAGGATCTTGCCGGCTTAGCTAAATCTGCCCCCGGCAAGGATCTTGCCGGGAGGGGTCTGCTCTGTCCCCTTTGCTCTTTGTGGTCTTGGTCCTGGCGTCGTTCTGCTTCTCTTCAGCTTCGGCCTTACCTTGGCTTACCTCCCTTGTTGTGCTCGGTGTGGCGGCGCCCGTGGCTCAGACTGCCCGTGCACAGTTATAGGGGTACAAAAAGTGTACCCTCCCCTTTTTGTACACCGACAACCACCATCTTCTTAACCAGCAAAAGAGAACTGAGTATCTGTTATGGGCACTCCCCTTGGCAACTGCCAAGCTTGGGGGAGTTGCCCCGGTATCGTATCACCATCACACTCCTATCTTTACAGTTTTTCTTAGTTCGATCCTTTTAGTAGTATCTTGATCTAGTAGAATAAAGTTTCAGTATGATCTAGTTTTGAGCTTTGCTTTATGATCCTTCTATGTAATCGAGTCCGTGAGCTATATATAATAAAGATTAGTTTTGAGTCAAGGGCTTGATTATCTTGCTATGATCGTGAGGGAATAAAAGAAAAAGAAAGAATAGAAAGAAATAAAGAGATCATATTGATCTTATGGAGAGTAATGACTTCACATATAAAGAGTATGATGAATAAAAGTTGTTGAGAGTAGACAAACAAAGTTTTGGTCATCGCTTCAATTAATAGGAAGTAATAAAGAAAGAGAGGTTTTCACATATAAATATACTATCTTGGACATATTTTATGATTGTGGGAACTCGTTAAAATATGACATGCTAAAGAGTGGATGTTGGACAAGGAAGACAACATAATGGGTTATGTTTTCTTATATCTGAAATAAAGTATATTGTCATGGATCATCCAACATGTTGAGCTTACCTTTCCCCCTCATGCTAGCCAAATTCTTTGCACCAAGTAGAGATACTACTTGTGCTTCCGAATGTCCTTAAACCCAGTTTTGCTGTGAGAGTCCACCATATCTACCTATGGATTGAGTAAGATCCTACAAGTAAGTTGTCATTGTTGCATGCAATAAAAATTGCTCTCTAAATATGTATGATTTATTAGTGCGGAGAAAATAAGCTTTATACGATCTTGTGATGTGGAAGCAATAAAAGAGAGGGACTGCATAATAAAGGTCCATGTCACAAGGGGCAATATAAAGTGACGTTCTTTCACATTAAGATTTTGTACATCCAACCATAAAAGCACACGACAACATCTGCTTCCCTCTACGAAGGGCCTACCTTTTATTCTTGTCCTATACCCTATATAAGAGTCATGGTGATCTTCACCTTTCCTTTTTACATTTTATCCTTTGGCAAGCACATTGTGTTGGAAAGATCTTGATATATATAAGTTCATACCAATTGGATGTAAGTTAGCATGAACTATTATTGTTGACATTACCCTTGAGGTAAAAGGTTGGAAGGCAACACTATAAGCCCCTATCTTTCTCTGTGTCCGATTAAAACTCCATAACCATAAGTATTGCATGAGTGTTAGCAATTGTGAAAGACTAAATGATAGTTGAGTATGTGGACTTGCTGAAAAGCTCTTATATTGACTCTTTCCTATGTTATGATAAATTGCAATTGCCTCAATGACCGAGATCATAGTTTGTTAGTTCTCAGTGAAGTTTCTGATTCATACTTGACATTGTGAATAGATTCATACTTGAGCATAAGAAATTATATGACAATATTTATATATGATGCTGTTATAAGGATGATCATGATGCCTCCATGTCCATATTTTATTTTATCGACACCTCTATCTCTAAACATGTGGAAATGTTTTTCCTTATCTCTTTCCGCGTGAGGACAAGCGAGGTCTAAGCTTGGGGGAGTTGATACGTCCATTTTTCATCATGCTTTTATATTGATATTTATTGCATTATGGGCTGTTATTACACATTATGTCACAATACTTATGCCTATTCTCTCTTATTTTACAAGGTTTACATGCAGACTAAGGCATAGCCTAGTGGTAGGAAGGGGCTGATGCCTTTCCACCCACCCAGGTTCAAGGCATGGTACTTGCAATTTGCGTTTGTTGCACCAATTATACTGTAGGGGGTTCCCTTACAATCTTTCTGTCAAAAAAAGAAGATGGAGAATGCCGGCAGCTGGAATTCTGGGCTGGAAAAGGAGCAAATATTAGAGACCTATTCCGCACAACTCCAAAAGTCCTGAAACTTCACGGAGGCATGTTTTGGAATATATAAAAAATACTGGAGAAAGAATCAACCAAAGGGGGACCACACCCTAGGCACGAGGGTGGGGGCGCGCCCCTGCCTCGTGGTCCCCCTGGCAGGCCTCCGGTGCCCATCTTCTGCTATATGAAGTCTTTCACCCTGGAAATAATCATAAGCAAGCTTTCGGGACGAAACATCACCGCCACAAGGCGGAACCAATTTAGGGCTCCGGCGGAGCTGTTCTGCTGGGGAAACATCCCTCCGGGAGGGGGAAATCATCGCCATCGTCATCACCATCGATCCTCTCAGCGGGAGGGGGTTAATCTCCATCAACATATTCACCAACACCATCTCCTCTAAAACCCTAGTTCATCTCTTGTATCCAATCTTTGTCCCAAAACCTTAGATTGGTACATGTGGGTTGCTAGTAGTGTTGCTTACTCCTTGTAGTTGATGCTAGTTGGTTTATTTGGTGGAATATCATATGTTCAGATCCTTTATGCATATTGATACCCCTCTGATTATGAACATGAATATGATTTGTGAGTAGTTACATTTGTTCCTGAGGACATGGGAGAAGTCTTGCTATAAGTAGTCATGTGAATTTGGTATTCGTTTGATATTTTGATGAGATGTATGTTGTCTTTCCTCTAGTGGTGTCATGTGAACGTCGACTACATGACATTTCACCATTGTTTGGGCCTACAGGAAGGCATTGGGAAGTAATAAGTAGACGATGGACTGCTCGAGTGACACAAGCTTAAACCCTAGTTTATGTGTTGCTTCGTAAGGGGCTGATTTGGATCCATATGTTTCATGCTATGGTTAGGTTTACCTTAATACTTCTTTTGTAGTTGCGGATGCTTGCAATATGGGTTAATCATAAGTGGTATGCTTGTCCAAGGAAGGGCAGTACCTAAGCACCGGTCCACCCACATATCAAATTATCAAAGTAACGAACACAAATCATATGAGCGTGATGAAAACTAGCTTGATGACAATTCCATGTGTCCTCGGGAGCGCTTTTGTCTATATAAGAGTTTGTCCAGGCTTGTCCTTTGCTACAAAAAGTATTGGGCCATCTTGCTACACCTTGTTTACATTCATTACTTGTTACCCGTTACAAATTACCTTATCACAAAACTATCTATTACCGATAATTTCAGTGCTTGCAAAGAATACCTTACTGAAAACCGCTTGTCATTTCCTTCTGCTCCTCGTTGGGTTTGACACTCTTACTTATCGAAAGAACTATGATAGATCCCCTACACTTGTGGGTCATCAAGGATACCCAAAAGATATGGTTGGGTATACCTTCTATCTCAGATCCGAAGGCAATGTGTTTGTCGCTAAGAATGGTCCTTTATCGAGAAAGAGTTTCTCTCGAAAGAATTGAGTGGGAGGAAGATAGAACTTGATGAGGTTGTTGAACCTTTACTTCAACCAGAGAGTAGTGTCGGATTCAGGGTTCCACAGACCCTTAGAGGTTCGAACTCTGGGGTCCGTGCGAAGAACTCGTCCTCCTCAGCCTGCCTGCTCATCGAATCGACGACCTAGCTAGACGAACCCAACAAACAAGGGACACAACAGTTTATCCTGATTCGGGCCACCTTGCGGTGTAATAACCTACTCCAGCTTTGTTTTGGATTGCCTCGGGGGGCTGAGGATGAGCTAGTACAGTGGTGGAACAGCCTCGGGAGGTGAGGTATTCTTGGGCTCGATGAGCTAGTGGGTGTGAGGTTGGTCCAAATGATCCCCCTCCACTATGGTGGTGGCTAAGTCCTATTTATAGTGGCCTTGTTCCTCTTCCCAAATGTAGGCGGGAAGGGATCCCACAACAGCCAAATTCGTATGGAGACATCTAGTACAAGTTATCTTGAAAAAATTAGTCTTCGCGTGCAAATGCCTCTGGTGGTGACGCCGCGGTGGGCTCTGCGATGACCTCCGTCCTGTCGTCCTGGCGGTTTTAGTCTTGTTGCACCGATATGGAAACCTTTGCTTGATTCCTCGGGATCCTGCGCCTCCGCTTGCCTCCTTAGCACCAAAGAGGAAACTGGTACACTGCTCTCGCTGGCGCCTGCCTGGCCTTGGTCATCACGACTCATGTTATATGAACCTCGCGAGGTGCACCTTACATAGATATCTCCGCTCCTTGGGAGCCAGCCTGGTGAGGCTGCCCCCCAGGGAGGTCTTGGCGTCACCCGCCTCGCGAGGCTTGGCCCCTCGCGAGGGTCTTGGGTGGTTGTTGCTGAAGCTGGGCCGTACCGGGCCGTCGACAGAGCCATGTCGTGGGCCGCAGGCAGGCAAGTTTGGGTACCCCCATTCCCAAGACATCGACAGTAGCCCCCGGGCTGAAGGCGTGCTCGAACTTGGCTTTGAGGCGAAGCCAAAGGGCAAGTGTCCAGTGCTGCGGGCCCCAACTGCGTGCGGCCTTGGTTGACGCGTGGCGATTGATGGGACCTGGGCGTCTCTGCTTCCCCTCGCTGCCTCGGCAACCGTTCGACTCGACGAGACTCTACTGCATGGAGAAAAAAAGCAACATGTATCATGCCTCGTGGAGGCGTAAGAACTTATGGGCTCTACACTTTTAAGAAACAGTATGTCTTGTAATAATTTGCTAAGATTTTGCAATTTTCCTCCCGTTTTCTCTAGTGTTCTGTGTCGGCAGGGCCCGGCCCCGCACATACCTCAGTCGCCGTTGATTCCTCCGGATCGCCAGGACGAGACCACGGGGTGAGGGGCTACGTGACTAGTTAAGCTCCTGAGTCGCGATGCCCAGGAGTCCCCCTTGACGTAAAAACAGCCCTCGGGAAGGAGATGCGAGAGTAGGCTTAGCGTTCTGCGTCCGTAGGGCCCGGGCCCGCGCATACCTCAGTTGTCGTTGGGTCGTCTGGATCGCCAGGACGAGACCAAGGGATGAGGGGCTATGTGACTAGTTAGGCTCCTGAGGCACGATGCTCAGGAGTCCCCCTTGACGTACGAACAAACCTCCATACCTTTCCTCACCGAGGTCCCGCTCGGGAGGGGCGCGCGATGACCAGGTCTGAGGGACCTGGCAGGGTGGTGTACGCTAGGCGTGACCTGAGCGTAAGCCCCGTGCCCAGCCCCCTCGCGCCACTCTCCCAAAGGGGAAGTGTTGCGATGAGGCTGAACACCAAGCCTAGCGGCTCCCTGAGGTTAATGCGGCCATGAGGCCGCCCCCAGTTGCTTATCACTAGCGCAGAGCATGGCGCTTCTGCACTTGCATGGCCATAGCCGCTCCTCGACCGTGTCGACTGCCAGCGCGGAGCATGGTGCTTCCACTGGTGCGTGGGTGGGAGCTCCCTCTGAGTGGAGCCCCCGGGGTGTGTACAACGCTGCCCTGACATGTGGCTTGCACGGTGGGGCTAGAGGAGGTATGTCTGGGCACTCGTGAGCCAGCGCCGGACTCACGAGGCTCTACCTCAAGGTGGGTTGCGCCCGAATTTGATTCTAACACTTGTAATGGCCCTGCGAGATGGTTAGACAACCTGCGCCGAATGAATCTCCTGAGGTTATCTCATGAGAAGGCCAAACACCAACGACCCCAGGAGGTGACGTGAACGGGGCCGGCCGCCAGACAAAGCTCAGTCGTTGGGTTTATCAACGCTGCAGGGACAGACCCGAGCACAGACGCCGTGCCCAGTCTTCTCATGCGAAAATCCTGAAGAAAGACAACCGGCGCGCGGCTCCCGTGGTGACGAGGCACCGGGTCGTGCGCCCTAGCTCATCGGTCCGCGATTAGCTCATGCGAGAACAAGGCACCAAGGGCCATGGGAGGTGACATACACGGGAGCTGCCCGCAAGCCAGAGCTCAGCCTCTTGGGTTTAGCGATGCTGCAGGGACGGACTCGAGCATAGACAACGTGCCAGACCTTAATCATGAGGCGGTCGTGGGTGGGCTTGCAAGGGCGTACAACATTCATGGCAACGAAGTACCGGACAGGCAGAAGATAATCATAAAGTGACCCATGGAAGGAGGTAAAACTAGTTCTGATAGATGCAAGAACGATACATGCCGCAGGGACAGACCCCTGCGGCCTGGGGATGATGCAACCCGAGGGGCGCCCGCAGCGGAGTGAATCAAAGACGCGAAAGGATACATGTCGCAGGGACAGGCCCATGCGATCTGGGGATAATGCAGCCCGAAGGGCGCCCCCAACTGAATAAATTGGAAAATGTCACCTGGCACCGTTGCTGAAGAGATGTTGAAGTAGCTAAAGACGTGTGCTGAAGAAGTTGCTCCTCACGAGCCGCCTGGGTCCTGAACCTCGGGAGGCTCTGGAGGCTAAGGGGGCTCGTGAAGAACCGTCGCCATCTCCGCCAGGACCACCTGGCGTCTGGCCTCCTGAGCCGCCATGATGCTCCGCAGGCGGCGCTGGAAGGTGACAGCCGCGTTTGGCAGGCCGAAGAGCATGCGAACGTAGCTGTAAGGTGGGCCCTCACACCGACCAACGTGCGATGGCCAGAAGCGCTCCTAGGATGCGGCCCTGTTGAGCCCAGGAATGTTGACGCAAACGCGCAGCTCGTTGTCCTTGCCAGGACAAGGAGCCGCGGCAGCGGGTGGGCGGTGGTCGCCGCGCATGGATCTTGTATCTTGAAGCTCCTCGGTTGCCTTGGTGATGAACTCCTGACCACCTGGCACCCCGGTGCCTTGTGCCCTCATGAGGGAAGCGTGCGATGAAGCATGCCTCCGTGTGGTTCTCGAGCACCTCCCTCGTGACATTGACTAAGTCAGAGGCCCTCCAGAAGAGAGCCGCCGAGCCCAGCCTGAGAGGGGCGCCGGGCTCCCCCCCCCCCCTACGCAAGGGAGGGAGGCAACCCATCCGTGGGCGCAGGTCCTGAGGTGGTGCCGCTTGAGACACCGCTCTCCTGAGGCTCTTGGCGGAGCAGCTGCATCTTCTTCTTGGGGACAACCTCAGGAGGTAGACAACACCTTCGTCGTCGGGGTTCTCAACTGCCGCAGCCTGGTAGGTGCGCTCAAGAGAGCACATCGCGTCCTTCTCCTCGCAGGCGACCGTGATGATGTCGCGGTTCCCTGGCATCTTGAGGACATTGTAACCATGATGAGTCACCGCCATGAACTTGGCCAGGGCTGGATACCCAAGGATGACATCGTACGGAAGGCGGATGTGGGCGACGTCGAAGTCGATGAGCTCTGTGCGGTAGTTGTCCGCTGATCAAAGGTGACTGGGAGGAAGATCTGCCCTATCGGGGTGGTGGAGCCGTCGGTCACTCCTGAGAAAGGCTTGGTGGGCTGCAGCTGATCATAGGGCACTTGGAGGCGGTTGAACGTCTCGATGGAAAGAACATTGAGCCCTGCACTGCCATTGTTGAGGGTCTTGGTGACGAGGACGTTGTTGATGACGGGCGAGCAAAGCATCGGGAGGGCGCCGATAGTTGTCGCGCACTTGAGGTGGTCGGACGAGCTGAAGGTGATGGTGCACTTGGACCACCTGAGCGGACGTGTGGCCTCGAGCCTGGGGAGGGCTGCGTTCACCTCACAGGCGAACTGCTTGAAGATGCGATGAGAAGCTGGGGCCTAAGCACCACCCAGGATGCAGGCGATGGCTCGAGGCTCTTGAAAGCCCCCGCTCCCCTCGTCCTGGTGGTGGTCGTCGTTCCTTCTTGGTGGTGGTGGTAGCGGAGGGAGGCCATCGTTTCCCTGAGGACCGTCCTCATGAGGCAGGTCTCTTCAGGCGCCCTCACGAGGCTGGACGCGCCACTCCTGGCATGGGCCATGGTCGTCCCAGCGTCCTCCACTTCGGCCCCCTCCGCGGTCGTAGCCTCGATCGTTGCCCTTGGGACGCTGACCGAGGCGCCCATCACAGACGGCCCTGAGCTCCTGACAGTCATTGGTGTTGAGGCTGTGCATGTTGTGGAAGACGTAGAACGGACGGCTGTCCTTGGATGACTCTGGGTGGTCGCAACCGCGCTTCATCTTCGGCTCAGCTGCAAGCACGACTGGTCCCTTGCGCTTCACGTCCTTGATCTTGGCCTTCTTGTCTTCTGGGTCAGCCCCTCGGAGCTCCAGGAGGGAGAGGCGACCCTCCTCAGCTCTCGCACACTTGGTCGCCATGTTGAACATCTCCAGGGCCGTGCACACGTCCTCATGTATGGCGAGCTCCTCTTTCATCTTGACGTCGCGGACACCATCAGAGAACGCGAGGATGATGGCCTCGTCCGACACATTGGGAATCTTGAGACGAACGCTGTTGAAGCGTTGGATGTACTTCTGCAGGGTCTCCCCTGGCTACTGCTTGATGCGCTGCAGGTCACCCGCAGCAGGCGGGCAGTCGCGAGTGCCCTGGAAGATGGCAACGAAACGCTCACACATCTCGCCCCACGACGAGATCGATCCCGCGGGCAGGTTCAGGAGCCACGAGCACGCGCCATCCTTGAGGGCCATGGGAAACCAGTTCGCCTTGACCTTCTCGTCGCCGTTGGCTGCCTCGATGCTCAGCTCGTAGAGCTTCAGGAACTTAGCAGGGTCGGGGGTGTCGTCATGGCATGGAGGCAGGTCGGGCTTGAACTTCCCTGGCCAAACGACGCTGCATAGCCTGGGAGTGAACAACCCTACGTCTCGTGTTCTGGAGAGGCTTTGATTATTTGAGTCTGTATCCGGAGATTACAATGTATGTGAGAGCGGGGAGAATGGATCCCCATGCCTGATCTAAGTCAGGAAACTAGAGAGGAAGAAGAGGGAGAGGTGGAAGAAAGAGCCCTTGCCCCCAAGTTTAGTGGTGGGGGTGGCTTATATAGAGTGTTCCACCCCTCCACCTCCTATGTTACAAAGTGGGGCGTTGATGTCATAATGTCAGCCTGCTACTAAGATATGCCTCGAGTGCCTTGTCGACCGTTGGTCTTCGCATATCCGAGTGAAATCAGGTACTCGAGTGAAATGAGTTCGTCGAGTGGAGTGCTATGCTCCGAGTGGTTGTTGCCGTCCGAGTGACTTGATGGTC
Organism: Aegilops umbellulata; assembly: GCA_032464435.1. NCBI lineage: Eukaryota > Viridiplantae > Streptophyta > Magnoliopsida > Poales > Poaceae > Aegilops > Aegilops umbellulata. Next base: position 235,506,495 of record CP136055.1, on the reverse strand, counting down.
ATCCGAGTGGATGGTTTGTCGATATGAAATTTATCTGGACCCACCTGATGTGTGGACCCCATGCTTTAATATATTTCGACCCTTCGTTGACCTACCTGTTATGTGTGTCCCCAACATTAGCCCTCGAATCGGTTGCGATTTTGCAGAACGAGTTTGTGCAAGACACAATTTGGTTCGAGTGATTACAAAAGTACTCAGTACCCGTCATCGTGCTTTCAGACAACCAGGTTTGAACAAAATCTCAATGGATTATGGCGCTGTGCTTCCCAACTGATCTGGGGTAAGTGCTCGCGAGGAGCAACTTGGTGACATTCGATCCTCTCTTGGAAGAGGTTAACTCGTGATCAGAGTATGGATGTGTCATTAAATCCAGGCAACAAGATCGACGCATGGACTACTCTCTCGGAGAGATGCCATTCTTATCCTGGAGGAACGTCAATACGAGTCGGCTCTAGATCCAAACTTATGAGTTTCACGCTTTGAGTCCTAGAAGAAGGCTCAAAACAGGTCCACGGAGGAGCGTTAAACTCACCTTATAGCAATTTTTTGGTAGACGACAGAATCCTTAGAACTTGTTTGTTTGTTGTTCTCCACTCGGACTGGTCAGGCCGTACCGAGTGGAGATTACTCCAGTGGTGGGCACGCTGAGTGCACCCATTGGGTGTAGTCCCCGCGACAGTCGTCAACTGCAGGCAGTCGGCGGGGGTCTGAGTGAACTAGAAATCTTCTTAGCTGGTACTGATAGAACTTGTTCCTCTCCGACTCGGAGGTCGAGTAGCACTTGAGTGATCTGGAGATGGTCTTGCGTCGAGCAAAATGTTTCTTTCTGAGCTCTCTTCCAGTGGGGGCACGCTGAGTGCACCCACTGGGTGTAGTCCCCGAGCCTCTGTCGGACAAGATGAGTCGGGCAGAGGGTTTAAGTCTCTTGGTAAACCACCACCTAGTCGACACGGTAAATATCTTTTAGTCTGAAATTGAGTCAATCGGATGCATCTTCAGACGCTTGACATGGTAAATAAGCTCAGCCTGGAGCTGATTTAGTCGGACCGATCTTCGTGCACTCGGCACAAAATAAATTCAGCCTGGAACTCGGTCAAGCAAGTGAATCTTCGTGCTTTGAAATTGCCGACTGTAGAAAAAAGCTGGACACTCCAGGGAGCAATCGTTCCAGTATAACTTCCTATATTGACTGTTAGATTTTGCGTGAAAGGGGTATTTGTAAGAGTACATTGTATCCGTAAAGGAGCTTCATTTTGCACCCTTTTGCATGAAAGGGGTATTTGTCCGAGTGGACATGCTTCCCGACTGATCAGGGTATGTTGACTGCAAGGAAAAAACTTGGTCTCACTTGTATGTCTCCCGGAGGAGATAGACTACTGGTCTGACATGAACGTGCCATGAAACCCGAATGATGAGGCTAGTGTGTGGGCTGACTCTCTAGAGAGAGGCCACTCATTATCCTGGGGGAACACCAGCACATGCCATCTCTGAGTCCAAGTTTGTGAAACTGACGCCTTGGAGCCTAGGATAGGGCCAAGTGTATCCATACAGGAACGTTGTTTTCACCCTTTTGCAGTCCTGAAGATAACTTTAGTACTACCCTCATAGATTTTCGGCAGACGAGCATGTATGGTCAGAAAGATATTCCTGATCTGATCAATGGGTTGAATGAATGGGTGTAACCCCTCAGGGCGGCATGGTCAATGGTTGTGCATAGCCCCCGAGTGATGCTTGAAAGAGGTAAGCTTGCTACAGAGTGTGATATGAGGTTTGATCATATGAGTAACTTAGTCGTTCCCGTGTTGGGGGTGTAGAGGTAAAGACATGTCCAACTGATGGTGACATGCGAGGTGGCCGAAGGGCGATGATGTGTACAACCGAGTGACGACGCGCGGGGCATCCGAGTGGTGAAGACGTGCACAACCGAGTGGCGACGCGCGGAGCGGCCGAGTGGTGAAGATGTGCCAACCGAGTGGCGACACGTGGGGCGACCGAGTCATGATGTGCGAGGTGGCCGAATGATGAAGATATGCACAACTGAGTGGCAATGCGCAGGGTGGCCGAGTGGTGAAGATGTGCACAACCAGAGGCGATGCACAGAGCGGCCGAGTGGTGAAGACGTGCACAACCGAGTGGCGCGGTGCGGGATGGCCGAGTGAGGATGCGCAAGGTGGATGAGTGAAGGACTACGTGTCCAACCAAGTGATGATGTGCGGGGTGGTCGAGTGACAGATTGCGTGTCCAGCCAAGTGGATGAAATGGTCTTCGAAGGAGTTAGCCAGTTGCTTTCGAAGCTAATATAGCGACGAGGTCGGTGTAGTGTGGTTGCAACACAACAAGACCAGCGTGACAACTGAGTCTGAGTAGGAATGAAGATGGCGTGCAGAGCGTCTGGGTGATTATAAAACTTGTCAAAGTGGCGGATCGAATGCACTTGTTGAAGTGAAGGATCTGACTGGTGATGAAGTACTCGATTGCTCAGGAGAGTGTCATTCCAAATGAGATGCAGCCCCCGAGTGCGGCGTAGCCCCCGAGCGTACTACGGGCTTCGACAACGGACGTGTTGGAATACGAGAAATATAGTTTTGAATGGATGATTCGCAATTCATCGAGTCGGACTCGGGTAAAGATGAGGAGAAGCTTCTCAGTGATTCTCGAAAGAGGCAAACTCGCAAAAGTGTGAAGTGTGAAGTTTAATTATAAAAGGGACTTATCTGTCTCATGCCTGACGAGGTCTATATCATTGATACGATGAGGAGGATTCCACAGAGGGGTTGGCCGGATGTGTTTGGAGTCAACAGAGTGACAAGGTCGGTGTTGTGGTGCGCTAGGACCGGTAAGGTGACCGAGTCCGAGTAGCGATGGAGTTGGCGCATAGGGCCGTCGAGTGATTGCGTAACTTGTGTAAAAAATGGCACAAGCCAACAAAATAATTTCTCGAGGAAATTTGATGTGTGCTGAAATGATTTGTGTGAATAACACCCATAGACGGCCGCTGGGAGTGCAAGGGGCTTGCTGGTTAACCCGCAAGAGTTTGAAAGAGTGAAGGATCCGTTCGAACTTGTCGAAGCGACGAATTCGACTGAACTCATTGGAATACTGGCTCAAATAAAACAGAAGTGTAGTGTTTTGACTGAGTTGCAGCCCCGTAGGACCGATGCAAACTCGAAATGAAGAACGACACATGGTGTTCGTGAACGATGTATGCAAAAAAATGGAATTTGGACTCGGGAGTCACATAACCAGTACTAAGAAAGTATGTGAAAATAAGCAGCCGAGCGTAGAGGTACACTCGGTGGCGTGGCTTTCGAGTGAACGTGATGTGTGAATTACGGCATACTCATGAAGACGGAAATAACAGAATGTAAAATGACTTAGCTGTCTGAAGGCGCGCGAGTGGCCGAGTGGTGATGAGGCGACCAACCGAGTGGTGACGCGTGGGGCGGCTGAGTGGTTATGAGGTGACCAACCGAGTGGTGACGCGCGGGGCGGCCGAGTGGTGATGAGGTGACCAACTGAATGGCGACGTGCGGGGCGGCCGAGTGGTTATGAGGTGACCAACCGAGTGGCGATGTGCGGGGAGGCCGACTGGTGATGAGGACCAACCTATAGCGACGCGCGGGGAGGCCGAGTGGTGATGAGGTGACCAACTGATGGCGACACGCGGGGCGGCCGAGTGTGATGAGGTGACCAACCGATGGCGACACGCGGGGCGGCCGTGTGGTGACGAGGTGACCAACCGATGGCGACGCGCGGGGCGGCCGAATGGTGATGAGGTGACCAACCGAAGGCGACGCGCGGGGAGGCCGAGTGGTGATGAGGCGACCAACCTACGGCGACGCGCGGGGCGGCCAAGTGGTGATGAGGTGACCAACCGATGGCGACGCGCGGGGCGGCCGAGTGGTGATGAGTGACCAACCGATGGCGACGTGCGGGGCGGCCGATTGGTGATGAGGTGACCAACCCATGGTGACGCGTGGGGCGACCGAGTGGTGATGAGGTGACCAACCGATGACGACGCGTGGGGCGGTCGAGTGGTGATGAGTGACCAACCGATGGCGACGTGCGGGGCGGTCGAGTGGTGATGAGGTGACCAACCAATGGCGACGCGCGGGGCGGCCGAGTAAAGTAGACGTGTTCTGCGGAGTGACGATGCGCGGGACGTGTCCAGTGGAGTGACGATGCGCGGGGCGTGCGAGTGAAGTAGACGCGTCCCGCGGAGTGGCGATGCGTGAGGCGTCCGAGTGAAGTAGACGTGTCCCGTGAAGTGAAGATGCGCGGGGCATTCGAATGAAGTGGACGCGTCCCACGGACTGACGATGCGCGAGGCGTCCAAGTGAAGTAGACGCGTCCTGCGAAGTGGCGACATACGGGGCGTCCGAGTCAGGTAAGTTGACAAAGATGTGTCTGACAGAGTGACGGCGTGCGGGGCGGCCGAGTCACTGCATGTTAGTCGTCTTGATGCAAACTTCATCCAAGTAAATTCGTCCAAGCGTGCGTGCGGATTGTCCGTGCAAACGGTTGTTCCGATGAGCTTTAGTCCCGTCCGAGCGAATGGTGGTGTACCAAAACTGGCGTGGGTAGGGCATTGCCAGCCTCCGGGCTAGTGCTGAGCAACTAAAGCCAGAAGGAATCGCTGTTTTGTGCCCGTGCAGTCGGTGCTGTAGGAAGGGACTACCGAGTGGCGAGTGCCTGAAGCGGCTCACTCGGTACTCGAGGGAGGAGGTGATCGTCGCCGGGTTAGGAGGTGCTCGGCGCCAGAGGGAGAAACCATCCAGCACCCGTCTGTGCCTTACTTGCTTCCATTTGAAAGACCCATCGGACGACCCTGCGAGTTTTGTAAATAAAGCCATGGTTACATGCTGAGCGGTTAGGCTAGTCATAGTGAGAGTAACTTAGCTAGTAATATAGCGCACTTTAATTTTTTTTTATGTGCCAAGTAATTAATGAGAGACGGTGACATAATACGTTATTGTAACACAGTGCTTTTTCAAGACAAGATGACTCTACAAGCTAATAAATGAAGCCATCTAAGATGCTATTATTATGTTACTTTGCTTTATGAAGGTAGTAATTTAGTCTAATGTCATATGCATGACACTAGTCTAAATTACTCCCCACTATGACCAGCCTTAGAGATGCATGCATGCACTAATTAACTGGTGCATAAACAGCGGAAGTAGTGGAAACGACGCGCTTTGGCCGCTGTAATTAGGTAATCGATGCTGGAAATCCCCACTTATTTGCGCCTTAATGAGGTGGTCAGTTAATTCCTCCGAAGAGCTATTATACGTCAGCGAAAGTAGTGGAGACTGTCACGTCGTTTGCTCATGCAGTCGATGCTGGGGGAAGGGACCGCCGCGCTCCTGTGCTGCATATAGTAGCAGACGACGGAGGGAGGAGCCTTATGTGGGGGCTCGCCGAGGCGTCACAGTCGAGGCCTGAAATAACGGACCTCGTCGGCGGCCATTTGTAGGAGCTCGCCGACGCCGGAAGCGGCGGGACAGACCGCGCCGGTGGCCGAGCGTAGGAGCTCGCCGACAGCATCGTAGACGAGGCCGGAGACGATGGCGAGGTCGCGCATGTGGCCGAGTGAAGGAGCTTCGAGCTTGTCGACGGGGTCATAATAGGGGGAGGAAGCGACAGGACGAACGGCGCTGGTGGCCGAGCGCGGAAGCTCGCCAACAGCGTCGTAGACGAGGTCGGTCACGATGCGGATCGCGCCGGTGGTGGCTGAGCGTGGTAGCTCATTGACCAGGCCAGAGACGACGACGAGGCACACCACGCCGTTTGATGTTTTTGTGGTCACCATTGATGATGGTCCTCGTGAAATATTTCTGAGGATGGATGAATTTAAAAACAATTCGCATCATGGTTCGATAGACGCCATGCCTCACGGTTGGCTCCAACTGTCGTGGGAACGACTCCGGCAGTAAGAGAGGGGTAGGATAAAGGAGTATGACTTATCGAGATGCAAATGGGTGACACGTGGTTTTAGCAAGTTCAGGCCTCTCACGATGGAGATAACAACCCTACGTCTCGTGCTCCGGAGAGGCTTTGTTTATCTGAGTCTGTATCCGGATATTACAATGTATGTGAGAGCGAGGAGAACGGATCCCCGTGCCTGATCTAAGTCCGGAGACTAGAGAGGAAGAAGAGAGAGAGGTGGAAGAAAGAGCCCTTGCCCCCAAGTCTAGTGGTGGGGGTGGCTTATATAGAGTGCGCCACCCCTCCGCCTCCTATGTTATAAAGTGGGGCGTTGATGTCATAATGCCAGCATGCTATTAAGATATTCCTCGAGTGCCTTGTCGACCGTTGGTCTTTGCATATCCGAGTGAGATCAGGTACTCCGAGTAAAATGAGTTTGTCGAGTGGAGTGCTATGCTCCGAGTGGTTGCTGCCATCCGAGTGACTTGATGGTCATTCGAGTGGATAGTTTGTCGATATGAAATTTATCTGGACCCACCTGATGCGTGGACCCCATGCTTTAATATATTTCGACCCTTCGTCGGCCTACCTGTTATGTGTGTCCCCAACATTAACTGTCGTGGTTCTAAGTCTGACAGTAGAATAGGGGGTACGTAGGAGGAGGCAAGATCCTAGCTATGATGAGGTTGTGCACGCAAGTTTTACGAGTTCAGACCCTTCTCGGAGGAAGTAAAAGCCCTACGTCTCGGTGCCCAGAGGCGGTCGACTGGATTATGTGTGAAGTTACAGGGGGTGTGAACCCTTGTGAAGTGGAGGGGGTGGCTTATATAGAGTGCGCCAGGACCCCAGCCAGCCCACGTTACAAGGGGTTCAATGTACATAAAGACAAGACGTTACTGGTAACGCCAGCAATAAAGTCATATAAATGATCATTAAGACTACGGAGTGAACGCCTGACCGTTGCCATCCTGAATGGCTTTAGATCTTCTGTACTCCGAGTGATTTCTGATGTGGTTAAATGAGTATTTCCTGGTCGGATGGAATTGGGTTTTCCGAGTGAAATGCTTCTGGTCGAGTGGGTTGCACTCTGAGGCGATGATACGTCTCCGTCGTATCTATAATTTTTGATTGTTCTATGCCAATATTATCCAACTTTCATATACTTTTTGGCAACTTTTTATACTATTTTTGGGACTAACATATTGATCTAGTGCCCAGTGCCAATTCTTGTCTGTTGCATGTTTTTGGTTTTGCAGAATATCCATATCAAATGGAGCCCAAACGGGATAAAAACGGACAGAGAATTATTTTGGAATATTTGGAAAATCTGGGAGAAAGATCAACGCGAAACAGTGTCCGAGGTGGGCACGAGGTAGGGGGCGCGCCCTAACCCCCAAGGCGCGCCCCTGACCCTCGTGGTCCACCCGTAAGGCTGTTGACGCCCTTCTTCGGCCGCAAGAAAGCTAATTTTCGGTAAAAAAAATCACGGCGAAGGTTTCAGTCCAATGGGAGTTACGGATCTCCATATATACCCGAAACGGTGAAAGGGCACCAGAACAGAACGCATGAACGGAGAGAGACAGAGAGACAGATCCAATCTCGGAGGGGCTCTCGCCCCTCCCACGCCATGGAGGCCAAGGACCAGAGGGGAAACCCTTCTCCCATCTAGGGAGGAGGTCAAGGAAGAAGAAGACGAAGGGTCCCCCTCTCCCCTTCTCTTCCGGTGGCGCCGGAACGCCGCCGTGGCCATAATCATCACCGCAATCTTCACCAACAACTTCACCGCCATCATCACCAACTCTTCCCCCTTCTATGCAGCGGTGTAACCTCTCTCTTACCCTCTGAAATATCTACTTAAACATGGTGCTCAACGCTATATATTATTTCCCTATGATGTATGGCTATCCTATGATGTTTGAGTAGATTCGTTTTGTCCTATGGGTTGTTTGATGATCAAAATTGGTTTGAGTTGCATGTTTTATTATTGGTGATGTCCTATGGTGCTCTCCGTGTCGCGCAAGCGTGAGGGATCCCCGCTGTAGGGTTTGCAATATGTTTATGATTTGCTTATGGTGGGTGGCGTGAGTGAACAGAAGCACATACCCGAGTAAGTAGGTTGTTTGCGTATGGGATAAAGAGGACTTGATGCTTCAATGCTATGGTTGGGTTTTACCTTAATGATCTTTAGTAGTTGCGGATGCTTGCTAGAGTTCCAATCATAAGTGCATATGATCCAAGTAGAGAAAGTATGTTAGCTTATGCCTCTCCCTCAAATAAAATTGCAATAATGATTACCGGTCTAGTTATTGATTGCCCAGGGACAAATAACTTTCTCGTAACAAAAAGCTCTTTACTAATTTAGTTGTGTCTTTATTTAAACAGCCCTTAGCTTTTATTTACCCGCTCTTTATTTTCTTGCAAACCTATCCAACAACACCTACAAAGTACTTCTAGTTTCATACTTGTTCTACGTAAAGCGAACGTTAAGCGTGCGTAGAGTTGTATCGGTGGTCGATAGAACTTGACGGAATATTTGTTCTACCTTTAGCTCCTCGTTGGGTTCGACACTCTTACTTATCGAAAGAGGCTACAATTGATCCCCTATACTTGTGGGTTATCAGGCGATTACAGTCGGTTGATGCTGATGTGCTTTGAATGTCTTTGGCTTTAGGGAAGTGTCCTCGGGAAGGGTGTCTAGGTGAGGCCCATTACCCTACCCTACGTACATGTCATCGTCATTAGCCCCCGAATGGATCGGGGTCTGAGTGGAGAAAGGGTTGAAGATGGTTCCGACACGAATTTTACGCTCTGAGGGGCACTTTACCTGGGTCGATGAACGATGCTAAAACTTTTGATTCCATCCTCACTCGCCTTGATCCATTCAGATTTTGTCGAGTGAACTTTATGCATATATGTTTCGAGTGCTGGAGCGGCATGAAATCTTGAGCGCAATTGGTTGCACTGTTGTTCCCGGATCTCACGGGATTCGAAATTTTGGGAAGCGCGCGGGACGGAAGATACCACAGTAAACGGGATGGATTAGGCAGGGACGCCTCGATCCTCGCGCCACCTTTTTCACCAATTTGACAGGATTGCTTGGGTCCACCAGTCAACCACTCGAAAGTAGGCCTATATAAGGTCTCCGAGCTGATGTGTTTTTCACAGTGCACCTCGTTCCCCTTCTTCCTCCTCTGCTTCTCCACCGCATTCGCCCTCACCCTCGACGTCGCCGCCCCGTCCGCGCGCAACCTGCTGCGATGGGGAAAGACAAGATGGCGGCTCTGGAGCGCGCGAAGAAGGCGACCGTGGTGGCGAAGGGCAAGAACTCAAGTCGGGGCGGATCGTCATCGAGGTCTGGCCTGCCGCCTGGCTGGATCCGGGGTGTCTGGATCCGATCCACGATTCAGAAGGAGGACATGGAGGATCTGGGTGAAGGGGGCTTGATTGCCCACGGGTCCTGGCGGTTGCCAGGAAACGAGACCGAGCCGCGGCCATAAGAGGGTGAGTGCGTCCTCCTTGCGAATCATGTTGATCGTGGTTTTTCTCTGCCTCCTCATCCCTTTTTCCGGGGCTTCCTGGACTTCTTTGGAGCCCAACTTCACCACTTTTCCCCCAACACCATCACATACCTCGCTGCATTTGTTTCCATGTGTGAGAATTTTTTGGGCTGTCGAGCGCATTGGGGTCTCTTCAAACACATCTTTACATGTCGCTCCCAGTCTGTAAAAAAGGCTAATCCGAGTGATGAGAGGACACATGTGATCCAGATATGCGGAGGTCTAGGAATTCAGACCAGGGGTTGGAGCACTTTTCCAGCTATGACACTTCCTAATTCAGTTAGGGGGTGACAGTGTTGGGGAACGTAGTAATTTCAAAAAAACTCCTACGCACACGCAAGATCATGGTGATCATAGCAACGAGAGGGGAGAGTGTTGTCCACGTACCCTCGTAGACCGAAAGTGGAAGCGTTAGCACAACGCGGTTGATGTAGTCGTACGTCTTCATGATCCGACCGATCAAGTACCGAACGTACGGCACCTCCGAGTTAAGCACACGTTCAGCCCGATGACGTCCCTCGAACTCCGATCCAACTGTGTGTTGAAGGAGAGTTTCGTCAGCACAACAGCATGGTGACGATGATGATGTTCTACCGACGCAGGGCTTCGCCTAAGCACCACTACAATATTATCGAGGTGGACTATGGTGGAGGGGGGCACCGCACGGCTAAAAGATCAAACGATCAATTGTTGTGTCTCTAGGGTGCCCCCTGCCCCTGTATATAAAGGAGCAAGGGGGGAGGTGCGGCCGGCCAGGAGGGGGCACGCCAGGAGGAGTCCCTTTTCCTTGTTGGATTAGGAGTGGAGGGGGAAAGAGGAGGGAGAGAGGAAGGAAAGGGGGCGCCGCCCCCCTCTCCTCGTCCTATTCGGACTAGGGGGGAGGGGCGTGCGGCCCTTGCCCTGGCCGCCTCTACTCTTCTCCACTAAGACCCACTATGGCCCATTAAGCCCCCGGGGGGTTTCGGTAACCCCTCGGTACTCCGGTAAAATCCCGATTTCACCCGGAACACTTCCGATATCCAAATATAGGCTTCCAATATAGAAATCTTCATGTCTCGACCACTTCAAGACTCCTCGTCATGTCCTTTATCACATCCGGGACTCCAAACAACTTTGGTACATCAAAACTCATAATATAACCGTCATCGAAACTTTAAGCGTGCGGACCCTACGGGTTCGAGAACTATGTAGACATGACCGAGACACTTCTCCGGTCAATAACCAATAACAGAACCTGGATGCTCATATTGGCTCCCACATATTCTACGAAGATCTTTATCGGTCAGACCGCATAACAACATACGTTGTTCCCTCTGTCATCGGTATGTTACTTGCCCGAATTCGATCATCGGTATCTCAATACCTAGTTCAATCTCGTTACCAGCAAGTCTCTTTACTCGTTCTGTAATACATCATCCCGCAAATAATTCATTAGTTGCAATGCTTGCAAGGCTTAAGTTATGTGCATTACCGAGAGGGCCCAGAGATACCTCTCCGACAATTGGAGTGACAAATCCTAATCTCGAAATATGCCAACCCAACAAGTACCTTTGGAGACACCTGTAGAGCACCTTTATAATCACCCAGTTACGTTGTGACGTTTGGTAGCACACAAAGCGTTCCTCTGGTAAACGGGAGTTGCATAATCTCATAGTCATAGGAACATGTATAAGTCATGAAGAAAGCAATAGCAACATACTAAACGATCGAGTGCTAAGCTAACGGAATGGGTCAAGTCAATCACATCATTCCCCTAATGATGTGATCCCATTAATCAAATGACAACTCACGTCAATGGCTAGGAAACTTAACCATCTTTGATCAACGAGCTAGTCAATTAGAGGCATACTAGTGACACTATGTTTTTCTATGTATTCACACAAGTATTATGTTTCCGGTTAATACAATTCCAGCATGAATAGTAAACATTTATCATGATATAAGGAAATAAATAATAACTTTATTATTGCCTCTAGGGAATATTTCCTTTAGTCTCCCACTTGCACTAGTCAATAATCTAGGTTACACAATAATGATTCTAACACCCATGGAGCCTTGGTGCTGATCATGTTTTGCTCATGGAAGAGGCTTAGTCAACGGGTCTGCAACATTCAGATCCATATGTATCTTGCAAATTTCTATGTCTCCCACCTGGACTAGATCCCGGATGGAATTGAAGTGTCTCTTGATGTGCTTGGTTCTCTTGTGAAATCTGGATTCCTTTGCCAAGGCAATTGCACCAGTATTGTCACAAAAGACTTTCATTGGACCCAATGCACTAGGTATGACACCTAGATCGGATATGAAATCCTTCATCCAGACTCCTTCATTTGCTGCTTCTGAAGCAGCTATGTACTCCGCTTCACACGTAGATCCCGCCACGATGCTTTGTTTAGAACTGCACCAACTAACAGCTCTACCGTTCAATGTAAACACGTATCCGGTTTGCGATTTAGAATTGTCCGGATCAGTGTCAAAGCTTGCATCGACATAACCATTTACGACTAGCTCTTTGTCACCTCCATAAACGAGAAACATATCCTTAGTCCTTTGCAGGTATTTCAGGATGTTCTTGACCGTTGTCCAGTGATCCGCTCCTAGATTACTTTGGTAACTCCCTGCTAGACTTATAGCAAGGCACACATCAGGTCTGGTACACAACATTGCATACATGATAGAGCCCATGGCTGAAGCATAGAGAACATCTTTCATCTTCTCTCTATCTTCTGCAGTGGTCGGCATTGTGTCTTACTCAACTTCACACCTTGTAACACAGGCAAGAACCCTTTCTTTGCTTGATCCATTTTGAACTTCTTCAAAACTCAAGGTATGTGCTTTGTGAAAGTCCAAATAAGCGTCTTGATCTATCTCTATAGATCTTGATGCCCAATATATAAGCAGCTTCACCAAGGTCTTTCATTGAAAAACTCTTATTCAAGTATCCCTTTTTGCTATCCGGAAATTCTACATCATTTCCAATCAACAATATGTCATCCACATATAATATCAAAAATGCTACAGAGCTCCCACTCACTTTGTTGTAAATACAGGCTTCTCCAAAAGTCTGTACAAAACCAAATTCTTTGATCACGCTATCAAAGCGTTTATTCCAACTCCGAGAGGCTTGCACCAGTCCATAAATGGATCGTTGAAGCTTGCACACTTTGTTAGCTCCATTTGGATCGACAAAACCTTCTGGTTGCATCATATACAACTCTTCTTCCAGAAATCCATTCAGGAATGCACTTTAGACATCCATGTGCCAAATTTCAGCGTTAGTCTTCTTCTTGAAGATCCATTTATTCTCAATGGCTTGCCGATCATCGGGCAAGTCAACCAAAGTCCACACTTTGTTCTCATACATGGATCCCATCTCAGATTTCATGGCCTCAAGCCATTTTACGGAATCTGGGCTCACCATCGCTTCTTCATAGTTCGTAGGTTCGTCATGGTCTAGTAACATAACCTCCAGAACAGGATAACCGTACCACTCTGGTGTGGATCTTACTCTGGTTAACCTACGAGGTTCAGTAACAACATGATTTGAAGTTCCATGATCATCATCATTAACTTCCTCACTAATTGGTGTAGGCGTCACAGGAACCGGTTTCTGTGATGAACTAATTTCCAATAAGGGAGCAGGTACATTTACCTCATCAAGTTCTACTTTCCTCCCACTCACTTCTTTCGAGAGAAACTCCTTCTCTAGAAAGGATCCATTCTTAGCAACAAATGTATTGCCTTCGGATCTATGATAGAAGGTATACCCAACAATCTCCTTTAGGTATCCTATGAAGACACATTTCTCCGATTTGGGTTCGAGCTTATCAGGTTGAAGCTTTTTCACATAAGCATCGCAGCCCCAAACTTTAAGAAACGACAACTTTGGTTTCTTGCCAAACCATAGTTCATAAGGCGTCGTCTCAACGGATTTCAATGGTGCCCTATTTAACGTGAATGAAGCCGTCTCAAAAGCATAACCCCAAAACGATAGCGGTAAATCAGTAAGAGACATCATAGATCACATCATATCTTGTAAAGTACGATTACGACGTTCGGACACACCATTACGCTGTGGTGTTCCGGGTGGCGTGAGTTGTGAAACTATTCTGCATTGTTTCAAATGTAGACCAAACTCGTAACTCAAATATTTTCCTCCACGATCAGATCTTAGAAACTTTATTTTCTTATTACGATGATTTTCAACTTCACTCTGAAATTCTTTGAACTTTTCAAATGTTTCAGACTTATGTTTCATTAAGTAGATACACCCATATCTGCTTAAATCATCTGTGAAGGTGAGAAAATAACGATACCCGCCGCGAGCCTCAACAATCATCGGACCACATACATCTGTATGTATGATTTCTAACAAATCTATTGCTCTCTCCATAGTACCGGAGAACGACGTTTTAGTCATCTTGCCCATGAGGCACGGTTCGCAAGTACCAAGTGATTCATAATCAAGTGGTTCCAAAAGTCCATCAGTATGGAGTTTCTTCATGCGCTTTACACTGATATGACCTAAACGGCAGTGCCACAAATAAGTTGCACTTTCATTATCAACTCTGCATCTTTTGGTTTCAACATTATGAATATGTGTATCACTACTATCGAGATTCATCAAAAATAGACCACTCTTCAAGGGTGCATGACCATAAATCATATTACTCATATAAATAGAAGAACCATTATTCTCTGATTTAAATGAATAACCATCTCACATCAAACAAGATCCAGATATAATGTTCATGCTCAACGCTGGCACCAAATAACAATTATTTAGGTCTACTACTAATCCCGAAGGTAGATGTAGAGGTAGCGTGCCGACGGCGATCACATCGACTTTGGAACCGTTTCCCACGCGCATCGTCACCTCGTCCTTGGCCAGTGTTCGCTTAATCCGTAGTCCGTGTTTCGAGTTGCAAATATTAGCAACAGAACCAGTATCAAATACCCAGGTGCTACTGCGAGCTCTACTAAGGTACACATCAGTAACATGTATATCACATATACCTTTGTTCACCTTGCCATCCTTCTTATCCACCAAATACTTGGGCCAGTTCCGCTTCCAGTGACCAGTCTATTTGCAGTAGAAGCACTCAGTCTCAGGCTTAGGTCCAAACTTGGGTTTCTTCTCGTGAGCAGCAACTTGCTTGATGTTCTTCTTGAAGTTCCCCTTCTTCTTCCCTTTGCCCTTTTTCTTGAAACTGGTGGTCTTATTGACCATCAACACTTGATGCTCCTTCTTGATTTCTACCTCCGTAGCCTTTAGCATTGCGAAGAGCTCGGGAATCGTCTTATCCATCCCTTGCATGTGATATTTCATCACAAAGCTCTTGTAGCTATGTGGCAGTGATTGAAGAATTCTGTCAATGACGCTATCATCCGGAAGATTAACTCCGAGTTGAATCAAGTGATTGTTATACCCAAACATTTTCAGTATATGCTCACTGACAGAACTATTCTCCTGCATCTTGCAGCTTTAGAACTTATTGGAGACTTCATATCTCTCAATCCGGGCATTTGCTTGAAATATTAACTTCAACTCCTGGAACATCTCATATGCTCCATGACGTTCAAAACGTCATTGAGGTCCCGGTTCTAAGTCATAAAGCATGGCACACTGAACTATCGAGTAGTCGTCAGCTTTGCTCTGCCAGACGTTCATAACATCTGGTGTTGCTCCTGCAGCAGGTTTGGCACCTAGCGATGCTTCCAGGACGTAATTCTTCTGTGCAGCAATGAGGATAATCCTCAAGTTACGGACCCAGTCTGTGTAATTGCTACCATCAACTTTCAACTTTGCTTTCTCAAGTAACACATTAAAATTCAACGGAACAACAACACGGGCCATCTATCTACAATCAACATAGACAAGCAAGATACTATCAGGTACTAAGTTCATGATAAATTTAAGTTCAATTAATCATATTACTTAAGAACTCCCACTTAGATAGACATCCCTCTAATCATCTAAGTGATCACGTGATCCAAATCAACTAAACCATAACCGATCATCACGTGAAATGGAGTAGTTTTCAATGGTGAACATCACTATGTTGATCATATCTACTATATGATTCATGCTCGACCTTTCGGTCTCAGTGTTCCGAGGCCATATCTGCATATGCTAGGCTCGTCAAGTTTAACCTGAGTATTCTGCGTGTGCAAAACTGGCTTGCACCCGTTGTAGATGGACGTAGAGCTAATCACACCCGATCATCATGTGGTGTCTGGGCACGACGAACTTCGGCGACGGTGCATACTCAGGGAGAACACTTTTATCTTGAAATTTAGTGAGAGATCATCTTATAATGCTAACGTCAATCAAAGCAAGATAAGATGCATAAAAGATAAACATCACATGCAATCAATATAAGTGATATGATATGGCCATCATCATCTTGTGCTTGTGATCTCCATGTCCGAAGCACCGTCATGATCACCATCGTCACCGGCGCGACACCTTGATCTCCATCGTAGCATCATTTTCATCTCGCCAATCTTATGCTTCTACGACTATCGCTACCGCTTAGTGATAAAGTAAAGCATTACAGGGCGATTGCATTGCATACAATAAAGTGACAACCATATGGCTCCTGCGAGTTGCCGATAACTCGGTTACAAAACATGATCATCTCATACAATAAAATTTAGCATCATGTCTTGACCATATCACATCACAACATGCCCTGCAAAAACAAGTTAGATGTCCTGTACTTTGTTGTTGCAAGTTTTACATGGATGCTACTCGGCTTAGCAAGAACCGTTCTTACCTACGCATCAAAACCACAACGATAGTTTGTCAAGTTGGTGTTGTTTTAACCTTCACAAGGACTGGGCGTAGCCACACTCGGTTCAACTAAAGTTGGAGAAACTGACACCCGCCAGCCACCTGTGTGCAAAACACGTTGGTAGAACCAGTCTCGCGTAAGCGTACGCGTAATGTCGGTCCGGGCCGCTTCATCCAACAATACCGCCGAACCAAAGTATGACATACTGGTAAGCAGTATGACTTATATCACTCACAACTCACTTGTGTTCTACTCGTGCATATGACATCTACGCATAAAACCAGACTCTGATACCACTGATGGGGAACGTAGTAATTTCAAAAAAAATCCTACGCACATGCAAGATCATGGTGACTCATAGCAACGCGAGGGGAGAGTGTTGTCCACGTACCCTCGTAGACCGAAAGCGGAAGCATTAGCACAACGCGGTTGATATAGTCGTACGTCTTCACAATCCGACCGATCAAGTACCGAACGTATGGCACCTCCGAGTTTAGCACACGTTCAGCCCGATGACGTCCCTTGAACTCCGATCCAGCCGAGTGTTGAGGGAGAGTTTTGTCAGCACGACGGCGTGGTGATGATGATGATGTTCTACTGACGCAGGGCTTTGCCTAACCACCGCTACAGTATTATCGAGGTGGACTATGGTGGAGGGGGGCCCCGCACACGGCTAAAAGATCAAACGATCAATTGTTGTTTCTCTAGGGTGCCCCCTGCCCCCGTATATAAAGGAGCAAGGGGGGAGGTGCGGCCGGCCAGGAGGGGGCGCGCCAGGAGGAGTCCTACTCCCACCGGGAGTAGGACTCCCTCCCTTTTCCTTGTTGGATTAGGAGTGGAGGGGGAAAGAGGAGGGAGAGAGGAAGGAAAGGGGGCGCGCCGCCCCCCTCTCCT
Source organism: Aegilops umbellulata (assembly GCA_032464435.1). Lineage (NCBI taxonomy): Eukaryota > Viridiplantae > Streptophyta > Magnoliopsida > Poales > Poaceae > Aegilops > Aegilops umbellulata. The sequence continues at coordinate 235,489,319 of CP136055.1, read as the reverse complement.
TGTCCTATTCGGACTAGGGGGAGGGGCGCGCGGCCCTTACCCTGGCCGCCTCTCCTTTTCTCCACTAAGGCCCACTATGGCCGATTAAGCCCCCGGGGGGTTCCGGTAACCCCTCGGTACTCCCGTAAAATCCCGATTTCACCCGGAACGCTTCTGATATCCAAATATAGGCTTCCAATATATCAATCTTCATGTCTCGACCATTTCGAGACTCCTCGTCATGTACGCGATCACATCAGGGACTCCGAACAACCTTCGGTACATCAAAACTCATAAACTCATAATATAACCGTCATCGAAACTTTAAGCATGCGGGCCCTACGGGTTCGAGAACTGTGTAGACATGACCGAGACACGTCTCCAGTCAATAACCAATAGCGGAACCTGGATGCTCATATTGGCTCCCACATATTCTACGAAGATCTTTATCGGTCAGACCGCATAACAACATACGTTGTTCCCTTTGTCATCGGTATGTTACTTGCCCGAGATTCGATCGTCGGTATCTCAATACCTAGTTCAATATCGTTACCGGCAAGTCTCTTTACTCGTTCTGTAATACATCATCCGACAACTAACTCATTAGTTGCAATGCTTGCAAGGCTTAAGTGATGTGCATTATCGAGAGGGCCCAGAGATACCTCTCCGACAATCGGAGTGACAAATCCTAATCTCGAAATACGCCAACCCAACAAGTACCTTCGGAGACACCTGTAGAGCACCTTTATAATCACCCAGTTACGTTGTGACGTTTGGTAGCACACAAAGCGTTCCTCTGGTAAACGGGAGTTGCATAATCTCATAGTCATAGGAACATGTATAAGTCATGAAGAAAGCAATAGCAACATACTAAACGATCGAGTGCTAAGCTAACGGAATGGGTCAAGTCAATCACATCATTCCCCTAATGATGTGATCCCATTAATCAAATGAAAACTCACGTCAATGGCTAGGGGGTTTCGTGGGGGCCCGGCAAGTGTTGGGGGGCCCATGGAAGGGGCAAACCAGCCCACTAAGGGGCTGAGCGCCCCCCTCACCCCATCTCACGTAACCTGGAGGGTTAGGGTGTTCCCCTAGGGCTTCCCACCTACCGGCTTGGGGGGCAAGTCACCCTAGGGGACATCCCATCTGCCCTGGCCGCCGCCCCTCTAGGGGAAACCCTAGGGGCGCCACCCCCTCCTCCCTTCCCCTATATATAGAGAGGTAGAGAGAGGGCAGCCGCACCCGAAGAGCACATCTCCACGCAACAGCGCTGCCTCTCCTCTCCCTCGTATCCCTCTTCCTGTCCGTAGTGCTTAGCAAAGCTCTGCTGAGATTCCGTCACCACCACCGCCACCACGCCGTCGTGCTGTCAGAGGACTCGAGGTACTACTTCACCATCGCTCGCTGGATCGAGGAGGTGAAGGCGTCATCAAGCCGTACGTGTGTTGTGATGAAGCTATGTACCTAGGGTAGGGTCATAGGCCTGACCTAGACACCCTCCCCTAGGACGTCACCTTAAATACAGAAGCATTCAAGGGATATCATCATCCACTCGACTAGAAGCATTTCACTCAGAAGATTGAAGTTCACTCGACCATAACAGGAATCACTCGACGACCATAAGACCTAAAGCCACTCTGTATAGCAACGGTCGGGCGTTTACTCTGTAGACTTAATGGTCATTTATGTCACTTTATTACTGGTGTTACCAGAAATGCCCCATCTTTATGTACCTTAAACCTTGTGTAACTGAGGGTGGGAGGGGCCTGGCGAACTCTATATAAGCCACCCCCTCCTCAGGGACAAGGGTTCACACCCCCTGTAACTCCACACACATATAATCCAGCCGACCGCCTCCGGGCACTGAGACGTAGGCCTATTACATCCACCGTGAAGGGCCTGAACTCGTAAACCTTGTGTGTACAACTTCACCATAGCTGGGATCTTGCCTCCTCATACTTACCCCCCATTCTACTGTCAGCCTTAGAACCACGACAGTTGGCGCCCGCCGTGGGGCAGGTGTCTTAGCAACTTTTTGGTAAAGTTGCGATTTTTCGATTCCCATCATCATGATTTCTGGTGGTGGATTGGCTGAGGGCCGCGAGATCCGTCTCAGCGCGCTCATCTTCGTTGCCGACGGCTCCGCCTGGCTTCAGGAAGCTCCCCTCGACGTTGAGATGCTCCCCGTCCGCGGGGCAACGCACTTTCGCGTGTGCGTTCGGTGCGTCCTTCTCCGACAGCCGTCGACCCAGTATCGGTCGGCTCCCGTGGTGTCCTCGCTCCCTACTGTCCGCCGACGCAAGCAATCCGGTCGGTCGTGGCTTCAACATTGGGTGAAACAAGTGATGGCTCGTCAGTCGGCCACCCCACAAGTCGCGGCAATCGAGCCCGGCGAAACTCTCTACAGCTTGTTCGACCTGTCGATTGGCTCCGTCGAGTCCACATCCGAGTGTGATAGCAGCGACCCCGCGGCTGAAGTCCTGATGGTCGACGGACCACGTAGTCCGCCTGGCTTCCGCCGCGACGACGGTGGTGATGGTGGCGGCAATCCGTGACGTGCTCAGGAAGAGTACCGCCCCGAGCCTCTTTCTTCGCAGTAGAGGGAAGAGCTTCGCTGCCGCAACATGGATGCGCTCCACATGCCCATCGTTGGGGAAACCTCCGAGGCCCGGGCCTTGGAGGAGGCGCGCCTGGCCAACTTGGCTGAGCGCACTCGACTGGAGAACCTTCAGCATGCACTCGACGAGCGTGCTCGGCAGCGGATTCCTGAGTCTACTCGACGAGCTTTTTCCACCTCAACCTCAGGTATACCGCACTCCGATTCAAATCTCAAAGTTGCAGCCCGAATAGCAGAGTCAATTCAGCCTTCCCAGCCGTAGGCTGGAAGAGGTTTGATGCAGATCTGGGCCTTACTCCAGGCAACAGGAGAGCAGAATGCAGTAGTGTCTCAGCCGCGGAATAGGATTCATAGCATGTCTGTGATGGCAGATACAGTTCAGTCGGCCCATAGCCCAAGATCACCCCCGCGACATGAGGGAAGTGGGCACCGGCAAGATCAGTACAGAAACCACGAGCAGTATGATCACCAAATCGGCCGCGATGACCGTCGTCGAGTGCCCACACCTCCTCCGAGTAGTGGATCATATGTGCCTCGGCAGTATGATGACAGACGCCCTCACAGTTGCGAACGAAGAATACCAGTCGACCCAAGAGAGCCAGGCTTTGATGCGAGATCTATTCTCATTCAAGGTCTAGTCGACAGGAACAAAGCACACAGGGAGGGCCTTGACAGAGATCACCCGACTGGCAACAGAGTTCATGTTTCGGGTCCAGAGTGTTTCAGCAGAGCCATCAGAGCCGCGGTGATTCCTCCCAACTTCAGGTTGGCGACTGGAGTTAGCAAGTTTACTGGTGAGTCCAAGCCTGACACTTGGCTTGAGGATTACCGAGTGGCTGTGCAGATTGGTGGCGGCAATGATGAAGTGGTCATGAAGCATCTTCCTTTGATGTTAGAAGGTTCGGCCAGGACATGGTTGACTCAGTTAGCACCAGGCAGTATATTCAGTTGGGAGGAACTTGCCCGAGTGTTTGTCAGAACTTTTGAGGGTACTTGCAAGCGGCCAACAGGGTTAACAGAATTGCAGCATTGTGTGCAAAAGCCGAATGAGACTCTGAGAGAGTACATTCAGAGGTGGACCACTTTGCATCACACCGTGGAAAATGTATCCGAGCATGAAGCAGTTTGTGCCTTCAAGGAAGGCTTAAGTATCGAGAGTTGGTCCTGAAATTCGGTCGGACGGAAGATATGTCTCTAACTCGAATGATGGAAATAGCCACTCGGTACACTAACGGAGTAGAAGAGGATCGGCTCCGCGGTGGAAAAAGCAAGCCAGTTGGTCAGGACACCGGTGGAGGCAATTCCAATCGGAAACATAAGCGTAAAGCCGAGCCGGCAGGGCCTGGTGAAATTGTCGCAGTGATTCAAGGAAAGTTTAAACGGAAACCTAAGGGGCCCTGAACCCCAAGAAAGTGAAAGATCAAGCCGAAAATGATGTGTTGGATTTGCCATGTCATATTCACACCAAGAAGGATGAAGAAGGCAATCTGATTTTTCCTAAGCATACCACTTGACAGTGTCGGGTTCTGATCCAGCAATTCCGAGAGAAACAACCTAATGGGAAGGAAAAGGAATCAGACAAGGATGAGGACAAAGAGGAAGATGATGGTTTTCCCAATGTCAATTCCACCCTAGTGATTTTTGCGGATGTTGAGAGCAAAAGTCGACTGAAAGTGATCAATAGAGAAGTGAATATGGTTGCTTCGGCAATGACAACGTACCTGAAGTGGTCACAAACAGCTATCACATTCAACCAATCTGATCATCCTGCTCACATAGCCACTCCAGGGAGGCAAGCGTTGGTGGTCGACCCAGTCATTGGGGGCACTCGACTAACCAAAGTGTTGATGGATTGTGGTAGTGGTTTGAATATCCTTTAAGCTGAAACCTTGGAGGGGATGGGCAGTATGATGTACAAACTTAGTGAGAGCAACATGAGCTTTCACGGCGTCATCCCTGGCAAGAAGGCTGAATCACTCGGCCAGATAACCCTTGACGTGGTTTTCGATGTTTCAAAGAATTACCGTAAGGAAAAGTTGACATTTGAAGTAGTGGATTTCCAGAGTGCTTATCATGCTATTCTGGGAAGGCCTGCATATGCACGTTTTATGGCTCGACCATGTTACGTGTATCTCAAATTGAAAATGCCTGGTCCCAGAGGAGTGATCACGGTCACTGGCAATCGGCAGAAGGCAGAGGAATGCTTCCAGAAGGGTTCTAAAATTGCCGATGCATAGATGGCAGCAGTTGAAATGCAAGAGTATTAGAAAAATGCAGATCCGAGTGATTTGTTGCGAGCCAAGAAGCTTGCCACAGATTCTGCATTTCAGTCGTCTGGTGAAACAAAGCCGATTCATATTCACCCGACCGATCCTAATGCTGCTCCTACTCATATCTCAACATCACTCGACAGCAAATAGGAAGAAGCGCTCATCCAGTTCCTCCGTGAGAACTGGGACATCTTTGCATCGAAACCTTCTGACATGCCGGGTGTACCCAGGGAACTGGTTGAGCACCGTTTGCGAGTAGACCCAAAAGTGAAACCAGTCAAGGAACATCGTCGACGGTCTGCCGTACAGAAGAGAAATGCAATTGGCTAGGAAGTGGCTCGGCTCCTGGCAGCTGAGTTCATCCGAGAGATTTACCACTCCGAGTGGCTCGCTAATGTTGTCATGGTCCCCAGGAAGGACGACTCACTTCGTATGTGCATTGACTTCAAGCATATCAATCGGGTCTGCCCGAAAGATCATTTCCCTCTCCCCCGTATCGACCAAATCGTCACTCAACTGCGGGAAGTGACTGTTTGTCTTTTCTAGACGCTTATTATGGGTATCATCAGATCCGACTGTATGGACCCGATGAGATAAAAACAACTTTCATAACTCCATTTGGGTGCTTTTGTTATGTCACCATGCCATTCGGTCTCAAGAACGCTGGTGACACATTTATGAGGATGATTCAGAAGTGCCTGCTCACTCAAATCAGTCTGAATGTGGAAGCATACATGGATGACATTGTGGTCAAGTCGCGTAAAGGTTCCGACCTGCTGACCGACCTCGCTGAAACCTATGCCAACCTGAGAAGGTATGATATCAAGCTTAATCCGTCAAAATGCACATTCGGAGTTCCAGAAGGAAAATTACTCGGTTTCCTCATTTCCAACGAGGGATCGACGCGAACCCAGAGAAGGTTGGGGCCATACTCCGGATGAAACGCCCTGTGCGTGTGCATGACGTTCAGGAGCTTATAGGTTGTTTGGCCGCCTTGAGTCGATTCATTTCTCGCCTCGGTGAAAAGGCATTGCCTCTTTACCGACTGATGAAGAAATCTGATAAGTTCGAGTGGACTCCTGAAGCTGATGCAACGTTTGCAGAGCTCAAAACCCTGCTTTCCACCCAGCCGGTGCTTGCTGCCCCAATCAACAAAGAGCCTTTACTGCTTTATATTGCAGCCACTGGACAAGTTGTCAGTACGGTACTCACGGTCGAGCGGGAAGAAGAAGGAAAAGCCTATAAAGTTCAACACCCAGTGTACTATATTTCTGAAGTCTTGACTCCGTCCAAGCACAGATATCCGCATTATCAGAAGCTTGTTTACGGAATTTACATGACCACGAAGAAGGTTGCATACTATTTTTCTGATCATTCCATTACAATCGTCGGTGACGCACCATTGTCAGAAATTCTGAACAACAGAGATGCAACTGGTCAAGTGGCAAAGTGGGCGATTGAACTTCTTCCATTGAATATCAAGTTTGAGGCAAAGAAAGCTATCAAGTCCCAAGCAATAGCAGATTTGCTCACCGAGTGGGTTGAGCAGCAACAACCGACTCAGATTCATTCGGAGCACTGGACCATGTTCTTTGATGGATCCAAGATGTTGAATGGTTCTGGTGCTGGGGTGGTATTAGTATCCCCCCGAGGAGACAGACTCAGCTATGTTCTTCAGATTCATTTAGATTCCTCCAACAACGAAGCTGGATATGAAGCACTTCTGTACGGGTTGCGTATGGCCATTTCACTCGGCGTCCGTCGCCTAATGGTCTACGGCGACTCAGATTTTGTGGTTAATCAAGTGATGAAGCAGTGGGACGTCAGGAGCCCAGCTATGACTCGCTATTGTAATGCAGTGAGAAAGTTAGAAAAGAAGTCTGAGGGGTTAGAGCTCCATCATATACCCCGACTGAAAAATCAATCAGCTGATGATTTGGCAAAGATAGGTTCCAAGTGTGAGCCTATTCCCAGTAATGTGTTCTTGGAGCATCTTCACACACCCTCTGTCCAAGAGGATCCCTTCACGGAGGATCCCCCACAACCTAAGAGCCCTACTGATCCGACTGAAGTCGAAGTCCCGGCCATGGTCGACTTGGTTATGGAAGTTTTGGTCGTCATTCCCGATTGTACAATGTCGTACATTGCATATATTCTCAGGAAAGAGCTCCCAAAGGATGAAGAAGAGGCCCTTCAGATTGTCCGTTGATCTAAAGCCTTCACAACAATGGGTGGACAGCTTTACAGAGAAAGTGTTACCAGAGTTGCTCCGAAGTGCATAACACCAGAAGAAGGTCGAGTAATCCTCAACGATATCCACTCGGGGACCTGTGGTCACCATGCGTCCTCTCGGACCATTGTGGCCAAAGCATACCGAGTGGGATTTTATTGGCCACGAGCAAATGAAATGGCAAAAGACATAGTCGACAAATGTGAAGGTTGTCAGTTCTACTCCAACATGTCTCACAAGCCTGCATCAGCCCTGAAGATCATTCCACTCGTCTGGCCCTTTGTTGTTTGGGGATTAGATATGGTTGGACCTCTGAGGACTAGCAGAAGTGGCTTCACCCATGTGCTCGTAGCAGTCGACAAGTTCATCAAATGGATTGAAGCCAAGCCTATCAAGAGCCTCGAGGCAAGTACTGTCGTCAGCTTCATCAGAGAGTTAACATTCAGATATGGTGTCCCGCACAACATCATCACGGATAATGGATCGAACTTCGATTCTGATGAGTTCAAAGCCTTTTGCGCTTCCCAGGGCACTCGGGTCGACTATGCTTCAGTCGCTCATCCCTAGTCGAATGGACAAGCTGAAAGAGCAAACGGATTGATTCTCAAAGGACTGAAACCCCAATTGATGTGTGACCTCAAGCATGCAGCAGGTGCCTGGGTCGATGAACTTCCATTAGTACTTTGGGGATTGAGGAAGACTCCTCACTGGTCGACTGGTCGAACTCCATTCTTCCTGGTCTATGGGGCTGAAGCTGTGCTTCCGAGTGACTTGCTTCACAATGCACCCCGAGTCGAGCTTTTCTCGGAAGATGAAGCGGAACAGGCTCGGCAAGACGCGGTTGATCTCCTAGAAGAGGAAAGAGAGATGGCCCTAATCTGGTCGACCATTTATCAGCAAGACCTGCGTTGGTTCCACGCCAGAAACGTGAGGGGTCGAGCATTTCAAGAGGGAGACTTGGTCCTTCGAGTGGATCAGCAGAAACCACATAAGCTTGCTCCTGCTTGGGAAGGGCCCTTCATTATCACCAAAGTGCTCCACAACGGAGCATACCACCTCTACAATGTCGAGCACAATAAAGAAGAGCCACGCGCTTGGAATGCGGAGCTGCTCCGCCCCTTTTATACTTAAGCATTCAGACTGTTGAGATGTAATAAGAAATACCTTCTAGTTTGATTATCAACGACACAGTTTTACAGTCTCCTAAATGATTGTTGTTCTTTTTTATGTGTTCTAAATTTCCCAGTGGGTGCCTTAGCTTAGCTGCGAATCCGTTCCGCCTAAGCTCCAAAAAAGAAAATCCTGCCGAGTGATGAGCAAGCCTCTCACTCGGGGTCTTAGCCGCGAATCCGTTTCGCCTAAGTTTGAAAAATCCTACCGAGTGGTGAGCAACCCTCTCACTAGGGGGCTTAGCTGCAGTCCAGTACTCGCCTAAGTTTGAAAAATCCTACTGAGTGGTGAGCAACCCTCTCACTCGGGGGCTTAGCTGCAGTCCAGTACTCGCCTAAGTGTGAAAAATCCTACCGAGCGGTGAGCAACCCTCTCACTCGGGGGCTTAGCTGCAGTCCAATACTCGCCTAAGTTTGAAAAATCCTATCAAGTGGTGAGCAGCCCTCTCACTCGGAGGCTTAGCTGCAGTCCAGTACTCGCCTAAGTTTGAAAAACCCTACCGAGTGGTGAGCAACCCTCTGACTCGGGGGCTTAGCTGCAGTCCAGTACTCACCTAAGTTTGAAAAATCCTACCGAGTGGTGAGCAACCCTCTCACTCGGAGGCTTAGCTGCAGTCCAGTACTCGCCTAAGTTTGAAAAATCCTACCGAGTGGTGAGCAACCCTCTCACTCAGAGGCTTAGCTGCAGTCCAGTACTCGCTTAAGTTTGAAAAATCCTACCGAGTGGTGAGCAACCCTTTCACTCGGAGGCTTAGCTGCAGTCCAGTACTCGCCTAAGTTTAAAAAATCCTACCGAGTGGTGAGCAACCCTCCCACTCGAAGGCTTAGCTGCAGTCCAACACTCGGCTAAGTTTGAAAAATCCTACCGAGTGGTGAGCAACCCTCACTCGGAGGCTTAGCTGCAGTCCAGTACTCGCCTAAGTTTGAAAAATCCTACCGAGTGGTGAGCAACCCTCTCACTCGGAGGCTTACCTGCAGTCCAGTACTCGCCTAAGTATAAAACACGTTCCGAGTGAGAACTGATGTTCTCACTCGAGGACTTGGCCACACGCTCCATCTTGATCAGCAAGGACGACGAGGTGCAGGTCGACTGTGATCTTCTCCTCAGAGCTGCGCCATAAGTACAATGTGCGCTCCATCCCGATCCGCAAGGACGACGTGGTGCAGGTTGACTGTGACCTTCTCCTCAGAGTTGCGCCATAAGTACAATGTGCGCTCCATCCTGATCCACAAGGACGACGTGATGCAGGTCGACTGTGACCTTCTCCTCAGAGTTGCGCCATAAGTACAATGTGCGCTCCATTCCAATCCACAAGGACGACGGGGTGCAGTTCGACTGTGACCTTCTCCTCAGAGTTGCACCACAAGTACAAGGACTGTCCTGAGTAAAGAACAAGTTCCACTCGAAGGCAAACACAAGCATATTCAGAGAAAAACCAAGTTCAGATAAATCCTAAGGTTCCAGACCACGGATTAAAGTACTCGGGCATCAGGACCGAAGGAGTTTTAACGATTACAAAATCACTCGGCATTCCAAGGCAAATTTAAGGCAAGGCGTATAGTTTGTTCGCTCCGCAAGAGGATGGCTAGCTGGCTCGACGAATTTGTCCAGGTCGATTCCGTCAGTGATTCGAGTGGCAGCGGCAATGAAAGTTTCATGAAGGATTGGAAGTCGTGCCTTTTGGTATTGGCGACCTTGATTGCTGCTAGCTTTTTTTCTCGCGCTTCCTTTGCAGTGGACACGAACCAGGGACAGAGCCACATCAACACTGCACCAAGCAGAAGACTTCTTCCATTCCTACACTCGACCAGGAACCTCATTAAGTCGAGCCATCAGAGACTCGAGGTCATTTTTGAGCGTCGCCCTTGGCCAGAGTGCTGTGTCGATCCGCGACATCGCGACTTTCAGTCGAGCAAGGTAGTCGACAACACCAGCGACACGGGATTCCAATCGGAGCACGTTCATGGCAGCTTCGTCCTTTACAGGAGAGAGGATGGGGTCCAAGCTTGTCTCAACTCGCACAGTTTCTTCCTCGAAGTTCTGGCAAAATTCTGCACACACAATACAAAGATGAGCCAATGGTTATATATCGAGTCGACAACAACAAGTCAGCCGGACAAAGGAAAGCACCTTCAAGCATGATGAACAGCTTTTTGGAAAGCCCTCCCAGATAGTTCTCCAGGTCGTCCCGCTTGCGAGCAATGCCTTCCATCTTTTCGGTCAGATTCTCCTTGTCCTTCTTCAGACGAGTCGCCTCCTTGTTGGCTTCATCAAGGGAAGTTTTTAGCTTGGCATTCTCTTCCTCCAGTTTGCCGACTGAAGCCAGCTTCTGGTTAGCGAGTGCAGTTTTCTCGTCGGCTGCTTTCTGCGCGGCTGCAAGGTCCAGATCCTTCTTCACCAGAGCTTGGTTCATTGTTTCTGAAGGAAATAACACTCGGTTCAGAAAAATCAAATAACACCCGGTTCAGCAACTGAGCAGTCGACAAGTTTTCCTACCAGCAGCTTCACCCTTGGCCTTCTGCAAGTTCGTCTTGGCTAGCTCCAGATCGAGATTGAGCTGAATCTTCTTCTACTCCAGGTCAGCAAAACGAGCTCCAAGTTCACGGGATTTCTGTAATCAAAGGAAAGTCAGTCGGCAGGTGAAAAGATTGGTTACTTCAGAACAATAGAGTGATAAATACAACAAGTTCTAAGACTACTGCCGAATCAAACATCCAACAGTAGTCTCGGGGACTACACCCAGTGGGTGCACTTAGCTTGCCCCCACTGGTCCAGCTTCCACTCGACATGGTCTGTCCAGGCCGAGTGTAAAAAAAGAAGGAAGAAGGTGATTCTCAAACCACAATCGACTGCCCGCAGTCAACTATGGTCTCGGGGACTACACCCAGTGGGTGCACTTAGGGTGCCCCCACTGGTTCAGGTTCCACTCGACATGGTCCGTCCAGGCTGAGTGAGAAAAATCCGATTCTCAGACCACAGTCGACTGCCCGCAGTCAACTATGGTCTCGGGGACTACACCCAGTGGGTGCACTCAGTGTGCCCCCACTAGTTCAAAGACTCAATCGACACAACTTAGTCGACTCAAGAGGCAAAATTATTCAGCAATAAGTTAAAACACCCAGTGGGTGTACAAATGCAAAACGCAGAATGATGGAAAGATCCCTCAAGGAAAGTTTTCATGTAGCATATCCTAAAAGAACAAGCGTCAAGCTAAAGGGCCAGTCAGTGATCAACCAACCTAGACGTTGCTTTGAAGTGCTGAGCTGGCATCGTAGGCAGCTTGGCTGGCCTCCCGGACCACCTTCATTTGCTCCATCATGATGCCCGCCTGGCGTCTAGCCTCTTTGGCAGCACCAGAAGGAAATATGCCCTAGAGGCAATAATAAAGTTATTATTTATTTCCTCATATATCATGATAAATGTTTATTATTCATGCTAGAATTGTATTAGCCGGAAACATAATACATGTGTGAATATATAAACAAACAGAAGTCACTAGTATGCCTCTACTTGACTAGCTCATTAATCAAAGATGGTTATGTTTCCCAACCATGAACAAAGAGTTGTTATTTGATTGACGAGGTCACATCATTAGTTGAATGATCTGATTGACATGACCCATTCCATTAGCTTAGCACCCGATCGTTTAGTATGTTGCTATTGCTTTCTTCATGACTTATACATGTTCCTATGACTATGAGATTATGCAACTCCCGTTTATCGGAGGAACACTTTGTGTGCTACCAAACGTCACAACGTAACTGGGTGATTATAAAGGTGCTCTACAGGTGTCTCCAAAGGTACTTGTTGGGTTGGCGTATTTCGAGATTAGGATTTGTCACTCCGATAGTCGGAGAAGTATCTCTGGGCCCTCTCGGTAATGCACATCACATAAGCCTTGCAAGCATTACAACTACTATGTTAGTTGTGAGATGATGTATTACGGAACGAGTAAAGAGACTTGCCGGCAACGAGATTGAACTAGGTATTGGATATCGACGATCGAATCTCGGGCAAGTAACATACCGATGACAAAGGGAAAAACGTATATTTTTATGCGGTCTGACCGATAAAGATCTTCGTAGAATATGTAGGAGCCAATATGGGCATCCAGGTCCCGCTATTGGTTATTGACCTGAGACGTGTCTCGGTCATGTCTACATTGTTCTCGAACCGTAGGGTCCGCACGCTTAAAGTTACGATGACAGTTATTATGAGTTTATGCATTTTGATGTACCGAAGTTAGTTCGGAGTCCCGGATGTGATCACGGACATGACGAGGAGTCTCGAAATGGTCGAGACATAAAGATCGATATATTGGAAGCCTATAGTTGGACATCGTAATGGTTCCGAGTGAAATCGGCATTTTACTGGAGTACCGGGGGGTTACCGGAACCCCCCCCCCCCCGGGGGTTAATGGGCCCATATGGGCCTTAAGGGAAAATAGGAGGGGTGGCCAGGGCAGGCCGCGCGCCCCCTCCCCCCTAGTCCGAATAGGACAAGGAAGGGGGGGCGGCGCCCCCCTTTTTCCTTTCCCCCTCTCTCCTTCCTTCTCCTACAAGGCAAGGGAGAGGAGTCCTACTCCCGGTGGGAGTAGGACTCCTCCTGGCGCACCCCTTGGGGGCCGGCCGCACCCTCCCCTCCCCTCCTTTATATACGGGGGCAGGGGGCACCCTAGAACACACAAGTTGATCTTCGTGGTCGTTCCTTAGCCGTGTGCGGTGCCCCCCTCCACCATATTCCACCTCGGTCATATCATTGCAGTGCTTAGGCGAAGCCCTGCGTCGGTAGAACATCATCATCGTCATCACGCCGTCGTGCTGACGGAACTCATCCCTGAAGCTTTGCTGGATCGGAGCCCGGGGAGCATCATCGAGCTGAACGTGTGCTAAGAACTCGGAGGTGCCGGAGTAACGGTGCTTGGATCGGTCGGATCGGGAAGACGTACGACTACTTCCTCTACGTTGTGTCAACGCTTCTGCTTCGGTCTACGAGGGTACATAGACAACACTCTCCCCTCTTGTTGCTATGCATCACTATGATCTTGCGTGTGCGTAGGGAAATTTTTGAAATTACTACGTTCCCCGACAGTGGCATCCGAGCCTAGGTTTTTATGGTTTGATGTTATATGCACGAGTAGAACACAAGTGAGTTGTGGACGATATAAGTCATACTGCCTACCAGCATGTCATACTTTGGTTCGGCGGTATTGTTGGATGAAGCGGCCCAAACCGACATTACGTGTACGCTTACGCGAGACTGGTTCTACCGACGTGCTTTGCACACAGGTGGCTGGCGGGTGTCAGTTTCTCCAACTTTAGTTGAACCGAGTATGGCTACGCCCGGTCCTTGCGAAGGTTAAAACGGAGTCTATTTGACAAACTATCATTGTGGTTTTGATGCGTAGGTGAGATTGGTTCTTGCTTAAGCCCGTAGCAGCCACGTAAAACTTGCAATAAACAAAGTAGAGGACGTCTAACTTGTTTTTGCAGGGCATGTTGTGATGTGATATGGTCAAGACATGATGCTAAATTTTATTGTATGATATGATCATGTTTTGTAACCGAGTTATCGGCAACTGGCAGGAGCCATATGGTTGTCGCTTTATTGTATGCAATGCAATCGCCCTGTAATGCTTTACTTTATCACTAAGCGGTAGCGATAGTCGTAGAAGCATAAGATAGGCGAGACGACAACGATGCTACGATGGAGATCAAGGTGTCGCGCCGGTGACGATGGTGATCATGACGGTGCTTCGAAGATGGAGATCACAAGCACAAGATGATGATGGCCATATCATATCACTTATATTGATTGCATGTGATGTGTATCTTTTATGCATCTTATCTTGCTTTGATTGACGGTAGCATTTTAAGATGATCTCTCACTAATTATCAAGAAGTGTTCTCCCTGAGTATGCACCGTTGCGAAAGTTCTTCGTGCTGAGACACCACGTGATGATCGGGTGTGATAGGCTCTACGTTCAAATACAACAGGTGCAAAACAGTTGCACACGCGGAATACTCAGGTTATACTTGACGAGCCAAGCATATACAGATATGGCCTCGGAACACGGAGACCAAAAGGTCGAGCGTGAATCATATAGTAGATATGATCAACATAATGATGTTCACCATTGAAACTACTCCATCTCACGTGATGATCGGACATGGTTTAGTTGATGTGGATCACGTGATCACTTAGAAGATTAGAGGGATGTCTATCTAAGTGGGAGTTCTTAAGTAATATGATTAATTGAACTTACATTTATCATGAACTTAGTCCCTGATAGTATCTTGCTTGTTTATGTTGATTGTAGATAGATGGCCTGTGCTGTTGTTCCGTTGAATTTTAATGCGTTCCTTGAGAAAGCAAAGTTGAAAGATGATGGTAGCAATTACACGGACTGGGTTCGTAACTTGAGGATTGTCCTCATTGCTGCACAGAAGAGTTACGTCCTGGAAGCACCGCTGGGTGCCAGGCCTGCTGCTGATGCAACTGACGACGTTAAGAACGTCTGGTAGAGCAAAGCTGATGACTACTCGATAGTTCAATGTGCCATGCTTTACGGCTTAGAACCGGGACTTCAACGACGTTTTGAACGTCATGGGGCATATGAGATGTTCCAAGAGTTGAAGTTAATATTCCAACAGAATGCCCGGATTGAGAGATATGAAGTCTCCAATAAGTTCTATAGCTGCAAGATGGAGGAGAATAGTTCCGTTAGTGAGCATATACTCAAAATGTCTGGGTATTGTAATCACTTGATTCAACTGGGAGTTAATCTTCCGGATGATTGCGTCATTGACAGAATTCTCCAATCACTTCCACCAAGATACAAAGGCTTCGTGATGAACTATAATATGCAAGGGATGGATAAGACGATTCCCGAGCTCTTCGCAATGCTGAAAGCTGCGGAGGTAGAAATCAAGAAGGAGCATCAAGTGTTGATGGTCAACAAGACCACTAGTTTCAAGAAAAAGGGCAAAGGGAAAAAGAAGGGGAACTTCAAGAAGAACAGCAAGCAAGTTGCTGCTCAAGAGAAGAAACCCAAGTCTGGACCTAAGCCTGAAACTGAGTGCTTCTACTGCAAGCAGACTGGTCACTGGAAGCGGAGCTGCCCCAAGTATTTGGCGGATAAGAAGGATGGCAAGGTGAACAAAGGTATATGTGATATACATGTTATTGATGTGTACCTTACTAATACTCGCAGTAGTACCTGGGTATTTGATACTGGTTCTGTTGCTAATATTTGCAACTCGAAACAGGGGCTACGGATTAAGCGAAGATTGGCTAAGGACGAGGTGACGATGCGCGTGGGAAATAGTTCCAAAGTCGATGTGATCGCGGTCGGCACGCTACCTCTACATCTACCTTCGGGATTAGTTTTAGACCTAAATAATTGTTATTTGGTGCCAGCGTTGAGCATGAACATTATATCTGGATCTTGTTTAATGCGAGACGGTTATTCATTTAAATCCGAGAATAATGGTTGTTCTATTTATATGAGTAATATCTTTTATGGTCATGCACCCTTAAGGAATGGTCTATTCTTTTTGAATCTCGATAGTAGTGACACACATATTCATAATATTGAAGCCAAA
The DNA here is from genome assembly GCA_032464435.1 of Aegilops umbellulata. Taxonomy (NCBI): domain Eukaryota; kingdom Viridiplantae; phylum Streptophyta; class Magnoliopsida; order Poales; family Poaceae; genus Aegilops; species Aegilops umbellulata. The sequence continues at coordinate 235,473,446 of CP136055.1, read as the reverse complement.
AGATGCAGAGTTGATAATGATAGGGCAACTTATTTGTGGCACTGCCGTTTAGGTCATATCGGTGTAAAGCGCATGAAGAAACTCCATACTGATGGACTTTTGGAACCACTTGATTATGAATCACTTGGTACTTGCGAACCGTGCCTCATGGGCAAGATGACTAAAACATCATTCTCCGGTACTATGGAGACAGCAACAGATTTGTTGGAAATCATACATACAGATGTATGTGGTCCGATGAATATTGAAGCTCGTGGCGGATATCGTTATTTTCTCACCTTCACAAATGATTTAAGCAGATATGGGTATATCTACTTAATGAAACACAAGTCTGAAACATTTGAAAAGTTCAAAGAATTTCAGAGTGAAGTGGAAAATCATCGTAACAAGAAAATAAAGTTTCTACAATCTGATCGTGGAGGAGAATATTTGAGTTACGAGTTTGGTCTACATTTGAAACAATGCAGAATAGTTTCGCAACTCACGCCACCTGGAACACCACAACGTAATGGTGTATCCGAACGTCGTAATCGTATTTTACTTGATATGGTGCGATCTATGATGTCTCTTACAGATTTACCGCTATCATTTTGGGGTTATGCTTTAGAGACGGCCGCATTCACGTTAAATAGAGCACCATCGAAATCCGTTGAGACGACGCCTTATGAACTATGGTTTGGCAAGAAACCAAAGTTGTCGTTTCTAAAAGTTTGGGGCTGCGACGCTTATGTCAAAAAAATTTAACCTGATAAGCTCGAACCCAAATCGGAGAAATGTGTCTTCATAGGATATCCAAAGGAAACTATTGGATACACCTTCTATCACAAATCCGAAGGCAAGACTTTTGTTGCTAAATTCAGAAACTTTCTAGAGAAGGAGTTTCTCTCGAAAGAAGTGAGTGGGAGGAAAGTAGAACTTGATGAGGTAACTGTACCTGCTCCCCTATTGGAAAATAGCACATCACAGGAACCGGTTTCTGCGACGTCTAAACCAATTGGTGAGGAAGTTAATGATGATGATCATGCAACTTCAGATCAAGTTACTACAGAACCTCGTAGATCAACCAGAGTAAGATCCGCACCAGAGTGGTACGGCAATCCTATTCTGGAAATCATGCTACTAGATCATGGTGAACCTACGAACTATGAAGAAGCGATGGTGAGCCCAGATTCCACAAAATGGCTTGAAGCCATGAAATCTGAGATGGGATCCATGTATGAGAACAAAGTATGGACTTTGGTTGACTTGCCCGATGGTCGGCAAGCAATTGAGAATAAATGGATCTTCAAGAAGAAGACTGGCGCTGACGGTAATGTTACTGTCTACAAAGCTCGACTTGTCGCAAAAGGTTTTCGACAAGTTCAAGGGATTGCCTACGATGAGACCTTCTCACCCGTAGCGATGCTTAAGTCTGTCCGAATCATGTTAGCAATTGTCGCATTTTATGATTATGAAATTTGGCAGATGGATGTAAAAACTGCATTCCTGAAAGGATTTCTGGAAGAAGAGTTGTATATGATGCAACCAGAAGGTTTTATCGATCCAAAGGGAGCTAACAAAGTGTGCAAGCTCCAGCGATCCATTTATGGACTGGTGCAAGCCTCTCGGAGTTGGAATAAACGCTTTGATAGTGTGATCAAAGCATTTGGGTTTGTACAGACTTTTGGAGAAGCCTGTATTTACAAGAAAGTGAGTGGGATCTCTGTAGCATTTCTGATATTATATGTCGATAACATATTACTAATCGGAAATGATATAGAATTTCTGGATAGCATAAAGGGATACTTGAATAAGAATTTTTCAATGAAAGACCTCGGTGAAGCTGCTTACATATTGGGCATCAAGATCTATAGAGATAGATCAAGACGCTTAATTGGACTTTCACAAAGCACATACCTTGACAAAGTTTTGAAGAAGTTCAAAATGGATCAAGCAAAGAAAGGATTCTTGCCTGTACTACAAGGTGTGAAGTTGAGTAAGACTCAATGCCCGACCACTGCAGAAGATAGAGAGAAAATGAAAGATGTTCCCTATGCTTCAGCCATAGGCTCTATCATGTATGCAATGCTGTGTACCAGACCTGATGTGTGTCTTGCTATAAGTTTAGCAGGGAGGTACCAAAGTAATCCAGGAGTGGATCACTGGACAGCGGTCAAGAACATCCTGAAGTACCTGAAAATAACTAAGGATATGTTTCTCATATATGGAGGTGACAAAGAGCTCATCATAAACGGCTACGTTGATGCTAGCTTTGACACTGGTCCGGACGATTCTAAATCACAAACCGGATACGTGTTTACATTAAACAGTGGAGCTGTCAGTTGGTGCAGTTCTAAACAAAGCGTCGTGGCGGGATCTACATGTGAAGCGGAGTACATAGCTGCTTCGGAAGCGGCAAATGAAGCGGAGTACATACCTTCCACCCACTGCGCCACCGTTTTCTCATCAACGTCCACCGGGTGGATCCGAGTGGAATATTCAATCCCCGAGTACATCCACCTCGAGTGATCACGAGCCTGGAGGGGCTGGATTTGTCGTCTGAGAAATACCTCGAGCAAATCCATTCCAGTCACACCTTCATGAATCCACTGAACTACTCGCTCCATCAACATGGCCACCCTCCACCTTCTCTGCTAGAGTCACTTTCAAGGTGGTGGGTTTCTGGACTCGCGCCAAAGAAAAGGGAGGGAGACCGGTCGAGTGGCCAGGAATCGACTTGTCTTTGCAATAAAACCAAGTTGACTGCCACCCTCTAACCAAGTCGGGGAGAGTCATCGCAGGAAAATCGCTCTTCCCCCGCATTTGGATGCCTAATACCCCACACATCTGGATTACCTGGGTTTTCTCGTCACTCGGGCTAGCTTTTTTCACAGTCTGCGAGCGACATGTGAAGATGTGCTTGAACAGACCCAAGTGCGGTCGGCAGCCCAATAAATTCTCACACAGCGAGACAAAGGCAGCAAGGTACGTGATTGTATTGGGGGAGAAATGGTGGAGTTGAGCTCCGAAAAAGTTCAAAAAGGCACGGAAAAAGGGGTGAGGGGGCAAGGAAAAACCGCGGTCCACGTGGGTGACGAGCAAGACGCATTCGCCGTCCTGTAGCTGTGGCTCAGTTTCGTCTCCTGGGAGCCTCCAGGAACCGTGCTCGATCAGCCCGCTCTCGACCAGATCCCATAGATCATCCAGCTCGATGGTAGACTGGATCCAGTCGCCCTGAACCCAGCCACATGGCAAGCCAGATCTCGATGACGACCCGCTCCTGCCAGTCTTCTTCCCCTTCCCCTTCGCCGCTCCCTTCTTCGCGTGTTCCAGTGTCGCCGTCTTGTCCCTCCCCATCGAAGCAAGAGGTGCGCGAGTGAGAGGTGGCGCCAAGAGCGGAAGCAGTAGAAGTGGAGAAACAGAGGAGGAAGAAAACAGAATTGGGGTGCATTATGCAGAATTCCCCAATCCAATGCCTTATATGGAACTGTTTCCAAGTGGTTGACTTGTGGGCCCAAGCAATACCTTCAAATCCTGCAACAGTTGCGCGCGCAGTATGTGGCGAAAAAGGTGGCGCAGATATCGAGGCGCCCCTGCCTAATCCTCTCCGATTATCGCGGCCTCCTCCGCCCTGCGCGCTTCCCGAAATTTGAATCCCGCAAGATCCGCGAGTAGCAGAGTAACCTGTTAGATGGAAGAAATTTTCCCATATCAACACTCGAAGCTTAGCAGCAAAAGTTCACTCGATGAACTAAGAATAGATCAAGGCGACTGAAAAAGAAGTTGAAGCCAACATGTTGTTCACTGATCCCAGCGAGACGCTTACGAAGCGCAAAAATTGAGTCGAATGTATTTTCAACTCCTTCTCCACTCGAACCCTGAACCATTCGGGGGCTAATGATAAAGTTATGTACCTAGGGTAGGGTCATATGCCTGACCTAGACACCCTCCCCTAGGGCATTACCTTAAAGACAGAAGCATTCAAGGGATATCATCATCCACTCGACTAGAAGCATTTCACTCGGAAGATTCAAGTTCTCTCAACCATAACAGGAATCACTCGACGACCAGAAGACCTAAAGCCACTCTGTATAGCAACGGTCGGGCGTTTACTCTGTAGACTTAATGGTCATTTATGTCACTTTATTACTGGCGTTACCAGAAACGCCCCATCTTTATGTACCTTAAACCCTGTGTAACTGAGGGCGGGAGGGGCCTGGCGAACTCCATATAAGCCACCCCCTTCCTTAGGGACAAGGGTTCGCACCCCCTGTAACTCCACACACATATAATCCACTCGATCGCCTCCGGGCACCGAGACGTAGGCCTATTACTTCCACTGTGAAGGGCCTGAACTCGTAAACCTTGTGTGTACAACTTCACCACAGCTGGGATCTTGCCTCCTCATACTTAATCCCCATTCTATTATCAGCCTTAGAACCACGACATGTTGAACGTGGAGGTGCCGTCCGTTCGGCACTTGGATCGGGAGTTCGCGGGACGGATCATGATTGGATCGCTAAGACGTTCGACTACATCAACCACGATTCTTAACGCTTCCGCTTAGTGATCTACAAGGGTATGTAGGTGCAATCTCTCCTCTCGTAGATGGTCATCTCCTAGATTGATCTTGGTGAGCATAGGAAAAATTTTGTTTCCCATGCAACGTTCCCCAACACGGCTCTCCTGTTCAAGCTCGACATCAAGAAAGCATTTGATTCGGTGTGTTGGGACTACCTCCTGGACTTGCTCAATCATCTAGGTTTCCCGTCCCGGTTTCGTGGCTGGGTGTCTGCACTCCTGTCTACGGCCTTGTTGCGTGTTTTGCTCAATGGCATGTTGGGCGACCCTTTTAGGCTTAGGCGGGGGCTGAGACAAGGGGACCCCCTGTCCCCTCTTCTGTTTGTGCTGGTCATTGATCCGCTACATCACATCCTTGAGAAGGCCACGTCACAAGGTCACCTCCAACCCATTGGTGGAAGTGCTATGCCGATCCTGCCTCCTTATACGCGGACGATGCAGCTGTTTTTATTGCCCCACTCAAGGCGGACGTCAGTTCATTGCCGACACCCTCAGGAACTTTGGAGAGATTTCTGGATTGGTAACAAATTGCTCCAAGAGCTTGGTGGCCCTAATTAGATGTGAAGATATGAATCTTCTGGATATTCTGCAATCTTTCCCGGCCCAGCAAACCACCTTCCCAATGAAGTACCTTGGCTTACCACTGTCACTGAAGCGCCTGAAAAGAATTCACTTTCAGCCTCTCGAGGACAAGATCGCGGCCCAACTCACTCCTTGGATGGGAAAGCATGTTTCCGCCCCTGGAAGGATGGTTCTTGTTAAGTCTATCATCACTGCCATCACCATCTATTATATGACGGCCCTAAATATTCCGGTGGATGTTTTGAAAAAGATTGATGCTCTTTGACGTGCCTATCTTTGGGCTGGTTGTGAGAAGGTCATGGGAGGGAAATGTAAGGTCAAATTGGAGGAAGTTTGCAAGTCCAAGCTGCATGGTGGTCTTGGGATACTAAATCATGAAAAGTTTGCGTCTGCACTTCGTCTCCGTTGGTTGTGGCTCAACTAGCAAGACCCGATCAAGCCTTGGTCGGGCTTGGGCACCCCTTGCGACAAGAATGATCGGAACATCTTCACGTCGGCCTCCCAGGTTCAGGTGGGTGATCGCCTCCGCGCAACTTTTTGGGAGTCAGCTTGGCTGGATGGCATAAGACCCAAAAACATTGCTCCCAATTTTTTTGACATCTCCAACAAAAAGAATTGTTCAGTCAACAAGGCATTGCTAAATGACTACTGGATCTCCCAGGTGAAGGTTGCTTCGGTCATCTCCTCTGAGCACATCGCCCAGTTTGTTGCGCTTGGGGAAAGACTTATCCACATCCAGTTTAACCCGGGCATGCAGGACTCCATCAGCTGGAAGCTCACTTCTGATGGCCATTACTTCGCGGCCTCGGCATACAAGGCTCAGTTTTTTGGTTTGGTGGACACAGATATGAACCAAAATATTTGGAAGAGCTAGGCACCCCCAAAGTGCAGATTTCTCACTTGGCTTATTATCAACAATAGGATTTGGACGGCTGATAGACTACACCGCCGCGGATGGCCGAACTGCAACCTTTGCCCACTATGCCAACAAGTCCAGGAATCGGCAGGCCACCTTCTTTTTCAATGTCGACATACCATTCGGGTTTGGGGCGTGATCAAAACTTGGCTTGCTCTCCACGATGTCCAGCCCAACGATTGGATTGCGATGGATTCGGTTAAGGTTTGGTGGAGTCAGAATGCCACTAAGCAAACTCCATCAAGAAAGTCGCTTGTCTTCCTGATGATGCTTATCTCATGAGAAATATGAAAGGAGCGAAACGCTAGAGCTTTTCGCAACACGGCCATCCCGGTGGGAGTGTTGGTCGCGAGGATAAAAAGAAGTGCTAGCTTTGGAGCCTTGCGGGAGCAAAACCTTTGTGTAACATTACGCCACTAGAGTGATGTACTCTCTTAATCAATGAAAATGACAAATCTTTTGACCTGTTTAAGAAAAAGATATTTTGCTACCATTGTTGTATATGGCCATTGACGGGCTGCCGTGGGATGGGATGTCCTGTCTGCTATCTAGTACAGTACTACATTTACATTGCATTGCAAATATAATACTCCCTCCATCTAGGTGAGTAAGTCATCTTAGATTGTGCACTGTGACCAAGAAGGAGGGGAAAACGAGAGATCTTAATGTTTATTTGCTAATTAATAGCATTGCATGCAATGAACTAACCACTGCATGTCGTGTTTGGTAGTCTCAAGTCATTAAAAGCATGCACACCCACATCTCCTATTGGTTGATATGCCAAGAAATAAGAAACGAGGTAGAAATTAATGCACCGCGTCTAAGAGATTTGAGATTATTTGATTTTCGTAAGATAACTTACACACCTAGACGGAGGGAGTACTGTCGTGGGATGGGAGTAGTAATTACAATCAATACCAACACCAAATTCCTGGTTCCGCCACAGGGCGGAGGACTAATACGACAACGAAATGTTGCAAAATATCTCCACGAGAAATATCTCTTGCATGCGTCGACCTCGGTCGACAATCGATCGTGCTACCGTGAAATATCCGAGCTAACAGCTTTGTCCGTCGGCTATGCTGCTCCACCAGCATCCGACCTACTGCTACCTATCTGATTCCATCCAGAACATAAACAGAGGTACGTGCACCAGTACATTTCATTTCCCCGATAATTGCGAGCTCGCATCCGGACCGGGCCCCCAATCATGAGTATAAGTGAGATGAATGAACAAATGTTGTCATGACTAGCTATTTTCCTGTACTCTAGAGTACCATTGACAATTTGACATGCATTTTTAGTATATCGTTCTTACGAAATTGGGAGGGTTACCAAACTCGTACTGGACTTTTGCTGTAAAAATGAAACCCGCATTCCAGATTTTGTTCTGTCTAGGTTTATATTACTAGTCATGTGATCTAACCTGAATCACACAACCTTTGCACGAAACTCGAGACGAATACATCAGATGACACAAGACGTCAACTTATTAGATACAAAAATAATAATCTCATACTAGTAGCAATCCTTTATGCGCAAAAAAAAAATACTAGTAGCAATCCAAAGAATAATGCGTCGCCAGATATGCATGAGTAGCAATCAAAGTTAGAACGTCGATCATCATTTGTTCCATGGATGCCGATGAACTCAGCAGATACTGATGACAGATAATATTAATAATTTAAGCTCGCTAAGATGAGCCGAGTGGAGATCCTTGGCCTGGTCGAAAACCGAGCGACAGGACCCAGCACAAGAACGCTCACGGAAGCTGCAGAACTATCTCGAAAAACTGGCAACGACGATATACACGATGGACTGATTGATCGGTTGGTGTTAAGCACAACGTACGTCCGCGTGTATACTCTTTTTTTTTTGTTTCTGCGTGATATATGAACATCAATCTCTACCAGAAACATTGGTTTCAAATCAGGCAGTTCTAACCAGGAATTAGCTCATTTTTGTCACTTATATTAAGTCGGACTAGGGTAATAATACGTGGGCTTTTGCCCGAGTACAAAAGTCCAAACCAGCCCGATCGAAAACAAAATGCATGCACGGCCAAGGGATCCGACCTACATTCATTATTGGTCGGGTACGGGGCCAGTCGGACCCAGATGGACTCACATCACGTCGCGCGAGCCCGCCCCCACCAAACGCAAATTGCGCCAACGGGACGAGACGCAGAGCCACGTGACGACGGGACCGCCTGTCCGCCCATACTGTCCTCCCGCCTCCCGGATCCTCACCTACGTGGCCAAAGCACAGGCTTGGCTTTTCTCCCGTGCAACGTGGGTCCGCGAGAGCTTGGAGGCTTGTGGAGCGCATGCATGGAGCCACGTACGACGTCTAGAATAAAAAAAGAAGAAAGGAAAACTTACGACGTCTAGAAATGGTCAAATTTGACTATTTTGACCTGTGAACGAAATCAAATCACAAAATGAACTGCTCGTGAAACAATTTCACAGTCCAAACTTTTTTTGGTGGCGCCCGCCACGACGGAGCCACACCCTTCGGTGCAGAGCCCAGCTCGGGGGCGTTGCACTTGAGTCCACCGTGGCAGGCCTGGGCCCCGCACCAAGCAGTGCAGCGCCTCCGAGCTAGGCGCCACACATGTAATGTGCAGCGACTAGCCCACGGGCGCTGCACTGTGACTTAGATCCGGCCGCGCCGGCCCTCTCCTTCCCCACCCACCCCATTGCCAGTTACAGAACAGAACAGAAGAAGCCGCGGCGGCGGCCCTCTCCACTCCCCCTCTCAACCCCCTCTCCCAAATTCATCAGATCTGTCGATTTGGTCCATAGATTCCTTCACCAATCCATCCTAGAAGGTACCCTCGTCCGATCCCCTTCTTTCTATCCATATAATGCATGCTATTTTGAAGATTTTGAGGAACCCTTGTTTGATTTGATTAGATTTGAATGTTGCATGTATTATAATCTTGCATGTACCTAATTTTGCAACCCTAGTTTAGTTTATTTTATTGAAAAGATATGGTTTGGGTACATAGGTTAACATTTTATTTATATGCAAAAGATATTTGTATCGAATCTTGCATGAGGTAGGCTTAGTTTAGTTTATTGAAATTACATTTGTATTGGCAAGAATGGTTTGGATACATATGCTTTGTATTTTGCATCTAGTAGCCGTACTTTACTTTTTTTGTATTCAAAAGATAATCGTGTTGACAAGAAAGCTTTCTTTCAAATTGTTAGGATGGTTTGGCTTATCAATAATCACTGGGACCAACAACACCGGTCGTACGCTATGTCGGTGGAGCAGCGGGTAATAATGAAAGTTGCCGGTGTTATGAATTTCGTGTTTTTTTCAAACACATATGACCCATATGTATTGATTTGTTTGTTTGTTTGTAGGACCTTGCACCTCTGAAGCTTCGGGCTCACGGGGTCAACCTTGGGTGGATGCGCTATGACGAGCGGTACACACCGTATGTTAGGGAGACAGGACTTCTCCCTTTCATTCAGTTGGTCAGCCGGTCGACGCCACCGAACAATGCTCCAGCACTCACCGCGCTTATTGATCATTGGAGGCCGGAGACACATACTTTTCAACTTCGTACCGGGGAGATGACCGTGACGCTCCAGGATATAGCTATGATCGCCGGTCTTTCTATTGATGGGAATCCTCTATGTATGAGCACCGATTCTGATGGGTGGCGCGAGCAGATGTTTGCCCTTATTGGTAATGTTCCTCCGGCGCCTCGCGAACCAGAAGAAGAAGGCAAGAAGAAGGTTAGAGTCGCAGCCGGTGCTACTTTCGCATGGATTGTATCAAACTTCAGTATTTGCCCTGAGGATGCTGATGAGGACACGGTGAAGACATATGCTCGTGTCTACATGTGGTACGTGATATCCAGGACTATGTTTGCTGATGGCACAGGCAAGAATGCTCCATGGATGTGGCTCAAGGCGTTGACCGTCTTCGATAGCAAATGGAGTTGGGGTTCGGCAACACTGGCTTACTTATATAGACATGTATGAAGTTGTTTCTGTTTCACTTCATTGGTACATTATGAATCCAATCTTGCTGTTAATTCAACCAAGTTCTTTTGTATGTGCAGTTGGACGAAGCCTCTTGTAGACTATCTGGAGGTATTGGTGGTTGTTTGCTCGCACTTTCCATATGGAGCTGGGAGCGTTTACCGGTTGGACGACCGAAGATCATGAAGTTCGAGGATTGGGACGACAAAGGCGACCCACTACGGCTCCCCACTTGGGCTTACAAGTGGGATGTGTTAAATGAGATGACGGATGATCCCTCGGTCATGTACAAGGTGTACAGGAGCGAGATGGACGCGATCACGCCTGAGCAGGTGAATCGACATTCCATAAGTGATTTTGATGCTTCTATCGTAACTCGATATCAATTTTGCATTCTATCCCATTTTGTAGGTTGAATGGGAACCGTATGGAAAAGGAGATAGCTTTGGGAACCCTCTAGAGTTCAGGCTGAATCAGATGTGCCTTAGAGATAGGGATCTCTGGCATATGCGGTGTCCACTTATATGCAACTGGGCGGTTGAGATTCACCAGCCACATCGGGTGTTCCGCCAGTTTGGTTTGTTCCAGCCACACCCGCCAGAGTGGGAGGACACGGACATAGTGCTACACGCGTAAGATATAATCAACCTTGAGCACTTAGCGGCTTCTCGGCGGTTTCGATGATGCTAATATTCTGTTTCTAACTTGCAGGTTGGATAAGAAAAGGCAGCGGAAGATCAAGGATTGGTCTAAGCATCACATCAAGTATATCATACAGTTCAAGTACACTGTGGAGCAAGCTCGGGCTGGAAAACGAGCGCAGCTTCGTCAGCACTGCCCGATTGCGTTCAACAACTATCTCACATGGTTTCTTGCAAGCACCCATGTGGAGGTATGCAAGCCGGCGTATGCCGAGGAGATTTTGGAAGAACCCACCGTTTTTTATGAGGTTGCCCAGCACCAGTACAACTCATTGAACAGGAAAGGCAACTCAGTGATCCCTTCAGCTCCAATGATGAACTTTGTGGTATTTGCCCTTGTTGCCCTATTTGCTTTGTGATCCCTTCACTTGCCTAACACGTTAACACCGTTTCTGTTCATAGCGTGCCCAGATCAAGAAAGCAGCTGATGAGACCGACACTATTCTGGAAACAACCCCGGCTGGCAAAAGCGATGGGGAATCTTCACTTCGAGCTTTCATTAAGGTTCACATCTCCTTCAAACTAGCACTTAACATGTGTTGCTATGTTCGATGTCTCATTCACTTGTTCATGTTGCAGCGCCAGGGCCAAAAGTTAAGGCAGCTATCAAATCTTTTCGGTTGTCGTGACCCCGAGTATGTATCACCAGAACATTCTAGGTCGGCGACACCATCAGATCCAACTTCTGGCAACGCTGATCCTTTGGAGGATGAGGATCTGGGTGTGGTCACCCAAGAGGTATGGCATGAGGATATATTCAATTGTTGATGCATTGCTAACTATATCCTCACACACGGTCTTTCCATATCTTTTGTGCATGCGTAGGTTCCTGATGATATGGTCTTGGGGGCCTACAAGGTTCGGTCTGCATACGAGCTAAAGCCTAGGAAGGGAATCAACAAATACACACCTGAGGACTTCACTCAAAGAGGCAAAAGGACGGTCGGCACCTCGCGGATGCACGCTTTGGATGACTATTTGGAGGACGAAATGGACGACGTGGAGGTACCGGAGCCGGAGCGGGTTCCTCGTCCTAGGAAGGTGAAGAAGATATCTGCGAAGAGGGGGGAGGAGCCAGCAAGCACGGAAAGCACTAGTCATCCTTAGTAATGTTCAACCTAGAGTGGTGGTAGCTCTTAGTAATGTGGAATTTGTTATGTCGTTGAAGTTAGAGTGATGGACTTGAACTTATTGTAGCTCTATGTTAAACTTGAACTTATTGTGATGGTCCTTTCTAAGAAATGATGTCTTTGTTCAACACTATTTGAACCTTACTGTTTACTATACGCAATGTTGAATTATGGCTGAAAATGACAGTCCGAATGGCAAAAAAACACTAAGTGTTTGTGCAGCGCCTAGCTTGGAGGCGCCACACTCCATAGTGCAACGTCCAGCTGCCAGGCGCTGCACTATGGAGTGTGGCGCCTCCAGGCTAGGCGCTGCACATGTCCGTAACTACTCCAAACTTCTGTTGCTCTCTGGATAGTTACAGACATGTGCAGCGCCTAGCATGGAGGCGCCACACTCCATAGTGCAGCGCCTGGCAGCTGGGCGTTGCACTATGGAGTGTGGCGCCTCCGTGCTAGGCGCTGCACATGTCAGTATCTACTCCAAACTTCTGTTGCTCTCTGGATAGATACAACCCAGTGCGGCGCCTAGAGTGGAGGCGCCACACACCATAGTGCAGCGCCTGCCCTTTGGGCGTTGCACTTGTACTTAGTGATTTTTTTTTGCATATGCAAACATAGCTAAGATGATGTGAGGTAGGATTGATACATAGCTAAGATGATGTGAGGTAGGATTAATACATAGCTAAGATGATGTGAGGTAGGATTGATACGTAGCAAGCAAACAACTATGAAGAGAACATATGCACAACACATAGTACTTCACGACACATAGTAGTTCTTACAACCAAATCGACGAGGAGGAGACATAGTAGTTCACGACACATAGTAGTTCTTACAACCAAATCGACGAGGAGGAGACAATGATTCATGACACATGATAGTTCTTACAACCAAATCAAGGAGGAGACATAATGGTTCACGACACATAGTAGTTCACAACCACGTTGAGGAGGAGACATAGATCATGACACATAGTAGCTCTATTGCGTAGAGCAAGGCCCCTTTCCCTTCTTCTTCTTCCTCTCTTATTCCTCTTCCTCCTCCCTTTTCCTTATGAGGTGAGCCTCCTTAACCACCCTCTCCATGAATATCTTATTCTCCCTCTCTTCTTTTTCAGCTGCAATTGCCCAAAGCTTCATCGTTTTCTCTTGAAAATCCTTTAAACGCTTCTTCTGTGCCTCCTCACATTTCCTCACCAACGCTTGCTCCCTAGAAAACATCACAGCTCTTCCTCTCTCTATTCTCTTCCTCTCCATCTCAAGCTCCTCTTCCTTCTTCTTCTTTAGCTTGGCTGCATCCTCCTCTCTAAGCTTCTTGGCAGCCTTCTCCCACCATCCCGCCATCTCATCTTCGCCATCCTCCTTCATCGTTGGTTTGTTGGGTTGGGAAGCCGCCATACCTACAATGAGTGAAACATAATGGTTAGTAGGGACAATAAGAACAAATGAAAGCACATATGAAAAAACAAGAACATATGAAAAAACAAGAACATATGAAAAAACAAGAAATACGGAAACGGTCCATCTAGGTATCCAACCATTCCTTTATAACGAACTTGCCCTTGTCCATCACCGCGGCCAAGTCCACCACCAAGGCCAAGACCATCACCAAGGCCTAGTCCACGAGCTCTACCACCACCACGACCATTACCACCACCACGGCCTCTTGTAAGTCCTAGTTGCCGACCTCTTTGTTGCCTAGATCCTTTTTGGCTAACGCTTGGTTGGCTACCACTTGGTTGGCTTGGCACTTGTTGGCTACCACTAGGTTGGCTACCACTTGGTTGCCTTGGCACTTGTTGGCTACCACTTGGTTGGCTTGGCACTTGATGGCTACCGCGTGGTTGCCTTGGCACTTGTTGGCTACCACTTGGTTGGCTTGGCACTTGATGGCTACCGCGTGGTTGCCTTCGCACTTGTTGGCTACCTCTTGGTTGGCTTGGCACTTGTTGGCTACCACTTGGTTGGCTCCCTTCCTTGGTTTCATACATTTTCTTTTGTTGTGGCCTTGACCTTTGCACTCCCCACAACGGGATCTCTCACGAGGCTCTTGGAATTGGTCATTGCCCGCTTCGCGGCGGCCACCATGGCCCCATCCGTCCATGTCGCCTCTAAGACGCTTTGTCTTACGTCTACCCCGTTTAACAACCTTCAACTCCGGATCCGGCCAAAGTTGAACTCCATGATACTCCGGCCATTGTGATTGGTCAAAGTACGGGTGAAAGCGGGGAGTCCATGTTTTATTGACCGTCATAATTGAGAACTCCGACTCCCTCACGGTGCGTGGGTGATTGATGTCCACATTCCTAACGCGACCGACCGTATACAAGTGTGAGCACGGGAGATGAAGCAACAATGGCCTCCCGCAAGTGCAATCACATTGTGTTAACGACACCTTGAAAGCCTTCCCTCCATGTTGCCGGCCATCATTTGTGGTTCCTCCTGGCTCTTTCACTTCGTACTTCCACTCTTCGTTGTCATACAATATAGCTTCTTCTGAGTCCGCCTTCCGCGATTGAAATACCAACCATTCATCAACTTTGGGTGGGAACTTGTACTTGTACTTCCGTGGGTTCTCACCAGCTATCTGCACATCGGTTTCCATCGAGTACTTTACAAAGTACCCATTCAACTTGTCAAATGTGTATTGAACTATTGCCGTTACGGGTAATCCACGTGCACCTTTGAGCACCCAATTGAAGCATTCGGCCATATTTCTTATCATTTGACCGTATCTCCGGCCATGTTCATCAAAAGCACGTGCCCACTTGTTCCGGTATTGAAGGTGCCTATTGAGAAAGTCTTGACCCCCGGCATCAAGCTTTTTGTGTGCGAGCAATTTGTTGTACAAAGTGGCGAAGAGCCTTTCAGAGAAAGCGAGACAACAATCTTGAAGATCGTCGGCCAACTCCTTAAGGCCACATGCCCTATAGAAGTTCGAACAAAAGTGCCTCATGCACCATCGATGATGCAACGGAGCATGCCCGGGAATGTCAATCTCCACCGTGTTAAGAATTCCTTGATTCCGATCCGATATGACACAGATTTCCCTTTGAGCGGGTAACACCTTCGTCCTCAAAAGATATAGAAACCACTCCCAGTTGTCATTGTTTTCCACCTCAACCAAAGCAAATGCCAATGGCAACACCCGGGTATTGGCATCACTTGCTATCGCAACCAACAAGGTGCCCTTATATTGTCCGGTCAAGAACGTGCCATCAATTGCGATGACCGGTCTACAATGTTCGAAAGCCCTAACACATTGCTCGAACGCCCAAAAAGCACGGCCAAATACTCTGACCCTTCTTCCTTCATGAACCGTTGTTTGGTGCCCATGTGGCTCGACCACATGAACCATGCCCGGGTTTGTCGCGGCCATGGCTAGCAACAACCTAGGGATTCGGTTGTATGCTTCCTCCCATGTACCATACAACATCTTAAACGCGGCTTGCTTCGCCTTCCATGCCTTGCCGTACTTCACCTTGTAATGAAAGATGGCTTTCACAAGGTCAATGACATGTTGGACGCTCATTGTTGGAAGTGTGGATATTGAGTTCGAGAGCCTATAAGCGATGAACTCGGACGTGAGTTGTTTGTGGTTTTGAGACACGATCTTGCCATCCACCCTCTTGCTTTGGCACATGTGATATGGCACACAACTCACTACATGCCAACTTGGACCTCCTTTCCATGGTCTTGCACGCACAATCCACGGACATATTTCATCTTCACATGCACATGCAACCGTGTAGCGCACATTGACGTCCGAGTGCACCACCTTGTGTGGACGATAATGCGTAACCGAGTAGTTATCGAGCCACATTTTCAATTCCAACAAGGTGTCGAACTTAGAACCTTTACCAATCCGGTTCGTGTCGTCTCCCAAATCACGGTGAGAGCTTGGCCTAACCCCAAGAGGTGCACATTGGCCACCATCTACCACGGCTTCATCCGCGAGACTAACATCCTTGAACAATGTAGTCCGATGATCCCGATGAAATACCTTCTCAAAAGCTTCGGCCTCCTTCACCGTGAACCCCTTCGCATCAACTTGTTCATCGAGACCATCGTCATCCGAGTCCGATGCATATGCACGGGAAAAAGGGATGGATTGGTCCATTTGAAGGAAATATGCCCTAGAGGCAATAATAAAGTTATTATTTATTTCCTTATATCATGATAAAGGTTTATTATTCATGCTAGAATTGTATTAAACGGAAACATAATGCATGTATGAATACATAGACAAACAGAGTGTCACTAGTATGCCTCTACTAGACTAGCTCGTTAATCAAAGATGGTTATGTTTCCTAACCATGAACAAAGAGTTGTTATTTGATTAACGAGGTCACATCATTGGTTGAATGATCTGATTGACATGACCCATTATATTAGCTTAGCACCCGATCGTTTAGTATGTTGCTATTTCTTTATTCATGACTTATACATGTTCCTATGACTATGAGATTATGCAACTCCCGTTTGCCAGAGGAACACTTTGGGTACTACCAAACGTCACAACGTAACTGGGTGATTATAAAGGAGTATTATAGGTGTCTCCAATGGTAGATGTTGGGTTGGCGTATTTCGAGATTAGGATTTGTCACTCCGATTGTCGGAGAGGTATCTCTGGGCCCTCTCGGTAATGCACATCACTTAAGCCTTGCAAGCATTGCAACTAATGAGTTAGTTGCGGGATGATGTATTACGGAACGAGTAAAGAGACTTGCCGGTAACGAGATTGAACTAAGTATTGGATACTGACGATCGAATCTCGGACAAGTAACATACCGATGACAAAGGGAACAACGTATGTTGTTATGCGGTCTAACCGATAAAGATCTTCGTAGAATATGTAGGAGCCAATATGGGCATCCAGGTCCCGCTATTGGTTATTGACCGGAGACGTGTGTCGGTCATGTCTACATTGTTCTCGAACCGTAGGGTCCGCACGCTTAACGTTACGATGACAGTTATTATGAGTTTATGCATTTCGATGTACCGAAGGTTGTTCGGAGTCCCGGATGTGATCACGGACATGACGAGGAGTCTCGAAATGGTCGAGACATAAAGATTGATATATTGGAAGCCTATGTTTGGACATCGGAAGTGTTCCAGGTGAAATCAGGATTTTACCGGAATACCGGGTGGGTTACCGGAACCCCCCGGGAGCGATATGGGCCTTAATGGGCCTTAGTGGAAAGGAGAAAGGGGCAGCCCTAGTGGCCGCGCGCCTCCCCCCTTCCCTAGTCCTATTAGGACTAGGAGAAGGTGGCCGGCCCCCCTCTCTCTCTTTCCCCCCTTGAGGAATCCTATTCCAACTAGGATTGGGGGGGGGGGGAATCCTACTCCCGGAGGGAGTAGGACTCCCTGGCGCGCCACCCCTTGGCCGGCCAGCCCCTCCCCCTTGGCTCCTTTATATACGGGGGCAGGGGAGCACCCTAGAACACACAAGTTGATCTACGGATCGTTCCTTAGCCGTGTGCGGTGCCCCCTTCCACCAAATTCCACCTCGGTCATATCGTTGCAGTGCTTAGGCGAAGCCCTGCGTCGGTAACACATCAAGATCGTCACCACGCCGTCGTGCTGACGGTACTCTTCCCCGACGCTTTGCTGGATCGGAGCCCGGGGATCGCCATCGAGCTGAACGTGTGCTAAGAACTCGGAGGTGCCGGAGTAACGGTGCTGTGATCGGTCGGATCGCGAGGAGAACGTACGACTACTTCCTCTACGTTGAGTCAACGCTTCCGCTTCAGTCTACAAGGGTATGTAGACAACACTCTCCCCTCTCGTTGCTATGCATCACCATGATCTTGCGTGTGCGTAGGAATTTTTTTGAAATTACTGCGTTCCCCAACACCATTGTCTCTTGCAAATGATATTTGTCGAGATCACCCACATTGTTGTCATGGAGATCAACTTCATTGTCATCGTCCGCATACTCATCATTGTCCTCTTGCAAAACTTCATCTTGGTTGTTTGTAAACGGGCTCAATGTTGGCCTCACTTCTTGGGTCAAAAGAGGTTCAACAATTTCATCTCGCTTCGGTTCAAAAATTTCATCTCGCTTCAAGGGTGGGGGGCTACTAGCAACCAAAGGGGAGGGGTTCCGGTTCAAGTCCAAATGCAAGCTTGAATCAACCTTCTTCGTTGCAAATAACTCAAGAGCCTTGTCTAGTGATTCGGCCACCGTCTCCTTGTATGCAACCCAACGTTGCTCCGAGTTGACACACATTGTCTTCCAACGGACGTGCATGCCAAGACCAACATTATGCATTCCCTCCAACTCAATGATATCATTAGGGTCCATCCAATTCAAATCTTTCCTAACTTGTTGCAAAAGCTCCGCATAGCTAGGACTACTATCAAACACCATGTCAAGCTCATCCGGGCCCGGTTCTATATTGCCTCTCAAAAAGGCGTCTTTGTCCCCATGATGAACAAACACACATGTTCTTCCCATCCCTATAAGCATTCCAGGAAACACAAGGTAACATTGCTTCCATGA
Organism: Aegilops umbellulata; assembly: GCA_032464435.1. Lineage (NCBI taxonomy): Eukaryota > Viridiplantae > Streptophyta > Magnoliopsida > Poales > Poaceae > Aegilops > Aegilops umbellulata. The sequence continues at coordinate 235,455,049 of CP136055.1, read as the reverse complement.
GTACTAATCCAAGGATTAACACGGAATAGAAACCCTAATCCTACATTCTTAAGAAGTTGATCCCCACTATAGCAATTCTCTCTACATGCACACTGTCCACGTCACCATATTTCCCACGTCACTCTTCAGTTGCAAACGCCAACCAATCATCAACTCTGTCTCTCTCCCAGCAGTCTTCCTCTACCACCTCAGCAATTTTCTCTCCACCCAACCTGAGACATGCAGCCTTCCACCCAACCCGCATGCAACAGTCATCAATATAGGATCGCTAAATTGATACGAACATGCAATGGTTCTACGGACTGCCTTCAATATAGGATCGCATGCAAATACTCCTGTAGCTATTAACACGGAAGGAAGTTTTGGAAACTGCTTTAATTATGATGGGAGTATTAACACGGGGGGAGGACATGGAAAGTTCTTTGAGCTTTCATCCCGACTAATGTACCTAGGGCGTTATCTTCTGCCCTTTCATCCCGGAGGTTCCTTCATCTCCCTCAACGAATAAATCTCCACCGATACGCTTAAAAAGTCGCCACGGATTCTTCTCACCTTCCTTCTATCCCTGCCTCTCTCTCCAGCCCGCAGCTCTCTCCATATTGTGCCGGATGCCTCACCCTGGCAGAAGTTCAGGAATACTACCCACGGTGTCGGCGAACAGTGATTGGCGCTGGCGCGTCTCGACTGTCCTCCGTTCACCTTCACCACCACGCAGCACGCATCGGCGGTTCGGCCGAGTGCAGCCCGTGATGGCGCTCCCGTCCCGTGTGCATCGCTCCCATTGCCGGACCAATTGTTCACCTTCTATGAATCCAGGTAGACGCCTTCAAGGATGACGAGGCTGTGAGAATGCCAATGACAGCATTAAACTGAGCCCGCGATGCTAGGTGAGTTCTGTCTAGCCCTGATGATGGAATCAACAGTCACTAGCTTTTGCCGTGGCAAGATCCATAGCCTTGATGCCTCAGTGAGTCCATTTTCTCCTCAATTCCTTCCACGAGAATATAGACTATATTATTATTTCTTAATGAATTTCTTCTTTTACTCCTATTATCCCCATTCATGTTTTGCTATTCAACTTTGTCATTGCAAGATTTGATCTAGAATTTGTTGCTGATGTGGAATCATGAGCATTTGTTTCCCATATGGAGATGATGATTTAATTGGTGGCAGGGAGAGCCACGGGTGGGGGTTGTTAAGGTACACTTAGCTGCAGACTCGCTAAGCAATCCCGCTGATGCTAACTGCCTTGATTGATCGCATCACGTTCATCGTCGACGCCGCTGACCAATCAGCAACCTTGACTGTGCCACTGCAGCACATAGCGTTGATGATGTTAGCAGTGTGCAAGCGCCGACGCAGACCAATGGGCGACTTCTACCGTTGTGACCATAACACGCATCGTCTGCGGGTGTCAGCATGCGAGTGCCGGTGCAGATTGACCAATTTCTTAGAAGGTGCACTTTCTTTCTTTTGCCGATATGCTTCCCTGGATTATTTGTTGTGCATCCTCTCCCCCCAATTATCCCTACTTAGAATGTTTATGTGATTTACTTTTAAATCTTGGAACCTGCTATTGTTATTACACAATTTTTTTGGTGGATAACTAATCTCAGTTCCGGATGTTGCAGAGTACTATTAGTGGAAACTCTATATTTTGTACTTGAAGATTTTTTGGCATATTTTTGGATCATGACAGCCTCTGATCGTTCATGCCTTTCCATTAAGTTTCAGATTTTTGTTGGCTAATTTTGGACGAGGCTCGTGGAGCCAGCTTTTGTCTTGGGGTCTAACTATATCACATCTACATGTGAGATAATATCTCACATCTAACATGACATCAACCTACATCATAGCCTCTTCTGTTGACAACTACGATTAGTTCCTCCCGTTTCCAACTTCATTCGCCAGGCCTGTTTGTTTGTTTGCCCTGAATTGTTTGTTTGTCGCTGTCCAACCCACCCCCATCACCCGCTGAAGCATTGGACACACATTTGTTATTGACATGTGCACGTACAACGGAACGCTTGTCTCAGAAAAAACAGAAAAAACACACAGCTGAACGCACACTGAACACCACACAGTGTGAAACAAATACGTAGAACCATGCACTTTTGTTTTCACTCTACATGCCACGTGCGTACATGCAAGAGTGATATTATTTTATTTATTTCGTTTCGAGAAATGTTCCCTACACACTGAAAAAATGTTCATGAAAAGTAGCATTGTTCGCCTGTATTTTTAAAATTCATGCAGTGTAAAAAAAATCGGGCAGCTTTACAAAAATGTCAATAAAAATGTTCATGAAATTTAGAGAATATTCACATAGTTTAAAAAAGTTTCATATAATGCAAGATAAATTTTCCAATGTGCATTATTTTTTTAACATATACTCCTATAATAGAAAGTTCAAAAACATGTGCTTGAAAAAATATTAATCATGTATTTGACAAAAAATTAAACATATATAAAAATTGGTTGGGCTTGTAAATGAGACAAAAAAGGTTGGGCCCTAGTTGCGAGTCGAGAGTGGACTTGCAACTGGGACAAAAATGTTTGGGTCTAGTTGCGAGTAGAGGGTGAACTTGCAACTGGGACAAAAAAGGTCGGGCCCCGGTTGCAAGTCGAGGGTGGACTTGCAATTAGGACAAAAAAATATCGAGGCCGAGTTGCGAGTCAAGAGTGTGATTGCAATTGGGGGAAAAAATGACATGCTCCAGTTGCGAGTCGAGGGTGGACTTGCAACTGGACAAAAATAGGTCGGACGCACAATTGCGAGTTAAGGGTGGGCTTGCAACTGGGACAAAAAAGGTCGAGCCCCAGTTGCGAGTCGAGAGTAGACTTGCAATTAGGACAAAAAATGTCAGGGCCTAGTTGTGAGTCAAGAGTGGAATTGCAACTGGGGAAAAAGGTCGGGCGCCAGTTGTGACTCGAGGGTGGACCTGCAACTCGGACAAAAAAAGGCCGGACCCCCAGTTGCGAGTTAAGGGTGGAATTGCAATTAGGAAAAGAAGGTCGGGCCCTAGTTGCGACTCGAGGGTGGACTTGCAACTCGGACAGAAAAATGTCGGACCCCAAGTTGCGAGTTAAGGGTGGAACTGCAATTAAAATCAAAAAGGTCGGACCCCAGTTGCGAGTCTACAATGGACTTGCAACTGGGATAACTACGAGCCTAGTTGCAAACCGAGGGCAGACTTGCATCTGGGATGATTATAGACTTAGATGAGATACATCACTAAATCTCATCTAGAGATTTAGCAAATCTGGAAAAAAGGATCTAGTTAGCTCTCATCAACTACACAGTCAAATAAAAATAATCAAAACAAGAAATAAAAAAACAGGTGACCCTCTACAAAAATAGTACAACCCACAAATAAAGTCAAAACACAAAACATAAAATTGGCCCACTAAAAAATGTCATACCGGGCCTCACTGCTTCACGAGGGACAAACAGAAAACAAGACAAAACGACAACAAGTTCCACTCGAAAGCATGTATATCTAACGGTATATAAGTTAGATAAGACATTGTTAACTCTCATGTAGATGATAATTAGCAAAACTAATCAGAAACATGACCCCTAGATCGCGCCGTAAAAATGCTTGAACAAAAAACACACGCACAAGCAGATCGACAAATAAACACCAGACGCACAACACGATATGGGATGTGCGACAAAATAATCCACAATCAAGATTTAGATGATATTTAAAGCAAACAGATGACAGTGTGATTTTATTACGAATTTAAAACAAATAAACAAAGAATAAAAATAAAAAGAAATAATAAAGAGAAAAAAGAAATGGAAAAGAGGAAAATATAAAATACAAAAACATGAAACTAAAATAGCTCATAACTTAAAACAAATAATAAAAACAGAAAAAAACTAAAGAAAGAAATGACAGAAAAAGAAATAAAACGCAACAGCTCATATATAGACTAGAATCCATAAGATACGAGCCAAGCATATAGCTAGCTAAGCTTCCGAAACGGAACAACCGGACAAAGAAACGTAACGCTACACGAGTGCATGTTTTAGAAGAACACGGATCTTAAAGTTTTCAATCAAACGGCTTAGGAGTTAGATGTGAGATAAGTATTTCACATCTAGATGTGAAATAGCAAACCTGTCTTGTTAAACCTTCCCTGTAATCTTTGTTAGAATATATAGTCTATTTGTTACTAATGCATGCACAACCAAGCCCTCTACAGAGATCCCGCACAAGTCTCGCCACTATCAGCAGCCTATTATGTCTAACGTATGTTCATTATGCTCATTATGAACGGAAACATCAGTGAGCAGCACCTCTTCCTGTTCTCTCCCCACCCATTCTCTCTCTCTCTCTCTCTCTCTCTCTCTCTCTCTCTCTCTAAGGGATGTAGGATAGATAGCCGCCATTGTTTTGTGCTCCAGCAACAATTCGCATTGATTAATTGGGTTTAGGAAAGGTAAATTAATTGATTACCATCTTCATCAAGGCATTTAGATCTATCTTCGTTTGATCTCAAAAGTCCTCTCCCTATGTTGTGTTATGGACCGAGCGCGCGTGCGCGTGTCGCTGAGTTTTCCTCTATTTCAATCTGCCGCCACCAAATTCAGTCATTGTCCATTGATTGTCCCTACAGTTGCTTGCTAATATGATCCATAGTGTTTCTGTTTTTCCTCGGTACTAATTGGCTCCTTTTCATTACAACTATAAGATGTTACTACAATTATTTGATTGTTTGCATGTGTCGTTTTTGTTACTTTTTCTTTCAGTTTCATCATGTTGTTACAAGTATATGATGTATATTCTTGTGACATGTGGTGTTCTATGTAGCTTACCTTACGTCATGTACAATTCATATCTGCAGTTCAAGAAAGAATTATAAATAACGGGTCAAGAAACAATGATTGGTCATTTACCAATATGTCACATTTACTCCTATCAAATTTGTTTATGTAGGATCACCAAAGGTCTGTAATTATTTAATATTTGGATTTTTTTATATTTAACATGTATTTATTCTTTTCTTTTGTCTGCAGGCAAAAAGAGAAATGAAGAATTTTTTTGCTGGTGTTTGTTTGCGTATAGCACCTTTCTTTGGAAGATAAAGAATTCTTCTATGTGTACTTGAGGGACATATGGTGATTAAGAAGAATTACGAGAATCATATTCTTTTAAGATTTTAGTGTATGTTTTTAATCTAAATTGTCAAGTCAAAGGAACTTAACTTTGTTTCTTCGAATATTATGTGCTATTTTTTGCAAAACCAATACTTTGCCCGCACATGTTGCCTATGTATTGCTCTAACATTTGAACCTTTCTTTTTTTTACTAGGCAGGTGTGAAATCAATCATAGTTTGCATTGTTTACAGAGCCACAATCCTTTCTATGTGTATGTTATGTCCCTTTATTGACACCATATTTTTTCTGGAAAATGAATGTTTAATTTATTTATTTACACCATGCATCGTAATATCTGTGGTTGTTTCCTTTTTGTATTGTCATGTGATACTAGTGCTTTACTACTAACCATGATTTGAAGGCATATAAATATTTGTGCTTCATGCTTCATGATTTCTCCAAACATAATCCTCAAGAAAGTTTTGGTGTCTAAGCATCTATTTAATGAAGTGTTTAATTATTTTTATTTTTAGCATGTATTCCCGCAGCAACGCGCGGGGTGTCGTCTAGTATATATATCAAACAACAACCCTAACCCTATTCATAACCCTAACCCTAACCATAACCATAACCCTAGCCCTAAACCTAACCCTAACCCTAGCACCAACATAAGAACACCCATAAGAGTAACCCTAGCATACTAACAAAGCCTAATCATAGAAATTGGCAAACAAACATCTCACATCTCCATGCAAATCTCTAGATCCAAACAAAACTAGGGTTTCCTCAAACTAGCAGGAAATGAGCAATGAGAGAACTTTACTTGGATCAAAACAAGGGGATCGAAGAAGATTACCTTGAGGAAGGGTTTGACTTCGAAATCCACGGACAAATTCTTCGAATATGCAAGATTTGGAGGAGGATTTGACAGGGGGGGGGGGGAGTGGGAGAGGGGGCAAAGCTCGGGTTGGGTGTGTGGTGTGGGGGGGTGGGGGAGGGGGGCAGCCAAGTGGCTGGATAAGTCACAGTGCAGCGCCCCCGCGCTGGGCGTTGCACTTTAATTGTGTGGCGTCTACCTCGAAGGCGCTGCACATTACATGTGTGGCGCCTAGCTCGGAGGCGCTGCACTGCTGGGTGTAGGGCCCAGGCCTGCCACGGTGGACTCAGGTGCAACGCCCCCGAGCTGGGCGCTGCACCGTAGGGTGTGGCGCCGTCGTGGCGGGCGCCACACAAAAAGGTTAGGGCTGTGAAATTGTTTCACGAGCAGTTCATTTTATGAATTGATTTCGTCCACAGGTCAAAATAGTCAAATTTGCGCTAGAAATGCAGCGGACGTATGTAGCCATTGGTGTGCCCTGGCCCTCCCTGCTCCACCTCCACCTACCAAGTATTTTCCTGCCAATTGTTTGTTTTTAGGTTTCTGCGTTGCTGGTCCGTCTGAACAAGTGATTTGGTCCTTGTGCTTGCATTGGCTGCTCGGATTGAAACAGTAATTTGTCATATTGTGCAATGTGCATGCAGTGCGTCTGTGCGTGCCCAATTATCAATTGCTATCGTCTTATCGGCACATGCTCTACGGCCTACTTTTTCGTTCTTTGGGCTTAGCTTGGTTAAAAGCATGTCCGGCCCCGTCCCCAACAGGCCTTCCAAATTCTTTTTTGTTGTCGGAGCCGAAAATTCGGTCCAACCGCGTCCCAAAAACCCAATTATCGCCGGCTCGAATCGATTTTGGCGCCGGCGTATCCAAGACGAACCCGGTGCGTTGGGGGCGCCGGGGAAATAGATTTTGGCGCGAACGGGGATAGGTCCGCCGAGTCAGCGACTCGCCGCCTTCGTCGTCCTTATCGTCTCGGTTCCTGCGGGAATCAATGCCAAGGCATCGTGCTGCCATGTCTCACGGTCTCACCACCCATCTTCGGCTATAAAAGCCGACCTCTCCGCCGGTGAACGCCACAATCGCCACTGACGCCCCTCTCGCCACAACTCGCCACCGAAGTTCCTCCCGCCCCCTCTCGCCACCGAAGCCCCTCTCCCACACTCTTCCCCGCCGACGAGCAATGGCCGAGCGTTACCCAGGCGACGCCGCGGCGGCAAACGGTTTCGGCCGACGCCATCTACGCGAGGACGAGGCACGCCTCCTCTACGAGGCCGACTACCTGACGCCCCGGGACATGCGGGTGTCGGGCTCGTGGAGGCTGAGCGCCGCCACAGCCATACGCTGTGGATGATGTACTTCGACCACCGACACGCCGACCAGGTCGCCTCCACAAATGGCGTCCTGCCCCACGGCTGCCTCAACTCCGACGGGCGGCGCTAATGGTGGGGCGTGCCCGGCCGCACCCTCGAAGCCGTCCTCGACCACATCGAGGCCGGCAACACACCGCGCCTGGAGTACCCGGCGCCCCCGTCCTTCTCTCGCTGCCGCGGTAGTTCCTGGACGCCGTGGCGAATGGAGACAACAACCTCCTCCTCGTCGGGCTATGGCTCTCTTTCCTCCGGTTCACCGGCGCTCCGCCCCGTCAAGTCGTAGCCGCAGGAGACCCCGCTTGGGCGCCGCACCCGCTGCGGCGCCGTCGTCATCAATGAGGGCGGCCGCCCTTCCCTCGTTCCTACCGCCTCGTCCGGCCGAAGACCTAGCTAGGGTTGCTCCCTGTGAAGTAGGAGCACGAGTACATGGCCGCCAACGACGAGATCGCCCTCAAGTGGGCGAAGGCGGACTACGTCCGCGAGCAGGTGCAGCGCTAGCGCCGGGCCTACGAGGAAATCAAAGCTCGGCGCCGCGCACGCGAGGAGGGCGACATCGTCATCCTTGATAGCGACGACGGGGACGCGCCAGGGCCGCTCAACCCCCCGCGTGTGGGCAACCCTGGTCAGGGGTGCAGCAGGGACGGCGGCGGCGCCGGCGGGATGCAGGGTGGCGACGACGACTATACCCGGTTCTACAGGCTCCTCGGCATGTAGAAGGCGGGCGGCGGTAGCAGCGTAGTAGCGCTAGGCGTAGTTGTCGTTTTTATGTAGTTTTAGATTTTTTTTTGTTTTTTGTACAAATTTGAATGAAATCGTCGAGTTTGGACGAATTTTGTGTCGTGTTTGGCCGATTTGGGGGCGACCTGGGGCGGCGGTTGGGAACATGTTCGCCCCATGCTGAAATTAACGCCGGTTCGGCCCCAGGCGGCGCTTTTTCGGCGTCCTGGGGGGCCGAACGGCTGGAGATGCTCTAAGTGTACTGCAATGCGGCATTTTCAACAAGTACCCGCGAACTGGACATCACATCCTTCGCGGACGGGAAACCAGTCGTCAGACACTGATGTAGTAGCCGGCCATCGAAAAACTATCTGCGTAGATTCAAGTAGTATTTGAACAATCTGAACGAATTTTAATCAAACACGATGAAATTCATTAAAGTTCCGTCATAATTTACATAAACGACCGATATTTCAACCTTTTTCACGGAAAAGTTAAAAAATACTGCTTGTACCGGACACCACCTCGTACGCGTGGCCGCCCTACCTGGCCGCACCACCGTCACCGTTCATGTCGTCGTTGTCCCTCTAGGTGCGGTAGGGCACCGATCTGCCGCGGAAGCCTTGTCCGGCCCCTGCCTACCGCTCGTGGAGGAGCCGCTTCGCTTCCTCCTGCGCGGTGCGGAGGGCTACTGCGTGCCGCTCACGCCCTCGGAGCCCTAGCTGCGGCCTTGCCCTTACCGGCGTTGGTGGAGTAGTCTCTAAGAGAGCACTCCTCGCCGATCTTGGCGAGCCCGCCGTCAAGGTGGCGGCAGCAGTGAGGTCAAGGTCGTTGCGGACTCATTCTGGCACCGCGTATGACTTGGCAAACGCGAAGCGGCGGGTGAGGTTCCGTCGCTCATACCATGCATGTTGCCTCGTCGCTCGCTCCTCCTCGGACACGATGGCCCTTGAGCCCGAGGGACCGTCGGTGCCTCCGAGGTAGTGGAGGATGCAGTCTCGCGCCTCGATGATCGTGGGCGGCAGCTCATCCTTGATGAACTGCCTACGGCAGGGCGGGGACGCATGCACATCAATACGGGCGCAGGGGGTTTTGAAAGTGCAATCATACCCTTACATCATATTTTGATGTTGATGACAATATACATGTTGGGGACTAATTATGTTTGTCAAGTAAATCTCATGTTTTAGTCCCCATGTGACAATGTGTGTGGATCATAGACAAATGGAATGGATATGCCTCAAGAAAGAAGAAAGAGAAGGTTTACGAATTTTGTTTTTGTTTATTCTTGAATATAGGGATTCCACACTATTAAGAGGGGATCGATAGGGTTAGTAAAATATTTGCTCAAATCATCACGGCTTCCAGATTCTTCTCTCTAGCCATCCCACCAAAACACCATCATACTATATTAAATGATTGCCCAACCGATATCACACATATACACTCACTCAAGTGTTGTGGGCTCTAACTCTGCTCTGGAGGTCTGGGATCTAGCTGGAAATACGGCATGTCCATCACAGAAACAATGCTGAGAGTAATTGATTGCCCGGATGTCCGGCGCCATGCGGATGTTCGAGGTACACTGCCGGCTGGATGTCCTGGCTCCGTCGGAAATCTGACACCCGGAGTCGAGAACCATAAGGCTATTTGGTGCTTGATCTCCCTGAAGGAAATTGGCCCTAGAGGCAATAATAAAGTTGTTATTTATATTTCCTTACATCATGATGAATTTATATTATTCATGCTAGAATTGTATTAACCAGAAACTTACTACGTGTGAATACATAGACAAACAGAGTGTCACTAGTATGCCTCTACTTGACTAGCTCATTAATCAAAGATGGTTAAGTTTCGTAGCCATGGAGAAGAGTTGTCATTTGATGAACGGGATCACATCATTAGAGAATGATGTGATTGACTTTGACTATCCGTTAGCTTAGCACTATGATCGTTTGGTTTGTTGTTATTGCTTTCTTCATAACTTATACATGTTTCTATGACTATGAGATTTTGCAACTCCCGAATACCGGAGGAACACTTAGTGTGCTATGAAACGTCACAACGTAACTGGGCGATTATAAAGATGCTCTACAGGTGTCTCCGATGGTGTTTGTTGAGTTGGCATAGATCGAGATTAGGATTTGTCACTCCGATTGTTGGAGAGGTATCTCTGGGCCCTCTCGGTAGTGCACATCACTATAAGCCTTGCAAGCAATGTGACTAATGAGTTAGTTGCGGGATGATGCATTACGAAACGAGTAAAGAGACTTGTCGGTAACGAGATTGAACTAGGTATGATGATACCGATGATCGAATCTCCGGCAAGTAACATATCGATGACAAAGGGAACAACGTATGTTGTTATGCGGTTTGACCGATAAAGATCTTCGTAGAATATGTAGGAACCAATATGAGCATCCAGGTTCCGCTATTGTTTATTGACCGGAAGTGAGTCTCGGTCATGTCTACATAGTTCTCGAGCCCGTAGGGTCCGCACGCTTAACGTTCGCTGATGATCGGTATTATGACTTTATGTGTTTTGATGTACCGTAGGTAGTCCGGAGTCCCGGATGTGATCATGGACATGACGAGGAGTCTCGAAATGGTCGAGACATGAAGATTGATATATGGGAAGGTTATGTTTGGACACTGGAAACGTTTCGGATGAGTTCAGGCATATACCGTAGTACCGGGGACTTACCGGAACCCCCCGAGGGCTAAATGGGCCTACATGGGCTTTAGTGGGAGAGAGAGGAGGCGACCAAGAGGTGGGGGCGCGCCCCCCAAGGCAAATCCGAATTGGGAGGGGGCCGGCCCCCCTTTCCTTGCTCTCCTCTTCCCCTTCCTTCCCCCTCCTATTAGGACTAGGAAGGGGGGAAACCTACTCCTAGTAGGAGTAGGAATCCCCCTGATACGTCTCCAACGTATCTATAATTTTTTATTGTTCCATGCTATTATATTATCTGTTTTGGATGTTTATGGGATTTATTACACACTTTTATATTATTTTTGGGACTAGCCTATTAACCGAAGGCCCAGCCCAAATTGTTGTTTTCTTGCCTATTTCAGTGTCTTGAAGAAAAGGAATATCAGACGGAGTCCAAACGGAATGAAACCTTCGGGAGAGTTATTTTTGGAACGGAAGCAATCCAGGAGACTTGGAGTACACGTCAGGGAAGCTTCGAGGTGGCCACGAGGCAGGGAGGCGCGCCCCCACCCTCGTGGGCCCCTCGTGGCTCCCGTGACCGACTTTTTTCGCCTATATATGCCCATATACCCTAAAAACATAGGAGAACACAATAGATCGGAAGTTCCGCCGCCGCAAGCCTCTGTAGCCACCAAAAACTAATTGGGACCCTGTTCCGGCACCCTGCCGGAGGGGGGATCCCTCACCGGTTGCCATCTTCATCATCCCGGCGTTCTCCATGACGAGGAGGGAGTAGTTCACCCTCGGGGCTGAGGGTATGTACCAGTAGCTATGTGTTTGATCTCTCTCTCTCTCTCTCTCTCTCTCTCTCTCGTGTTCTTGAGGTGGTACGATCTTGATGTATCGCGAGCTTTGCTATTATAGTTGGATCTTATGATGTTTCTCCCCCTCTACTCTCTTGTAATGGATTGAGTTTTCCCTTTGAAGTTATCTTATCGAATTGAGTCTTTAAGGATTTGAGAACACTTGATGTATGTCTTGCATGTGCTTATTTGTGGTGACAATGGGATATCACGTGATGTACTTGATGTATGTTTTGGCGATCAACTTGCGAGTTCCGTGACCTCGTGAACTTATGCATAGGGGTTGGCACACGTTTTCGTCTTGACTCTCCGGTAGAAACTTTGGGGCACTCTTTGAAGTTCTATGTGTTGGTTTGAATAGATGAATATGAGATTGTGTGATGCATATAGTATAATCACACCCACAGATATTTGAGGTGAAATTGGAGTATCTAGGTGACATTAGGGTTTTGGTTGATTTGTGTCTTAAGGTGTTATTCTAGTACGAACTCTATGATAGATTGAATAGAAAGAATAGCTTCGTGTTATTTTACTACGGACTCTTGAATAGATCGATCAGAAAGGATAACTTTGAGGTGGTTTCGTACCCTACCATAATCTCTTCGTTTGTTCTCCGCTATTAGTGACTTTGGACTGACTCTTTGTTGCATGTTGAGGGATAGTTATATGATCCAATTATGTTATTCTTGTTGAGAGAACTTGCACTAGTGAAAGTATGAACCCTAGGCCTTGTTTCAATGCATTGTAATACCGTTTACGCTCACTTTTATCATTAGTTACCTTGCTGTTTTTATATTTCCACTTTACAAAAACCTATATCTACCATCCATATTGCACTTGTATCACCATCTCTTCGCTGAACTAGTGCACCTATACAATTTACCATTGTATTGGGTGTGTTGGGGACATAAGAGACTCTTTGTTATTTGGTTGCAGGGTTGTTTGAGAGAGACCATCTTCATCCTACGCCTCCCACAGATTGATAAACCTTAGGTCATCCACTTGAGGGAAATTTGCTACTGTCCTACAAACCTCTGCACTTGGAGGCCCAACAATGTCTACAAGAAGAAGGTTGCGTAGTAGACATCACCCCCCCCTTGGGGCGCACCATGAGGGCCGGCTGGCCCCTCCTCCCCTCCTTTATATACGGGGGAGGGGGCACCCCATAGACACAGAAGTTGATCTTAGCTGTGTGCGGTGCCCCCTCCACATATTTCCACCTCGGTCATATCGTTGTAGAGCTTAGGCGAAGCCTTGCATCGGTAACTTCATCATCACCGTCAACACGCCGTCGTGCTGACGAAACTCTCCCTCGACCTCAGCTAGATCTAGAAGTTCGAGGGATGTCACCGAGCTAAACGTGTGCAGATCGCGGAGGTGCCGTGCGTTCGGTACTTGATTGGTTGGATCACAAATATGTTCGGCTACATCAACCGCATTACTTAACGCTTCCGCTTTCAATCTACGAGGGTACGTGGACACACTCTCCCCGCTCATTGCTATGCATCTCCTAGATAGATCTTGCATGATCGTAGGATTATCTTTCAAATACTGTGTTCCCCAACACTCCGGATGTCCGGATCTCCACTTGGATGTCCGGTCACTCACTACACCTCACATGTCTGGGGCCTCCCTGGATATCCGACCACCAGTGTCCAGTACCATGGTGAAAGTTGGCACTTGACTACCGGATGTACTGCTGACTCTCGGATGTCCGGGATCTCATGATATCCCAGGTTGTTCAGGACTCCCTCGGATATCCGGTTGCCCTTGTCGAGTAATTTGTCAAGTTTGTTGGTGTGTTTGCAGGATGTTCGGGACTTTCTGATCGGCGGGATGTCCGGGCTCCCTCCCAGATGTCCGGGCATTCTGTTCACACTCTGGCCAATGCATAACGTGTGGCTATTTCTTAGCCACCGGATGTTCAGCCCGACTCTACCACTTATACAAAACAACTATATTTCTTGTTGGATTATATATACCCCTCTACCCATCCAGTAGACGGTTGACCATTCACTTTGAGCCAATCCTAGAACACACTGAACTCTCTCTCACACACATACTCATACACCAAAACTTAGATCCTGGAGGGATTTGTGAAGTTCTCGTGAGGTTCTCCAATAAAGTTATAGATCCACTTCTTCCCCTTCGCTTGACCCAAGGAACTCATGATTTGTGCAAGCTTTTGAGATTTTCCCCATCGTTCTTATTACTCTTGGAGGATGGAGACTCCTAGGCGGTAGGAGTTCTTCGAAGAGGAATCGTTCATTGTGATTACCCTGGAAAGTTTGTGAGGGTTTGGAGACCACCCCAAGGTCTACCACTAGTGGTTGAGAAACACCTTGTGGTGTTGTCTCAAGGGGAGAATAGGGTGAGCCTTCGTGGCATTGGTATGCCTTCATGGTACCATCCACCTCTTTAACGGTGACTAGCTTCCCTTTAAAGAAGTGAACATCGGCATACATCCTCATCTCTCAGAGTTGCGGTTATCCCTAACCCTAACTCTCTACTTTTGCTTATTTGTCTCATTGCCTTAACTTACATATTGTTGTACTTGCTTACCTTTCTAGTTGACCTTGCTTAGCACTAGAACCATCATTGCAATTGTTATGCTTACTTTCATATTCCGCAATATTGCCTAAAATTGCTAAGTGACAATTAAAATTTTTATTTGTACCTATTCGCCCCCTCCCTCTAGTTGGCCCTGGTAGAGGCGATGGAGCAGGAGGCCATCCTCGTATCCATCCAGACAGAGGTGGAGGTCAACTTTCGCTTCATCCATCAGCGAAAGGTGGAGATCGACGAGCTTCTCACCGATCTAGAGGAGGATGTAACACCCACGATGCGGCTATATCTCCCACGTGTCGGAGCACGACTTAGAGGCATAACCGCATGGTGGTTTTGTCGCAAGAAGGGTCATCTTCACACAATCCCATGTAATGAACAAGAATGGGATAAAGAGTTGGCTTACAATCGCCACTTCACACAATACATAACTTAAACAGTCATCATACAGAGTACAATCAAGGTCCGACTACGGAACCAAAATAAAGAAGACAACCCCAAATGCTAGATCCCTGATCGTCCCAACTGGGCTCCAGTACTGATCATCAGGAAAGGAAACATAGTAGCGGCCACGTTCCTCGTCGAACTCCCACTTGAGCTCGGTTGCGTCATTTGCACTGGCATCGTCGGCACCTGCAACTGTTTTGGTAGAATCTGTGAGTCACGAGGACTCTCACACCCGCGAGATCAAGACTATTTAAGCTTATAGGAGGGATGAAGTAATGAGGTGGAGCTGCAGCAAGCACTAAGCATATATGGTGGCTAACATACGCAAATGAGAGCGAGAAGAGAGGCAAAGCACGATCGTGAAGCTAGAAGTGATCAAGAAGTGATCCTAAAACTACTTACGTTCATGCATAACTCAAACCGTGTTCACTTCCCGGACTCCGCCGAAAAGAGGCCATCACGGTTACACACGCGGTTGATGTATTTTAATTAAGTCAAGTGTCAAGTTCTCTACAACTGGACATTAACAAATTCCCATCTGCCCATAACCGCGGGCACGGCTTTCGAAAGATAATCCCTGCAGGGGTGTCCCAACTTAGCCCATTATAAGCTCTCACGGTCAACGAAGGATATTCCTTCTACCGGGAAGACCCGATCAGTCTCGGAATCCCGGCTACAAGACATTTCGGCAATGGTAAAACAAGACCAGCAAAGCCACCCGAATGTGCCGACAAATCTCGATAGGAGCTGCACATATCTCGTTCTCAGGGCACACCGAATGGGCAAGACGTCGAGTTGGCATAGACCCTGGATTGCCCAGGGGGCGCCGGACATCGCCCAGGTTGGGCCAGCACTCGAAGGAGCACTGGTCCGGGGGTTAAAATAAAGATGACCCTCGGGCTCGCGAAAACCCAAGGGAAAAAGGCTTAGGTGGCAAATGGTAAAACCAAGGTTGGGCCTTGCTGGAGGAGTCTTATTCAAAGCGAACTATCAAGGGGGTCCCATAAATCACCCAACTGTGTAAGGAACGCAAAATCAAGGAACATAACACCGGTATGACGGAAACTAGGGCGGCAATAGTGGAACAAAACACTAGGCATAAGGCCGAGCCTTCCACCCTTTACCAAGTATATAGATGCATTAATTAAATAAGAGATATTGTGATATCCCAACATATCCATGATCCAACATGGAACAAACTTCAACTTCACCTGCAACTAGCAACGCTATAAGAGGGGCTGAGCAAAAGCGGTAACATAGCCAAACAGCGGTTTGCTAGGAAAGGATGGTTAGAGGCTTGACATGGCAACATAGGAGGCATGATATATCAAGTGGTAGGTATCGCAGCATAGAAAAAGAGCGAGCAACTAGCAAGCAAAGATAGAAATGATTTCGAGGGTATGGTCATCTTGCCTGAAATCCCGCAAGGAAGAAGAACGAGTCCATGAAGAAGACAAACGGACGTAGTCGAACGAATCCTCACAACTCCGGAACGAAACCGAAGCTAACGAGAGAAGCAACCTGGAAAGAAACAAACAACATAGTAAACAACCACCACAAACACATGGCATGATGCTCAAACAAGTATGATGCATGTCCGGTTCAAATATGCATGGCATGGCAAAGTGCAACAGACAATACTACAAGTTAAGTGGTCCTCGAGTTGCATATTGACGAAACACCGTGTTCATTAATTTAGTTCACTCTTGGTTATGTACCCAACAATATTAAATGTTGTTAAACATGGCAAGAGGTGAAGCATAAGTAAACTAACTATTTAGGCAAATTTAAATGAGGCCGGAACAACAAACAACAATTCCGGAAAATCCTCATGTCCATATTTTAGATTTGGTACTGTTCTGCCCTAAACACAATTTTAATGTTGTTAAACAGCAAAATAAATCGCACCACGTTAAACTAGGCATTTTCCCACCCCATTTACATATAAAGTTTATTTGAATGTGAGCTACGTTTATTTAATTATGAAATAAACCATTTTAACATGCTTTTTATGCAAATTAATGCAAACAACAATTTAAGTATTTCAAACATGGATGAAAGTTGCATATTATGAAAGTACATGAAAAACTGACCATCTTACATAAATAGTTTATTTACTGATGCATGGTTAGTGAATTATTGATGCATGAACATAAAGGGGTTTTCTGAAAAACTGCAATCTCTTGATAATTAGCAAATTCGCAGAACAGGGAAAAAAACATGACACGGGCCAAATCCACTGGAACTGGGCCGGACTAGTGAGCGCTGGATCTGGGACTACTCACCAAGTGGCCTTGGGCCGTTCGGTGTAGAGGTGGGAGCTGCAAACGGCGAGGCGAGGTAGGCCTAGGCGAGGCCGGCCCAGTCGCAATCAACGCGCCTGGTTCCTTCGATGCTGGGAAACAGGGGATCGAGCTCATGCTTCAGAAGGCAGCGACAACGCAGAGGCGCGTGGGACTCTGGAAAGCGGCGGAATGGCGCGGCTCCGGCGTGGCGTCGCTGCGGGGGGCGGAGGACCTGGCGTGGAGGACTCGGATCGGGATGTGGGCAACGGTTGAAGGTGACGAAGACCAAGAAGCTCTGACGGTGCTGCTGCCCAGAGAAAACAGAGGGAGTTTCAGAGAGAGAAGCGAATCGGGGAAGGGAAACGGGGAGGTCCGAGGGGCCTTGCTGAACAGCGGCAACTCACCGGTGGCGAGGTAGGCGGGAACGGGTCGGGAGCTCGAGGATGACGACGTCCGGGCGCGAGAGGCGAGGATGGCCGGCGCAAACTCCTCGGGGGCTCCCTGTTGCATGAACAGAGAGAGCAGGTGAGAGAGGGAGGAGAGAAGGAAGAGGAAGGGAGAGGCAGGGGCGCGGGGTCCTGCTGAAGGTAGTCGCCGGCGACGTTCACTGGAGGCAGCGGGGTCGCGAGGGTGAGGCTGAGGCGCCGGGAACTTGACGGGGCGGAGGGTCTCGTTGCCGGCGGCGACGGAGCTGCGGGCAAACCAAGGCGCTGCTGCTGGAGATCGAGCTCGCTCGATCTGGAAGCCGTGGGGAGGAGCTGGGTGGGACATCTCCCTAGATTTTAGGGTTTTGTCTGGTTATATAGCAGGTAGGTCAGTTTAGGGGCTACTCGGGCCCTTCGATTATAATCGGACGGTCCAAAATAAATAGGTTAGGAGAGTCAAAGAAGAAACTGAAGATGTTTTATAGATGTTAGGGGATGATCCGGATCCAACGGTGATGACTGCCCGGGTCGGGTTCGGGGAAGATTTCGAGCGCGCGCGAGAGGTTTGAGCTCTGTACAGAGAGACTCCGGTTTAGGCAAGAGGGAAAAAGAAGAACAAGGTTGGTCTTGGAACGGTCAGCGAAAGCAAGGGGGGACACGGCAACTACTAGAGGATGCAAGTTTTGAAAAATGACGGCAACGAAGTGCCGATGCAATGCGCATGATGCAATGATGATTGCAACAAACAAACAAAACACACGGCGGTCACGCAAAACATGGAAGGCGTCTGGAGCATCGGTCTTGGGGCGTCACAATACTCCTCCACTTACAAGAGATCTCGTCCTGAGATCTAGGATGGCACTAGAGAGAAACGGAAGAAGAACAGGTTAAACAAGTTGCTTCTTGACAAAAGAGTGAAACCACGAACCTTGAGAGGTTGCAAAGACATGAAAAGAACACATGGGTAAGGATGAATGGAAACCACTGGTTGAAATGAGATGTACAAGGAATGGGAAAGAACGAATTTGGGCAGCACTCCGGTTGAAAAGAGGAGCAAAACTAGATAAGATGAGAGAACTTAAATGGAAGACACGACACTCCGGTTGAATGGATAAGCAAAGGAAAGAACATGATCTTGAGAAAACGAGATGATTGGTCGAAAAGAGGAACATCACAATGTCTCCGGAAGAAAAAATAGAAGATAGATCATTCCAATAAAGGAATGGAGAAGAAAAAGCCAACTTCTGCCACAAATGATCTTGGAAAGCACCCTTCCAAGAAGGTTAGAACGGAGTTGTTGGAAAACCAACAACGAAAAAAATAAGCTTGTAGCGGGCTTATGGAAACATCTCAAGATTATGAGGTGACAAACGGCCACTAACAAAAACCATTGATTTGATTGAGAGCACCAAAGAGATGAAAAACTTCTTCCACCAAGATGATAAAGAGATAACTTAAATCATTGTTAAGCACCATAATAGCAACATTCCTTAGGGAAGGCTATAGGTGAAATATAACCCAAGATAACTCCAAGGAGGAAAATGATGGGTTTAAAATATGTCATTCCGGACAACTTGTCAATCATGAAACATGAAGGAACCTGTCAAAATGACATAACACCACCTCAAAAGATAAGGTAGGAAGAATTGCACTTTGGAATACAAGATGAAGAATAATTGAAGTATAGCTTGGCGGACCATAACTTCGAGAGAGATCTTGAAGAACAATTGGAGAGTGAACAGAATCCTTGATGAACCACCATGTGAACCTTCCATGAAGAACTCCGGTAAAACAAGGATAATAGAAAGAAAGAGAAGTTGAAAACACAAGGTGGAGCCTTGCGATGATTTAGATGGAGCTTCGCGACGAGATAATGCGGAAAACTCGGAACTCCGGAAAAGAAAAAGATGAAGCATCTCGAACCGAGAAATGTGACATGATGAACTGTGACGCCCCCGATTCAATCGTACACTAATCATACACGCAAATGTGTACGATCAAGATCAAGGACTCACGGGAAGATATCACAACACAACTCTAGACACAAATTAAAATAATACAAGCTTTATATTACAAGCCAGGGGCCTCGAGGGCTCGAATACAAGTGCTCGATCATAGACGAGTCAGCGGAAGCAACAATATCTTAGTACAGACATAAGTTAAACAAGTTTGCCTAAGAAGGCTAGCACAAACTGGGATACAATCGAAAGAGGCGCAGGCCTCCTGCATGGGATCCTCCTAACTACTCCTGGTCGACGTCAGCGGGATGCACGTAGTAGTAGGCACCTCCAGTGTAGTAGGAGTCGTCGTCGAAGGTGGCGTCTGGATCCTGAGCTCCAACACCTGGTTGCGACAACCAGGTAGAAGGGATAGGGGAAAAGAAGGAGAAAGCAACCGTGAATACTCATCCAAAGTACTCGCAAGCAAGGAGCTACACTACATATGCATGGATATATGTGTAAAGGGCCATATCAGTGGACTGAACTGCAGAATGCCAGAATAAGAGGGGGATAGCTAGTCTTATCGAAAACTATGCTTCTCGTCGCCTCCGTCTTGCAGCAGGTAGAAGAGAGTAGACTGAAGTCCTCCAAGTAGCATCGCATAGCATAATCCTACCCGGCGATCCCCTCCTCAATGCCCTGTCAGAGAGCGATCATCGGGTTGTATCTGGCACTTGGAAGGGTGTGTTGTATTAAGTATCCGGTTCTAGTTGTCATAAGGTCAAGGTACAACTCCGGGTCGTCCTTTTACCGAGGGACACGGCTATTCGAATAAATAAACTTCCCTGCAGGGGTGCACCACATAGCCCAACACGCTTGTTCCCATTTGGCCGGACACACTTTCCTGGGTCATGCCCGGCCTCGAAAGATCAACACGTCACAGCCCCACCTAGGCACAACAGAGAGGTCAACACACCGGTCTAAACCTAAGCGCGCAGGGGTCTGGGCCTATCGCCCTGAGCACACCTACACGTTGCGAGGGCGGCCGGAAGCAGACCTAGCCTAGTGGCGTTCCACTCCAATCCGGCGCGCGCCGCTCCGTCGCTGACGTCAAGAAGTGCTTCGGCTGATACCACGATGCCGGGATACCCATAACTACTCCCGCGTAGATGGTTAGTGCGTATAGACCAAATGGACAGACTCAGATCAAATACCCAGATCTCGTTAAGCGTGTTAAGTATCCGCAAACGCCGACCAGGGCCAGGCCACCTCTCTCCTAGGTGGTCTCAACCTGCCCTGTCGCTCCGCCTCAAAGTAACAGTCGGGGGCCGTCGGGAACCCAGGCCCACCTCTACCGGGATGGAGCCACCTGCCCCTTCAGCCCCCATCTCCGAACAGTACCACAGGTAATGTATCAGTGTGAAGTATATAGTATATGCCCGTGACCACCTCCCGAAGTGATCACGGCCCAGTAGTATAGCATGGCAGACGGACAAGAGTGTAGGGCCACTGATGGAACACTAGCATCCTATACTAAATAGTAGGATAGCAGGTAAAGGTAACAACAGTAGTAGCAAGGACAGGCTATGCATCTGCATAGGAATAACGGAAAGCAGTAACATTGCTACGCTACTCTAATGCAAGCAGTATAGAGAAGAGTAGGCGATATCTGGTGATCAGGGGGGGCTTGCCTGGTTGCTCTGGCAAGAAGGAGGGGTCATCTTCAATGTAGTCGAACACACGGACATCGGCATCAGTCTCGGAGTCTACCGGAAAAAAGTAACGGAGGGGGAACACAATAAATAATAGAGCAATCAATGTACACAAAGCAAGACGCGGCAATATGTTGTGCTAGGGGTGACCTAACGTAGGGATAGGCGATACCGGCAAGGGGGGAAACATCCGGGAAGTATTCCCGATGTTTCGCGTTTTCGGACAGATGAAACGGAGGGGGAAAGTTGCGTGTTTGCTATGCTAGGGATGTGTGGCGAATGAACGGGCTGCGTATCCGGATTCGTCTCGTCGTTCTGAGCAATTTTCATGTATAAAACTTTTTCATCCGACTTACGGTTTAATTTCTATGAATTTTCAAAGTTTAAAAAATATTCCAAAATTATTATTAATTCGAATTAAAAGCGAAAATTGCTATGTGCAACCAGCAGAGTGCACACAGCAGGGCCACCGGAGGCTGACAATGGGTCCAGGGATCCCTATTGACTTAGTCAACAGTGCAGTCAACAGTCAACTATTTGACTGTTGACTGGTCAAAACTGTAGATGGGGCCAGGTGTCATTCACACATATCTTACATTTTCTTTTTAAGTGGATATTTAGAGTGGGGTCCACCTGTCATTTGCACTATACCTAACCACTAATTAGACTAACTAGTAGGAGTCCTAATTAGCTAACTGAGCCGGTCGGCCACCACACACACAGAATACACACACGCACACACATTGCTAGGGATTAATTCCATTTTCTGTTGAGAAAAGATAGCATTTTGTGATTTTCATAAGAATTAATCCATGCATCAAATTGATTTGGTCTAATGGAAAGATTTGAGCTTTGACAAGTGTTCTACCTACCAATATTATTCTTACTCTTGTTAACAGTTGTTTAGCCACAGTTTAGGGGCTGTCCAGATGGCTAATCAATATAGAATTAGAAAAGCTAGCTCTAGTAGCAGCTACAATTACTAGCAGCAGTGCAGTAAGCAGCGGCTATGCGCCGCACGGGCGTGGCGCAATGCAGCAGT
Source organism: Aegilops umbellulata (assembly GCA_032464435.1). Classification (NCBI taxonomy): domain Eukaryota; kingdom Viridiplantae; phylum Streptophyta; class Magnoliopsida; order Poales; family Poaceae; genus Aegilops; species Aegilops umbellulata. The sequence continues at coordinate 235,433,048 of CP136055.1, read as the reverse complement.
AGCTGCAGGCGGCGGCGAGACGTGTGACCAGCGTCGAGCGGGGCGAGCGGGCCTGATGCGACTGCGGGTGAAGGCGGCCGGCGCAAGGAGCTGCTGGGGGCGGCGGAGCGTTGGCCAGCGCGGAGCTGCAGCAGGCAGCGGCAGCAGTAGCAGCAAGCAGTTTGCAGCGGTAGTGCAGGGCAGCAGCAGTTAGCAGAAGCAGAGGCGGGCGAGCGCAGAGCAACAACAGCAGTATGCAGGGCGCGGCCCCGGGCGTACGCGCACGCGCGAGGGGCGCCGGCCCCGGGAGGGCAGAGGCGCAGGGAGCGCGCCCGGTGTGGCTACGGCGGGGCTTCGGCCACGACGGCCTTGGCGACTAACTGGACCGGGGGTTGTCTCGACCAGATGCGAGCGACGCGGTGAGCACGATGGCGATGGCGGAACAAGCTAGGGTGGCCGGAGTCGACTGCACCATCGATGTCCGACGGTAGCTGCGGTGGGGCTACGGCTTGCGGGGCATGCGACAGGGGTCGAATTCGAGCTCGAGAAAATACAGAAAAGGAGGCAGGGCTCACAAGGAGGTCGTAGGTCTGCTCCACGGGCTCGGGGGAGGTTGAAATCTGGTGGATCGGCGGCGAGGTAGCGGCGGCGTCCGACGAAGGGGATGGATGATTCCGGCGGCTTGGCGATTCCCCGGCTTGAGATGCTCCTCAGGGACGACGTGGACGACGCAGGCGATGCCCTGGACACCTCCGGCCACCTAAATTAGTTTTACAAAATATACCACTAGCCCCTAAATTAGTATTTATAAATACTCTACTGCCACATTAATTCTCATACCTAAATAAAATAGTTTAATGTTTTAATATTTATAAAATGCATTTCACTATTTGTTTAAGCCACTTTTTTATTTAGTTTAGTGCTTTTAATTATTTTATAAAAATGTGATCCTCCATCATAATTACCTATGCATTATTTGTCACCTCTGGAACATTTTAATTTTAATGTTTGAAAATTTACCGTTTGACTTGATTTTGAATTTTGAATTCGAACGGGATTGAATCATCGCGAGGTTTACAACAGTAAGAGTGGTGACGTGGCATCATTAGTAGAGGTTACTGTAGCTTGATTATCCGGGCGTCACATGAACAACTCTGGAAAGAAGAAACTAGGTCAACAGATTTGGCATACTACTTATTCTCGTTGAAAAAAATTGAAGAGATATAGCCAAACTTGAGAAAGTCTTGATGGAACCACCGGTGGAATTGGAAAGGACGAATGAATTGATATGACAACCAAGGAAGAGAACTCTTGAACGAACCACCGTAAGAATTAAAAACGAATGAGGTAAAGGGACGAATCACCGGTAAGAATTAGAGAACGAATGAAGATACTTGAGGGAATTTAGATACATGAGAACGAAGAGATCATGAACTGATTAGAGGGTATTTGAATGATGCACCGGTAAGATTTGGAGAACAATAGCTGAAAGCTAAGGATGAATAAACCCGAAATGATTGCGTTCAGAGAATCAAACTGAAAAGACACTTGAATTGCTCCGGATGGGTGAAAAGAATTCTCGCAATCGAAAACAATTATGAGAGGATGGCATCAAGCTAGAACCATGAATCTTGAAGAGAATGGAGCAAGATTTAAGAGAAACTCTTCTTCGGTCTTCAAATGTTGAGAATGACGATGAGAAACACCACCATGAATTGTTGAGGCACTCCGGAATTAAAATTGGAAAGGTTGAACCAACGATGTAAAGAATTTGAAAGATCTTGGAGAAAGACATTAGACTGATGGTAATTCATTCTTACGTCAAGCTTGGGGAAGAATTTGAGAGTAACTCCGGAAAAACTTAGAAGAGTGAGGTAAGGTCCTGGGAAAAGGCATGTGGGTTAGGGCCCACTCAAAAGAAACACCGTTGAAGTTATTTTTAAAACAGAGGTTGCACCGGTTAAATTAAATGGCTTGAATGAGATAACAACCTCGAGATAGCTTGAATGAATTGAGAATGGAATTGCGAATCTTCTAAGATATCTTCAGCACTCCAGATAACATGAATAGCAAGAAGTGGATGATTAAGAGATGCACCAACATGAGAAAGCATTTGAAACGAGGAAAAGAATACGATCAACACTGAAAGCTTGACTTGAGTCCACCGGAGAAGAAAAGAACGAAGAATAATAGACTTGGAGCTTCCTTAGTATCTTCATGAGAATCACCAGGTAAGAACATGGAGGAAAAGAATGACGAGACTTCACATCAATAAAATGGATGCTTGATTAAGATATATGAGTCCTTGAAGAAAGAGGGTGGGAGGGCGGGAAAACAAAGGCAACTTGGGCAGATGGAATGAACACCATGAATTGTTGAAATGATCGGATTTACTTGAAGAGAAACACACCGGTTGGAAAGGATTGAAAAGACAACCTTGATGAACAAGAAGGATTAGCATTCACATAGAAATATGAGAACACCGTTTAGGAAAGGTATGGAATCAACACTTGGCATTGAAGCAACTTGAATACCACAAAACAAAACAAAACAAAAACAAAGGATTGGCTTGCAGAATAAGCCGGAACAAACACATGATAGAGATTTCGCCCAAAGTGTTCGTGATGAGGCCCCACGGGCACGGCGTATAGCGGACGTCACGAATGACAAACAAGACGTCCCCGAATCGGCATAGCCAAGGATTCTTTAAGACGCCTCGCGACCACTGTAAATCGACCGTGACAAGCGAACCACTAGCACGTTAGGCCCCAATCTCAAATCATACATCTATCGGAAAGATATCCTATAAGCTATTAGAATTCCCACTTATAAACTTCTGAAACTTTCTGGTTATGCAATCAGGTGTTGGGGATACAGGGGACACAAAATATATCACCCAAACTAACAATACCTAGATCCAGCTGTATCCATCCTTCAACACATAACCAAGAAACCTTCGGAAATCGTTTACCTCAACCTTCGAAAAGCATCTGTTATACAAGTTATGGCAATACTCCCAAACTCCCGCCCCAGTACTGGGTGGCGTCGAGGTGATCTCACCAACAACTGCATAAAAGAGATTTTCGATGTCGGCGAAACTTAGGTATTCCAGAACTGCAACGATAAAATTGTGACGACAACACCTCGGAGCTCAACTCCCTGGGACACTGCCACAACCCCTAAATGTCAGGAGGCACCAAGAACAATGTTCTCGTCACAAAACCATCGGAACGATTCCAAGATACCCGCGTGATCCTAAAAAAACATTTAGTGAAATTTAAGAAGAGGAGAGTCAAAACATCTACGTCAAGAGGCCTCACCAGAGCGACGAAGGGACTGGGGAGTAAAAAGAATCCTACTCTCTGATATATATAATCCTAAGACTCAAAATATTTTTTCTAGACTCAACAACGCCAGCGATTCGATCAACTAGGGGGCTCCTAAGTCGGGGATGGCTTTGATTACCAACTTGTAACACCCACGATGTGGCTATATCTCCCATGTGTCGGAGCACGACTTAGAGGCATAACCGCATGGTGGTTTTGTCGCAAGAAGGGTCATCTTCACACAATCCCATGTAATGAAAAAGAATGGGATAAAGAGTTGGCTTACAATCGGCACTTCACACAATACATAACTTAAACAGTCATCATACAGAGTACAATCAAGGTCCGACTACGGAACCAAAATAAAGAAGACAACCCCAAATGCTAGATCCCTGATCGTCCCAACTGGGCTCCACTACTGATCATCAGGAAAGGAAACATGGTAACGGCCACGTTCCTCGTCGAACTGCCACTTGAGCTCGGTTGCGTCATCTGCACTGGCACCGTCGGCACCTGCAACTGTTTTGGTAGAATCTGTGAGTCACGAGGACTCAACAATCTCACACCCGCGAGATCAAGACTATTTAAGCTTATAGGAGGGATGAAGTAATGAGGTGGAGCTGCAGTAAGCACTAAGCATATATGGTGGCTAACATACGCAAATGAGAGCGAGAAGAGAGGCAAAGCACGATCATGAAGCTAGAAGTGATCAAGAAGTGATCCTGAAACTACTTACGTTCATGCATAACTCAAACCGTGTTCACTTCCCGGACTCCGCCGAAAAGAGGCCATCACGGTTACACACGCGGTTGATGTATTTTAATTAAGTCAAGTGTCAAGTTCTCTACAATCGGACATTAACAAATTCCCATCTACCCGTAACCGCGGGCACGGCTTTCGAAAGATAATCCCTGCATGGGTGTCCCAACTTAGCCCATTATAAGCTCTCACGGTCAACGAAGGATATTCCTTCTACCGGGAAGACCCGATCAGTCTCGGAATCCCGGCTACAAGACATTTCGGCAATGGTAAAACAAGACCAGCAAAGCCACCCGAATGTGCCGACAAATCCCGATGGGAGCTGCACATATCTCGTTCTCAGGGCACACCGGATGGGCAAGACGTCGGGTTGGCATAGAGCCTGGATTGCCCAGGGGGCGCCGGACATCGCCCAGGTTGGGCCAGCACTCGAAGGAGCACTCGTCCAGGGGTTAAAATAAAGATGACCCTTGGGCTCGCGAAAACCCAAGGGAACAAGGCTTAGGTGGCAAATGGTAAAATCAAGGTTGGGCCTTGCTGGAGGAGTCTTATTCAAAGCGAACTATCAAGGGGGTCCCATAAATCACCCAACCGTGTAAGGAACGCAAAATCAAGGAACATAACACCGGTATGACGGAAACTAGGGCGGCAAGAGTGGAACAAAACATCAGGCATAAGGCCGAGCCTTCCACCCTTTACCAAGTATATAGATGCATTAATTAAATAAGAGATATTGTGATATCCCAACATATCCATGATCCAACATGGAACAAACTTCAACTTCACCTGCAACTAGCAACGCTATAAGAGGGGCTGAGCAAAAGCGGTAACATAGCCAAACAACGGTTTGCTAAGAAAGGATGGTTAGAGGCTTGACATGGCAACATAGGAGGCATGATATAGCAAGTGGTAGGTATCGCAGCATAGCAAAAGAGCGAGCAACTAGCAAGCAAAGATAGAAGTGATTTCGAGGGTATGGTCATCTTGCCTGAAATCCCGCAAGGAAGAAGAACGAGTCCATGAAGAAGACAAACGGACGTAGTCGAACGAATCCTCACAACTCCGGAACGAAACCGAAGCTAACGAGAGAAGCAACCTGAAAAGAAACAAACAACATAGTAAACAACCACCACATACACATGGCATGATGCTCAAAGAAGTATGATGCATGTCCGGTTCAAATATGCATGGCATGGCAAAGTGCAACAGACAATACTACAAGTTAAGTGGAGCTCGAGTTGCATATTGACGAAACACCACATTCATTAATTTAGTTCACTCTTGGTTATGTACCCAACAATATTAAATGTTGTTAAACATGGCAAGAGGTGAAGCATAAGTAAACTAACTATTTAGGCAAATTTAAATGAGGCCGGAACAACAAACAACAATTCCGGAAAATCCTCATGTCCATATTTTAGATTTGGTAATGTTCTGCCCTAAACACAATTTTAATGTTGTTAAACAGCAAAATAAAGCACACCACGTTAAACTAGGCATTTTCCACCCCATTTACATATAAAGTTTATTTGAATCTGAGCTACGGTTATTTAATTATGAAATAAACCATTTTAACATGCTTTTTATGCAAGTTAATGCAAACAACAATTTAAGCAATTCAAACATGGATGAAAGTTGCATATTATGAAAGTACATGAAAAACTGAGCATCTTACATAAATAGTTTATTTACTGATGTATGGTTAGTGAATTATTGATGCATGAACATAAAGGGGTTTTCTGAAAAACTGCAGTCTCTGGATAATTAGCAAATTCACAGAAGAGGGAAAAAAACATGACACGGGCCAAATCCACTGGAACTGGGCCGGACTAGTGAGCGCTGGATCTAGGACTGCTCACCAAGTGGCCTTGGGCCGTTCGGTGTAGAGGTGGGAGCTGCAAACTGCGAGGCGAGGTAGGCCTAGGCGAGGCCGGCCCAGTCGCAGTCAACGCGCCTGGTTCCTTCGATGCTGGGAAGCAGGGGATCGAGCTCGTGCTCGTCAGAAGGCAGCGACGACGCAGAGGTGCGTGGGACTCTGGAGAGCGGCGGAATGGCGCGACTCCGACGTGGCGTCGCTGCGGGGGGCGGAGGACCTGGCGTGGAGGACTCGGATCGGGACGTGGGCAACGGTTGAAGGCGGCGAACACCAAGAAGCTCTGACGGTGCTGCTGCCCAGAGAAAACAGAGGGAGTTTCAGAGAGAGAAGCGAATCGGGGAAGGGAAACGGGGAGGTCACGAGGGGCCTTGCTGAACGGCGGCAACTCACCGGCGGTGAGGTAGGCGGGAACGGGTCGGGAGCTCGAGGACGACGACGTCCGGGCGCTGGAGGCGAGGATGGCCGGCGCAAAATCCTCGAGGGCTCCCTGTTGCATGAACAGAGAGAGCAGGTGAGAGAGGGAGGAGAGAAGGAAGAGGAAGGGAGAGGCAGGGGCGCGGGGTCCTGCTGAAGGTAGTCGCCGACGACATTCACTGGAGGCGGCGGGGTCGCAAGGGTGAGGCTGAGGCGCCGGGAACTTGACAGGGCGGAGGGTCTCGTTCCCGGCGGCGACGGAGCTGCGGGCAAACCAAGGCGCTGCTGCTGGAGATCGAGCTCGCTCGATCTGGAAGCCGTGGGGAGGAGCTGGGTGGGTTTTGTCTGGTTGTATAGCAGGTAGTTAAGTTTAGGGGGTCCCCAGACTTGCCTGCCTGCGGCCTGCGGCGTGGCTCGAAAGGGGGCCCAGCACAGCCCATCTTCATCAACACAAGACCCAAGACCCTCGCGAGGGGCCAAGCCTCGCGGGACAGACGACACGGCGCTTCCTCAGGCGCGGCCTCATCAGGCTGGCTCACGAGGAGGTGGAGAGATCAAGGCGGGGTACCTCGCGAGGTGCCCATGACGCAAGCCATGACGACCCAAGGCGCCAGGCGGGCGCCAGCCCGCGCAGTGTCCTCCCTTTCCTCTTTGGTGCAAAGGGGGCAAGCGCAGGCGAGAGGATCAAGCAAAGGCATCCATTTCGGTGCAACGAGACCAAGACCAGTCCAACGGCGGGAACGAGGTCATCGTGGAGCCCAGAACGGCGTCACCACAGGGCCTTTGGCAGGCGGGGACCAACTTTAGTCAGGATAAGTGTATTAGATGTTCCCCTTCAAATTGGCCAATTGTTGGCGCCCTTCCCGCTCAATATTTGGGAAGAGGCCCAGGGCCTTTGCCTATAAATAGGACTAGCCAACCCCAGGGTAGAGGGATCCAGCAATCGAGAGATCATCCATCTGGCATCCAACAATCTAGAGATCATCCACCTAGCATCCAGCAATCTAGAGATCATCCATCTAGCATCGAGCAATCTAGAGAGCGATCCAAGGAGATCATCGAGAAACCAGTTAGAGATACTCAGGCAAGTAAGAGAGAGAGAGAGAAGGGCGGCTGAACTCCCCCTAATAGTTCATCCCCCAGGCCAAGAACAGACCCTCGCGAGGCTGTTCTACCTTGTAGTGTTCATCATCACCAGCCCAAGAGGCAATCCACCACACCACACTGGAGTAGGGTATTACACCGCATCGGTGGCCCGAACCAGTATAAACTCGGTGTCTCTTGTGTTGTTCTTTTGATAGTTTAGATCTTTGCGAGACGGAGAGGTAGAGGGCACAATCTCCGCGCGCACCCCAGAGTTCGAACCTTAAGGGTCTGCCGGAACCCGAAATCCGACATTTGGCGCGCCAGGTAGGGGTGCGCCGGAATTTGTCTTCCACCGCTCCTCTCTCCTCCGACCGTCGCGTCCATGTCTGATGCTCGTCGGGCCCGCGCCGAGCGCCGGGCCGCCATCGCTTCCCGCGTCGCCCAGACGGCTCCCGTCGGTGGGCGTCCTCATCGTTCCCCGTCGCCCGCCGTCAACGCCGCCACCGGCCCAGCGGGGAACGAGCAGCAAGCGTCGTCTCAGCACCCGTCCGTGCAGCAAGACGGCCGCACCACTACTGCATCGCTCACACCAGTTGGCTCTTCGTCCCGCGCGCTCCGCGCATCCTTGGAGGCTCGAGCTATGCTCATCGCGGCAAATGAGCTCCTGCGCTACCGTCCCGTCGACGACATCTACGAAGAATGGCTCGACCGCGTCGCCGAGCTCGTCCGCGCCGCGGGTGGCTCTCCTGCGCCGTCCGCTCCGCTGCGCCGCACCCCGCCCCGCGCGGGCAATGAAGCTCCAGGGGCGTACCAGCCGCCTCCTCTCCAAGAAGACGCCATGGCTCCAAGGCGCGTGGCCCCTTGGCGGAACCCGCTCCGCCAGGCGCCAGCCCAGCAAGAACGGAGCTGCCAAGAAGTCCCTCGGCCGCAAGAGGCTGCCCGGGCGCTTCCTGCTCCGGCTCGCCGTGACCCTGCTCCAGCTCCGGCATGTCAAGACCCCGCGCTGTTTCCAGCTGCAGCGCATGGGGACCCGCAAGGCCAAGCTCTCCCTCAACCGAAGCCTCTCGTGGCCACCGTCGGCTTCCACGCCTACACCACCGAACTGCGCAGCGTCGCGTGGCCCGGCAAGTTCAAGCCAAACCTGCCTCCTCGCTACGACGGCAAGACCGACCCTGCAAAGTTCCTCCAGCTCTATGAGCTGGGCATCGAAGCTGCCAATGGAGACGAAAAGGTCATGGCGAACTGGTTCCCCATGGCGCTCAAGGAAGGAGCTCGCACCTGGCCCCAGGCACGATCTCTTCCTGGGACCAGATGCGCACCCGCTTCATCGCCAACTTCCAAGGTATTCGTGACCGGCCGCCGGCCGTGAGTGACATGCGCCGCATCAAGCAACAACCCGGAGAGACCCTACAAAAGTACATCCAGCGCTTCAAAAGTGCGCGCCTCAAGATCCCCAAGGTGTCCGAGCAAGCCATCATCTCAGGCTTCTCCGATGGTGGGCGTGACGTCAACATGAAGGAGGAGTTGGCGATGCATGAAGACCTGTGCACCTCCCTGGAGCTGTTCAACTTGGCGACCAAGTGCGCCAGGGCTGAGGAGGGGCGTCTCTCCCTCCTCGAGCTGCCTGCCATAGACCCAGAAGAGAAGAAGCCCAAGGCCAAGGACGTGAAGCGCAAGGCGGCTGCCGTGCTCGCGGCAGAGCCGGACACCAAGCGGGGCAAGGATCTGCGTGAATCCTCCAGGGGCAGCCGGTACTATGTGTACCACGACCTCCATACCCACAACACCAACGAATGCCAAGAACTCCGTGCCATGCGAGAAGGAAGGATCAGCCGTCGCCCTGACCGTGCTGACCGGGGCTACGGCCGGGGAGGAGGAAGAAACGCAGGACGCTGGGAAGGCCGTGGCCCGCGCCAAGGATGGCGTGATCAACCTCGCGAGGACCGCTGGCGAGACCTGCCTCGCGAGGGGGACTGGCGGGATCAACCTCGTGAGGATCGCCTGCAGGGCAACGCAGGCCTCCCACCACTGCCGCCTCAGCCAAGGAAAAATGAGGACCACCACCAAGACGAGGGGGCTGGGGGCTTCCAGGAGCCGCGCGCAATCGCCTGCATCCTGGGCGGAGATCAAGCCCCAGCCTCCCAATGCATCTTCAAGCAATTTGCCCACGAAGTGAATGCAGTCCTCCCCAAGCTCGAAGCAATGCGCCCTCTCAGGTGGTCGGCGTGCGCCATCACGTTCAGCTCAGCAGATCAGCTCAAGTGCGCGGCCACAGCCGGAGTCCTCCCGATGCTTTGCTCCCCAGTCATCAACAACGTACTGGTCACCAGGACCCTCATCGATGGTGGAGCAGGGCTCAACGTCTTGTCCGTGGACACATTCAACAATCTCCAAGTGCCCTACGACCAGCTTCAGCCAACCAAGCCCTTCTCCGGAGTCACCGACGGTTCCACGATCCCGATCTGGCAGGTCCACCTCCCTGTCACCTTCGGAGCCTGCAGCAACTACCGCACCGAGCTCATCGACTTCGACGTCGCCCACATCCGCCTGCCGTACAACGCCATCCTCGGGTACCCAGCACTGGCCAAGTTCATGGCCGTGACTCATCATGGATACAGCGTCCTCGAGATGCGAGGAAGTGGCGGAGTCATCACGGTGCCATGTGAAGAGAAGGATGCAGTGTGTTCCCTGGAGCGAGCCTTTCAGGCCGCGTCGCTAGAAGACCCAGATCGCGGAAGTAGGAGGCTTCCCGAGATCACCCCCAAGAAGAAGAAGACATTGTCAGGCTCAGCCCCTCAGGAGGCAGGCCCCTCAGGGCCCGCGTTAGCCCAAGGGGACCCTCCTTCCATCGCATAGGAAAGCGCGCCCGGTGCCCTCCTCAGGAAGGGCTCGGGGGCTCTCACCTGGAGGGCCACCGACCTGGCCAAGGTCACGAGGGAGGCGCTTGGGCACCACGTGGAGGCATGCCTCGAAGCACGTTTCCCTCAAGAAGGAGCGAGGCAAGGAAGGTCAGACCAACGGGAGTTCGTTAACAAGGCCGTTCAAGAACTACAGGAGTCAAGGATCATGAGAGGTTGCCGCCGTCTACCAGCTGTGGCTCCCCATCCAGGCGAGGATGGTGGGCTGCGCGTCTGCATCGACGTACCAGGGCTCAATCGGGTCGCTACGATGGAGCGCCTCTGGCCCTCGCATGTGGGGCGTTGTGGAGGTCCACCCCACAGCTATGTTCGCATGCCTTACGGCTTGCCGAGCGTGGCTGCTGCGTACCAGCGCCTCATGAGGGGCATCATGGAGACTCAGGAAGACAGGTGTTCCGCAGTCCTGGCGGAGATGGAGATGATTCACGAGGAGCCACCAGCGCCTCTGGAGCCTCCTGAGGCCCCTAGGCCTGGGGGCTCGTGAGGATCGGCTTCCGCAGCCCACCGAGTCTGTTGCACCAACACCGCTTCATCTTCGACACCTTCAGGTGACGTCCTTCAAGCTTCATTTCCAGCTGGGAGCGCCCTCCCAGGGCTGCATCATTCCCAGGCCGCGTGGGTCCGTCCCTGCGGCATGTATCCCTTTTATTTTTCGATCATTAGCTTGCTTTGCTGGGGGCGCCCATCGGGCTGCATCATCCCCAAGCCGCTCGGGCCAGGCCCAGTGGCGTGTATCTCCCTTGCGTTTATTTCCAGCCATGCTTTCGCCTATCGTGCTTGATTACTTGATGCCTGTCCACGGCACCCTTTTTTCTCCATGTCGACCACTTGCACGTTAAAGGGGGGGGTACCCGAGCATCGCGACTCAGGGCTCTTACTGGCTCTCCGGCCCTCACCCTCTGGCCTTGTCCACGGCATCGCGACCTGGCATACCAGCAACGGTTGAGACAAGCTCGAGGGCTGGGACCCGAGGACGTAGAGTGCCGGCATCTAACCCAATTTGCAGGAACACATCTCAAGATACGGCCCAGTGCTAGGCGCAACCCGCCTAGAGGTAGGGCCCCGTGAGTCCCGCGCTGGCTCACGGGTGCCCAGATACACCTCACCTAGCCCTACCGTGCCGGCCACGTGTCAGGGCGGGGCTGTACACGCCCCGGGGGCTCCTCCCAGAGGGGAGCCCCCTCCCACGTACCAGTGGAAGCACCATGCTCTGCGCTGGCTGACGACACTGCCGAGGAGCGGTTATGCCCGTACACATACGGAAGCGCTATGCTCCGCGCTGGTGATAAACAACTGAGGGTGGCCTCTGGGCCGCATTAACCTCAGGGAGCCTAGAGCTCAGTGGCTAGCCTCATCGCAACGCCTCCCCTCGGGAGCGCGGCGCGAGGGGGCTAGGCACGGGGGCTACGACTGGGTCACGCCCAGACGTACGCCGCCCAGCCAGGCCCCTCGGGCCTGGTTCATCGCGCTTCTCTCCCCGAGCGGAGCCAAGGTATGAAGGCCGTTTGAGCGTCAAGGGGGACCCCTGAGCATTGCGACTCAGGGGCCTAACTGGTCCCGTAGCCCCTCACTCCTTAGTTCCGAAAGGCTATGCTGGGTGAGGTACGCGTGGGGCCGGGCTCTACAGACGTAGAACGGTAGTCCCGCTTGCATCTCACCTCATCGCCCGCTGTTTGCGCGTCAAGGGGGACTCCTCATCGCGACTCAGGAGCCTAATTGGCTCCGTAGCCCCTCACTCCTTAGTTCCGAAAGGCTATGTTGGGTGAGGTACGCGCGGAGTCGGGCTCTGCAGACTTAGAACGGAAGATACACCTACATCACGATTCTCTACTTGTTGTTTGTGCGCCAAGGGGGACTCCTGAGCATCGCGACTCAGGAGCCTAACTTGTCACGTAGCCCCTCACTCCTTTGGTCCCGTTCTGGTTTCCGGTCGGGGTAATGCTGGGTGAGGTACACGCCGGGCCGGGCTCTGCCGGCGTAGAACACAAGCAAGTAGGGAGGAAAAGCATAAAACTCAAGGAATTTAAAAGCAAATATTACAGTCCGTATTGTCATCTCAGTACCAAACGCAAGTTTAAATGCCTCCCCGAGGCGTGATGCATGTGCAGGAATTAAAAGAAGAACAAGAGCGGTAACGGAGTCACTTGTTGGCGGTGGAGCATCGCGGAGTGGCTTCGCCTCGTGGAGCAGCAGGGCCGGCAGCGCCTTGCTTCGGCTTGGTGTTGAAGGCCCGGAACTTCCCCAGCAGCGCCTCTGCGCGCCCCTTCACGGCTTCGACAGCGGCGGCAGCACCCTCGCCGCTCACCGGCTCCAACAGGCTGTCGAGGTCGGCGCTGGGATCGCGAAGGTAGATGTGGGCGAAGACCCGCGTCAGCGGAGCAGAAGACAGGACACGCGCCTCGGCCTCAGCCGTGGGGCCATGGCCAAGGGCGACATCCCCAAGGGCACGAATCAGGAAGGGAAGCAGCTTGGCGGGGCCGTCCCCGGCACCGGCCAGCGGGCTCTCCAGGCCGCTCTTGTAAAGCGTCTTCAGCGAAGCACGAGCCTCCTTCTCCATGTCCGCGAAGGCCACACGATCCTCGGCAAGGACCCGGGCCTTGCCGTCCTGCTCGGCCTTCGTCACCTCCATCTCCTTTTTCAGCGAGCCTAGGCGGTCGCGACGCTTCTTGAGCTTGGCCTCCCGGTCCTTGATGGCCGCCTCGCGAGCCTTCGTGCCTTCTTCCTGCTCTTGGCGAAGGCGGACCTCCTTCGCGAGCTGGTCTTGCAGGACTTGTAGCTCGTCCTCCAGCTCCTTGCAGCGATCACGGACTTCAACCACCTCCACCAGGGCCGCGTCTCGAGCAGCCTTTGCCTCGAGGGTGGCCTCCCTTTGTCCATCACAGGCCGTCGAGGCCTGAACCAGCGCCGCCCGAATCGAGGCGTCGGAGCGAATCCACCCCGAAGCCAGCTCCAGGCGCCCGGCCACCAGGCGAGGGTCGGCGCCAAGAAGATCCTGCCGCAGCCGGTCCAGTTCAGCAACGGCGCGCTCCAGGACGGCAGAAGAAGACGGAGAAATAGCGGCAAGCTCCAAGACAGCAGGAGGAGTTGGGGAAGCAGCGGTCGGTGGAACGGGAGGAGAAGGTAGCGGCGGCGAGACCACAACACCCTGAGGTGGAGTCTGCTGCGCTCCAACGATTGTGGTGGCGGCAGCAGGCAGAGGCACCTCGGGAGTCACTTGGGCCATGTGGGCTGGGCTCGCCCCAGCCAGCTCAGCCAGGCCTTGCAAGGGCGACCGGGCAGGAGAAGCCCGTGCGTCACGGTCGCTTTCCCCCACGGACACAAGCGCTGCCGTGATCGAAGCGTCAGGAGCCCCCTTCGGCTTCTTTGCCATGGGCGCCAGCCTATTCAAGAGAAGCGAACGTCAAGCCTCAGCAGCGGAACAAGAAATAAGAGACGAGGATCAAGCACTTACGGGTCGTCGCTGGAGAGCTCAAGCAGCCTCCGGCCATACTTGAAGCCAGAAAGCCGGCTAGAAGGATCACCCTCAGGAAGCCCAGGAGCAGGAGGCGTGTTTGCGGTGCGCCTTGGGGCAGGGGCGGACCCGCGGGGGATCAGCCCGGTCCTGCCCTTCTTTGGGATCGGGGGCGAGCTTCCTCTACCCCGCACGTCGTCGTCCTCATCATCGTCACTCGAAGAGAGGCGGAGAGAACGAGGTCTGCGCCGGGGATGGGGAGCCCTCGACTCTCCGTCAGTTGCCTCGGAGTCAGGGCCCTTCTCCCGCTCCTCTTCGCCCTCCTCTTCGCCGGAGTCGCCGGAGGACACGTCCACCAGTCCCTCGGGAGCCACCACGGGCACGGGCCCGTCCCCGTTGAACACGGGCATGGACTCCACCACCTGCTTCTAGTCATCGCGAAGGAACAAGGGCGTAGGCGCGCCCTCCAACCTTGCCACCTCGCCCCCGACCAGAGATTGAAGAACCGCGGTCAAATCCTCGTTGCCCAAGGCCGCGGGGCTCGGATGAGGCCTCCACATCGGAGGTGAGTACTGCCGAAGCGGAGCCAATTAGTGCTCCAGGAACTCCCTCAGCAGCGATGCGCCGGTCAGCTTCGCCGCCGCCATGTTGGCCGGCTTCAGGTCTGCGTCCATCTTCTCCAGTACCGACTTCGCGCGGGGGTCCGTGAGCTCCGCCCGGGACCAGTAGCTGGAACTCACGGGCTGCTCCGCGGGTAGGATCAGCCGAGGGTGGATGCGCCCGGTGTCTACCAAGACCCACTTGCTCCTGAAGCCCTCAATCCTCTTCCCGGGATTCGAAATGGCAATGGCGCCGCCGCACGCGACGAAGCTCGCGCATGCGGAAGGGGAACCACGGGTTACCCGGAGGTAGAAGTAGTGGCGCAGCAAGGCCACTGAGGGCTGCACCCCCACATGAGCCTCGCAGTAGTAGGCGAAGATTGCCAGAAGAAGGATGGACTTGGGGCGGAGATGCACAGCTTGTAAGTTGTAATGGCGGAGGACAGAGAGGAAGAACTCGGAGAAAGGAGGCACCAGGCCCGCAGTGATGGAGCTTACGAAGAGAGGGTAGAAGGTGCTTCCTCGGCCCTCAGGGGTGGCGGAGCCGACCTTGAACACCAGCGCCCCGTCGATGCCCTACGCCGCCGCCATCCGGCGCAGCCGGGCAAGGCTCGCCTCCGACACATTGGGCTAGTCCAGGGCAGGCGAGAACCAAGCTTCGGCCGGAGACTGACGAGGCGCCATGTCTGCCTAGGTCGCACGGGTAGAGCAGATCTGGGAATTTGGAGGAAGGAAGGAGAGGCGCAAGAAAGGGGATCTGAGCAGCGACCAGAGAAACAGAAAAGCAAAGCCTGGGCAGGCAGCGCACCTTTAATAACTTGCGCGATTGCTGATGCACTCGCGTCCAATCAAACGCCACGCGGCGCCCAAGGCCACAGGCTGTTAGGGCCCGCGGTGCTTCGCCCTTGCCCTTTCGCCTCTCAGCAGGGCCAAGTCCTTGCGCGCCTTGGGCCCGGGGGCTACTGTCGGCGTTCTGGGAACGGGGGTCCCCAGACTTGCCTGCCTGCGGCCTGCGGCGTGGCTCGAAAGGGGGCCCAGCACAACCCATCTTCATCAACACAAGACCCAAGACCCTCGCGAGGGGCCAAGCCTCGCGGGTCGGATGGCACGGCGCTTCCTCAGGCGCGGCCTCATCAGGCTGGCTCACGAGGAGGCGGAGAGATCAAGGCGGGGTACCTCGCGAGGTGCCCATGACACAAGCCATGACGACCAAAGGCGCCAGGCGGGCGCCAGCCCTCGCAGTGTCCTCCCTTTCCTCTTTGGTGCAAAGGGGGCAAGCACAGGCGAGAGGATCAAGCAAAGGCATCCATTTCGGTGCAACGAGACCAAGACCAGTCCAACGGTGGGAAGGAGGTCATCGTGGAGCCCAGAACGGCGTCACCACAGGGCCTTTGGCAAGCGAGGACCAACTTTAGTCAGGATAAGTGTACTGGATGTTCCCCTTCAAATTGGCCAATTGTTGGCGCCCTTCCCGCTCGATATTTGGGAAGAGGCCCAGGGCCTTTTCCTATAAATAGGACTAGCCACCCCCAGGGTAGAGGGATCTAGCAATCTAGAGATCATCCATCTGGCATCCAGCAATCTAGAGATCATCCACCTGGCATCCAGCAATCTAGAGATCATCCATCTAGCATCCAGCAATCTAGAGAGCGATCCAAGGAGATCTTCGAGAAACCAGTTAGAGATACTCAGGCAAGTAAGAGAGAGAGAGAGAGAGAGAGAGAGAGAGAGAGAGAGAGAGAGAAAAGGGTGGCTGAACTCCCCCTAGTAGTTCATCCCTCAGGCCAAGAACAGACCCTCGCGAGGTTGTTCTACCTTGTAGTGTTCATCATCACCAGCCCAAGAGGCAATCCACCACACCACACTGGAGTAGGGTATTACACCGCATCGGTGGCCCGAACCAGTATAAACTCTGTGTCTCTTGTGTTGTTCTTTTGGTAGTTTAGATCTTTGCGAGACGGAAAGGTAGAGGGCACAATCTCCGCGCGCACCCCAGAGTTCGAACCTTAAGGGTCGGCCGGAACCCGAAATCCGACACATGTCCCCGGGCGTTTGAGGGCTCGAATTTGATGTCCGCGGCTGTAGATGCTCGTATTTGAAGACAGGGAGAATACATTCATAGTGCAAGGTATCTTAAAACTAGTGGTAGTATTATAGATGATTGTGTTTATTAGGTTGTGACTCATTTTGCTTTGGGTTGTGTTACAAACTGTTGGAAATATGCCCTAGAGGAAACAATAAAGTGGTTATTGCTATATTTCCTTGTTCATGATAATTTTCTATTGTTCATGCTATAATTGTGTTATCCGAAAATCGTAATACATGTGTGAATACATAGACCACAACATGTCCCTATTGAGCATCTAGTTGACTAGCTCGTTGATCAATAGATGGTTACAGTTTCCTGACCATGGACATTGGATGTCGTTGATAATGGGATCACATCATTAGGAGAATGATGTGATGGACAAGACCCAATCCTAAGCATAGCACAAGATCGTGTAGTGCGTCTGCTAAAGTTTTTCTAATGTCAAGTATGTTTTCCTTAGACCATGAGATTGTGCAACTCCCGAATACTATAGGAATGCTTTGGGTGTGCCAAATGTCACAACGTAACTAGGTGGCTATAAAGGTGCACTACGGGTATCTCCGAAAGTGTCTGTTAGGTTGGCACGAATCGAGACTGGGATTTGTCACTCCGTATGACGGAGAGGATCTCTAGGCCCACTCGGTAATGCATCATCATAATGAGCTCAGAGTGACTAAGGAGTTAGTCACGGGATCATGCATTATGCAACGAGTAAAGAGACTTGCCGATAACGAGATTGAACAAGGCATTGGGATACCGACGATCGAATCTCGGGCAACTAGCATACCGATGGACAAAGGGAATTGCATACGGGATTGATTGAATACCCGACATCGTGGTTCATCGGATGAGATCATCGTGGAACATGTAGGAACCAATATGGGTATACAGGTCCCGCTGTTGGTTATTGGCCGGAGAGGTGTCCCGGTCATGTCTACATGGTTCCCGAACCCGTAGGGTCTACACACTTACGGTTCGGTGACGCTAGAGTTGTTATGGGAAATAGTATGTGGTTACCTAATGTTGTTCGGAGTCCTGAATGAGATCCCGGATGTCACGATGAGTTCCGGAATGGCCCGGAGGTGAAGATTTATATATGGGAAGTCATCATACGGTCACCAGAAGTATTCGGGGGTTTGCCGGTATTGTACCGGGACCACCGAAGGGGTTCCGGGAGTCCACCGGGAGGGTCCACCTGCCCCGGAGGGCCCTATGGGCTGTATGTAGAATGGAACCAGCCCCTAAGTGGGCTGGGCGCCATCCCCCCTAGGGCCCATGCGCCTAGGGTTGGGGGGAACCGTAAGGGGGGCGACCCCCTTGGCTTGGGGGGCAAGCCCCCTCCCCTTGGCCGTCGCCCCCCTCTAGATCTCATCTAGAGGGGCCGGTCCCCTTCCCCCTTCTCCCTATAAATAGAGGGGAGGAGGGAGGGCAGCAACACCTCATCTAAGGCACACCCTCCCCCTCTCCAACACCCCTCCTCCGCCGTTGAGCTTGGCGAAGCCCTGTCAGAGAACTGCAAGCTCCACCATCACGCCGTCATGCTACCGGAGTTCTTCCCCAACTTCTCCTTCCCCCTTGCTGGATCAAGAAGGAGGATACGTCCCCGTGATACACGTGTGTTGAACACAGAGGCATCGTTGTTCAGCGCTTAGATCGAAATCAACCGCAATCTGAATCGCTGCGAGTACGACTCCTTCATCCGCGCTCTTGTAATGCTTCCGCATCGCGATCTTCAAGGGTATGAAGATACACTCCCCTCTCTCTCATTGCTAGTCTCTCCATAGATTGACCTTGGTGATGCGTAGAATTTTTTTAATTTCTACAACGATCCCCAACAGTGGTATCAGAGCCAGGTCTATGCATAGTTTCTATGCACGAGTAGAACACAAGTTGTTGTGGGCGTCGATTTTGTCAATTTACTTGCCATTACTAGTCTTATCTTGATTCGGCGGCATCGTGGGATGAAGCGGCCCGGACCGACCTTACACGTACACTTATGTGAGACAGATTCCACCGACTTACATGCACTAGTGCATTAGGTGGCTAGCGGGTGTCTGTCTCTCCCACTTTAGTCGGATCGGATTCGATGAAAAGGGTCCTTATGAAGGGTAAATAGAAATGGCATATCACGTTGTGGTTTTGGCATAGGTAAGAAACGTTCTTGCTAGAAACCTATAGTAGCCACATAAAAAACTTGCAAAAAACAATTAGAGGACGTCTAACTTGTTCTTGCAACATATGCCGTGTGATGTGATATGGCCAAAAGGATGTGATGAATGATATATGTGATGTACGAGATTGATCATGTTCTTGTAATAGGAATCACGACTTGCATGTCGATGAGTATGACAACCGGCAGGAGCCATAGGAGTTGTCCTAATTTACTGTATGACCTGCGTGTCAATGAAAACGCCATGTAATTACTTTACTTTATTGCCAAACGTTCGCCATAGTAGTAGAAGTAACAGTTGGCGAGACAACTTCATGAAGACACGATGAATTGAGATCATGATGATGGAGATCATGGTGTCATGCTGGTGATGATGATGATCATGGCGCCCCGAAGATGGAGATCAAAAGGAGCAAAATGATATTGGCCATATCATGTCACTATTTGATTGGATGTGATGTTTATCATGGTTTTACATCTTATTTGCTTAGAACGACGGTAGCTTAAATAAGATGATCCCTTGCTAAAATTTCAAGAAAGTGTTCCCCCTAACTGTGCACCGTTGCGAAGGTTCGTTGTTTCGAAGCACCACATGATGATCAGGTGTGATAGATTCTAACGTTCGAATACAACGGGTGTAAGCCAGATTTACACATGCAAAACACTTAGTTTGACTTGACGAGCCTAGCATGTACAGACATGGCCTTGGAACACGAGAGACCGAAAGGTCGAACATGAGTCGTATAGTAGATACGATCAACATGGAGATGTTCACCATTGATGACTAGTCCGTCTCACATGATGATCGGCGGACTAGTCGATTTAGATCATGTATCACTTAGATGACTAGAAGGATGTCTATCTGAGTGGGAGTTCATTAAATAATTTGATTAGATGAATTTAATTATCATGAACTTAGTCTAAATATCTTTACAATATGTCTTGTAGATCAAATGGCCCACGCTAATGTTGCCCTCAACTTCAACGTGTTCCTAGAGAAAACTAAGCTGAAAGACGATGGTAGCAACTATACAGACTGGGTCCGTAACTTGAGGATCATCCTCATAGCTGCCAAGAAAGCATATATCCTTGAAGCACCGCTAGGTGAAGCACCTGTTTTCCCAACAACTCAAGACGTTATGAACGCCTGGCAGTCGCGTAGTGATGATTACTCCCTGGTTCAGTGTGGCATGCTTTACATCTTAGAATCGGGGCTCCAAAAGCATTTTGAGTAGCACGGAGCATATGAGATGTTCCAAGAGCTGAAAATGGTTTTCCAAGCTCATACCCGGGTTGAGAGATATGAAGTCTCCGACAAGTTCTACAGTTGTAAGATGGAGGGAAATAGTTCTATCAGCGAGCATATACTCAAAATGTCTGGGTTGCACAACCGCTTGTCTCAGCTGGGAGTTAATCTCCCGGATGACGCGGTCATTGATAGAATCCTTCAGTCGCTTCCACCTAGCTACAAGAGCTTTGTGATGAATTTGAATATGTAAGGGATGGAGAAAACCATTCCTGAGGTATATCCAATGCTGAAATCAGCGGAGGTGGAGATCAAAAAGGAACATCAAGTGTTGATGGTCAATAAAACCACTAGTTTCAAGAAAGGCATGGGTAAGAAGAACTTCAAGAAGGACGGCAAGGGAGTTGCCGCACCCGGTAAGCCAGTTGCCGGGAAGAAGCCAAAGCATGGACCCAAGCCTGAGACTGCGTGCTTTTATTGCAAGGGAAACGATCACTGGAAGCAGAACTGCCCCAAGTACTTAGCGAATAAGAAGGCCGACAATACCAAAGGTATATATGATATACATGTCATTGATGTGTACCTTACCAGCACTCGTAGTAGCTCCTGGGTATTTGATACCAGCGCGGTTGCTCATATTTGTAACTCAAAACAGGAGCTGCGGAGACTAGCAAAGGATGAGGTGACGATGCGCGTCGGGAATGGTTCCAAGGTCAATGTGGTCGCCGTTGTCACGCTACCTCTACATTTACCTACATGATTAGTTTTGAACCTCAATAATTGTCATTTAGTGCCAGCTTTGAGCATGAACATTGTATCTGTATCTCGTTTAATGCGAGATGGCTACTCATTTAAATCTGAGAATAATGGTTGTTCTATTTGTATGAGAGATATGTTTTATGGTCATGCCCCACTGGTCAATGGTTTATTCTTATTGAATCTCGAACGTGATGTTACACATATCCATAGCGTGAGTGCCAAAAGATGTAAGGTTGATAATAATAGTCCCACATACTTGTGGCACTGCCGCCTTGGTCACAATGGTGTCAAACGCATGAAGAAACTCCATGCAGATGGACTTTTGGAGTCTCTTGATTATGAATCATTTGACACGTGCGAACCATGCCTCATGGGCAAAATGACCAAGACTCCATTCTCCGGAACAATGGAGCGAGCAACCAACTTATTGGAAATCATACATACTGATGTGTGCGGTCCAATGAGCGTTGAGGCTCCCGGTGGTTATCGCGATGTGAACTATGGGTGTTAATCTCATGATGATGTGAACTATTGATGTTAATCACATGGTGATGTGATCTAGATTATTGACTCTAGTGCAAGTGGGAGACTGAAGGAAATATGCCCTAGAGGCAATAATAAAGTTATTATTTATTTCCTTATATCATGATAAATGTTTATTATTCATGCTAGAATTGTATTAACTGGAAACATAATACATGTGTGAATACATAGACAAACAGAGTGTCACTAGTATGCCTCTACTTGACTAGCTCATTAATCAAAGATGGTTATGTTTCCTAACCATGAACAAAGAGTTGTTATTTGATTAACGAGATCACATCATTAGTTGAATGATCTGATTGACATGACCCATTCCATTAGCATAGCACCCGATCGTTTAGTATGTTGCTATTGCTTTTATCCATGACTTATACATGTTCCTTTAACTATGAGATTATGCAACTCCCATTTACCGTAGGAACACTTTGTGTGCTACCAAACGTCACAACGTAACTGGGTGATTATAAAGGTGCTCTACAGGTGTCTCCGAAGGTACATATTGGGTTGGCGTATTTCGAGATTAGGATTTGTCACTCCGATTGTCGGAGAGGTATCTCTGGGCCCTCTCGGTAATGCACATCACTTAAAGCCTTGCAAGCATTGCAACTAATGAGTTAGTTGCGGGATGATGTATTACGGAACGAGTAAAGAGACTTGTCGGTAACGAGATTGAACTAGGTATTGGATACCGACGGTCGAATCTCGGGCAAGTAACACACCGATGGACAAAGGGAACAACGTATGTTGTTATGCGGTCTGACCGATAAAGATCTTCGCAGTATATGTAGGAGCCAATATGGGCATCCAGGTCCCGCTATTGGTTATTGACCGGAGACGTGTCTCGGTCATGTCTACATTGTTCTCGAACCGTAGGGTCCGCACGCTTAAGGTTTCGATGACAGTTATATTATGAGTTTATGAGTTTTGATGTACCGAAGGAGTTCGGAGTCCCGGATGAGATTGGGGACATGACGAGGAGTCTCAAAATGGTCGAGACATAAAGATCGATATATTGGACGACTATATTCGGACATCGAAAAGGTTCTGAGTGATCCGGGTATTTTCGGGAGTATCGGGGAGTTACGGGATTACGGGAGAAGTAATGGGCCTTGATGGGCTTTAGTGGGAAGAGGAAAAGGCTGCTGCGCCCCCCCTCCCCTTTGGTCCGAATTGTACTAGGGAAAAGGGGGCCGGCCACCTTTCCTTCTCCTCCTATTCGTTCTCCCTTCCTCCCCTCTTGGTGGACTCCTACTAGGACTTGGAGACCTAGTAGGACTCCACACCCTGGCGCGCCAAGCCTTGGCCGGCCTCCTCCTCCTCCATCCTTTATATACAGGGGCAGGGGGCACCCCATAGACACACAAGTTAATCTACGGATCGTTCCTTAGCCGTGTGCGGTGCCCCCTTCCACCAAATTCCACCTCGGTCATATCGTTGCAGTGCTTAGGCGAAGCCCTGCGCCGGTAACACATCAAGATCGTCACCACGCCGTCGTGCTGACGGAACTCTTCCCCGACGCTTTGCTGGATCGGAGCCCGGAGATTGTCATTGAGCTGAACGTGTGCCAAGAACTCAGAGGTGCCGGAGTAACGGTGCTGTGATCGGTTGGATCGCGAGGAGAACGTACGACTACTTCCTCTACGTTGTGTCAACGCTTCCGCTTCGGTCTACGAGGGTACGTAGACAACACTCTCCCCTCTCGTTGCTATGCATCACCATGATCTTGCGTGTGCGTAGGAATTTTTTTGAAATTACTACGTTCCCAAACAGTGGCATCCGAGCCTAGTTTTTTATGGTATGATGTTATTTGCACGAGTAGAACACAAGTGAGTTGTGGACGATACAAGTCATACTGCCTACCAGCATGTCATACTTTGGTTCATCGGTATTGTTGGACGAGACGATCCGGACCAACGTTACGCGTACTCTTACGCGAGACCGGTTCCCTCGACGTGCTTTGCAGATAGATGGCTTGCGGAAGACTGTCTCTCCAACTTTAGTTGAACCGAGTGTGGCTACGCCCGGTCCTTGAGAAGGTTAAAACGGGGTCTATTGTTTTGATGCGTAGGTAAGATGAGTTCTTGCTTAAGCCCGTAGCAGCCACGTAAAACTCGCAACAACAAAGTAGAGGACGTCTAACTTGTTTTTGCAGGGCATGTTGTGATGTGATATGGTCAAGACATGATGCTAAATTTTATTGTATGAGATGATCATGTTTTGTAACCGAGTTATCGGCAACTGGCAGGAGCCATATGGTTGTCGCTTTATTGTATGCAATGCAATCGCGATGTAATGCTTTACTTTATTACTAAGCGGTAGTGATAGTCGTGGAAGCATAAGATTGGCGAGACGACAACGATGCTGCGATGGAGATCAAGGTGTCGCGCCGGTGACGATGGTGATCATGACGGTGCTTCGAAGATGGAGATCACAAGCACGAGATGATGATGGCCATATCATATCACTTATATTGATTGCATGTGATGTTTATCTTTTATGCATCTTATCTTGCTTTGATTGACGGTAGCATTATAAGATGATCTCTCACTAATTATCAAGAAGTGTTCTCCCTGAGTATGCACCGTTGCGAAAGTTCTTCGTGCTGAGACACCACGTGATGATCGGGTGTGATAGGCTCTACGTTCAAATACAACGGGTGCAAAACAGTTGCACACGCGGAATACTCAGGTTATACTTGACGAGCCTAGCATATAACAGATATGGCCTCGGAACACGGAGACCGAAAGGTCGAGCGTGAATCATATAGTAGATATGATCAACATAGTGATGTTCACCATTGAAACTACTCCATCTCACGTGATGATCGGACATGGTTTAGTTGATTTGGATCACGTGATCACTTAGAGGATTAGAGAGATGTCTATCTAAGTGGGAGTTCTTAAGTAATATGATTAATTGAACTTTAATTTATCATGAACTTAGTCCTGGTAGTATTAGCATATCTATGTTGTAGATCAATAGCTCGCGTTGTTACTTCCCTATGTTTATTTTGATATGTTCCTAGAGAAAATTGTGTTGAAAAATGTTAGTAGCAATGATGCGGATTGGATCCGTGATCTGAGGTTTATCCTCATTACTGCACAGAAGAATTATGTCCTTGATGCACCGCTAGGTGACGGACCTATTGCAGGAGCAGATGCAGACATTATGAACGTTTTGCTAGCTCAATATGATGACTACTTAATAGTTTAGTGCACCATGCTTAACTGCTTAGAATCGGGACTTCAAAGATGTTTTGAACGTCATGGAGCATATGAGATGTTCTAGGAGTTGAAGTTAATATTTCAAGCAAATACCCGAGTTGAGAGATATGAAGTCTCCAACAAGTTCTATAGCTAAAAGATGGAGGAGAATCGCTCAACTAGTGAGCATGTGCTCAGATTGTCTGGGTACTACAATCGCTTGAATCAAGTGGGAGTTAATCTTCCAGATAAGATAGTGATTGACAGAATTCTCTAGTCACCATCACCAAGTTAGTAGAACTTCGTGATGAACTATAATATGCAAGGGATAACGGAAAATATTCCCAAGCTCTTCGCGATGCTAAAATCAGCGAAGGTAGAAATCAAAGAAAAACATCAAGTGTTGATGGTTGACAAGATCACTAGTTTCAGGAAAAAGGGCAAAGGGAAGAAGAAGGGGAACTTCAAGAAGAACGGCAAGCAAGTTGCTGCTCAAGTGAAAAAGCCCAAGTATGGTCCTAAGCCTGAGACTAAGTGCTTCTACTGCAAAGGGACTGGTCACTGGAAGCGGAACTACCCCAAGTGATTGGCGGATAAGAAGGATGGCAAAGTGAACATAAGTATATTTGATATACATGTTATTGATGTGTACTTTACTAGTGTTCATAGCAACCCCTTAGTATTTGGTACTAGTTCAGTTGCTAAAATTTAGTAACTCGAAACGGGAGTTGCAGAATGAACAAAGACTAGTTAAAGGACAAGATGACGATGTGTGTTGGAAGTGGTTCCAAGATTGATATGATCATTATCACACACTCCCTATACTTTCGGGATTAGTGTTGAAACTAAATAAGTGTTATTTGGTGTTTGCGTTGAGCATGAATATGATTTGATCATGTTAATTGCAATACAGTTATTCATTTAAGTTAGAGAACAATTGTTGTTCTGTTTACATGAATAAAACCTTCTATGGTCATACACACCAATGAAAATAATTCATTGGATCTCGATCGCAGTGATACACATATTCATGATATTGAAACCAAAAAGATGCGAAGTTAATAATGATAGTGCAACCTATTTGTGGCACTGCCGTTTAGGTCATATTGGTGTAAAGCGCATGAAGAAACTCCATGCTGATGGGATTTTGGAATCACTTGATTATGAATCACTTGATGCTTGCGAACCATGCCTCTTGGGCAAGATGACTAAAAACGTCGTTCTCCGGAACAATGGAGCAAGCAACAGATTTGTTGGAAATCATACATACTAATGTATATGATCCGATGAATATTAAGGCTCGCGACAAGTATCATTATTTTCTAACCTTCACAGATGATTTGAGCAGATATGGGTATATCTACTTGATGAAACATAAGTCTGAAACGTTTGAAAAGTTCAAAGAATTTTAGAGTGAAGTGAAAATCATCGTGACAAGAAAATAAGGTTTCTACGATGTGATCGCGGAGACAAATATTTGAGTTACGAGTTTGGTCTTCAATTAAAACAATGTGGAATAGTTTCACAAATTCATGCCACCTGGAACACCACAGCATAATGGTGTGTCCGAACGTCATAACCGTACTTTATTGGATATAGTACAATCTATGATGTTTCTTACCGATTTACCAATATCGTTTTGGGATCATGCATTAGAGACAGCTGCATTCACGTTAAAAGAGGCACCATCTAAATCCGTTGAGACGACACCGTATGAACTATGGTTTAGCAATAAACCTAAGCTGTCGTTTCTTAAAGTTTGGGGCTGCGATGCTTATGTGAAAAAGCTTCAACCTGATAAGCTCGAACCCAAATCGGAGAAATGTGTCTTCATAGGATATCCAAAGGAAATTGTTGGATACACCTTCTATCACAGATCCGAAGGCAAGACTTTTGTTGCTAAGTTCGGAAACTTTCTAGAGAAAGAGTTTCTTTCGAAAGAAGTGAGTGGGAGGAAAGTAGAAAACTTGATAAGGTAATTGTACCTTCTCCCTTATTGGAAAGTAGTTCATCACAGAAATCTGTTCTTGTGACTACTACACCAATTAGTAAGGAAGCTAATGATTATGATCATGTAACTTCAAGATCAAGTTACTACCAAATCTCGTAAGTAAACCAGAGTGAGATCCGCACCAGAGTGGTGCGGTAATCCTATTCTGGAAGTCATGTTACTAGACCATGACGAACTTGCGAACTATGAGGAAGCGATGATGAGCCCAGATTCCGCGAAATGGTTAGAGGCCATGAAATCTGAGATATGATCCATGTATGAGAACAAAGTATGGACTTTGAGGGATTTGCCCGATGATCGGCAAGCCAAAGAAAATAAATGGATCTTCAAGAGGAAGACGGACACTGATAGTAGTGTTACTATCTACAAAGCTAGAATTGTCGCAAAAGGTTTTCGACAAGTTCAAAGTATTGACTACGATGAGAGTTTCTCACTCGTATCTATGCTTAAGTCTGTCCGAATCATGTTAGCAATTGCCGCATTTTATGAAATCTGGCAAATGGATAAACAAAACTGCATTCCTTAATGGAGAATTGTATATGATACAACCAGAAGGTTTTGTCGACCATAAAGGTGCTAATAAAGTGAGCAAGCTCCAGCGATCCATCTATGGACTGGTGCAAGCATCTCAGAGTTGGAATATACGCTTTGATAAAGTTGATCAAAGCATATAGTTTTATACAGACTTATGGTGAAGCCTGTATTTACAAGAAAGTGAGTGGGAGCACTACAGCATTTCTGATAAGTATATGTGAATGACATATTGTTGATCGGAAATAATGTAGAATTATTCTGCAAAGCATAAAGGAGTGTTTCAAAAGAGTTTTTCAAAGAAAGACCTCGGGGAAGCTACTTACATATCGAGCATCAAGATCTATAGAGATAGATCAAGACGCTTGATAAGTTTTTTCAATGAGTACATACCTTGACAAGATTTTGAAGTAGTTCAAAATGGAACAGTCAAAGAAAGAGTTCTTGCCTATGTTACAAGGTGTGAAATTGAGTAAGACTCAAAGCCCGACCACGACAGAAGATAGAAAGAGAATGAAAGTCATTTCCTATGCTTTGGCCATAGGTTCTATAATGTATGCCTTGCTGTGTACCAGACCTATTGTATACCCTACCCTGAGATTGGCACGGGAGTACAATAGTGATCTAGGAGTAGATCACTGGACGGCGGTCAAAATTATCCTTAGTGGAATAAGGATATGTTTCTCGATTATGGAGGTGACAAAAAGGTTCGTCGTAAAGAGTTACGTCGATGCAAGTTTTGACACTGATCCAGATGACTCTAAGTCTCAATCTGGATACATATTGAAAGTGGGAGCAATTAGCTAGAGTAGCTCCATGCAGAGCATTGTTGACATAGAAATTTGCAAAGTACATGCAGATCTGAATGTAGCAGACCCGTTGACTAAGATTCTCGCACAAGCAAAACATGATCACACCTTAGTACTCTTTGGGTGTTAATTACATAGCGATGTAAACTAGATTACTGAATCTAGTAAACCCTTTGGGTGTCGGTCACATAGCGATGTGAACTATGGGTGTTAATCACATGATGATGTGAACTATTGATGTTAATCACATGGTGATGTGATCTAGATTATTGACTCTAGTGCAAGTGGGAGACTGAAGGAAATATGCCCTAGAGGCAATAATAAAGTTATTATTTATTTCCTTATATCATGATAAATGTTTATTATTCATGCTAGAATTGTATTAACTGGAAACATAATACATGTGTGAATACATAGACAAACAGAGTGTCACTAGTATGCCTCTACTTGACTAGCTCATTAATCAAAGATGGTTATGTTTCCTAACCATGAACAAAGAGTTGTTATTTGATTAACGAGACATGACCCATTCCATTAGCATAGCACCCGATCGTTTAGTATGTTGCTATTGCTTTTATCCATGACTTATACATGTTCCTTTAACTATGAGATTATGCAACTCCCATTTACCGTAGGAACACTTTGTGTGCTACCAAACGTCACAACGTAACTGGGTGATTATAAAGGTGCTCTACAGGTGTCTCCGAAGGTACATATTGGGTTGGCGTATTTCGAGATTAGGATTTGTCACTCCGATTGTCGGAGAGGTATCTCTGGGCCCTCTCGGTAACGCACATCACTTAAAGCCTTGCAAGCATTGCAACTAATGAGTTAGTTGCGGGATGATGTATTACGGAACGAGTAAAGAGACTTGCCGGTAACGAGATTGAACTAGGTATTGGATACCGACGGTCGAATCTCGGGCAAGTAACATACCGATGGACAAAGGGAACAACGTATGTTGTTATGCGGTCTGACCGATAAAGATCTTCGCAGTATATGTAGGAGCCAATATGGGCATCCAGGTCCCGCTATTGGTTATTGACCGGAGACGTGTCTCGGTCATGTCTACATTGTTCTCGAACCGTAGGGTCCGCACGCTTAAGGTTTCGATGACAGTTATATTATGAGTTTATGAGTTTTGATGTACCGAAGGAGTTCGGAGTCCCGGATGAGATTGGGGACATGACGAGGAGTCTCAAAATGGTCGAGACGTAAAGATCGATATATTGGACGACTATATTCGGACATCGGAAAGGTTCTGAGTGATCCGGGTATTTTCGGGAGTATCGGGGAGTTACGGGATTACGGGAGAAGTAATGGGCCTTGATGGGCTTTAGTGGGAAGAGGAAAAGGCTGCTGCGCCCCCCCTCCCCTTTGGTCCGAATTGGACTAGGGAAAAGGGGGCCGGCCACCTTTCCTTCTCCTCCTATTCGTTCTCCCTTTCTCCCCTCTTGGTGGACTCCTACTAGGACTTGGAGACCTAGTAGGACTCCACACCCTGGCGCGCCAAGCCTTGGCCGGCCTCCTCCTCCTCCATCCTTTATATACAGGGGCAGGGGGCACCCCATAGACACACAAGTTGATCTACGGATTGTTCCTTAGCCGTGTGCGGTGCCCCCTTCCACCAAATTCCACCTCGGTCATATCGTTGCAGTGCTTAGGCGAAGCCCTGCGCCGGTAACACATCAAGATCGTCACCACGCCGTCGTGCTGACGGAACTCTTCCCCGACGCTTTGCTGGATCGGAGCCCGGGGATCGTCATTGAGCTGAACGTGTGCCAAGAACTCAGAGGTGCCGGAGTAACGGTGCTGTGATCGGTTGGATCGCGAGGAGAACATACGACTACTTCCTCTACGTTGTGTCAACGCTTCCGCTTCGGTCTACGAGGGTACGTAGACAACACTCTCCCCTCTCGTTGCTATGCATCACCATGATCTTGCGTGTGCGTAGGAAATTTTTTGAAATTACTACGTTCCCCAACAACTATTGGGTATACCTTCTACCTCAGATCCGAAGGCAAGATCTTTGTTGCTAAGAATGGATCCTTTCTAGAGAAGGAATTTCTCTCGAAAGAAGTAAGTGGGAGGAAAGTAGAACTTGATGAGGTACTGCCTCTTGAACCGGAAAGTAGCGCAACTCAGGAAAATGTTCCTATGGTGCCTGCACCGATTAGAGAGGAAGTTAATGATAATGATCATGAAACTTCGGATCAAGGTACTACTAAACTTCGTAGGTCCACGAGGACACGTTCCGCACCAAAGTGGTACAGCAACCCTTTCCTAGAAATCATGTTGTTAGACAACAGTGAACCTTCGAACTATGAAGAAGCGATGGCAGCCCGGATTCCAACAAATGGCTTCAAGCCATGAAATCCGAGATAGGATCCATGTATGAAAACGAAGTATGGACTTTGACAGACTTGCCCGATGATCGTCAAGCGATATAGAATAAATGGATCTTTAAGAAGAGGACTGACGCGGATGGTAATGTGACCATCTATAAGGCTCGGCTTGTCGCTAAGGGTTATCGACAAGTTCAAGGGGTTGACTACGATGAGACCTTCTCACCCGTAGCGAAGCTGAAGTCCATCCGAATCATGTTAGGGATTGCCGCATTCTATGATTATGAGATGTGGCAAATGGACGTCAAAACGGCATTCCTTAAGGAAGAATTGTATATGATGCAACCGGAAGGTTTTGTCGATCCTAAGAATGCTGACAAGGTATGCAAGCTCCAGTGCTCAATCTATGGGCTGGTGCAAGCATCTCGGAGTTGGAACATTCGCTTTGATGAGATGATCAGAGCGTTTGGATTTACACAGACTTATGGAGAAGCCTGTGTTCACAAGAAAGTGAGTGGGAGCTCTGTAGCATTTCTCATATTATATGTGGATGACATACTATTGATGGGAAATGATATAGAATTTTTGGAAAGCATAAAGGCCTACTTGAATAAGTGTTTTTCAATGAAGGACCTTGGAGAAGCTGCTTACATATTAGGCATCAAGTTCTATAGAAATAGGTCGAGACGCCTCATTGGTCTTTCGCAAAGCACATACCTTGACAAGATATTGAAGAAGTTCAATATGGATCAGTCCAAGAAGGGGTTCTTACCTGTATTGCAAGGTGTGAGATTGAGCACGGCTCAATGCCCGAGCACGACAGAAGATAGAGAACAGATGAGTGTCATCCCCTATGCCTCAGCCATAGGGTCTATTATGTATGCCATGCTGTGTACCAGACCTGATGTGAACCTTGCCGTGAGTTTGGTAGGGAGGTAACAAAGTAATCCCGGCATGGAACACTGGACAACGATCAACAATATTCTGAAGTACCTGAAAAGGACTAAGGATATGTTTCTCGTTAATGGAGGTGACGAAGAGCTCATTGTAAAGGGTTACATCGATGCTAGCTTCGACACTGAAAGTGCGTTATATCGACTAGAGGGGGGGGGGGTGAATAGGTGATTTTTATGAAATTCTTCACTGAGGAATTTGCTAGTGAGGAAATTCCTTAGCGAAGAACTACTAGCAGCAGAATAAGTACTCAGAAGTAAACATAGCAGAATACATGCATGTGTCATTATGATGAAATGAAGACACACACAGAGTACAGAAAGCGTAAACACAGGATAACACAAGATGAAGACAAACAGACTGAAGAATTTGAACTGAGGAAATTGAGAAAGTCTTCAGTCAAAGTCTTCAAACATAGATATGATAAACAGGCAGCACAATACTGAGGAAATGAAAGAGTTGAGGAAATGGAACCAGTAAGCTTGGTGAAGACAATGATTTGGTAGACCAGTTCCAACTGCTGTCTCAGTTGTACATCTGGTTGGAGCGGTTGAGTATTTAAACTCGAGGACACACAGTCCCGGACACCCAGTCCTGAGCACGCAGCTCGGGACACCCAGTCCCCACCGTATTCTCCTTGAACTAAGGACACACAGTCCTCGCCCAATCACTCATGGTAAGTCTTCAGGTGACTTCCAAACCTTCACAGACTTGGTCACTCGGCGATCCACAATTCCTCTTGGGAGCTCTAGACCTTGACGCCTAACCGGCTGGAAGAAGCACAGTCTTCAAAGGTAACAAGCGTCAGATCCACGCAGGATCAATCTCTTCAGTGATGCTCAATCACTTTGGGTTTGTAGGTGTTTGGGTTTGGGTTTGGATTTTCCTCACTTGATGATTTTCGCTCGAAGTCCTCGGAGGATGGGTTGCTCTCAAATGACAAGTGTCAAGTTCACGCGGAGCAGCCAACCAGCTAGTGGTTGTAGGGGGCGGCTATTTATAGCCTAGGGAGCAGCCCGACATGATAAGACATAAATGCCCTTCAATGATATGACCGTTATGTGGACAAGATATTTTGTGACAGCTGGCGCGTAGCACAACAACGGTCGGAAATTTGAGGTACAAATTCCTCAGGGCTATCATGTTCCTCACTGTGTAGGCAATTTGCATTGGCGAATTCCTAACTCCTCAGTCAGAGCAAAGTCCTCAGTGACCAGAAGAACTGCGTCTCTGTCACTGAAGAAATTGACTAAACTGTATGAGATTTCCAATGGCTTCACTCGAAGGGATTGGTAGGTGTAGGATTTGAGATGAGCATCACATGGAAATTTTCTCCTTAGTATTTCCTTGACCCCCTTTAACAGTACGGTGTTTCCTATGACTCAACAAAAGAGAAAATGAAACTACGAAAACAAAAGTCTTCACGCTTCATGTTCCTCGAATGAATACCAAGTCTTCAAGGTCACACCAATTTCTTCACTTTCAAAGTCTTCAGAAAGTCTTCAAAATATCAAAGTCTTCAGTCGAAGAACTTCATTTTCAGGGGTCGACTTCCTCTGTAAATATCAAACTCCTCATAGACTTATAGGCCTGTGTACACTCATAAACGCATTAGATACTTAACCTATAAGTCTTCAATACACCAAAATCACTAAGGGGCACTAGATGCACTTACAGACACAGATCTGGATGACTCCAAGTCACAAACCGGATACGTGTACATTTTGAATGGTGGGGCAGTCAGCTGGTACAGTTGCAAGCAAAGCGTCGTGGCGGGATCTACATGTGAAGCGGAGTACATAGCAGCCTCAGAGGCAGCACAGGAAGCAGCCTGGATGAAGGAGTTCATCACTGACCAAGGAGTTATTCCCAATGCGTCAGGCCCAATGACAATCTTCTGTGACAACACTAGAGCTATTGCCCTTGCCAAGGAGCCCAGGTTTCACAGGAAGACCAAGCATATCAAGCGTTGCTTCAACTCCATTCATGAATATATTCAAGATGGAGACATAGATATTTGTAAAGTGCATATGGATCTGAATGTCGCAGATTCGTTGACTAAACCTCTTCCACGAGCAAAACATGATTGTCGGTGTCAAAACCGGCGGATCTCGGGTAGGGGGTCCCGAACTGTGCGTCAAGGCCGGATGGTAACAGGAGACAAGGGACATGATGTTTTTACCCAGGTTCGGGCCCTCTCGATGGAGGTAATACCCTACTCCTGCTTGATTAATATTGATGATATGGGTAGTACAAGAGTAGATCTACCACGAGATCAAGGAGGCTAAACCCTAGAAGCTAGCCTATGGTATGATTATGTATGATGATGGTTCGTCCTACGGACTACAACCCTCCGGTTTATATAGACACCGGATAGGGTTAGGGTTACACAGAGTCGGTTACAATGGTAGGAGATCTTGAGTATCCGCATCGCCTAGCTTGCCTTCCACGCCAAGGAAAGTCCCTTTCGGACACGGGACGAAGTCTTAAATCTTGTATCTTCATAGTCCAGGAGTCCGGTTGAAGGTATAGTCCGGCTACCCGAACACCCCCTAATCCTGGACTCCCTCAGTAGCCCCTGAACCAGGCTTCAATGACGACGAGTCCGGTGCGCAGATTGTCTTCGGCATTGCAAGGCGGGTTCCTCCTCCAAGTCCTTCATAGAAGATTGTAGACACCAAGAATAGTGTCCGGCTCTGCAAAATAAGTTTCCACATATTGCCATAGAGAGAATAATATTAACACAAATCAAATCTGCTGACGTATTCCGCAGTGCGTCATCACACCATGACCAAGCTCTTTATACAAATTGTTTTCACTTTTCCACCTCAGCACGTTTAGCGAGGCGGTTTCCTTGGCACGTCTTGTCAAAGCAGAGATCGTGTGCCCCTTTTACGGGATTCTCATCAATACGGACGTGGGTAACCCAACCGCGCCATTTACCATGGCGCTTGGGAGGCAAGCGATTTTTGTTAGGTAGGTGGGGACGCATAATAGCATCGGCCCATATAAGGGGATAAGGATCCACCTTTTTTTTACCTACGCCTTCTTCCTCTTTGCCAATCCATCTCTCGCACACTCAAGCTCCAGCGCCCAAGCCCGCTCTTCCCACCTCAACCTTCTCCAGCAATGTCCGGAGCGGGAGGCAAGTGGATGGTCTCCTTTGTCACGGAGGCTCAAGTAAAAAAGCTAAGGAAGGCCGGATACCTGTCCAAGGACATCCCGCACCAGCTTCCCGAGAAGGGGCATCTTCTCCCCACCCCAAGGCCCCATGAGAGGGTAGTTTTCCTTCCCCACTTCCTCCGCGGACTGGGTTTTCCACTTCACCCATTCGTCCGGGGACTCATGTTCTACTACGGCCTAGATTTCCACGATCTGGCCCCGAACTTCATCCTCAACATCTCGGCGTTTATCGTCGTGCGTGAGGCCTTCCTCCGCGTCCGCCCCCATTTCGGCCTTTGGCTCAAGACCTTCAACGTCAAGCCCAAGGTGGTGCGCGGCAGCCAAGCGGAGTGCGGAGGCGCTATGGCTGGCAAGATAGCCGACGTCCTCTGGTTCGAGGGCTCCTTTGTGGAGACCCTAAAGGGGTGGCAAGCCGGGTGGTTTTACATCACCGAGCCACGTGATCTGGAATGGGTCGCAGCCCCCGAGTTCAGATCCGGACCCCCCACGCGGCCTATGTCCTGGAAAGAGACGGGCCTGTCGTGGGGCAACGAGGAAGAGGTGACTGGACTGAAGACCTGCATCCAGTCCCTGGTAAACAAGCCAATCCGGCTTGTCAATATAGTCCAGGTCATGCTCGTTCGCCTGATCCTCCCGTGCCAACAACGGGACTTCAATTTGTGGGAGTTGGACCCGGCGCAGCACCGAACCCTCAACAGGCTCTTCGACACGTCGTACGAAGATGTATGGAAGGTGCTAATCAAAGGCGCCGAGGCCCCCGCATCCGCTTCCGAGGACCGTGGATACAGCACGCAGCGTCACGCTAGCGAGGTAAGCTATCTATGCCTTTGACAGGATTTTAAGCTCTTTTTCATAGATTAACTCTATGCGGGATCTAAGCTCCCTTACCTTTGACAGGCTTGGCAGGCGATATCCGAACCAATTAACTGTCCGGCTCCCCTACCCGAAGACCCAGCCCCAGCTCTCCTAGTGAAGCTGCTGACTCCGGCACCTTATGTGGTGCCGGAAAGGAAGGTCAAGAAGAAGAAGACCACCGGGACTCGAAAGAGTGCCCGTAACTTGGTGGTATCGGACTCGTCATCTGACGAGTCCGAGACGCCCTCCTCTCGTGAAAACGAGGAGGAGGAGGAAGAAAGCTCTCCCCCCCAGCGGAGGGAGAAGAGAAGAAGAAGGCCACCCCGTCAGGGGAGGCCGAGGGGTCTAGGAAAATGAAGACCCCTCCGCCGGACTACTCCCATGACGCCGAAGAGAGCGAAGAGGAGTGGCCGAACAGGGCCAAGCGTCCGGCGAAATCATAAGTTCGGACATCAGAGTAACTCATGATGTTCCTTTGTTGCGCTGCTTTGCTTAATGTCGAATGTGAATATGTAGCCCGCCCCAGGCCGAATACAACGAATCGTCGGGCGGCTCCCTGGACTCATCGGACGTGAACTCCGTTCCGCCCGCTGTCTCCCCCCGCACCACGG
Source organism: Aegilops umbellulata (assembly GCA_032464435.1). Lineage (NCBI taxonomy): Eukaryota > Viridiplantae > Streptophyta > Magnoliopsida > Poales > Poaceae > Aegilops > Aegilops umbellulata. The sequence continues at coordinate 235,397,331 of CP136055.1, read as the reverse complement.
ATGACGCCGAAGTGGCGTCGCGACAAGCTCCGGGGCAGGAAGAGGTGGTCCTTGAGGAGCCGCAAGGCAACCTCCCGGACTCCAGGAGTGAAGGGGACAAGACCCCCCAGGGCTCCAAGTCCGACTTTGTGCCGGACACCGCGCCGAAATCTTCAACAGTTCCGAGCCGCGGTAGGCGAACTCCTTCCAAAAGGAGCAAGCCTTCTAAGCCAGCGATCTCCGTCCAACCGGAGTCGCTGGACCATCTGCTGGAGGTGCTTGACGGCGCCTCCATCGACAAGGGGCACCATACTATTATGAGTACGGTGATCCAAAAGGTTCAGTCCGCCAAGAGCGGACTGACTGAGGCTTGCGCTAGCCTTCTGACAGGCTTCGAGGTAAGTAAAAATATGTTAAAATATTACGGCATAGACAGTAGCCCCTGATGCTCTGTTTGGCATTCGGAAAGAAAAGCTGAATAGAGGATCTATTAATTTTAGCAGGAGTCTAACAATAAAGAGTCAATATGCGTATGCAGGCTTCGCTGCTATCCACCGCCGCACTGACTGCACAGGTGGATGTCCTAAAAACGGACCTCGGGCGGACCGAGCAAGAGCTCGGCCTTGCCAAACGGCAGCTCGAGGAAAAAGAAGGTAAGAAATACCCTACAGAAAAAGGTGCCTATAGAGAGGCGTGATTGCAAAGAATAACATGATCGTACTGCTTATTGTAGGGGCCACAACTGAGGTGGCGACCCTCAAGCAGGCGCTATCGGAGGCCGAAAAGAAAACGGCCGAGGAGCGCACTGAGCGAGAAAGACTTGGGGCTCAGGTTGGCGAGGTGCAGAAAGAGTTGCAGGCTCTCATGAAAAAACATGAGAGCTTGGAGCTTGAGTCAAAGGCGCAAGCATCCGAGCTTGCGTCGGCCCTTGAGACCGCCAAGGGTGCCAAGGCTGAAGCCCAAAAGGTCCTACAAGAGTTGGAGGAGATGAAAAAGATAGCAGCGGGTAAGGCATTCTTAATGCAAAGTAGAAATATAAAAGTAAACTACTTGTCACTTACCCGAATCCGGAGTTCTCCAGGGGCGTTCGCAGATCTTCATCTTCCCCGCAGCGTCTCCGACGCTGCCGCATTCTACCGAGCTGAAGAGGGCAGCTCGACGGAGAGTGTGTTCTGGTCTCAGTATTCTGAGGCCGGACACCCTGTGCCCTTGAGCGACCAGCTGAAACAGCTGGTCGAGCTCCACAAGGCGGCCGAGCAAGCCATGAAGGGCTTCATAGTTCGGCTGTGGCCCGGAGAGGCCCTGCCTGGGAGCTACTTCGGGCTGGTGCGGCGGCTGGTGGAGGCCTGTCCAAGGCTTGAGGTCATCAAGCGTTCCGTCTGCATCAAAGGTGCCCGGAGGGCCCTTGCTCGTGCAAAGGTGCACTGGGGTAAGCTTGACGGTGAGAAGCTGGTGAAGGACGGGCCACCGCAGGGGAAGGAGCATCGCAAGCCCGATAACTACTACAAGGATGTTCTTGCAGGTGCCCGCCTTATTGCGGATGAATGTACCAAAGACGTAATTTTTGAATGAACTCGCTCGTGTTTATTCTGTGAGCTGAAAACTTGTTCATATGCGCTAAGCAATGCTTATTGAATTTAAAATATTATTTTTTGTGTGGCCATTTATCAAAAATTGAGAGATGGCCAGTCGTCGGCTTCTGCCCCCATGCTGCTAGTGCTGAGGTGTTCGGGATAAACCTGAGCGCTCTTTTTCCCATGGTTGGGTCCTTCGAGGGAGGCGCTCAGCACAACGAACCAGGCAATCGGACTGTAATGCTTGAACACTCTCACTTAGCCATAGAGCTTTATAATTTTAAATTTCGGCGAAGCCCCTAGTTCGGAAGACCGAATTCAGGGCGCTATCCACGCCTTTGGCCGGACAAAGCCAGCTCCTCGCTCGAAGCGGCATGAGTCTTTAGGGACTCGAAAAACCTCTCGAACAGCGACCGGTCTCTCGCCTTATCATGATAGTCAGTTTTAGCTTTCTCCACTGAGGTGCTTAACCCAGCTGAACCGGGGCACAATCGCAGTGGTTCTCCTAGTGCTACCTTAGCCGATATAGAGGAACGTAAGGCACAAAACATAGGAGCCGGGCAAACCCAACTATTGACCCAAATCATGATTCGGAGCCGATGCATATAGTGCTATAAGTTCGAGGTGCCGCACTTGTGAAAGTGTACGGACTTCTCACACCAGATCGAAGGGTACTGAAGCCCCTGGCGTGTTTGCCGTACCATGGTGTACGGGTGCGATCATGTTATTTAATAAACATATATTAAAAGAGGATAATGCAAAAAATAGACAAAAGCTATGCATTGTTTATAAAGAGGCTATTTATCAGAGCCGAACGATACAAGTAGTGCGATAAGCAAAAAGATATTAGACTATTTAACATGTCCTGACCAGGGGCAGGCCGCGGAATTGTATTTGAAACAGATATACCGCTCGTAATAGAGACCACCTGAGAGTTCCATAATGCGGCGTAGCTTTGTCTGCTTCCCTGGATCATGCATCGTTTGTGCGGCAGTCGAATTGCCGAACAAGTCGTCCAAAGTGTGGAGTCCTGAAAGTAAAGTAAAAAAAAGAATCCGGCAGCCCCTAGTACGTTTTAAGCCGTATTTCGGGCATGCCGTTACTGTGCCCCTTCCCCTGTGCCCATGGTATTTCAAGGGCGTAATTATGTATGCGAGGTACTAGCTTCGCTATGTCGCGATGGCTGGGGTTGGGGCCACATTGCTACGCCTGCTCAGAACGTGCCAGCGGTCTTGTTGTAGGTTACTCCGAGCACGCTTGGCAGTGTCTGGCTTTTTAACGGCCGGACTGGAGAGTTGCCTAAAAATGCTGCTTTGTACTTCCGCTGCGAGAGCCGCCGTGTGCTCCTCCGTACGGACGGAGCGTTCGGTGTTTCCGCTGACCGTGATTACTCCTCGAGGGCCCGGCATCTTGAGCTTGAGATATGCGTAGTGCGGCACCGCATTGAACTTTGCGAATGCGGTTCGTCCGAGCAGGGCGTGATAGCCACTGTGAAACGGGACTATGTCGAAGATTAACTCTTCGCTTCGGAAGTTATCCGGAGATCCGAAGACCACATCAAGTGTTATGGAGCCTGTACAGTTGGCTTCTACACCTGGTATAATGCCTTTAAAGGTCATTTTTGTGGGCTTAATCCTTGAGCGATCTATGCCCATTTTCCGCACTGTATCCTGGTAAAGCAGGTTCAGGCTACTGCCACCGTCCATGAGGACTCTTGTGAGGTGAAATCCGTCGATGATTGGGTCGAGAACCAATGCGGCAAAGCCGCCATGACGGATGCTAGTGGGGTGGTCCCTTCGATCAAAAGTGATCGGGCAGGAGGACCATGGGTTGAACTTTGGGGCGACTGGCTCCATCGCGTATACGTCCCGTAGCGCACGCTTCCGTTCCCTCTTGGGAATGTGGGTTGCGTATATCATGTTCACCATCCGCACTTGTGGGGGGAACCCCTTCTGTCCATTGCTGTTTGGCGGCCTGGGCTCTTCCTCGTCGTCGCTATACAGCCCCTTGTCTTTATTTTCGGCTCTTAACTTGCCTGCCTGCTTGAACACCCAATAATCCCTGTTGGTGTGATTGGCGGGCCTTTCGAGGGTGCCATGGATCTGGCACAAGCGGTCGAGTATTCGGTCCAAACTGGACGAGCCCTGAGTATTCTTTTTAAATGCCTTTTTCCGCTGACCGGATTTATAGCCTCTGAATCCGGCGTTAACTTCCGTATCTTCATTGCTGTCGCTGCTAACGTGGCGCTTTTGCTTATTTCGACGTGTCCTGCCACTTTTGTCCTTGGTATCCAAGTTACCAGGGTTCTTTGATAAGTTGTTGCTGCGAGCTAGCCAGCTATCTTCGCCCGCGCAAAAGGGGGCCATGAGTGTCATGAGGGCTGCCATAGATTTCGGCTTTTCCTGTCCCAGGTGACGGGCAAGCCACTCGTAGCGGATGTTATGCTTGAAGGCTGCTAGGGCCTCTGCGTCCGGACAGTCGACTATCTGGTTTTTCTTTGTTAGGAACCGTGTCCAGAATTGCCTGGCCGATTCTTCTGGCTGCTGAATTATGTGGCTTAGGTCGTCGGCGTCCGATGGTCGCACATAAGTGCCCTGGAAGTTGTCGAGGAATGCGGCTTCCATGTCCTCCCAAGAACCGATTGAGTCCGCTGGCAGGCTGTTAAGCCAATGCCGGGCCGGTCATTTGAGTTTGAGCGGGAGGTATTTGATGGCGTGTAGATCATCGCCACGTGCCATGTGGATGTGAAGGAGATAATCCTCGATCCATACCGCCGGATCTGTCGTGCCATTGTATGATTCGATGTTTACGGGTTTGAAACCCTCTGGGATATTATGATCCATTACTTCATCTGTGAAGCATAGTGGGTGTGCGGCGCCCCTGTATTGGGCTATGTCATGACGAAGCTCAAAGGAGCTATGTCTGTTGTGTTCGGCCCTGCCGGATTTGTTGTATCCGGAGTGAAGATCATCGTCATGTGTCATAGGGCGCCTGCGCGATCCGTAGATCGATCTTGTTTGCCTTGCCTTATCCTCCAGTACATCTCGCAGGTCTGGCGCATTTTCCCGTGCCTTAGTTGAGCAGCGTCGGGGCATGGCTCGTGTGGAGGGCCGAGAGGCCTCTCTGTCGCGGCCGCGAGGTGGCTGGTCTGCCATGTCGTGAGCTGGTGATGTAGGCGCTTCCTCCTCTGATCGGGGTAGCGGCCTGCGCTTTGGATAGCTCTTGGAGGGGCGTTCGAGTTCATACTCTTCAGCCGCAAGGACTTCAGTCCATCTATCAGCTAGCAGATCTTGATCAGCTCTAAGCTGTTGCTGCTTTTTCTTGAGGCTGTTCGCCGTGGCTAGAAGCCTGCGTTTGAAACGCTCTTGTTCGGCGGGGTCTGATGGTACGACGAATTCGTCGTCATCGAGGCTGGCCTTGTCTTCGGAGGGAGGCATATAGTTATCATCCTCGACCTCTCGGTCTGCCGCTCTCTCATGAGGGCTGGCTTCTCCATCTTCCTGTGCCGAATCTTGCTCTGGAGGGTGTTCTTCGGCGCTATCCGGGGTACTATTATCTCCGGTGCCGGAATCACCGTTTTTGCTTTGGCGGGATTTAGAGCGGCGCCGCTGACGCCGATGCTTTGGCTGTTTCTTGGAGGTGTCATCCCCCGCTGTTCCCTAGCCATCTCCATCTTTTGGAGTATCCACCATATATATGTCATATGAAGAGGTGGCTGTCCAGCGCCCTACAGGTGCTGGTTCCAGTTCGTCTCCTACCTCGTCGTCCATACCGTCGAAGTCTTTGGAGCTGAAGTCGAGCATGTCAGTTAGATCGTCGACAGTGGCTACCAAGTGGGTGGTGGGTGGGCTTTGAATTTCTTCATCGTCCGTATCCCATCCTCGCTGACCGTAATTCGGCCAGGGCTCTCCTGATAAAGAGATTGACTTGAGAGAATTCAGGATGTCGCCAAAAGGCGAGTGCTGAAAGATGTCCGCGGCGGTGAACTCCATTATCGACGCCCAATCGGATTCGACTGGCAGGGGCGCGGGGGGCTCGGAGTCCAGGGAGGAGTCCGGACCCTCGGGGTCACGGGTCACACGGAGTGCGGGGCTGGCGTTCGGCTCGATCGCCTTTGAGATCGCAACCCCCGAGGTGACGTCCAACCGTCCATCCTCGCTTGGCGCAATGGGCTCCGAGTTAAGGGTCGGAGCCGGTGCGTATGCGGCCTCCAGTACACTGTTCGGAGGCAGAGCTAGATCATGCCCCTCGAGGTAGTGCGGCGCGCTTGGCTGTGGCCCGAACCCATCGAAGATCAAGTCCCCGCGGATATCAGCCGTGTAGTTTAAGATTCCAAACCTGACTTGATGGCCAGGGGCGTAGCTTTTGATCTGCTCCAGATGACGAAGCGAATTGGCCCGCAGAGCGAAGCCGCCGAAGACGAAGATCTGTCCGGGGAGAAAGGTCTCATCCTGGACCTCATCGTTGTTGATGATCAGAGGAGCCATCGGGCCTAAAGGAGACGACAGAGAGGAACTCTTAATGAAAGCACCAATGTCGGTGTCAAAACCGGCGGATCTCGGGTAGGGGGTCCCGAACTGTGCGTCAAGGTCGGATGGTAACAGGAGACAAGGGACACTTTATTTTACCCAGGTTCGGGCCCTCTCGGTGGAGGTAAAACCCTACTCCTGCTAGATTAATATTGATGATATGGGTAGTACAAGAGTGGATCTACCACGAGATCAAGGAGGCTAAACCCTAGAAGCTAGCCTATGGTATGATTGTGTATGATGATGGTTCTTGTCCTACGGACTACAACCCTCCGGTTTATATAGACACCAGATAGGGTTAGGGTTACACAGAGTCGGTTACAATGGTAAGAGATCTCGAATATCCGCACGCCTAGCTTGCCTTCCACGCCAAGAAAAGATCCTTCCGGACACGGGACGAAGTCTTTAATCTTGTATCTTCATAGTCCTGGAGTCCGGCTGAAGGTATAGTCCGGCTATCCGAACATCCCCTAATCCAGGACTCCCTCAGTAGCCCCTGAACCAGGCTTCAATGACGATGAGTCCGGCGCACAGATTGTCTTCAGCATTGCAAGGCGGGTTCCTCCTCCAAGTTCTTCAAGAAGATTACAAACACCAAAAACTAGTGTCCGGCTCTGCAAAATAAGTTTCCACATACTGCCATATAGAAAATTAACACAAATCAAATCTGCTGACGTATTCCGCAGTGCGTCATAACACTGCGACCAAGTCTTCTATATAAATTGCTTTCATTGTTCCACCTCAGCTCGTTTAGCGAGGCGGTTTCCTTGGCACGTCTTGTCAAAGCAGAGATCATGTGCCCCCTTTAACGGGATTCTCATTAATACGGACGTGGGTAACCCAACCACGCCATTTACCATGGTGTTTGGGAGGCAAGTGAGTTTTATTAGGTAGGTGGGGACACCTAACCGTACCTGCTTATATAAAGGGATAAGGATTCACCTTTTTAACCTACGCCTTCTTCCTCCTTTGCCAATCCATCTCTTGCTAACTCAAGCTCCAGCGCCCAAGTCCGCTCTTCCTTCCTCAACCTTCTCCAACAATGTCCGGAGCGGGAGGCAAGTGGATGGTCTCCTCCGTTACGGAGGCTCAAGTAAAAAGGTTAAGGAAAGCCGGATACTTGTCCAAGGACATCCCGCATCGGCTTCCTGAGAAGGGGCAGCTTCTTCCTACCCCAAGGCCCCATGAGAGGGTAGTTTTTCTTCCCCACTTCCTCTGCGGACTGGGCTTTCCACTTCACCCATTTGTCCGGGGGCTCATGTTCTACTATGGCCTGGATTTCCACGATCTGGCCCCGAACTTTGTTCTCAACATCTCGGCGTTTATCGTTGTGTGTGAGGCCTTTCTCCGCGTCCGCCCCCACTTCGGCCTCTGGCTCAAGACCTTCAACGTCAAGCCCAAGGTGGTGTCCGGCACCCAGGAGGAGTGCGGAGGCGCTATGGTTGGCAAGATAGCCAACGTCCTCTGGTTCGATGGCTCCCTCGTGGAGTCCCGAAAGGGGTGGCAGACCGGGTGGTTTTACATCACCGAACCCCGCGATTCGAAATGGGTCGCGACCCCCGAGTTCAGATCCGGACCCCCCACGCGGCTCATGTCCTGGAAAGAGACAGGCCTGTCGTGGGGCAACGAGGAAGAAGTGACTGGGTTGCAAACGTGCATCCAGTCCCTAGTGAACAAGCCAATCCGGCTTGTCAATATAGTCCAGGTCATGCTCGTTCGCCTGGTCCTCCCGTGCCAAGAACGGGTGGGAATTCGACCCGGCGTAGCACCAAACCCTTAGTAGGCTCTTCGACACGACGTATGAAGACGTCTGGAAGGTGCTGACCAATGGCGCCGAGTCCCCCACATCCGCCTCCGAGGATCGCGGATACAGCTCGCAGCGTAACGCTAGCGAGGTAAGCTATCTATACCTTTGACAGGTTCGTTAAGCTCATCTTCATAGATTAACTCTATGCGGGATCTAAACTTCCTTTACCTTTGACAGGCTTGGCAAGAGGTATCCGGACCAATTAACTGTCCGGCTCCTCTGCCCGAAGACCCGGCCTCGGCTCTCTTGGTGAAGCTGATGGCTCCGGCACCTTACGTGGTGCCGGAGAGGAAGGCCAAGAAGAAGAAAACCACCGGGACTCGAAAAAGTTCCGGCAACATGGTGGTGTCGGACTCATCATCTGACGAGTCCGCAACGCCCTCCTCTCGTGAAAACGAGGAGGAGGAACAAGGAAGCTCCCCCCCAGTGAGGGGAGCAAAGAGGAAGAAGGCCGCCCCAACAGGGGAGGCCGAGGGGCCGAGGAAAAGGAAAACCCCTCCGCCGGACTACTCCCACGACACCGAAGAGGACGGAGAGGAGTGGTTGGACCGAACCAAGCGTCCGGCGACATCGTAAGTGTTTACATACCAGAGTGACTCATGATATTCTTTTAATGCGCGGCTTTCCCTAATATCGAACGTAATTTATGCAGCCCGCCCCGGGCCGGACTCGACGATTCGTCGAGCGCTCCCTAGATTCGTCGGACGTGAACTCTGTTCCGCCCGCGGTCTCCCCCCGCGGGGTGGACGACGCCGAAGTGGCGCCCCGCCAGGCTTCGGGGCAGGAGGAGATGGTCCTGGAGGAGCCACAAGGCAATCCTCCGGACCCCAGGAGTAAAGGGGATGAAACCCCCCAGGGCTCCAAGTCCGGCTTCGTGCCGGACACCGCGCCGGACTCGACAGTCCTGGTCCGTGGTGGGCAAACTCCTTCCAAGAGGAGTAAGCCGTCTGAGCCGGCGGCCTCCGTCCAACCGGAGGCGCCGGACAATCTGCTGGAGGTGCTTAAGGGCGCCGCCATCGATGAGGAGCACCGTACTGTTGTGAGTACGGTGATCCAAAGGATTCAGTCCGCCAAGAGCGGACTGAATGAAGCTTGCGCTAGCCTTGTAACAGGCTTCGAGGTAAGTAAAAATATGTCAGATTATTTACCGCATAGACAGTAGCCCCTGATGCTCTGTTCGGTGTTCGGAAAGAAAAGACGTATAGAGGATCTAGTAATTTTCGCAGGAGTCTAACAAAAAAGGTCAAATATGCGTATGCAGGCTTCATTGCTGTCCACCGCCGCACTGACTGCGCAGGTGGATGTCCTTAAAAATGACCTCGGGCGGACCGAGCAAGAGCTCGGCCTTGCCAAACGACAGCTCGAGGAGAAGGAAGGTAAGCAATACCTAAAAAAAGAAAAAAAAGTGCCTATAGAGAGGCTTGATTGCAGAAAGAAATAACAGGATTGTACTGCTTATTGTAGGGGTCGCAACCGAGGTGGCAACCCTGAAGCAGGCGCTGGCAGAGGCCGAAAAGAAAACGGCCGAGGAGCGCGCCGAGCGAGAAAGGCTTGGGGTTCAGGTCGACGAGGTGCAGCAAGAGCTGCAAGCTCTCATGACAAAACATGAGGGTTTGGAGCTTGAGTCAAAAACGCAAGCATCCGAGCTCGCGTCGGCCGTCGAGACCGCCAAGAGTGCCAAGGCCGAAGCCCAAAAGGCCCTCCAAGAGTTGGAGGAGGTGAAAAAGATAGCAACGGGTAAGGCATTCTCAATGCAAAGTAGGAATATAGAAGTAAACTACCTATTACTTACTCGAATCCGGAGTTCTCCAGGGGCGTTCGCCGATCTTCCCCGCAGCGTATCCGCCGCCGCCGCGTTCTACCGAGCTGAAGAGGCAGCTCAACGGAGAGTGTGTTCTGGTCTCAGTATTCTGAGGCCGGACACCCTGTGCCCTTAAGCGATCAGCTGAAACAGCTGGTCGAGCTCCACAAGGCGGCCGAACAGGCCATGAAGGGCTTACTAGTTCGGCTGTGGCCTGGAGAGGCCCTGCCTGGGAGCTATTTCGGGCTGGTGCGGCGGTTGGTGGAGGCCTGTCCACGGCTTGAGGTCGTCAAGCGCTCCGTCTGCATTGAAGGTGCCCGGAGGGCCCTTGCCCGTGTAAGGGTACACTGGGGTAAGCTGGACGGAGAGAAGCTGGTGAAGGACGGGCCGCCGCAGGGGAAGAAGCATCGCAAGCCCGAGAACTACTACAAGGAAGTTCTTGCCGGAGCCCGCCTTGTCGCGTTTGAATGTACTAAAGATGTAGTATTAGAGTGAACTCGCTCGTTTGTATCCTGTGCGCTGAAAACTTGTTCATATGCGCAAAGCAATGCTTATTTGATTTAAAATATTATTTTCTGTGCGGCCGTTTATCAAAAATTTGAGAGATGGCCAGTCGTCGGCTTCTGCCCCCATGCCACTAGTGCTGGGGTGTTCGGGATAAACCTGAGGGCTCTTGTTCCCATAGTTGGGTCCTTCGAGAGAGGCGCTCAGCACAACGAACCAGGCAATCGAACTATATTGCTTGAACACTCTCACTTAGCCATAGAACGTTATAATTTTAAATTTCGGCGAAGCCCCTAGTTTGGAAGGCCGAATTCGGGGCGCTGTCCACGCCTTTGGCCGGACATAGCCAGCTCCTCGCTCAAAGCGGCATAAGCCTTTAAGGACTCGAAAACCTCTCGAACCGCGACCGGTCTCACGCCTTATCATGACAGTCTGTTTTAGTTTTCTCCGCTGAGGTGCTCAACCCACCTGATCTGGGGCACAATCGCAGTGGTTCTCCTAGTGCTACCTTAGCCGATAAAGCGGAACGTAAGGCACCAAAACATAGGAGCCGGGCAAACCCAACATGTGACCAAAATCATGACTCGGAGCCGATGCATATAGTGCTATAAGTTCGGGGTGCCACACTTGTGAAAGTGTACGGACTTCTCACACCAGATAAAAGGGTAATGAAGCCCCTGGCGTGGTTTGTCGTACCATGGTGTACGGGTGCTATCATGTTATGTAATAAATTTATATATATTCAAAAGAGGATAATGCAAAAAATAGACAAAAAGCTATGCATTGTTTTATAAAGAGGCTATCTATCAAAGCCGAATGATACAAGTATTGCGATGAGCAAAGAAGATATTAGACTATTTAACATGTCCTGACCAGGCACAGGCCACGGAATTTAGAAACAGATATATCGCTCGAAATAGAGACCACCTGAGAGTTCCGGAATGCGGCGTAGCTTTGTCTGCTTTCCTGGATCTTGCATCGTCTGTGCGGCAACAATGCCGAACAGGTTATCCAGAGTATGGAGTCCTGAAAGTAAAAAAAGGTTAAAAAAATCCGCCAGCCCCTAGTACGTTTGACGCCGTGTTGTAGGCATGCCGTTAATGTGCCCCTCCCCCTGTGCCCATGGAATTTTAAGGGCGTAATTGTGTACTCGAGGTACTTGCTTTGCTATGTTGCGATGTCTGGGGTCGGGGCCGTATTGCTACGCTTGCTCTGATCGTGCCAGGTGGTCTTGTTGCAGGTTACTCCGGGCGCGCTTTGCATTGTCCGGTTTTTTAACGGCCGGACTGGAGAGTTGACTTGAAAGGCTGCTTTATACTTCCGCTGTGAGGGCTGCCGTGTGCTCCTCCGTACGGATGGAGCGTTCCGTGTTTCTGCTGACCGTAATTACTCCTCGAGGGCCTGGCATCTTGAGCTTAAGATATGCGTAGTGCGGAACCGCATTGAATTTAGCGAATGCGGTTCGTCCAAGCCGGGCGTGATAGCCACTGTGGAACGACACTATATCAAAGATTAACTCTTCGCTTCGGAAGTTATCCGGAGATCCGAAGACCACATAAAGTGTTATCGAGCCTGTGCAATTGGCCTCTACACCTGGTATGACGCCTTTAAAGGTCGTCCTTGTGGGCTTGATCCTTGATGGATCTATGCCCATTTTCCGAACTGTATTCTGATAAAGCAGGTTCAGGCTACTGCCGCCGTCCATGAGGACTCTTGTGAGATGAAATCCGTCCACGATTGGGTCGAGGACCAGTGCGGCAAAACCGCCGTGACGGATGCTAGTGGGGTGGTCCCTTCGATCGAAAGTGATCGGGCAGGAGGACCATGGGTTGAACTTTGGGGCGACTGGCTCCATCGCGTATACGTCCCGTAGCGCACGCTTCCTCTCCCGCTTAGAAATGTGGGTCGCGTATATCATGTTCACCATCCGCACTTGTGGGGGAAACCCTTTCTGTCCATTGTTGTTCGGTGGCCTGGGCTCCTCCTCGTCGTCGCTATTCAGCCCCTTGTCCTTGTGTTCGGCTCTTAACTTGCTTGCCTGCTTGAATACCCAACAATCCCTGTTGGCGTGATTGGCTGGCCTTTCGGGGGTGCCATGAATCTGGCACGAGTGGTCGAGTATCCGGTCCAAACTGGACGGGCCCTGGGTATTCTTTTTAAATGGCTTTTTCCGCTGAACGGATTTATAGCCTCTGAATCCGGCATTAACTGCCGTATCCTCATTGCTGTCGCTGCTAACGCGACGCTTTTGATTATTTCGACGCGACCTGCCACTTTTGTCCTTGGTATCCGAATTACCGGGCTTCTTTGATAGGTTGTTGCTGCGAGCTAGCCAGCTATCTTCGCCCGCGCAAAAGCGGGTCATGAGTGTCGTGAGGGCTGCCATGGTTTTCGGCTTTTCCTGTCCCAGGTGCCGGGCAAGCCACTCATCGCGGATGTTATGTTTGAAGGCTGCTAGGGCCTCTGCGTCTGGACAATCGACTATCTGATTTTTCTTTGTTAGGAACCGTGTCCAGAATTGCCTGGACGATTCTTCTGGCTGCTGAATTATGTGGCTTAGGTCGTCGGCGTCCGGTGGCCGCACATAGGTCCCCTGAAAGTTGTCGAGGAATGCGGCTTCCAGGTCCTCCCAAGAACCGATTGAGTCTGCTGGTAGGCTGTTAAGCCAGTGCCAGGCTGGTCCTTTAAGCTTAAGGGGTAGGTATTTGATGGCGTGTAGATCATCGCCACGTGCCATGTGGATGTGAAGGAGATAATCCTCAATCCATACTGCCGGATCTGTCGTACCATCGTACGACTCGATATTGACGGGTTTAAAACCCTCTGGGATTTTATGATCCATTACTTCGTCTGTGAAGCATAGTGGGTGTGCGGCGCCCCTGTACCGGGCTATGTCACGACGCAGCTCGGAAGAGCTGTGCCTGCTGTGTTCGGCCCGGCCGGATTTATTGTGTCCGGAGTGAAGATCATCACGTGTCGTCGGGCATCCGCGCGATCCATAGATCGATCTTGTTTGCTTTGCTTTATCCTCCAGTACGTCTCGCAAGTCTGGCTCGTTTTCCCGTGCCTTATTTGAATGGCACCGGGGCATGGCTTGCTTAAGGGTTCGACAGGCCTCTCTGTCGCGGCCACGGGGTGGCCGGTCTGCCATGTCATATGCTTCCCCCTCTGATTGGGGTAGCGGCCTGCGCTTAGGATAATTTTTGGAGGGGTGCCTCAGTTCATACTATTCAGCCGCGAGGACTTCAGTCCATCTATCAGCTAGCAAATCTTGATAAGCTCTAAGCTGTTGCTGCTTTTTCTTTAGGCTGTTGGCCGTGGCTAGAAGCCTGCGTTGAAAACACTCTTGTTCGGCGGGGTCTGATGGTACGACAAATTCGTCGTCGTCGAGGCTTGCCTCGTCTTCGAAGGGAGGCATGTAGTTATCATCCTCAACCTCTTGCTCTGCCGCTCTCTCCTGAGGGCTGGCTTTTCCATCTTCCTGCGCTGAATCTTGCTGGTTCTGGTGTTCTTCGGCGCTGTCTGGGGTAGTATTATCTCCCGTGCCGGAATCACCGTTTCTGCTGTGGCGGGATTTAGAGCGGCGCCGTTGGCGCCGGCGTTTTGGCGGTTTTTTCGAGTTGTCGTCTTCCGCTGTTCCATCGCCATCCGCATCCTTTGGAGCATCCACCATAAATATGTCATATGACAAGGTGGCGGTCCAGCGCCCTACAGGTGCTGGTTCTTGTTCATCTCCTCCTTCGTCGTCCATACCGTCGAAGACTTCAGAGCCGAAGTCAAGCATGTCGGTTAAATCGTCGACAGTGGCGATTAATTGGGTGGTGGGTGGGCTTTGAATTTCTTCGTTGTCCGAATCCCAACCTCGCAGACCATAGTCCGGCCTGGGCTCTCCTGATAAAGAGAGAGACTTGAGAGAATTCAGGATATCACCGAAAGGTGAGCACTGAAAGATGTCCGCGGCGGTGAACTCCATTATAGGCGCCCAATCAGATTCGATCGGCGGGGGTACGGAACGCTCGGAGTTCGGAGAAGAGTCCGGCTCCTTGGAGTCCTGGGCCGTGCGGAGTACGGGGCTGGCGTTCGGCTCGATCGCCTTTGAGATCGCAGCCCCCGAGGAGACGTCCTACCGTTCATCCTTGGAGAACGCAGCGGGCTCTGAGTCAAGGATCGGGGCCGGAGCGTGTGCGGCCTCCAGGGTACTATTCGGAGGCAGAGCTATATCATGCCCCTCGAAATAGTGCGGCGCGCTTGGCTGTGGCTCGAACCCGTCGAAGATCAAGTCTCTGCGGATATCAGCCGTGTAGTTTAAGCTTACAAACCTGACTTGATGGCCAGGGGCGTAGCTTTCGATCCGCTCCAGATGACCAAGCGAATTGGCCCGCAGAGCGAAGCCGCCGAAGACGAGGATTTGTCCGGGGAGGAAAGTCTCACCCTGGACTTCATCGTTGTTGATGATCAAAGGAGCCATCGGGCCTAGAAGCGACGACACAGAGGAACTCTCAACGAAAGCACCAATGTCGGTGTCAAAACGGCGGATCTCGGGTAGGGGGTCCCGAACTGTGCGTCAAGGTCGGATGGTAACAGGAGACAAGGGACACTTTATTTTACCCAGGTTTGGGCCCTCTCGGTGGAGGTAAAACCCTACTCCTGCTATATTAATATTGATGATATGGGTAGTACAAGAGTGGATCTACCACGAGATCAAGGAGGCTAAACCCTAGAAGCTAGCCTATGGTATGATTGTGTATGATGATGGTTCTTGTCCTACGGACTACAACCCTCCAGTTTATATAGACACCGGATAGGGTTAGGGTTACACAGAGTCGGTTACAATCGTAAGAGATCTCGAATATCCGCACGCCTAGCTTGCCTTCCACGCCAAGAAAAGATCCTTCCGGACACGGGACGAAGTCTTCAATCTTGTATCTTCATAGTCCTGGAGTCCGGCTGAAGGTATAGTCCGGCTATCCGAACACCCCCTAATCCAGGACTCCCTCAACCAATGTCGGTGTCAAAACCGGCGGATCTCGGGTAGGGGGTCCCGAACAGTGCGTCAAGGTCGGATGGTAACAGGAGACAAGGGACACGATGTTTTTACCCAGGTTCGGGCCCTCTCGATGGAGGTAATACCCTACTCCTGCTTGATTAATATTGATGATATGGGTAGTACAAGAGTAGATCTACCACGAGATCAAGGAGGCTAAACCCTAGAAGCTAGCCTATGGTATGATTGTGTATGATGATGGTTCGTCCTACGGACTACAACCCTCCGGTTTATATAGACACCGGATAGGGATAGGGTTACACAGAGTCGGTTACAATGGTAGGAGATCTTGAGTATCCGCATCGCCTAGCTTGCCTTCCACGCCAAGGGAAGTCCCTTCCGGACACGGGACGAAGTCTTCAATCTTGTATCTTCATAGTCCAGGAGTCCGGCTGAAGGTATAGACCGGCTACCCGAACACCCCCTAATCCAGGACTCCCTCAATGATCAACACCAGAACTCTATGGGTGTTCGATTCATCACAATGTAACTAGATTATTGACTCTAGTGCAAGTGGGAGACTATTGTAAATATGCCCTAGAGGCAATAATAAAGTGATTATTATTATATTTCCTTGTTCATGATAATTGTCTATTGTTCATGCTATAATTGTGTTATCCGGAAATCGTAATACATGTGTGAATACATAGACCACAACATGTCCCTAGAGAGCCTCTAGTTGACTAGCTCGTTGATCAATAGATGGTTACGGTTTCCTGACCATGGACATTGGATGTCGTTGATAACGGGATCACATCATTAGGAGAATGATGTGATGGACAAGACCCAATCCTAAGCATAGCACAAGATCGTGTAGTTCGTATGCTAACGCTTTTCTAATGTTAAGTATCTTTTCCTTAGACCATGAGATTGTGCAACTCCCGGATACTGTAGAAATGCTTTGGGTGTGCCAAATGTCACAACGTAACTAGGTGGTGCACTACACGTATCTCCGAAAGTGTGTGTTAGGTTGGCACGAATCGAGACTGGGATTTGCCACTCCGTATGACGGAGTGGTATCTCTGGGCCCACTCGGTAATGCATCATCACAATGAGCTCAGAGTGACTAAGGAGTTAGTCACGGGATCATGCATTATGTAACGAGTAAAGAGACTTGCCGATAACGAGATTGAACAAGGTATTGGGATACCGGCGATCGAATCTCGGGCAAGTAGCATACCGATGGACAAAGGGAATTGCATACGTGATTGATTGAATCCCCGACATCGTTGTTCATCCGATGAGATCATCATGGAAGATGTAGGAACCAAGATGGGTATCCAGATCCCGTTGTTGGTTATTGGCCGGAGAGGTGTCTCGGTCATGTCTACATGGTTCCCGAACCCGTAGGGTCTACACACTTAAGGTTCGGTGACGCTAGAGTTGTTATGGGAAATAGTATGTGGTTACCTAATGTTGTTCGGAGTCCCGAATGAGATCCCGGATGTCACGAGGAGTTCCAGAATGGCCCGGAGGTGAAGATTTATATATGGGAAGTCATCATACGGTCACCAGAAGTATTCGGGGGTTTGCCGGTATTGTACCGGGACCACCGAAGGGGTTCCAGGGGTCCACCTGCCCCGGAGGGCCCTATGGGCTGTATGTGGAAGGGAACCATCCCCTAAGTGGGCTGGGCGCCATCCCCCCCTAGGGCCCATGCGCCTAGGGTTGGGGGGAACCGTAAGGGGGGCGGCCCCCTTGGCTTGGGGGGCAAGCCCCCTCCCGTTGGCCGCCGCCCCTCTAGATCTCATCTAGAGGAGCCGGTCCCCTTCCCCCTTCGCCCTATAAATAGAGGGGAGGAGGGAGGGCAGCAGCACCTCATCTAAGGCGCAACCCTCCCCCTCTCCAACACCCCTCCTCCGTTGTTGAGCTTGGCGAAGCCCTGTCGGAGAACTGCAAGCTCCACCATCACGTCGTCATGCTGCCGGAGTTTTTCCCCAACTTCTCCTTCCCCCTTGCGGGATCAAGAAGGAGGATACGTCCCCGTGCTGCATGTGTGTTGAACGCGGAGGCGCCGTTGTTCGGCGCTTAGATAGGAATCAACCGCAATTTGAATCGCTACGAGTACAACTCCTTCATCCGCACTCTTGTAATGCTTCCGAATCGCGATCTTTAAGGGTATGAAGATAGACTCCCCTCTCTCCCGTTGCTAGTCTCTCCATAGATTGATCTTGGCGATGCGTAGAAAATTTTAAATTTCTGCAATGATCTCCAACACAAACACCTCTGTCCTCATTAACTACTTGCAATATAAATAAACTTGTCTCGGGGTGTGTTATGTTACTCAGAGCATGGTTAATTGATATAGCCAGCTAGCAGCTCTATAATAGACAGTCATGTCATCAAGAGTTAGCATTATTAATTACTCGTACAACGGAGTTGGCTATAGTTTCACAAATTTTTTTACCTCCTCTCTATCTTCTCATTAAATGATTTTGCCTAGAAGCACGTGTAAGACATGTTCTTGCATTAGAGCAAGCACAATAGGGGCGTATAGCCCGCTTACATGTCATTTTTGTGTATGTAGAGGAGAGATGTGAAAAAGTAAAGGAGTGAGCTCTCATGCAAGAGCCTAATTATATGCGTATTTCTAGACAAATACAATAAATGTGAAGAAAGAGAAAGAGAGAGGATATAAAAAGTTATTACTCCCTTCGTCTAGGTGAATAAGGTTGCTACCAATGCATCGGTGCTTAGATGAGGTGCTAAGAACATTAAATAGCTTAGCAACTATACTCCCCAATGCATAGGTGCTTAGCTTATAGTAGCTAAGCTTGCTTCATTTAATGATTTAGCAACTAAAACTCTTCATGTATTGGTGGGCTTCCTTCATTTAAATGTTTAGCCTAGGTTCACGCGCTTAGCATTGTTTCTTCCTGCGGTCACCACACCCATCTCTATCCTCATAAATAACTTGCCACATCAGATTTTTTGCCTATGTGGAAGGCTTAGCACCTGTACAAGGTGGGGCATTGGGAGGGGCCTAAGTCATCTTAGGTTGTGCATCGTGACCAAGAAGGAGGGAAAAAGAGAGAACTTAATGTTCATTTGCTAATTAATAGCATTGCATGCAATCAACTAACAACTACATGTCGTGTTTGATAGTCTTGAGTCATTGAAAACATGCACGCCCCACATCTCTTATTGGTTGATATGTCAAGAAACAAGAAACGAGGTGGGAGTGAATGCACCTCCCCTAAGTATTTTGTGATTATTTGGTTTTCGTAAGGTGACTTATACACCTAGACGGAGGGAGTAATGTCATAGCCAACCTTATAACACACAATATAAATGATGGCTATATATGACATGACAGTTTTATATAGGCAACAACTCGCTATACAATTAGCCATCACTACAAAAAAAGACACATCCGTGACATTTTGGGCCAAACAATTTTTTTTTCTGTCATACATATGACACTTCTATGACGATAATTGTGACAAAACCCGGTATCATCATAGATGTGGTGGGCTCCTACTTCTATGACAAAAAATCATGACAGAAAATGGGATTTTCGTCCTGAGCGGGCCGGAGACGCGGCTGCATGACATTCTTTGGGCCGTCCATGACGGAAAAAACCGTGGTAGAAGCAAGGGCGAGGATTATTTCAGGGAGTTCCCGGTTACGGTGGGAGGTTGGGGGCCGAGCGATGCGCGTTTCTCTCGTACACGTACGCACGTGTGTGCGAGGCGTTGGCTCTAACTGAACCCGAGCGAGGCGTTGGGCTCTAACTGAACCCGAGCGATTGCACTGCAGGCTACGCGTTACTGAACCCGAGCGATCGATCGATGGCTGTTAACTGAACCCGATCGAGCAATTCCTTCACTACTGCTGCTAAATGAAGTCGATCGATGGGATGAACAGTGAGCGTTGCGGGGGGGGGGGGGGGGTTGGATGAACAGTGAGCGGTGGCGTTGCCTCTGGATGAACAGGACCCCGTGGTGTGGTGGAGGGCAGGTTGAACAGTAGAAGGTTGAGGGGTGCCCGTTGAGGGGAGGATGAACAGGACCCCGTGGTGTGGAGGGCTAGATGAACAGTAGACGGTGGAGGGGTGCCCGTGGAGGGGTGGTTGAACAGGACCCCGTGGTGTGGAGGGCTGGATGAACAGTAGACGGTGGAGGGGTGCCCGTGGAGGGGTGGTTGAACAGGACCCCGTGGTGTGGAGGGCTGGATGAACGGTAGACGGTGGAGGGGAGGTTGAACAGTAGCCGGTGGAGTAGCGCGAGGTGGAGGCTGGATGAACAGGAGCCCGTGGAGGCTGGAGGAGGTCGACGGTGGATGAACAGTAGCTCATGGAGGCTGGAGGGGATCGACGGTGGAGATGAACAGTATCCCATGGAGTCCCGTTTTGCGGTACGCCACACCCCTCCCGATGAACAGGACCCCCGTTTCGACTGTAGGAGGTCCGTTTCCTCCGTTTTGCGGTACGCCACACCCCTACCGATCAACAGGACCCCCGTTTCGACCTTAGAAGGTTCGTTTCCTCCGTTTTGCGGTACGCCACACCCCTCTCGATCAACAGGACCCTCGTTTCGACCGTAGGAGGTCCGCTTCCTCCATTCTGCGGTACGCCAGGCCTTGTTTCCATCGCCTGTTTCGTCCAAGCCCTCCCGATGAACACGACCACGCATTCCGTTGCCTCCCCATGAACACGACGACGACGCTGTTTCTCCATTCCGACCCAGCCATGTACATGAGCCCTGGCCGTACGTATGCGCGAGTAGGCGTTCGAGACCCCGCACGTATGTACACATATGTGGCCGTATTTTCTTTCTTGCACCCTGGCCGCTGTACGTACGTGTACATGCTACGTGTGTGCCTCTACTACAACACGTGCGCGCCTCTACATCGACCAGTATGTATGTACACGTTCGCGACCAGAATGACAACGCTACGTACGCTTCGACCAGGTGGGTCCCGACTGTCAGGCACTTCCTTGCCTGCAAAGATGTAGCTGGTCGGTCCCAACAGTCAGGGGGCGAATCGTTTTTTTTTGCCCGGACGACTCCTTTGATGAGACCAGCATGCGTTTTGTGCGGCGAATCCAGGAGTCTGAGGTGAAGGAGGCTTTAAAAAGGATGAAAGAAGGCAAGGCGATGGGCCCTGATTGTATCCCCATTGAGGTGTGGAAAGGTCTCGGGGACATAGCGATAGTATGGCTAACCAAGCTTTTCAACCTTATTTTCGGGCAAACAAGATGCCAGAAGAATGGAGACGGAGTATATTAGTACCAATCTTCAAGAACAAGGGGGATGTTCAGAGTTGTACTAATTACCATGGAATTAAGCTGATGAGCCATACAATGAAGCTATGGGAGAGAGTCATTGAGCACCGCTTAAGAAGAATGTCAAGCGTGACCAAAAATCAGTTTGGTTTCATGCCTGGGAGGTCGACCATGGAAGCCATTTTCTTGGTACGACAACTTATGGAGAGATATAGGGAGCAAAAGAAGGACCTGCATATGGTGTTCATTGACTTGGAGAAGGCCTATGATAAGATACCGCGGAATGTCATGTGGTGGGCCTTGGAGAAACACAAAGTCCCAGCAAAGTACATTACCCTCATCAAGGACATGTACGATAATGTTGAGACAAGTGTTCGAACAAGTGATGTCGACACCGATGACTTCCCGATTAAGATAGGACTGCATCAGGGGTCAGCTTTGAGCCCTTATCTTTTTGCATTGGTGATGGATGAGGTCAGAATGGATATACAAGGAGATATCCCATGGTGTATGCTCATTGCGGATGATGTGGTGCTAGTTGACGATAGTCGGACGGGGGTAAATAGGAAGTTAGAGTTATGGAGACAAACCTTGGAATCGAAAGGGTTTAGGCTTAGTAGAACTAAAACCGAGTACATGATGTGCGGCTTCAGTACTACTAGGTGTGAGGAGGAGGAGGTTAGCCTTGATGGCCAGGTGGTACCTCGGAAGGACACCTTTCGGTATTTGGGGTCAATGTTGCAGGAGGATGGGGGTATTGATGAAGATGTGAACCATCGAATCAAAGCCGGATGGATGAAGTGGCGCCAAGCTTCTGGCATTCTCTGTGACAAGAGAGTGCCACAAAAGCTAAAAGGCAAGTTCTACAGGATGGTGGTTCGACCCGCAATGTTGTATGGCGCGGAGTGTTGGCCGACTAAAAGGCGACATGTTCAACAGTTAGGTGTGGCGGAGATGCGTATGTTGAGATGGATGTGTGGCCACACGAGGAAGGATCGAGTCCGGAATGATGATATAAGAGATAGAGTTGGGGTAGCACCAATTGAGGAGAAGCTTGTCCAACATCGTTTAAGATGGTTTGGGCATATTCAGCGCAGGCCTCCAGAAGCTCCAGTGCATAGCGGACGGCTAAAGCGTGCGGAGAATGTCAAGAGAGGGCGGGGTAGACCGAATTTGACATGGGAGGAGTCTGTTAAGAGAGACCTGAAGGATTGGAGTATCACCAAAGAGCTAGCTATGGACAGGAGTGCGTGGAAGCTTGCTATCCATGTGCCAGAGCCATGAGTTGCTTGCGAGATCTTATGGGTTTCACCTCTAGCCTACCCCAACTTGTTTGGGACTAAAGGCTTTGTTGTTGTTGTTGTTGTTGTTGTTGTTGTTGTTGTTGCTGTTGTTGGACGCACTTCCTTGCGTGCGAAGATGCAGCTGGTGGGTCCCAGCAGTCAGGGGAAACATTTTTTTTCGCGAAATACAGTGGCCCGTCCGGTGGGTCCCAACTGTCAGGTGGAGGAAACATTATTTTCCGCATAATAAGGAGGCATTTCCTTGCTGCGGCCATGGACCCAGTTGTCAGCCTCTCCACGTACAGTCCACGTCCGATGGAAGTCGTTCCTTGACCACGTTGACCATGCCGCACCGAGAGCACCAGGGCGGTGGACGACGGCGAGGCCTAGGAAGGGGACGACACGGAGGCAGGGAAGACTCAACAGTTGTTTCCCACACGGAGGGGAGTACGACTGTACGAGGGTTTACTGGTTCGTCTGCCGTCGCCGGAGAATAACAGCAGGTGTGGGTGATTAGAGGGATGGCTAGGCCAGCGATGCGAGTACGGTCGGGCGGTGAGGCCTGCGCGGCAGCACAGCCGGCCTCGGGGAGGAGGGAGCAGGCAGTCCCGCCGGCGCTTGTTTGAGCGGCTGGAGCAGGAAGAGCAGAGATTGAAGAAGCACGACGGCCGTTGGATGGACATCCAACAGTCAGTGCTTGTGCGTCAACCTTTTTTTAGGAAAGCCTAAAATCTATGGAAAACAGCATACAACCCATCTGCCATTATTTCTAATAATTTACAACCCATTTGCTAATTATTAAGGTTTTTTTGGAGCCCATATTCTTTTTGTTAGCATTGCAGCCCATATTGTGGCAACGGTTAAACAATTATACGAAATTTTGCATATTTCGGTGCGGTCCGAACTGTTTTTAATCCCGAAATTTCGACTCACATTCAAACTAATTTTGAAAATAAATGTATATCAATCTAAAATCCAACAAATTCTCCACGCATAAAAATTAATGTAATTTAAAATCTTGAAATAAAAAAAGATATTTGAAACTAATTGCCGGTTTGATGTGTTTTAAAAATGTACAACCCATTTCTCATTACTGATGGGCCATTTTCTCGCCCAGCCTAATGAAAGCTCTCCTCATCTTGAAAGATTTGCAGCCCAACAGGCCTGACAAAGTGACTTACTTGGCAAATCACAAAAAAACTGGGCTGTGGCCGTGGACCCAACTGTCAGCCTCTCCACGTACAATACTCTTCCGATGGAAGTCGTTCCTTGACCACGTTGACCACGCCGCGCGGAGAGCCACCACGAGGGTGGACAACGGCGAGGCCTAGGAAGGGGACGACGCGGAAGTGGAAGCCCACGCGGAGAGGACTACAAGGGTTCACTGGTTCAGCTATGGTGTGAGGCTGCCGTCGCCGCATGGCCTAGCCAGTGGTGGGAATAGTAGGGGGTGGTGAGGCCTCTGCGGTAGCACAGCCGGCCACAGGAGGCAGGAGCATGCGGCACGACCATCGCTGCTTTGGGCGGCTGGAGCAAGAAGACCAGAGGTTGAAGAAGCACTACGGCCATTGGATGGACATCGTACGGTCACTGGAGCTAGAATCGTTCATATTGACTAAGTTGTCAAAGCCCTTCGTCCCCGTCAACTTAATAGGCCCACAAGTCAGCCTCCCAGCAAGGTGGGTCCCAGCTAGCCGGGGGAGTATTCATTTTTTATGCGTAATAAGGAGGCACTTCCGGTGGGTCCGAGCTGACAGCGGGGGGAACGTTTTTTCACGAAATAAGGTGGCCTGTCTGGTGGTCCCAGCTGTCAGGGGGAAACGATTTTTTTCGCAAAATACTGGTGGCCCGTCCGGTGGGTCCCAGCTGTCAGGTGGAGGAATAATTATTTTCCGCGTAATAAGGAGGCACTTCCTTGCGGCTGCCGTGGACCCAGTTGTCAGCCTCTGCACGTACAGTACTCTTCCGATGGAAGTCGGTCATTGACCACGTTGACCACGCCACGCCGAGAGCACCAGGGTGGTGGAGGATGGCGAGGACTACGAAGGGGACAACTCGGAGCCGGGGAAGACGCAGCAGTGGATGTCCACACGAAGAGGAGTACGAGGGTTCACTAGTTCGACTGCGGTGTGAGGCTGTTGTCGCCGCAGAATAACAGGGGGTGTGGGTGAGTAGAGGGATGGCCTGGCCAGCGGTGGGAGTAGTAGCGGGCGGTGAGGCCTCCGCGGCATCACAGCCGGCCATGGGAGGCAGGAGCACGCGGCACGACCGGCGCTGGTTTGGGCGGCTGGAGCAAGAAGACCAGAGGTTGAAGAAGCACTACGACCGTTGGATGAACATCTTACGGTAACAGGAGCTAGAATCGTTCATATTGACTAAGTTGACAAAGCCCTCCGTCCCCGTCAACTTGGTAGGCCCACAAGTCAGCCTCCCACTATGCTGGGTTCCAGCTGGCAGGGGGGATATTCATTTTTTTTGTGCGTAATAAGGAGGCACTTCCTTGCGTGAGAAGATAGCTGGTGGGTCCGACATGTCAGCGGGGGGCACTTTATTTTGCGAAATACAGAGGCCCTTCCGGTGGGTCCCTGATGTCAGGTGGAGGAATCATTATTTTGCATGTTATAAGGAGGCATTTCCTTGTGTGCGGCCGTGGACCCAGCTGTCAGCCTCTCCATGCACAGTCTACTTCCGATGGTGTCGTTCGTTGACCACGTTTACCATGCCGCGCCGAGCGCATCCAAGGTGGTGGACGACGGCGAGGCCCCGGACAGCAACGAGCCGGAGATGAGAAGACGCGAGAGTAGAGTCGCAGACGAAGAGGTGTACGAGGGTTAACTAGTTCTAGTGCAGTGTGGTTCGGCTGTCGGTGGAGAAGAACAGGAGGTGTGGAGGGGTGGAGGGATGGCCTGGCCAAAGGTGGAGTAGCGCTTCATAGCGAAGCATGCTAAGCAGAGCTGCTAGCAGCAGGAGGCGGGAGGTGGTCCCGGCGGCGCTGGAGGAAGAAGACGAGAGATTGAAGATGGATGCCAGTCGTTGGATGTAAATCTGTCGGTGGGAAACGACACCTATGGGATCACAGAAATCCCTACTACGGTTGCGGGGCGCGGGAATGTGAAAAGAGCGGATCAAACAGATAGCACACGGTTCCTTTACCCAGGTTTGGGCCGCAAGGATGCGTAAAACCCTACTCGTGCTTTGGTGGATTGTATATCTGAGTTCCTGAGCTAGCTATGGGGCGTCGAGAGCTCCAAAAAGCCGAATCCTTCTCCTGGTCCCCTTGGGCCTCCTTTTATAGAAAAGGGGTTGCCACAGTGGCACACAGGAGGTGGAAAGGGTACAGTAGTGCGAGGTTATCCCTCGCATTACATGACAAGGCGCATTTAATGTGCCTTGCTTAGGTGTCCTTGCTTTATCGGGGGCGGAGGAGAGCCCCATCTCGTCCGTCGCCGCTCCCCCTTGCGTCGACACGCGCCCTGGCCAGTGGTGCCTACGGTGCCATGTAGGCAGGTAGGCAGCTGAGGTGGTGCAGTGGTGGGTCTCCACGAAGATCTGCATGCCGCCACGCAGGTGTCTGCCCAACTGGTTGGGTTGGCAGCTGCATGCGAACGGCGGTGGGGGTGCGACTGGCGCGAGCCTGATGGTGGCCCCATGACGTCCTTGGCAAAGGCCTTGCTGCGGCCCCGGCAAGGGTCTTGCCGCGGCGCCTGCTGTCATCCCCGGCAAGGCTCTTGCCGGGGCCTTGTGGTCCTCCTTGGCTGGGATCGCGCCAAGGATCATCACCTTCTGAAGTGGGTCTCTGACCTTGAATGTCTTCACAAAGATATGTATGCCACCACGGGGATGTCTCCCGAATCCTTGCCCCCACGGGGGCAATGGACTCGAGGGTGACTTCGCTCCGTAGGTGTGGGGCGAGCTGCCACGGCAAGGGTCTTGCCGGGTTAGCTAAAGCTGCCCCCCGGCAAGGATCTTGCCGGGGGGGTCTGCTCTGTCCCCTTTGCTCTTTGTGGTCTTGGCGTCGTTCTGCTTCCCTTCAGCTTTGGCCTTACCTTGGCTTACCTCCCTTGCCGTGCTTGGTGTGGCGGTGCTCGTGGCTCAGACTGCCCGTGCACAGTTATTGGGGTACAAAAATTGTACCCCCCTTTTTGTACACCGTCAGGAGCCCCCGGGCCTGGGCCACACATAAGCGCCACGCGTTGTTGGGCTAGGCCCAAGAACGGTGTGCGGGCAGGCGGGGCGGTTTTTACCGCGGTAAGTTTCTTCGCGCGCTGCGCCTCCCACGCTTCCCGCGTGTGGCGCAGTGTGGGGAGACGTGTGCGATGTGGGCGGCATGCGTGGGGTTGCTTCCCGCGGGCACGCGTCACATCACAGTTAATGTGAAAGGAGGCGGCCCGCGTTTCCCCTCATAAGAAGGAATAACCGCGGGCGCGCTGCTCACTTTCTCCTCTTCCTTCATGCCTTTTCCAATCTCCGAGCCACCATTCCCTTTCTTCCTTCCTTTGCAAGCTCTAGCCACCGTCCGCCGTCGTTGCTTTGCCACCCCCTCCCTCAACCCTCTAGATTCTTTGGCCGCCATGGCACCTAAATCCACCAAGGGCAAGGGGGCGGCTACGGGCTCTGGGACTGTGGAGCCGCCGGAGAGCGCGCTGTTGGGGGACAAGACGAAGTCCGCCTTCTTCTTCCCCTCGACGGTCGACGTTCATGAGCTCCGGGCCGCCTTCAAGCCCCTGTGGGGAATGAAGACGGGAGGGGAGAACCTGGGACACCCGGCGACACGCGTCATTCCTGCCGCTTGCGCCGATGCTGGCCCAAATCGGTACCCCTTCTTTGTTGACTATTTTTCTTGCGGGCTATGCCCTCCTTTCTCCGATTTCTTCTGCGACATCATGCACACCTTCGGTTTTCGCCTCTTGGATTTTACTCCGAACACGGTGGCGTGCATGTCTTGCTTTGCGCATCTTTGCAAGGGCTTTGCCGGAGTGCAGCCCAACACGGCGCTCTTCCGCCATTACTTCTATCCTTGAATCCAAACGGGGGGTGTCGTTGCTGGTTGCGTCACCTGGATCCCAAGATCGAAGGATGCTTACCCGAATGGTGCCGTGAGGGAGAGGTGGGACGAATGTCGTGACCGGTGGTGTTGGATTGAAGATGAAGACCCGCCGGAATTTTTCAAGGTCCGTCGAGTGCCGCCGGTTCGCGGCAACGATTGGGGTGATGTCGATGCCGCCGACGGGAGGCTTACTGTCGCCACCACCAGGATTCTCCGGCTGACCCGAGCTCGGCTCACCCTCGAGATAATCGGGGCGAATTTTATTCACCACCGGATCGCCCCGCTGCACAATAAGGGGAGGCCAGCTTGGCTCTTCAAGAATCCGGCCGACATCATGCGGCTCCGGCCCGGCCTCAACCATAACTTCATGGTGATGGGGCATGCCCACTTCTGCTAGCGGCTCTTCCAGCTGGAAGTGGATTGCGACGGCGATGTCGAGCTGACTGGCAAGGCCGCAAGGGCTGCCGTAAAGGCCGACAAGACCGTCAAGGGGCCGCTCTTCAAGTTGCCAGCGGGGGTGGTCCCGTTGTGCAATAACTCGCGCCGGTCTGAGATCATCGCCATGATGCCGGACTACAATGCGCACGGCCCCGTTCGGAGCTGGAGGGAGCCGTCGGCCGCAGACGTGCAGCAATTCTTCGACACCTTGATCGAGGTGTATGTTAATGCTGACGCCGAGCGGTGGCTCGTCATGGACACCACCCAGGCCGAGCTGGACTACATCGCCACCAGGGCGAGGGAGGCACAGCATGCCCTGGAGGCCGGCAGCGCCGGGGGTGTGGAATACAAAGTTGCCGCGGCCGCGAAGGAGGAGCAGTTCACCCTGTGGGCGACGGCCACTGGGGAGGCCAGCGGCGCCGACACCGGGGCTCCGCTCGTTGAGGACGCGGCCGACGAGTCGTCGGAGGAGGAGGGCGTGGCGGCGGGCTCGACGCCAGCCAGGGGAAGAGGGCGAGTCCTGCGACGGGCTGGCTCCGGCGAGCCGGTCCGACCTGGCAGGGCCACGCGGCCACAATTGACAATGGAAGGGTCCGGGCGGCACACGAGGGCCTCGGCAGCGAAGGGGCTGACGAAGGCCGCTGAGAAGAAGAAGAAGGCGACAGCCCCCTCCTCATCTGGGCGCACACAGACCTCGCCGCCTCCTTCGCCTCCTCCGGCCGGCGTTGACTCGGACGATGACGCGGAGCTCCCTTTTGATCTCGAGCCTATCAGCCCGGAGAGGAAAAGGAAACTGGCGGAAGAGGAGAAAACGGATGACGAGTAAGTACTCTGTTCCTTACTGTCATTCCTATTTCCCTGAATTGGACCGCTTTTCTTGATCCATTTTTGCTTTTGTAGGGACGCAGAGACGTTGGCCCAGAGGGCGAAGAGGGCGAGGACCTCGGTGAGCGGCCAGTCCCCGGCTGGGGCTTCAAAGACACCACTGGTGGTGCTGAGCAGCCCGGACAGCAGCCCCTGGCGCAGCCCCCAGAGTAAGTTCGTCACCCTCTTCTCGCTCGACATGCGGTAGGCGCTCGATGCCACGACGGTGACCTTGCCGGGTTTGCAGGAGGGGAGCGGCAGCAGGAGGAGCCACAGAGGGCTACTCCTAACACACCACCCCCATCGACTACGCCGCCGCGGGGGGTGTCCCCGGCAAGGGCATCAGGCATGGAGTCCACACCCATGGAGGAGGAGGAGAACTTAAGTACTCGTGGCTCTGCCTCGGCGCCAAATGCTGGCGGAGAGGGGACTTCTGATCCACGGCCCGGCACTGGTGAGTCGCCCGTCCTTCGTCCTTGCTCTTTTCCCTTATACTTTTCTTGGCTTCATTGCTGTCGCTGCTGCCCAGGCCCTCTTTCAACAGACACGGAGGACGTGGACACCGTTGTCAGGGATATTGCCGAAGAGGCCGCGGCTGAGGCCGACAAAACTGTCGCCGAGGAGGCCGCCAAGAATGCTGACGAGGCCGCCGCTGATGAGGCCGCCAAGGGCGCGGCCGAGGATGCCGCCGCGGGGGCCGCCGAGGCTACCGGCGAGGCTCCTGCCGCGGGTGCCAGCGGTGGTCCTGCCGGGGAGGCCCGCAAGGCCCCCGCCGAGGAAGAGGTGATGGATGATCAGCCTCCCTCCTCCTCAACCCCGGGCCCCGGCAGGTATCTGAAGGTGGGCGATGATCTTTTCGTCCACCTCCCAGGGGCTTCAAGCCGAGCGCCCGCCGAAGGGCAAATTTTCGACGGCGAGGTGCTTGCCGCCACCAGGTTCGAAGTTGTCGACGCGCCAGACGCTGGCGGCGGTGGTTCCCCAGAGGAGCAGCTCTTCCGCGCCATGGGGGCCAATTTCCGGAAGCTCCAAGTGCTCTATCGCGCCCGCTTGAACAAAGTCAAGTCCAGGGCAGTAGCGGTGGACCACGCAGAGGCGAACTTCAAGGCGCGCGTCGCCGAGACGCAGACCTGGTTCCACCAAGCTCGCGAGGAGCAGAGGGCCTTTCAGGAGAAATTGGCCCAGCGCGATGTGGAGCTCACCATGAGGCTGGCCAACATCGAGAAGGCCCACGATAAGGCGGCGAACCTGGCTGCCGCGGCCGAAGCCACCCGGAACCAGCATCAGGCCGTCTTGGACTCCCAGGAGGAGGACCTCCCCGCGCGTGAGGCGATGCTTGCCACAACGCTCCGCGGCAAGGACGGGGAGCTCGAGGCCCTTGTCGTGCGACGGACTCATGAGCTAGAGCAGAGGCACAGAGAGGCGCTCGATGCCCAAGCCCTGGCCCACACCGGCAAGGTGAAGGAGCTGGAGGCAGAGCGGGACGGGCTGAAGGAGCAGGCCCTCAAGATGTCTGGTGAGAAGAACACGCTCAACCGCGCCTTGGTAGAGGCGCAAGGAACGGTCGTCAGCAGGACTGGAGAGCTATCCGAGGCGCGGGACTCCATCAGAGACCTCAAGCTGAAGCTGGAGGATCTCGAGAAGCTGTTGCCGGAGAGCAGGGCTCGGGAGGAGACCTTGACCAAGAGCCTGGAGGAGGAGAAACAGCTACGGGAAACCGAGGCTGCCTCCCACCAAGAATATGTGGCGGGTGAGAACAGGTGGATCACCCATCTGGAGGTCGTCGCCGGCAGGGTTACTTCGCAATTGGCCACCATGGGGTTGCCAAATGTGAGCTATGCTCCTGAGTGCAGCGGGACCGTCAACGCCAAGCTGACCCAGTTCTTCGAGGGCGTCCTCGGGGCCCTGGCCTATCTCCACTCCAACAGGACGGCCACGCTGGCCGAGAAGGCCCGACGACTTTGCCAGAGGGTCGTGACCAAGGAACTCACCAAGGTGGCGCACTGGAATCCCGACCTTGACTTCGCGACTGCGATGACGAGCTTGCCGGATGGTGTTGACCTCACGGTGCTCAAGGAGCGCATCAAGCCCATCACCGACTGCATCGACGAAATCAAGAGGGTGGAAGGCCAGCGCCGGGACTAGGCGTCCCGTTCTTCTTCACCACTGCGGGTTCCCGATCAAGACAAATTTTATCTTTAGTTAGAACCGCAGCAATGATGTGTTGTAATATAACTCTGAAGTACTCTTAATTTCCATGCATGTTATTTTCCCGTTCAATTCCTCTTTGTATGTGTGCCCTACGCCGATCGGGAAGGCTTGCCGGCGCGAAAGCCCCAAGCGGCATCTTGGGGACGGATCCCCATGGCCTGCCGGGTACGCGTGCTGTCGGATAAGCCACCTTTCCATCCCGAACGCGGCCGCTTGAACTGTCGAGCTTGACTCGAGTCAGAATCGAGGGCGTCGTTGGTCGCGGAAGGCTACTCTGCCACTTTCGACGCAGCCGCTTGAGCTGTTGAGCAGACTCAAAACAGGGCAACGGCATTGCCGATCATGGCAAAGCCCCCTAGCGTGCAGGTTTATTTTCATACAAAGCGAACATCTCCGGGGGGGGGGGGGAATAACCTCAAATAAGAAAGGTAGCACAAAACAAGGGTTCGGTGCAACTTTGCTTATGTTCGCGCTCGCTCGAGCGTCGACCTTCTGGCCTTCTTTCTTCTTCGAGGGAGAAGAAGAAGGAGAAGAAGAAGATGAAGGAGCGTCGAACCAACTGGTAAAGCCGATTCTCACTGGCCGGTAGTTCAATTTTCGACCATGAATAAAACTTCCAACATGATGTTAACCCTGTTTGAAAAGGTCGTGTTAATATAAATGTTCTGCCTCTGAAAGTTGCAGTTTCTTATCTGAAACTGAGCTTGCAGTTTCTTATCTGAAACTGAAACTTGCAGTTTCTCCTCTGAGAATCACATTGTCTGCACTTTTATACTCCTATGAAACTACATTTTTTTAAGTGCTAAAAATAGATCTCTAGAATTCATAAAATAATTTATATGCTCAATACTGCAAATCTGAAATTCAAAAGACATTCATATCTGAAAGTACTCTCAAAATACACAACACAAAACACAATTCACAACCTGCAAATACTGACAACCCTAAGCTCCTCCTGACAATTCACAACCTGCCCGACTATTCGGCTGGGGGGGGGAGCCCCCTCCTATTCCTTGGTGGCAGACAGCCGCCCCGTGAGACGATGTGAACGACGAGGGAGATGATGGCGGGGAAGCGTCGTCAGGCCAACTGCTTTTCTCCTCTTGCAGTTGGGTTCGGTCGACGAAGACTCCACCAGCTCGCTCTGGCAGGACACCCTCACAAAAGGCACCCTGTAGATGCTCGATCCTTCAATCTCTGGTGGATGCTCCATCTGGGATCAATACTCCCACCACCGCTCCCTCATGATCGGATTCGGTGAATCTTTTTGCTCCATGGCCCAGAGGAGCAGCTCTATGTACTCCGGCGCGACTCCCTCCGGGAGTATCGCCGCCTTTTTCGCTCTGCTGCAGATATTTGGCCATGGATGTCACCGCCGCCGCTAGTTGGTGCTTGTTGTCAAACCAAGACTGTATCTCCAACATCCTAGCTAGCTTCACAGGGTCGCCGTCTGCGATCCTCACGTATCGGTTGTACTCCTCCATCGATCTACTTCTCCACAGCACCTTCACTCGCCGGCGGTGGTTTTTGAATGGAAGAGGAGAGGAGCAGCGCTGGTTTTGGATTAGAACGGGAGAGGAGCGATGCTGGTTTTGGACTGGAACAGGAGAGGAGGGGCGGTGGTTTTTAAATGGAAGAGGAGAGGAGCGGCGCTGCATTTAGATTGGAATAGGAGAGGAGTGGCGGTGGTTTAAGAGGAGAAGAGCGGAAGAGCGGCGCTGGTCTTGGAAGTATTTTTTTTGTTGTTTCGCGTATTTTGGGTCAAAGTTTGACCATGTACTGTATTTGACAAGCAAAATGTGAATGCATGTCACAAAAAATTGTATCGTTTGGTTTGTATCTGAATGTACTTTCAAATTATACTCCGTCCATTTTTGTATACAAGGCCACAAACTCATATTACAGGTACCAAGGTAAAAATCAATGCTATGTTTAAGTCAATGTTGCAAGCTAGCTTGTCACCTTGATTGTCGTGTTAATTAATGTGGCTTTTCTCTCCCAAGCACAACAAGCCAACCCTCTTACTCCTCATTAGTTGATTAATGTTGGGAATGCAAGCTAACCTTCTCACTCCCGCATGCACACAAGGGATATTAATGTCCTCGGGTGCTAGTACGAGGCAAACGCCATCAATTTTGCCTCGATTAATGTTAGTGGCCTTGTATAGTTGCAAATTGTAATTTTGATAGTGGCCTTGTATACAACGTATAACATATATTTTATGTGCGAAAATCATGGTCAAATATGACCCATAATAGAAGGGAGACTAGTTAATGTGGGGTCTCTTTCTTAATTGAAGGGTAAATTGATTTTGATTTTGATCCAGTCAGAGCGCGCCAGCCCTCTCGTCCAATCCTAAGTCGCTGCCGCATGCTCCTCTCCCTCTTCTCCATTGCAAAACCACCTCCTCTCCTCTCCATCAACTCCATTCCAAAATCACCGTCTCGCCTCTCCCTCTTCTCTATTGCAAGACCATCGTCTCTCCTCCGTTTTCTAGACGCTTTGCTCCATGGTGCGGGCGCAATCCATGGATACAAAATTAGTATACTGTATACTATTTAAAAGTCGAGGGCAGGGCTTTTCCTGCACGGTAGGCGGCGGGGCAGTTCCGCCTAGTCGGTTCGACAGAGACGCGAGAAGACGAGGGAGTAGGCTGCTGCAAACGTAGGGCTGTGTGATTTGACAGCGAGTTACTGCTGGACAGGTGGGGCCCCGTGATTTGACTTGCCATTATCATTTTAACTGCAGCGCTACGACTGGTGTGAGTCTCCCAGATTCCTGACCACCTCCATACAGGTGCCTCTCCCAATGCTCCACCATGTAGTAGAGGCTGGCTCTTGCATGAGAGCCCACTTCTCCACTTTTTCCTTGCCCCTCTTTCCTCCACATATGCAAAAATGACATGTAAAGCGCACTATTGTACTTACTTTTACTTGCTCCTACCGGTGCTTAAGCTTGCCACATAGGCATAAAGTCTAATGTGGCAAGTTAATCAAGAAGAGAGAAACTAGTTTGGTGACCCAAGGAAGAAAAGGTGCTAAGCGCATGTACCTAGGTGAAAAGACAATTTTGAGTCTATAGCTAATTAAATGAAGCAAACTTAGCAACACCATTTCATTGGAAGAGGTCACTCCTTGGCAAATGCAATAAATACACGCGCTTACTAGCACCGTTGCTTCCTTGAGTACGAAGAAAGAGATAGAGAGGAGTAAAAAAAATACACTTATAGCCAACCTTGTTGTAGTATGAGTGACTAAGTGATGACTATGTATGACACGCCAACATCGGATAGCCTAACGCACCGTGTTAAATCTCCAAGGGCACGATCGCGCGAGCGACGCGGCGGTCATGGTAGGCGCGACCATGATACGGGCTGTTGGCAGCCCTTGGATCTGAGATCAAACGGTCGGATGCTAAGTTGCTGAAAAATTGCAGAATAACCCTCCGAGATAGGATATTCACCCATAGGTCTAGAATCACGCCATGCAACCGTTCAATCTCAGATCCAAGGGCTCTTGGAAGCCCGTATCATGGGAGAATGGAAAGCCACTACCCTGTTTTTCGCACGCTGGCAGTTCACTCCTACTCGTCCCCGCACGTCCTTCAATACTACGGCGGTTCACTCCTAGTCGTCCCGTCCATTCACATTACGGCATTCCCACTAATCCTAACCCTCCTCCCAAATCAACGGCGTCCCAAATCTCCATGATCGGCGGTGAGTACAAGGTTAGAACCATCACCGACGATGAGTTCGACGTCATCTACACCCATTCTTCCGCGACGGTGAAAGGATGCCTTTCTCGCTTCAGACGCATGTTCGAAAACTCAGATGATGAGTGGGTCGCTGGGCTAGATGTTGAGTACACCACAGTACTGGGACGAGAGAAGGATCTAAAGGACGAAGAGAGGAAGAAGCCCGCCGTGATCCAGGTTTGCCTGCATGACTTATGCTTGGTCTACCACATATGCCATGCCGACGTTGAGTGCCAGGATTTTAAGGACTTCCTCGGGAGCAACCTAGTAAAATTCGTTACTGTAGACTTTGGTAACGACAAAGAAGTCCTGCGTCGGGTAGGCCTCTTTGTAGGCAACACCTTCGACCTCCAGAAGAATCGGCTGGTGTCCTCTCTTCAGCCTTCAATGCTGACCCTGGCAGGAGCCATGGTTCATCCTTCGTACGGTAAACTAGTGAAACCTCCATACACGTTTCATCGTCATGCATGGTAGCGGAATGTACTAGATATAGACACCATCCGCTATGCTGCAATGGATGGCTACCTTTGTTTCAATATCTACAAGGGTTGGATGAAGAGCAACAGCCAAGTGTGCGGTTCAAGCAAAGAAGTATCGGCCAAGAGGAATAGGGACAAGGACGAAGTCGAGGACGTGGACGAGGACTCCAAGTAAGGTGGCAGTGTCGTTGCTCATGGTGGTTCTAAACTTCTAATGCAGTGTCTACCGGATTAGTTGCATAGTTTAATTTTAGGTGTGCTTAGTTTAATTTGAGGGGTGTGTCATGCTGAGCCCCCAGCAGAACTATGTTATGTTTCTTCTTGTTACTTTAACTCTTTAGTATGTACATACTACTAGTATTTCTTTCATAGAATTTAGCACCCCAATTAGGCACGTACTAGCTTTTTTAATAGTACTATATGCATAATTTGGCGACGAGCGCTCTCCATATGTACCACCTTTTTTAATTTCAAGTTTTGCTCCATGGCGCAATCCATCGATACTACTGCTGTACAAAAGTATACATTTTTTAAAAGGCTAGAGGGCAGGGCAGTCTAGCTTGGTCGGCTTCACGAGAGGCGAGGGCCTTGGTGATTTGACGGCTCATTACTGGTGGAAGGCGGGGCCTTGTGATTTGACTGCTCGTATAAATGCGCCGACGACCTGATCAAGGAGGAGCAAAGAACCGTGCGGTATACTCAAGTTTTCCACTGGAGTAGTACTGCGACGGAGGAGCACGAAACATGGCAGCCCAGTGCCATATGGCGATAAAAAATGATCTAATTTGCTAGTCATATCATTGTTAGCATTGTTCTATTCATTCTCTAAAAAAACATTGTTCTATTCATGCCTCGCAGAGAACGTGACATGTGCGGCGAAACACCCGAAGCAAAAGATGAAACACAGGAGCAAAAGAAGAAGGAAGATTATCACCCCAAATGATCTAATTTGCCGCAGAGTCGTAATTGCTTCTTCATCGCCTCCACGACCTCCATCTCCTTGCGCGTCTCCTCCGCCATCTTCGTCATTGTGTCCATGACACGGCATTTCTCGACGCGAGCCTTCACCATCTGTTCCACGCCCATATTACGTACCTTGACAGCAGCCGGGTGCTCGATGCGAAGCTTCGCCAACTCTTCCTTCTGTTCCATGGCGAGGGCCTACAACATCTTCATCGAGGAACTACTATTCTCATGCAGCTTCTTCCAGCCGGTGTTCTTCTCCTTCAACAGGTCGATCTCGTGGCAGAGCTTCGCATTGTCCTCCCGAAGTCGCAAGATATACATGTTATTGATGTGTACCTTACTAATTCTCGCAGTAGCACCTGGGTATTTGATACTGGTTCTGTTGCTAATATTTGCAACTCAAAACAGGGGCTACGGATTAAGCGAAGATTGGCTAAGGACGAGGTGACGATGCGCGTGGGAAATGGTTCCAAAGTCGATGTGATCGCGGTCGGCACGCTACCTCTACATCTACCTTCGGGATTAATATTAGATCTAAATAATTGTTATTTAGTACCAGCGTTGAGCATGAACATTATATCTGGATCTTGTTTGATGCGAGACGGTTATTCATTTAAATCAGAGAATAATGGTTGTTCTATTTATATGAGTAATATCTTTTATGGTCATGCACCATTAAAGAATGGTTTGTTCTTACTTAATCTCGATAGTAGTAATACACATATTCATAATGTTGAAGCCAAAAGATGCAGAGTTGATAATGATAGTGCAACTTATTTGTGGCACTGCCGTTTAGGTCATATCGGTGTAAAACGCATGAAGAAACTCCATACTGATGGACTTTTGGAGTCACTTGATTATGAATCACTTGGCACTTGCGAACCGTGCCTTATGGGCAAGATGACTAAAACACCGTTCTCCGGTACTGTGGAGAGAGCAACAGATTTATTGGAAATCATACATACTGATGTATGTGGTCTAATGAATGTTGAGGCTCATGGCGGATATCGTTATTTTCTCACCTTCACTGATGATTTAAGCAGATATGGGTATATCTACTTAATGAAACACAAGTCTGAAACATTTGAAAAGTTCAAAGAATTTCAGAGTGAAGTGGAAAATCATCGTAACAAGAAAATAAAGTTTCTACGATCTGATCGTGGAGGAGAATATTTGAGTTACGAGTTTGGTCTACATTTGAAACAATGCGGAATAGTTTCGCAACTCACGCCACCCGGAACACCACAACGTAATGGTGTGTCCGAACATCGTAATCGTACTTTACTGGATATGGTGCGATCTATGATGTCTCTTACCGATTTACCGCTATCGTTTTGGGGTTATGCTCTAGAGACAGCCGCATTCACGTTAAATAGGGCATCATCGAAATCCGTTGAGACGACGCCTTATGAACTATGGTTTGGCAAGAAACCAAAGTTGTCGTTTCTTAAAGTTTGGGGCTGCGATGCTTATGTGAAAAAGCTTCAACCTGATAAGCTCGAACCCAAATCGGAAAAATGTGTCTTCATAGGATACCCAAAGGAGACTGTTGGGTATACCTTCTATCACAGATCCGAAGGCAAAATTTTTGTTGCTAAAGTCGGAAACTTTCTAGAGAAGGAGTTTCTCTCGAAAGAAGTGAGTGGGAGGAAAGTAGAACTTGATGAGATAACTGTATCTACTCCCTTATTGAGAAGTAGTACGTCACAGAAATCAGTTTCTGTGACACCTACACCAAATAGGGAGGAAGCTAATGATAATGATCATGAAACTTCAGATCAAGTTTCTACTGAACTTCGTAGATCAACCAGAGTAAGATCCGCACCAGAGTGGTACGGTAATCCTATTTTGGAAGTCATGTTACTAGACCATGATGAACCTATGAACTATGAAGAAGCGATGGTGAGCCCAGATTCCGCAAAGTGGCTTGAGGCCATGAAATCTGAGATGGGATCCATGTATGAGAACAAAGTGTGGACTTTGGTTGACTTGCCCGATGATCGGCAAGCAATTGAGAATAAATGGATCTTCAAGAAGAAGACTGACGCTGATGGTAATGTTACTATCTACAAAGCTCGACTTGTTGCGAAAGGTTTTCGACAAGTTCAAGGAGTTGACTACGATGAGACCTTCTCACCCTTAGAGATGCTTAAGTCCGTCCGAATCATGTTAGCAATTGCCGCATTTTATGATTATGAAATTTGGCAAATGGATGTCAAAACTGCATTCCTTAATGGATATCTTAAAGAAGAGTTGTATATGAAGCAACCAGAAGGTTTTGTCGATCCAAAAGGTGCTAACAAAGTGTGTAAGCTCTAGTGATCCATTTATGGACTGGTGCAAGCATCTCGGAATAGGAATATACGCTTTGATAGTGTGATCAAAGCATATGGTTTTATACAGAGTTTTGGAGAAGCCTGTATTTACAAGAAAGTGAGTGGGAGCTCTGTAGCATTTCTGATATTATATGTGGATGACATATTGCTGATCGGAAATAATATAGAATTTCTGGATAGCATAAAGGGATACTTGAATAAGAGTTTTTCAATGAAAGACCTCGGTGAAGCTGCTTACATATTAGGCATTAAGATCTATAGAGATAGATCAAGACGCTTAATAGGACTTTCACAAAGCACATACCTTGACAAAGTTTTGAAAAAGTTCAAAATGGATCAGGCAAAGAAAGGGTTCTTGCCTGTGGCACAAGGTGTGAAGTTGAGTAGGACTCAATGCCCGACCACCGCAGAAGATAGAGAGAAAATGAAAAATGTTCCCTATGCTTCAGCCATAGGCTCTATCATGTATGCAATGCTGTGTACCAGACCTGATGTGTGCCTTGCTGTAAGTTTAGCAGGTAGGTACCAAAGTAATCCAGGAGTGGATCACTGGACAGCGGTCAAGAACATCCTTAAGTACTTGATAAGGACTAAGGATATGTTTCTCATTTATGGAGGTGACAAAGAGCTCGTCGTAAACGGTTACGTCGATGCAAGCTTTGACACTGATCCGAACGATTCTAAATCGCAAACCGGATACGTATTTACATTAAACGGTGGAGCTGTCAGTTGGTGTAGTTCTAAACAAAGCGTCGTGGCGGGATCTACATGTGAAGCTGAGTACATAGCCGCTTCGGAAGCAGCTAATGAAGGAGTCTGGATGAAGGAGTTCATATCCGATCTAGGTGTTGTACCTAGCGTATCGGGTCCAATGAAAATCTTTTGTGACAATACTGGTGCAATTGCCTTGGCAAAGGAATCCAGATTTCACAAAAGAACCAAACACATCAAAAGACGCTTCAACTCCATCCGGGATTTGGTCCAGGTGGGAGACATAGAGATATGCAAGATACATACGGATCTGAATGTTGCAGACCCGTTGACTAAGCCTCTTCCACGAGCAAAACATGATCAGCACCAAGACTCCATGGGTGTTAGAATCATTACTTTGTAATCTAGATTATTGACTCTAGTGCAAGTGGGAGACTGAAGGAAATATGCCCTAGAGGCAATAATAAAGTTATTATTTATTTCCTTATATCATGATAAATGTTTATTATTCATGCTAGAATTGTATTAACTGGAAACATAATACATGTGTGAATACATAGACAAACAGAGTGTCACTAGTATGCCTCTACTTGACTAGCTCATTAATCAAAGATGGTTATGTTTCCTAGCCATGAACAAAGAGTTGTTATTTGATTAACGATATCACATCATTAGTTGAATGATCTGATTGACATGACCCATTCCATTAGCATAGCACCCAATCGTTTAGTATGTTGCTATTGCTTTTATCCATGACTTATACATGTTCCTTTAACTATGAGATTATGCAACTCCCGTTTACCGTAGGAACACTTTGTGTGCTACCAAACGTCACAACGTAACTGGGTGATTATAAAGGTGCTCTACAGGTGTCTCCGAAGGTACATATTGGGTTGGCGTATTTCGAGATTAGGATTTGTCACTCCGATTGTCGGAGAGGTATCTCAGGGCCTTCTCGGTAATGCACATCACATAAAGCCTTGCAAGCATTGCAACCAATGAGTTAGTTGCGAGATGATGTATTACGGAACGAGTAAAGAGACTTGCCGGTAACGAGATTGAACTAGGTATTGGATACCGACGATCGAATCTCGGGCAAGTAACATACCGATGACAAAGGGAACAACGTATGTTGTTATGCGGTCTGACCGATAAAGATCTTCGTAGAATATGTAGGAACCAATATGGGCATCCAGGTCCCGCTATTGGTTATTGACCGGAGACATGTCTCGGTCATGTCTACATTGTTCTCGAACCGTAGGGTCCGCACGCTTAACGTTACGATGACAGTTATTATGAGTTTATGCATTTTGATGTACCGAAGGAGTTCGGAGTCCCGGATGTGATCACGGACATGACGAGGAGTCTCTAAATGGTCGAGACATAAAGAACGATATATTGGAAGCCTATGTTTGGACATCGGATGCATTCCAGGTGAAATCAGGAGTTTACCGGAATACCGGGAGGGTTACCGGAACCCCCCCGGGAGCATAATGGGCCAACATGGGCCTTGGAGGAG
Source organism: Aegilops umbellulata (assembly GCA_032464435.1). NCBI lineage: Eukaryota > Viridiplantae > Streptophyta > Magnoliopsida > Poales > Poaceae > Aegilops > Aegilops umbellulata. The sequence goes on along the minus strand of CP136055.1, from coordinate 235,357,262 downwards.
AGGTGAGAGGGCTGCCCTCATGGGCTGCGCGCCTCCCCCCTTCCCCTAGTCCTATTAGGACTAGGAGAGGTGGGCGCCCCCTCTCTCTCTCTCCCCCTTGGAGAATCCTAGTCCAACTAGGATTGGGGGGGGGGAATCCTACTCCCAGAGGGAGTAGGACTCTCCTGGCGCTCCAGGCTTGGCCGGCCAGCCCCTCCCCCTTGGCTCCTTTATATACGGGGGCAGGGGGCACCCCAAAGACACACAAGTTGATCTACGGATCGTTCCTTAGCCGTGTGCGGTGCCCCCTTCCACCAAATTCCACCTCGGTCATATCGTTGCAGTGCTTAGGCGAAGCCCTGCGCCGGTAACACATCAAGATCGTCACCACGCCGTCGTGCTGACGGAACTCTTCCCCGACGCTTTGCTGGATCGGAGCCCGGGGATCGTCATCGAGCTGAACGTGTGCCAAGAACTCGGAGGTGCCGGAGTAACGGTGCTGTGATCGGTTGGATCGCGAGGAGAACGTACGACTACTTCCTCTATGTTGTGTCAACGTTTCCGCTTCGGTCTACGAGGGTACGTAGACAACACTCTCCCCTCTCGTTGCTATGCATCACCATGATCTTGCGTGTGCGTAGGAATTTTTTTGAAATTACTACGTTCCCCAACAAGGCTTTTGCATCACATATCTATATCTATACCCCTATATATATATATTATATTTTATATATTTTCATATTGTGTGCGGGTAACTTTAACTTTGAAAGATGGTCATTGGATGAGGTGAATCCGATGGTCCAAAGATGGCAAATTTGAGCACTACTGGCCGTTGGATATCATCTAGATTCCACCAGATTTCGCCACATGTATAATCTAGAAGACTCCATGGTTGAACTTAAGCATAATGCACAAACATCAAAACAAAAGCACTTCTTATTTGTTCTAGAATCTTCCGTATCAGAATTGCCCAAATGTTTTTATACATGATTTGCCATTATTTGTTTTTTACTTTATGTCTTATGACGCACAATTCCATGAATCTTAAAATAGATTAGCTTTCTTATAAAAACTAGATGATTTTGAATGAAATGAACTACAAGAATTAAACGAACATCTACATCATGCATATATGACTCAAAGCTTGCATGCTATAATGTGGTACTTATTCATAATTTGGTTGTCAAATCTCATGCGTGCAATGCACGTGTACCTTACTCTAGTCTAAATGGTGTTTGTGTGTGTGTTGTGCGTGTTGAGGTGCAAATTGTCTTTTTTTTTGGTACACGTTAAGCTTGTTCTTCCGAAATTTCAAGCCGCGCCTTGTTATGCTGAAAATTCAAGCTAGCGTCTTTGTCTATCGTGCTGCGAAACTCCCGCCCCTTCAACCCGCGCCTTGTTAGCCCGAAATATTTAAGATATATCTTTGTCTCGTTGTGCTCCGACAACTCCCTCCATCTCGACCCGCGCCTTGCTATTCCGAAATTACAACGCGCGCGAAAACACCCACCTCCTGTGAAATCCAGACATGCGAAATGCCCGTGGTACCCCTGAACCGAAAGAACCGCCTCAAATCGGTGGGGGTACTTTCGTAACTTACCCCACATTTCGGACAAGCGCGTCTCTAAGCCATGGTTCCCCACTTCCATCCCATCCGCCCACCCATTCATACACCGAGGCCGCGAAAACCCGTGACGAAACCCCACACCCTGCTCCGTCCGCCACCCAGCCGGAGCCTCTTCCCCGACGACGTCGTCCACAACAACACCTCGACGTCCCTCATCCACTGTATCGAATGAGGATCCATCGTCGATCTCATTGTCCCGTCGGTTTAGCCATCCCGTCCTCCACCTCCAAGGAGCTGCCCCGATGTTCCCCTCGTCTTTTGCGCCACCTCCATTCCCACACTGCCGTCTTCACCTGCACCACCGGAAGAGCATCATCATCACCGTTTCCTCGGATGAAGCTGCGGCCTAATCGGCGCCACCAAAGAGGTTGTACACTAATCGCCACATTTTCTTCTTGATTCGATCTCACGGTGCTGTCGGCGCTCGGTCCCGAGCCGACACGGTGTGGCTCCATCCACGGCGGTGTCGCCGGCCACTTCCTCCACGGCGTCGCTCCCTCGGCGGCGACGCCCACATCAGTAGGACCTGCTGATGCTTTAGCTCTCGCTTGCGTTGCTGCTCTGCTCTTGCTCTCGGTCCCCTGCCTGGTCTGCTCTTGCTATTTCTCTTGCTCGCGCTGCTGCTCTCGCTCTTGCTCTTGCTTGCGATGCTGCTCCGATTTAGCTACACTTGACAACGATGCCGCCGGGGTGAAGGAAGAACCAGCCGCAGCGGGGAGGGGGGCTCGCCGGAGAGGTACCCCACTATCTATCTTAGTGTTCAGGATGGGGGCGGTGGTCGCCGGCGGTGGTGGGGCGTTGGCGGGGCGGGGCGGTGGTGGGGCGTGGGGATCGCCGAAGAAAAAGCTCGACACGGGGGGGCTAGAGGGATGGTCGGGGCGGCGGCGTACCGGCGGTGGGGAGTGTTTTCGGGGTGGGCGGGGCGGCGCACCGCCGGCCACGGGTAGCGGGGGGCTGCTGTTTGACCGGCTCAGGGGGGTAGAGGTTGAAGATGAACCGCAAGCCCTTGATTTCGTATCCAACGGCTGCAAAATTGAATGACCAGAGATGAAAAAGTCAGTCGACCGACGTGTAGCCTCACCTTGCTAGTGCGTTCAGTTTCGACAGCAAAATTAAGTTTCGACAGCAAAATTCAGTTTCGACAGTTAAGTTCAGTTTCGACAGTTAAATTCAGTTTTGGCAGTTAAGTTCAGAGATGAGCGGCTGATGTATTTTACATCTAGCACTTTGTGGTTATGTATTTTACGTCATGTATTGGAGATGCTATTATAATTCCATTCAGGTTAACGTTGTTCGTTGTCTCTCTTGTCCTGCTTCAGCCTCGGTGTCGTACAACTCACCGGAGCTACTCCAACGACGAAACCCTCCATCACAGCGGAGCAGTACCTCGGGCTCCATCTCCAGACGCCTAAGATCTTCTTCCCCTCCTCTGACAGCCAAGTCAGCCGGAGCATCCTCACCGACCAACCCAATCACGCTGAGATCGACATGGCTTCGCCAAAGAGGTTGTACACTTGTTGCATCTCTTTTTTACTCTACATGTTATATATATTGTCCACTGAGCACTTGTAGTAACGGGAAATACAATTAGTTTCTCCTACTATATGACAAGCAGTGAGGTACCAGGCAACTTAGCTATTCGTGATGGACTCTCTTGAACGCCATCATTATTTATCTCAGCGCGTTTGAGCTGTGCATTTGTCGATGGGCCTGGGAGTTGAGCTAGTAGGGCAGTGGCCTAGGTCCAAAGTAATAGAAGTAGCACAAAACATTTTATTAGTGTAGGATTTTCCTTGCTCAAGCCTGCCTACTAGAATCTCCAGTGCTTGAAAGGAAAAGTGAATGAAAAACATCGGAATTGGAAAGTTTCCTATGGTACTACTTTTCATGAATTTGGTGCAAAGGAATGGAGCAAAGGAAAACTGTAGGATTTGTTCCTTTAGTGTCTCCTTGAAAGAAAAACCGTAGGAATTCTAATTTCCACTTCTCCTCCTTTTGATATTCCTATTCATCAAGCACAAGACTAAGAGATAGTAGCATAATAGCATTATAACCGTACATTTTCTTGTGGTTTGACTTAATCTCACCATGCTTTTTTGCGTCATGTGATCTTCCAATTATTGTGAATCAAACACCCAGATTGGCAGAAATCATGTGTTTTTAAATTCTCTGTTTTGCACGTGCATTCCTATCCTATTCCTGTCTATTTCCTATCCCTACATTGTTAGAATCCTCAAATTCAAACAAGCCCTTACTCAATTACTTCTGTTACAGATATGTGTCAAAGAAAACCTTGTGTGGTTTGTCCTGCTCCTGCGGCGCTGTGTTCCACCCCAGCTCAGCTGCTCCAACGACGGAAGGGTTCACCACAGCAGGGATCCGCTCTCTAGACTGTCTTTCGCCGCCTCAGATCTTCTTCCCCGCCGCCGGCAACCATGGCAATTGCATTACCATCATCAACTGAGCAGATGACCTTGAGGACTACACGGGTCCGCAAGAGAGGTCGCACTCTTCCGTGTCTGCTTACGTTATGCGTCGCTTAATATGATGACATGCTACATTATCGTCGTGTTCACCTATTAGACTCTGAGTCAGGTCCAAACTAATGCTGAAACTTGAGTTTTTAAATGGTTGTGGGGTACATATTGGGGCAGCAATCAGTACTATCTATCTACTATCTGGTTAATCTTCGATGTCTACTATGAGTTTCATGTTGGGTGCAAACAAACATTAAAGGAGCCATTATCTGTATTTTTTAACTAAAGCTATTATCTGCCTGCTATCATTGGTTTTGGGTCTATCCACAGTTTGCTACCATCACTCTGGATTTGTGCATGCACTCCTTACATAATCTCACTATGTTTTATTCCTATGCATGCCAGTTATTGTACACAATGGAACTGATCATGTAGAGCAAAAGAGACGAGCCTTGCGTGGCAATTAAATTTCATGCAGACGTCGTTCCATGGTGGGTGCAAAGGCAGCCCCCCCCCTCCACCTATTTCGGATCGTAATCAAGAGGAAGATAACTGTTATGAGGGGGATTCAGAAGGAGAAGACCACTCCTATTTACCCCATGAGGTCTTCGCTCTAACTTGGCATGCTGATGTTGGTAATATCATGCATATGGTGCCTTGCATTGCTTACTGTATACATTAAAGATGTCATTTGCTTAGTTTAGACATGCTTTGTGTCAATGCCATCTGTTTAGTTTCTTTATCGTATATGTGAATCATGCAATGCCATCTTGTCTAGCCAGGCATCATATATGTGAATTTTGCAATGCCACCCTGGTTAGCCAGTCATCTTATATGCGAATTATATCATGCCATCATTTTTTATTACGTGTTAAATTTGTCAACAATTTTAGTACATTCAATTACTCTTCCTGTGCATCAGCCATTTGGCACGATCATGGAAAAATCTGGAGTGGAAACAAGGTCTTCAGAGCAGACAATGCTATCTGACGAAGCGCATGTCTTGCTGGTTACCGATAGCTCCTCGGAGGAGGATTCAGAGACAGATGACCAGTCATATTTCCCCCTGAGGTGCATGCCCTAACTTGGCAGGGTTATGTTGCTCATATCGTGCGTATGGTATCTTGCATTGCTATGTCATTTGCTTAGTTTAGACATGCTTTGTGTGAATGCCACCTGTTTAGTGTCTAATTACCATATATGTGAATTATGCAATGCCATCTTGTTGCAAGACATTATATATGTGAATTATGCAATGTTATCTTGTTGCAAGGCGTTATGTATGTGAATTATGCAATGCCATGTTGTTTAGGCAAGCGTCATATATGTGAATTGTCGGGGGATATCGGCCTCCACGAGCACCTATGGGGACGGAGCCCCTTGTCGGTTCGGCGGGGGGCGGAGGTTGCACAAAGAGCAGATCGAGGCGACACACACACACAACGATTTTACCCAGCTTCGGGCCGCATGGATGCGTAAAACCCTACTGCTGCTTGTCTAGTTGATTCGAGTTCTTGCTCTGGAGCGCAAGAAGCTACAGTAAGCGGGAGCTGGACGTAGGCGAGGGTCTACTGGGTGCCCTTCTTCCGATCTCCTAGCGTTCGATCCCTCTAGGGTTTCCCCCCTCTCTACGTGCGCATGGGCCTCCTTTTATATGCTAAGGGGTTTCCCACAGTTAGCGACGCAGGTGAGGGTAAAAATGGCAAGGAACTGTGCGAATAGTGGCCGCACAGTGCTATCGCACCTAACTCTGACGGCGGGGGACAAAGGCATTAAATGCCCGTCTGGATCGCCTGAACAGTGCCGAGGCGGACCGTTAGGGGCGCCTCCGCTTGCCACGGGGGCGACTCTGCCAACGTCGCATGCCATGCGCGCGCCCCAGGTTGCGCGGCGCCCCGCCACGTGTCTCCGGGGAAGCTCCAGAGTGACGCGTGGGCAGGTGAGCTGGAGCGCATGCCTGAGGTGGTGGTTTGCCGCGGCAAGTGGCTTGCCGCGGTGGTTGTCTTGCCGCACCTGAGAGCTTGCCGCTCGTCAGGCCTTGCCGAGGCGCGCGGAGCGCCGCGGCGGGCTTCTCTTGGTGTGCCTTGGCTCGGCCGTCCCGGCGAGCTCCCCCCGCCGGGGCCTTGGTGCTTCGGCTTAGTCGTCCCGGCAAGCTCCTCTTGCCGGGGCCTTGGTGCTTCGGCTTAGTCGTCCCGGCAAGCTCCTCTTGCCGGGGCCTTGTCGCCTTGGCCCGGCAAGCTCCTCTTGCCGGACCTCGCCTTCTCTCCCCGGCAAGCTCCTCTTGCCGGGGCCTGGTCTTCTAGGCTCGATCACTTGGCCTTCGTCCGGCCCAGAAAGGGCCGTGGAGACTCTTGTCGCTCCCCTGGCAGGCCTTGCCGCGGGACGCTACTACTGCCCGTGCACAAGTTCGGGGTACTAAGGTACCCCTACTTTAGTACACCGACAGGAGCCCCCGGGTCTGGGCCATACACGGTGCCGAGCGTTGTTGGGCCAGGCCCTAACAGTGCACGGGCACGCGTGGCCTGGGTTGCGCTGCTCCTTAACTCCGTGCCCGTCGCACCCTCCCCAAGTGGCGCGCGCTTATTGCGGCGTCGTGGGGGGGCGAGGCGTGCGAGACGTGCGTGACGTGGGTGGCGTGCGCGGGGCTTGAGGCCCGCAGGCATGCGTCACGTCGGGCACGATTCCTTTATTTGGAAAGGCGAAACGTCCGCCCCCACTTTCGAGTGGGGGGGGGGGGAGAGGTCGCCTCATCTGTCGCCTCGGCCCTGCTCGCCCGCCACGCGTCCTCCATGCGCTGGGGGTTGCGGTGGTGGAGGCAGGAAGCCGGGCCGACGCGGGTCGAAGTAGAGGGTCGGCCCCGTCGCCTGCCCTTCCTCTGCTTTGATTGGTTGGGCGGGGCGGCCGAGCCCCCACTCCGCCCCTTTATAAGGAGCGGAAGGGGATGACGAGGGTCCGCACTCCTTCCTTCTTCCTTCTCTTAGATCCCTGGTCCCTTCTCCCCAACTGTCATGGAGGAAGGGAACCCTGGTCCTTCTTCGGTGGCGGCAAGGGTTGCCGCCAGGCAGCGCGCCCCTCCTCCCCTTGCACCCGCGGCGGCGGAGCCAACCGTAAGGGGAAGGGGGAGGGGGCGAGGTCGTGGACGAGGTCGTGGACGGGGCCGAGGCGCTCGAGGCGGGCGGGGCGGCGCGCCGGCCTCGCCTCCGCCGGCGGCTCCGTTTCCCCCGGCGGTTCATCTCAGGGACGACCCCTGCGAGTTCATCATCAGGCTGCGCCGGGCGCCTCGCCGTCGCCTCCGCCTCCCGGCTCCCTTCGCGGACGTCTTGGAGGCGGAACAACACGAGACACAGAGACTGCGCATGAGGGGCTGCGGGATCAGTGGTACGCGAGTCCACGTCGTATCCCGAGCCCCCGGCGTGGCGTGTCTTGGACGAGGGTGGAAGACGTTTGCCCGGATCCACAGCTTGATGGAGGGGTTCACCCTCCATTTTAAGCTGATGGAGGGTGATCTCCTCTCTGTCAAGGCCTTCGGGGACCTCGGCACCCGGGCCCGGTGCTGCGTGGATAGCTCCTCCGACAGCGGAGGCTCCTCCTCGAGCAAGAGTGGCGAGGAGGGGAGCGACAGCGACGACGAGGGGAGCGGCCGCCGGGATGACGGGTCCGACTAGGTGCCGGTCGCAGCTCCGCGTGGCACCGGCGGCCCCCATCGTCCGCGTCGCTGGCGCCGTGAACTCCCCGGGGTCGTCTCCTTGGGCGGCTGGCGTAGGGAGGCTGCAGAAGAGGAAGAGGGTGGGCGGCAAGGCCGCTGCCTCGTCTTCCAACTTCGCCCCAGACGCCGTCACCACCCCTGCTCGCGGCGACGACCGCCGGGGTCTTCTCTCCGGCCCGGCAAGCTCCTCTTGCCGGGGCATCGTCTTCTCGGGCGGCCGGAGTGGCGAGGCTGCGGAAGAGGCTGGCGGCAAGGCCGTCAACTCGGAGTACGAGGGCCAGATGCCCTCGACAGCGTGTTGACGTCCCGCAGCCTCCTTCTCGAGCTCCGCTTCCGGCGTCGCCATCTCCATCCAGCCTCCGGAGCTCCGGGGCGGAGCCTCGGACGCTCTCTTGGCGTCTTCTGCCACCCGTAGCTCGTCTAGGCGCCCCTTTTGCCCTTCTCGCCTCCTTGCCGTACCTCCTGAGGAGAGAGACAAGAAAGGGATTACGGGCACCTTATCTCTTTTTATCTTGTAAGCCCTCGGGCCTTAATTGTGTTTAAATCTTGTAATCCCATCCTTCATGTTTTTCATTCTCTCTGAGCTGTACCTGAGTGGAATGTTTTTAATGAAAAGGGAGTGTTTGCCGGACCATTTGTCTCGCGGGTACATCCCGCGGCAAGGAGCGAACCCTTTGCATCGTTAAGATAGACACTTCCCCGCCCGGCAACGGACCCTGCCGTCTTCCCGCGCCTCTTGGCCCTCCTCACGCTCTTGGCGGAGGCAGGGAGAAGGCGGGTTCTGGCCCCTCGCTTCCTCCTCTTGCCGCCGCGGCTACTATCAGAAGCGGGCCCCGGGAACACGCTCCGGGGTTTGTCGCTTAAGAGAGCACGGCAGCTTTTAGGAGGAAGCAAGGTTTTCGCATTCCGCAGCTCATGAGTGAATGCATGATAAGGGATGTAAAGACTTATCTGAGGTTGCAGCCCCCGGCAACTCTGGCTTGCCGGGGCGCGGGTGCTGGCTCGCCCTTCTCCCCTTCTTCGTCCTTGAGCGGCTCGGCAAGGGTATGCAACTCCTGCGAGCCAAAGGGAAAGGACGGGAAAAAGACGCGGACTCGACCTCTAAGTTAGGGGTTAGCGACTGTTAGGCACTATCAACCCTAACCAAGGACGAGACTCGACTCAGCATGCATGCTAAAACTTGGGGGCGCCAGTGCTTCATTGCTGCTAGGGTCTGCGCCTGGCTTTGTACAAAGGATTACATGCAACTGCGGCAAGACTTTTGTACAAAGAGTTGGTTGCCGGATGGGGTCCGACAACCGCGCCTTACGGGTAAAACTTGCGAAGATGCTCAATGTTCCAGGAATTGCTCACCGGAGTACCATCTTCGGTCTCAAGGCGGACGGCGCCGGGCCTCGTGACTCGTTTCACCTGGTAAGGGCCTTCCCACTTCGGCGTCAACTTGTTGTGTATCTTGGCCGACTGAACGCGCCGAAGAACAAGGTCGCCTTCCTCGAGGCTCCTGGCTTTAACTTTGCGGCTATGATAGCGACGCAGAGCTTGCTGGTAGCGAGCGGATCGCACAGCAGCCTGGAGACGATCCTCCTCGAGGAGCAGTGCGTCATCTTCACGTGACCGCTCTTGCTCAAGCTCATCATAAGCGAGCACTCGAGGTGACCTGTATACGAGTTCCGTGGGGGTAACTGCTTCTGCTCCATAGACTAGAACAAATGGTGTCTGGCCGGTGGCTCGATTTGGCGTCGTTCTGACCGACCAAAGAACCGCCGGTAGCTCCTCGATCCAGTTCCGTCCGCGCTTGAGCAGCTTGTCAAAACTTCTGGTCTTGAGCCCGCGCAGTACCTCGGCATTGGCCCTTTCCGCTTGACCGTTGCTCCGGGGATGAGCAACAGAAGCGAAGCAGACCTTGGTGCCGAGGTTTTGGGTGTACTGCGTGAAAGTGTGGCTTGTGAACTGCGTACCGTTGTCGGTGATGATCCTGTTGGGGATCCCGAAGCGGCAAACAATCGACCTGAAGAATTTAATCGCGGACTGGGCAGTCACCTTCCTCACCGGCTCCACTTCTGGCCACTTTGTGAACTTGTCGATGGCAACGAACAAGTACTCAAAGCCCCCGACGGCTCGGGGGAAGGGGCCGAGGATATCGAGCCCCCAGACCGAGAAGGGCCAGGATAAAGGGATCATCTGGAGAGCTTGAGCTGGCTGGTGTATCTTCTTGGAATGGAACTGGCACGCTTCACACTTGGTTACTTGTGCAGTTGCATCCTGGAGGGCTGTGGGCCAGAAGAAACCTTGCCGGAATGCTTTGCCGGCAAGTGCTCTGGCGCCAATGTGGTGTCCACATATGCCTCCGTGTATCTCCACCAACAGCTCCTGTCCGTCTTCCCGGTGAATGCACTTCAATTTCACCCCATTGCGTCCTCTTCTGTACAGTGCGTCGTCGACGAACTGGTACATACTGGACTGCCGGGCTACTCTTTCCGCTTCTTCTTGTTCTTCGTGAAGTTCTCCTGTCTGGAGGAAACGGACGATCTGCTGTGCCCACGTCGGAGCCTGTGGCTCGACGACGAGGACCAAAGGCATGTCGGCGGCTGCGGCAACATCAGCTTCTACGGCCAGGACTTGGGGCTCAGCCAAAAGCTTGACGTTCCCCGGCAAGCTTGCCGGGGCATGGCTTGCCGGGAGCGCCTGCTTCGTCGGGACAAACCCTGGGGCTTGCCGGAGCGGGCAGCTCCTCAGCACTCTTGGCGTCGATCTTGGGGACTCTCTTGGCGGCGGCTTCGGGAAGCTCTGCCGGGAGATAGTCACCAGAGACCGATCTTCTCTTCTTGATTGGCCCAGTCGATGGTGTCACGGATGGCTGAGTCAGCTTGAGCACAAAAGTCCCTGGTTCCACAGGTAGCTTTAGTGCGGCGCATTTTGACAGGCCGTCGGCGATGTCGTTCTCTGCTCTTGGAACGTATTCCATTTGCAGGCCGTCAAAGCGCTCTTCCAGCTTCCTCACTTCATCAACGTAAGCCTCCATCAACGGGCACTCGTAATCCTTGTTCACTTGGCGGACGACGAGCTGCGAGTCACCCCTGACAATGAGCTTCTTGATCCCAAGTTTCGCCGCGATCCTGAGACCGGCGAGCAAACCTTCATACTCTGTCGTATTGTTGGTTGCTTGCTCCTTGGGAAAGTGCATATGGACGAGTACTTGAGGTGCTCTCCGCTGGGCGCGATGAGCAGCACGCCGACACCGGCGCCTTCCAGCGAAAAGGCACCATCAAAGTACATCAGCCACTCTTTGGTTGCTTCCTTGCCGGGGATGCTCGTCTCTGGAATTTCTTCGTCCGGTGTCGGCGTCCACTCTGCTATGAACTCTGCCAATGCTCTGCTCTGGATGGTCGATGTGCTCTCGAACTTGAGGCCAAAGCTTGACAGTTCTAGTGCCCACTCGACAATCCTACCTGTTGCTTCGGGATTCTGCAGTATCCTCTTAAGCGGAAAGCGAGTGACCACGGTGATCTCGTGTGCTTGGAAGTAATGGCGCAGCTTCCTCGAGGCCATGAGGAGGCCTAAGAGCAATTTTTGCACACTAGAGTACCTCGACCTAGCCCCCTGCAGGAGGGAACTGACGAAGTAAATTGGGCGCTTCACCATCCTCTTCCTCTGCACTTCCCCTTGCGCTTGCGCGGATCCGCCTTTGCCGGGGCCAGAGCTTGTCGGGGAAGCCCCCTGCTTGCCGTCGGACGCGCTTGTCGTGGTTGCTGGCTCGTCATCAGCTTCCCTCTCCGCAACTAACGCAGCACTAGCCACTTGATTGGTTGCCGCTAGGTAGAGCAGCAACTTCTCTTGCGGTCTAGGCGCGACAAGTATAGGAGCAGAGGACAGGTATTTCTTCAAGTCTTGCAGCGCAGCCTCCGCTTCCGGAGTCCATTTTACTGGACCTGCCTTTTTCAAGATTTTGAAAAACAGCAGGGCGCGTTCCGCAGACCTGGAAATAAACCTGCTGAGAGCCGCCACGCAGCCGGCAAGTCTTCGCACGTCCTTGACACGCGTTGGTGCTTCAATCTGCTCGATGGCCTTGATCTTGTCGGGGTTGGCTTCGATCCCACGCTGAGACACGAAGAACCCGAGAAGCTTGCCGGAGGGAACTCCGAACACGCACTTCTCGGGGTTGAGCTTGAGGCTGATCTTGCGCAAGTTCGCAAAGGTCTCTTCCAAGTCTTGAACCAAGGTTGCCTTGTCTCTGCTCTTGACCACAATGTCGTCCATGTAGGCCTCCACATTTCTGTGGATCTGTGGCTCGAAAGCTGTGTGGACAACCCTCGCGAACGTCGAGCCTGCGTTCTTCAGTCCAAAAGGCATCCGCACAAAACAGTACGTGCCGCATGGAGTGATGAACGCAGTCTTCTCGTCGTCTTCTTCAGCCATGAAGATCTGGTGGTACCCGGAGTAGGCGTCAAGGAATGAAAGCAGGTCGCATCCGGCCGTGGAGTCAACAATCTGGTCGATGCGCGGCAAGGGAAATGGATCTTTAGGGCAAGCTCTGTTGACATCGGTGAAATCGATGCAAAGCCTCCAGTTCCCGTTTGCTTTGTGCACGACAACAGGATTGGCCAACCACGTCGGATGGAGCACGCCTCTGACGAGGCCTGCCGCTTCCAACTTCCTGATCTCCTCGGCGATAAACTCTTGGCGCTCCACCGCTTGTTTCCTGACCTTTTGCTTGATGGGCCGCGCATGAGGACAGACGGCGAGGTGGTTCTCAATCACTTCCCTGGGAACGCCGGGGATGTCAGATGGTTGCCAGGCAAACACATCGACATTCGCCCGCAGGAAAGCAACGAGCGCGCCTTCCTATTTGGGGTCGAGAGTGGCACTGATGGTGAAGGTACCACCAGTGCCGTCCTCCTTGGCGGGCACCTTCTTGGTCGCTGGTGGAGCAGCCGTCATCTCCTTGTGTTTACCGGCGGGGCTCGATGGTGCGTCCTCAACGGCAGCGCAGCGCTCCGAAGAGGCGCGCTTGCCGGAGTGGGCACCAGAGCATTCGCCGGGCTTGGCCTTCTTGCCGGCGGGGCTCGATGGCACGTCCTCGACGGCAGCGCAGCACTCCGAAGAGGCGCGCTTGCCGGAGTGGGCGCCAGGGCATTCGCCGGACTTGGTCTTCATGCCGGCGGGGCTCGATGGCACGTCCTCGACGGCAGCGCAGCACTCCGAAGAGGCGCGCTTGCCGGAGTGGGCGCCAAAGCACTTGCCGGACTTGGTCTTCATGCCGGCGGGGCTCGATGGCACGTCCTCGACGGCAGCGCAGCACTCCGAAGAGGCGGGCTTGCCGGAGTGGGCGCCAAAGCACTTGTCGGACTTGGTCTTCATGCCGGCGGGGCTTGATGGCACGTCCTCGACGGCAGCGCAGCACTCCGAAGAGGCGCGCTTGCCGGAGTGGGCGCCAGAGCACTTGTCGGACTTCTTCTTTCCCCCGGAAGCTCCAGCGGCAAGCGGGCCGCGGGCCGTTGCTGCTGTTGCGTCCCGGTATATTTGGTCGGCACAGATAAGGGCATCCTTCTTGTCGCCGGGGACAGAAATGATGCTTATCGGGCCAGGCATCTTGAGCATGTTATACGCGTAGTGGGAGGCCGCCATGAACTTGGCGAGCGCTGGTCGGCCGAGGATCCCGTTGTAAGGCAACGGAAAGTCTGCGACGTCAAAGGTGACCTTCTCAGTCCTGAAATTCAGCTCGCTGCCAAATGTCACTGGCAGCGTGATCTTTCCCTTCGGCTTGCTCCTTCCCGGGTTGATTCCTTGGAATGTGCCGGTTTCTTCGAGCTCGCTGTCGGGAACTTGGAGTCTCCGGAGGACAGCAGAGGAGATCAGATTCAAGCCGGCCCCGCCGTCAACTAGCATCTTAGTGACCTTGAGGTTGCGGATCGTTGGGGAAACCAACATCGGCAAGCACCCGACCGCGGTTGTGCGATCAGGGTGGTCCTCAATGTCGAAGATGATAGGCGTGCTGGACCATCTCAGGGGTCTGCGTGACTCGACGGGCGGCTCCGCTGCATTGACCTCCCGCACCCACCGTTTAAGCTGGTGGTGGGAAGTGTGCAGGGAGGCACCGCCGTCCACACACAAGACCTCAGTGGCTTTCTGAAACTCCTGCTCGCTGGTCTCAGGGTCTTCCATGTCTTCGTCATCGTCATCGTCTTCGCCCTTGTCGCGCCCCCGGGGAGGTCTGTCTGCTTGCCGCTGCTTGTCCTTGCCGCGGCGCTCCCCGGGCCGGGGCGCTTCGTGCCGGATCCCCCGCCACCTGCTTGGGCTCTCTCCTTGTCGCGTCGTGCGTACTCGGCCTTCTGCAGGTCAACGAGCCGCTCGACTTGCTTGCAACTCTGGAGGTCGTGGCCCCTGGTACGGTGGATCTTGCAGTACTTCTTGTCGGTACCGTCTCGCTTATCGGCAGCGGCCACCGCCCGGCAGTTGGCGCACCCGACAATCTCCTTGCCGGGGCCTCCCGCCTGGGCTTTCTTGGCGGAGCTCTCGCTGCCGGACTTCTCGACAACCAGTACCTCTGGGTTTTTCTTCTTTTTGCCGTTCCGCCGCCGGCCTCTCCTTGCCGGGGCGGTACCTTCACTGTCGGATTCTCCTTCTCCAACACTTTCTCCGGGGAGCTTCCTCCCCTCCTCAGCGCGTGCACACTTGTCGGCCAGGGCGTAAAGCTCGCTGACCTCCTTGATTTTGCACATCGCCATCTCCTCCCGCATCCTGCGGTTACGCACGTTCTGGTGGAACGCGCTGATCACCGCGGCGGGGTGGACGTCTGGGATGTTGTAGTGCACACGTCTGAACCTCTGGATGAACTTGCGCAAAGGCTCCCCCTCCTTCTGAACAAGCAGATGAAGGTCGCTCGCCTGGCCATGGGGTTTGTGGCCGCCCGTGAAGGCGCCAACGAACTGATGGCATAGATCTGGCCAGGAGGAGATGGAGCCGTCCGGCAAGTGCATGAGCCAGGATCTGACGTTGGGCTTGAGTACCAGCGGGAAGTAGTTGGCAAGGATCTTATCGTCCCGTCCCCCGGCAGCCTGCACCGCAATGGTGTAGATGCTGAGGAACTCAGACGGATGCGACTTGCCGTCGTACTTCTCGGGCACGTCGGGCTTGAAGTTCTTCGTGCTAGGCCACTGGACTTGCCGCAGCTCGCGGGTGAACGCGGGGCAGCCTACCGAATATGGCAGTTCGCCTGGTTCCCTCGGTGCGGGCATGTTTCCAGAGGGCTCAACGCGCTGGTCTGATTGACGCCGCGCCTCTCTTCTGCGCTCGATGCGGGTTCGAGCGTCTTCTTCCCTTCGTTCGTGAAGGACTTGGCGTTGGTCGCGGCGAGTTCGCGGGTTCGACGACGCGGTGGAGTCGTTGTCGAGGTGGGCCCGGCGAGTCGGCGACCGCGGCTTCTGGGGCGGGGAGTGCACGGTGGTCGCACCCCCGCCATTCTTGGCGCCATCGGTTCTCGCCTGGGTGACTGGCCGCGGCTGCGACGCGCTGTGCTGCCGCGGAGTGTCGCCGTTGGCGAAACCGATGAGGCTCTGGATGGTTGCCCTCCAGTCGTCGAGCTTGTCCGCCGTTGGAGGGTAGTCTAGGAGCAGCTGAGCTCGCGCGAGAGCTTCCGCTGGGGTGGCGGGCAGAGGCGGCGTACGGTGCGAGGAGCGGGATGTGCTCGAACTCCTAACTATGTTAGAAGGAGCAGCACCCGGTCCAGGCAGCCGCGCGACGCTCGTTCCGGCACGCTGGATCGCAGGCTGGTCCTGAGCGCCTTGGGACCCACCAGCACGGTCTGGGTCCAGCGAGCGTATGGTACCATGGGTACCATGACGCTGCTGGTTTCGCGCCTCCTGAGAGGGGTGCGGGGCGAGCTCGGACGTCGCGGGGCCAAGAACTGGTTCGACGGCGCCCGTTCCTCCGCCGGCGCCCTCTCCACCACCCGTCTGCTCCATGGGCGGTGGGTTCGGCGCTGACGGACCGGTCGCCTCCGGAGCTTTCTTCTTCGGCGCCATGCCGGCGCAAACAATGAGAGTCTGGCTCGCGCGGACGCCGGACCTGGTTCACACAACCTCGACGCAGCCCCTACCTGGCGCGCCAAAGATGTCGGGGGATATCGGCCTCCACGAGCACCTATGGGGACGGAGCCCCTTGTCGGTTCGGCGGGGGGCGGAGGTTGCACAAAGAGCAGATCGAGGCGACACACACACACACAACGATTTTACCCAGCTTCGGGCCACATGGATGCGTAAAACCCTACTGCTGCTTGTCTGGTTGATTCGAGTTCTTGCTCTGGAGCGCAAGAAGCTACAGTAAGCTGGAGCTGGACGTAGGCGAGGGTCTACTGGGTGCCCTTCTTCCGGTCTCCTAGTGTTCGATCCCTCTAGGGTTTCCCCCCCTCTCTACGTGCGCATGGGCCTCCTTTTATATGCTAAGGGGTTTCCCACAGGTAGCGACGCAGGTGAGGGTAAAAATGGCAAGGAACTGTGCGAATAGTGGCCGCACAGTGCTATCGCACCTAACTCTGACGGCGGGGGACAAAGGCATTAAATGCCCGTCTGGATCGCCTGAACAGTGCCGAGGCGGACCGTTAGGGGCGCCTCCGCTTGCCACGGGGGCGACTCTGCCAACGTGCCATGCGCGCGCCCCAGGTTGCGCGGCGCCCCGCCACGTGTCTCCGGGGAAGCTCCAGAGTGACGCGTGGGCAGGTGAGCTGGAGCGCATGCCTGAGGTGGTGGTTTGCCGCGGCAAGTGGCTTGCCGCGGTGGTTGTCTTGCCGCACCTGAGAGCTTGCCGCTCGTCAGGCCTTGCCGAGGCGCGCGGAGCGCCGCGGCGGGCTTCTCTTGGTGTGCCTTGGCTCGGCCGTCCCGGCGAGCTCCCCCCGCCGGGGCCTTGGTGCTTCGGCTTAGTCGTCCCGGCAAGCTCCTCTTGTCGGGGCCTTGGTGCTTCGGCTTAGTCATCCCGGCAAGCTCCTCTTGCCGGGGCCTTGTCGCCTTGGCCCGGCAAGCTCCTCTTGCCGGACCTCGCCTTCTCGCCCCGGCAAGCTCCTCTTGCCGGGGCCTGGTCTTCTAGGCTCGATCACTTGGCCTTCGTCCGGCCCAGAAAGGGCCGTGGAGACTCTTGTCGCTCCCCTGGCAGGCCTTGCCGCGGGACGCTACTACTGCCCGTGCACAAGTTCGGGGTACTAAGGTACCCCTACTTTAGTACACCGACATGAATTATAGCATGTCGTCCTTTTTTTGTATTTATCATTGCTTTTGTCGACAATGTTTGTATATTCAACTGCTCTTCCTGTGCATCAGCCATTTCAATTGGTGATGGAGAAATCTGGAGTGAAAACAAGGTCTTTAGGGCAAACAATGCTACCTGCTGAAGCAGATATCTTGATGGTTACAGATAGCTCTTCAGAGGAGGATTCAGAGGCAGATGACCAGTCCTATTATCCCCCTGAGGTGTATGCTCAAACTTGGCAGGGTTATATTACTCATATAATGCATATGTTGTATTGGAATGCTTAGTTTTTACATCATATACACAATATTGAATGCCATCTCCTTAGTTGACACATCATATATGCGATTGCCCTCTGCTCACTTCCTTAGTATATAAATCATATATTTGAATTATGTCATGCTATGATGTTTACATAGACAGCATGTATCTGAATTATGGCATGCCAACCCATTTTCTAAAGACATAATATAGTTATATCATTTCATCCTGTTTACATAGTCATCATATTTAAATTATGTCATTCTATCCGTGAATTATATCATGCCATCATGTTTCCATCGACAGCATGTTTGTGATTTATGGCATGCCAACCACTTTAATAGACACATCGTATAGTTATATCATGTCATCCTGTTTACATAGTCATCATATTTTGAAGTATGTCATTCTATCTTGTTTAGTTAGCCATCATACATGTGAAATTGTGTCATGCTATCCTGTTTAATTAGCCATCATATATGTGAAATTATGTCCTGCTATTCTTTTTGCTTAGACAACATAAATGTGAATTATTTCATGCCCTGTTTTATTCCCTACTATCCATTGCACCTGTCTATCTTACAATGTCTGTACAATCAATTACTTTTCTTTTTTATCAGCCATTTCAATTGGAGGGAGTGATGGCAGTATCTGTGGGAGTAAAAACACGGTCTTTAGAAAAGATCGTGCTACCTGTCGATGCAGATAGAACCACGGTTGTACTTGCCCAAGAACCAGCCCCACCACACATAACCCACACTCATGCAGATTGTACCCCTACCCAGTTGGACAGAGAACCAGCTACACCCCTTCTAACCCCAACCCCAGCAGATAGACACCCAGTTCCCGTTGACACAGCACCGTCTCCACCACAGAGCACCCAAACACGAGCAGTTAGTAAGGCAACTGCAGTGCCAAAATCACGAGGACCACCACTCCGAACCCAAAGTCAATGCTTAAAGCAAAAGAAGAATTGTTCTCAGGTCAGGTTCTGTAGCTATGGTTCATACTACTTTGCTCTTGCATCGCTGTATTTACTGATACCAACTAATTTCAAATTTGAAGGATGCAATTGAAACTCCAATGGCACAACAGGTATGTTTTAAACCTGTTTCTTCAACGTGTTTGGCTGTTTGCTGTTGTAACTTGCTCTATGTTGATTTCAGTTTCAATTGAATAAACAGTTATGTTCTCACGCCATGCACATTACAAGTGTTGTTATTGTTGTGTAGTTTCCCACACTTATATTCTGTCTATGCTGCTTTGTCTTAAATAGATATGATTCGAACTGTATCTATCTTGATTTGGCAACATAAACTAGAATGATATAGACCATACAGTGACCATACTACATAGATATATGTTTGTTTCATGTTGTTATCCTGTCCACCTTACTACTGAACTAGTTTACCAAAATGAGTTTCATATATTACATTGTAAACCTGAGATGTGTTTGTTTGTTTCTCTTTTAGAACGCGGATAAAATATTGGAGAAGAGTACCCTGTTATCCAATGGTAAAGGAAGTAATGCAGATAAGGTTCAAGATAGTGAGACATCCCTGTTGGTCTCCAAGAAAGCTGATAAAAACTATATTGAAGACACTGAGACAACCCCAAAGTCCTGTCTTGATGTAGTGTTCGAGTTACTGGCTACCACTGCTGGCACCAGCTCTTCGAACTCGTTGCCTGAATCAGTTCGGCTTCTTGAGTCTCAACTTCAAGTTGAAAGACATCGATCAGATGTTATGCGACAGAAGCCGAAGGACTGAGGAAGTCCCTGCAGAATTCAGATGCATACTTTCTGGTGCAACAGCAAGCGCTGGAGGACTTAAGCGCCAAACAAGAGAAAGTTAATAAGCTTGCTAAGCATCTTGCCAGCATTATGGGTACCTAGGATATTGTTTCTTGAGCTCTTCTGAAGTGGTTTCAGTTCTGGACTTGTTTTGTTGCGGCGTTTATATGCTGCCGTGTTCCCTATATTTGCACTGGTGGCGAACTTTGATGCCTAGTGGATGTAATATGTGTAATAGTCGTGATAGCCTAGTGTAAGTTGCTTGCTTATTTATTTCCTTGTTGTCTCATTTATTTGTTTGCTTGTAGTCAGTGTAGTTCTTTTTCTGCGGTTTGCTAGTGGCTGCAATAACCTATTTTTTAAAACTAGGCCACAATAACCATGGGCTAATATTTACTGTAGTGACACTGGGCCTCCTACGGGCCGTAGAAACTCTGGGCCTTCTACGGGCCATATAAACAGTGGGCCTTCTACGGGCCGTAGAAGTAGTGGGCCTTCTATGGGCCGTAGAAACAATGGGCCTTCTATGGGTCGTATTATCAATGGGCCTTCTACGGGCCATATCATCAATGGGCCTTATACGGGACGTATGATCGATTGGCCAAACATGGGCCAAACAGACCGCATTCTGGCCGTAAACAGGCTAGAGTTGGAATCGTACGTTCATGGGCCTACCATAACGGGCCATCGTTAATAGGCCGTATTTGATGACGCTATGAAAACGGCCCAACGTATTAACGGGCCACAAACGGGCCGACTGTAACCACGAGCTGAATTTGGCCCACAAGCAGAAAATGACAGTAACGGGTCGTAAGTAAACGAATGCTGGAAATGAGCCCAAGAATAAATGGGCTCTGAGAAGGCCAAAAGATAACATGGGCTGGAAATGGCCCAACGGAATAACGGGCCGTTAATGGGTAAAAAGTGATACACTGTTCATTACGGGCCAGTTTCCCCACGGGCCGTTAATGGGTGTAAAGTGATACACTGTTCATTACGGGCCAGTTTCACCACCGGCCGTTAATAGGCCAAGAGTTACATAGGGCCTCATAGGGGCCGAAAGACGTCATGGGACATACATGGGCCAGAAGTGAAAACAGGCTGGAATCATATTGGATGGCCCAGATGACGCTACTCGGCCTAATTCGGATAGGTCGTAACGGGCCTTGGGTTAGCGGGTTGTAAATGGGCTATATGCAAACATGCTGTCGGTGTCAAAACTAGCGGATCTCGGGTAGGGGGTCCCGAACTGTGCGTCAAGGTCGGATGGTAACAGGAGACGAGGGACACTTTATTTTACCCAGGTTCGGGCCCTCTCGATGGAGGTAAAACCCTACTCCTGCTAGATTAATATTGATGATATGGGTAGTACAAGAGTAGATCTACCACGAGATCAAGGAGGCTAAACCCTAGAAGCTAGCCTATGGTATGATTGTGTATGATGATGGTTGTCCTACGGACTACAACCCTCCGGTTTATATAGACACCGGATAGGGTTAGGGTTACACAGAGTCGGTTACATTGGTAGGATATCTTGAATATCCGCACACCTAGCTTGCCTTCCACGCCAAGAAAAGATCCTTCCGGACACGGGACGAAGTCTTTAACTTTGTATCTTCATAGTCCTGGAGTCCGGCTGAAGGTATAGTTCGGCTATCCGAACACCCCCTAATCCAGGACTCCCTCAGTAGCCCCTGAACCAGGCTTCAATGACGACGAGTCCGGCGCGCAGATTGTCTTCGACATTGCAAGGCAGGTTCCTCCTCCAAGTTCTTCAAAAAGATTGTAGACACCATAAAATAGTGTCCAGCTCTGCAAAATAAGTTTCCACATATTGCCATAGAGAGAATAATATTAACACAAATCAAATCTGCTGACGTATCCCACAGTGCGTCATAACACTGCGGCCAAGCCTTCTATAAAGTATTTTCATCGTTCCACCTCAGCCCGTATAGCGAGGCGGTTTCCTTGGCACGTCTTGTCGAAGCAGAGATCGTGTGTCCCCCTCTAACGGGATTCTCATTAATACGGATGTGGGTAACCCAACCGCGCCATTTACCGCGACGTTTGGGAGGCAAGTGAGTTTTATTAGGTAGGTGAGGACGCCTAACCGTACCTGCTTATATAAAGGGATAAGGATTCATCCTTTTAACCTACGCCTTCTTCCTCCTTTGCCAATCCATCTCTCGCGCACTCAAGCTCCAGCGCCCAAGTCCGCTCTTCTTCCTCAACCTTCTCCAACAATGTCCAGAGCGGGAGGCAAGTGGATGGTCTCCTCCGTTACGGAGGCTCAAGTAAAAAGGCTAAGGAAAGCCGGATACTTATCCAAGGATATCCCGCATCGGCTTCCTGATAAGGGGCAGCTTCTTCCTACCCCAAGGCCCCATGAGAGGGTGGTTTTTCTCCCCCACTTCCTCCGCGGACTGGGCTTTCCACTTCACCCATTTGTCCGGGGGCTCATGTTCTACTACGGCCTAGATTTTCACGATCTGGCCCCGAACTTTGTCCTCAACATCTCGGCGTTTATCGTCGTGTGTGAGGCCTTTCTACGCGTCCGCCCCCACTTCGGCCTCTGGCTCAAGACCTTCAACGTCAAGCCCAAGGTGGTGTCCGGCACCCAGGCGGAGTGCGGAGGTGCTATGGTTGGCAAGATAGCCAACGTCCTCTGGTTTGATGGCTCCCTCGTGGAGTCCCTAAAGGGGTGGCAGGCAGGGTGGTTTTACATCACCGAGCCCCGCGATCCGAAATGGGTCGCGGCCCCTGAGTTCAGATCCGGACCCCCCACGCGGCTCATGTCCTGGAAAGAGACTGGCCTGTCGTGGGGCAACGAGGAAGAAGTGACTGGGTTGCAAACATGCATCCAGTCCCTAGTGGACAAGCCAATCCGGCTTGCCAACATAGTCCAGGTCATGCTCGTTCGCGTGATCCTCCCGTGCCAAGAACGGGATTTTGCATTGTGGGAATTCGACCCGGCGTAGCACCAGACCCTCAGTAGGCTCTTCTACACGACGTATGAAGACGTCTAGAAGGTGCTAACCAAAGGCGCCGAGTCCCCCACATCCGCCTCCGAGGACCGCGGATACAGCTCGTAGCGTATCGCCGGCGAGGTGAGCTATCTATACCTTTGACAGGTTCATTAAGCTCTTCTACATAGATTATCTCTATGCGGGATCTAAACCCCCTTTTACCTTTGACAGGCTTGGCTGGAGATAGCCGGACCAATCAACTGTCCGGCCCCTCTGCCCGAAGACCCGGCCCCAGCTCTCTTGGTGAAGCTAATGGCTCCGGCACCTTACGTGGTGCCGGAGAGGAAGGCCAAGAAGAAGAAAACCACCGGGACTCGAAAGAGTTCCCGTAACATAGTGGTGTCGGACTCGTCATCCAACGAGTCCGCAACGCTCTCCTCTCGCGAAAACGAGGAGGAGGAACAAGGAAGCTCTCCCCCTCCAGCGAGGGGAGCAAAGAAGAAGAAGGCCGCCCCAACAGGGGAGGCCGAGGGGTCAAGGAAAAGGAAGACCCCTCCGCCGGACTACTCCCACGACGCCGAAGAGGGCGGACAGGAGTGGCTGGACAGGACCAAGCGTCCGGCGAAATCGTAAGTATTTATATACCGGAGTAACTCATGATACCCCTTTTCTTTGTGTGCGGCTTTCCCTAATATCGCATACATTTTATGCAGCCCGCCCCGAGCCGAACTCGACGACTCGTCGAGCGGCTCCTTGGATTCGTCGGACGTGAACTCTGTTCCGCCCGCGGTTTCCCCCCGCAGGGCTCACGACGCCGAAGTGGCACCCCGCCAAGCTTCAGGGCAGGAGGAAATGGTCCTGGAGGAGCCACAAGGCAATCCTCCGGACCCCAGGAGTGAAAGGGATGAAACCCTCCAGGGCTCCAAGTCCGGCTTTGTGCCGGACACCGCGCCGGACTCGACAGTCCCGGTCCGCGGCGGGCGAACTCCTTCTAAGAGGAGTAAGCCGTCCGAGCCGGCGGCCTCCGTCCAACCGGAGGCGCCGGACAATTTGCTGGAGGTGCTTAAGGGTGCCGCCATCGACGAGGAGCACCGTACTGTTATGAGTACGGTGATCCAAAGGATCCAGTCCGCCAAGAGCGGACTGAATGAAGCTTGTGCTAGCCTTCTAACAGGCTTCGAGGTAAGTAAAAATGTGCCAATTTATTTACCGCATAGACAGTAGCCCCTGATGCTCTGTTCGGTGTTCGGAAAGAAAAACCGGATAGAGGATCTAATGAAAATCGCAGGAGTCTGATAAAAAAGGTCAAATATGCGTATGCAGGCTTCGCTGCTTTCCACCGCCGCACTGACTGCGCAGGTGGAAGTCCTTAAAAAGGACCTCGGGCAGTCCGAGCAAGAGCTCGGCCTTGCCAAACGGCAGCTCTAGGAGAAAGAAGGTAAGAAATACCATAAAAAAAGAAAGGTGCCTATAGAGAGGCTTGATTGCAGAAAGAAATAACAGGATTGTGCTGCTTATTGTAGGGGCCACCGCCGAGGTGACAGCCCTGAAGCAGGCGCTGGCTGGGGCCGAGAAGAAAATGGCCGAGGAGCGCACCGAGCAAGAGAAGTTTGGGGTCCAAGTCGGCGAGGTGCAGCAAGAGCTGCAAGCTCTCATGAAAAAACATGAGGGTTTGGAGCTTGAGGCGAAAACGAAAGCATCCGAACTCGCCTCGGCCGTCGAGACCGCCAAGAATGCCAAGGCCGAAGCCCAGAAGGCCCTCCAAGAGTTGGAGGATGCGAGAAAGATAGCAGCGGGTAAGGCATTCTCAATGCAAAGTAGGAATATAAAAGTAAATTACCTATTACTTACCCGAATCCGGAGTTCTCCAGGGGCGTTCTTCGATCTTCCCCGCAGCACATCTGACGCCGCCGCGTTCTATCGAGCCGAAGAGGGCAGCTCGACAGAGAGTGTGTTCTGGTCTCAGTATTCTGAGGCCGGACACCCTGTGCCGTTGAGCGACCAGCTGAAACAGCTGGCCGAGCTCCATAAGGCGGCCGAACAGGCCATGAAGGGCTTACTAGTTCGGCTGTGGCCTGGAGAGGCCCTGCCTGGGAGCTATTTCGGGCTGGTGCGGCGGCTGGTGGAGGCCTGTCCACGGCTTGAAGTCATCAAGCGCTCCGTCTGTATTGAAGGTGCCCGGAGGGCCCTTGCCCGTGTAAAGGTACACTGGGGTAAGCTGGACGGAGAGAAGCTAGTGAAGGACGGGCCGCCGCAGGGGAAGGAGCATCGCAAGCCCGAGAACTACTACAAGGATGTTCTTGCCAAAGCCCGCCTTGTCATGATGAATGTACTAAGGATGTAGTATTTGAATGAACTCGCTCGTTTGTATCCTGTGCGCTGAAAACTTGTTCATATGCGCTAAGCAATGCTTGTTTAATTTAAAATATTATTTTCTGTGCGGTCGTTTATCAAAGATTGAGAGATGGCGAGTCGTCGGCTTCTGCCCCCATGCCACTAGTGCTGGGGTGTTCGGGATAAACCTGAGGGCTCTTGTTCCCATAGTTGGGTCCTTCGAGGGAGGCGCTCAGCACAGCGGACCAGGCAATCGGACTATAATGCTTGAACACTCTCACTTAGCCATAGAACGTTATAATTTTAAATTTCGGCGAAGCCCCTAGTTCGGAAGGCCGAATTCGGGGCGCTATCCACGCCTTTGGCCGGACATAGCCAGCTCCTCGCTCAAAGCGGCATAAGTCTTTAAGGACTCGAAAAACCTATCGAACAGCGACCGGTCTCGCGCCTTATCATGACAGTCTGTTTTAGCTTTCTCCACTGAGGTGCTCAACCCACCTGATCTGGGGCACAATCGCAGTGGTTCTCCTAGTGCTACCTTAGCCGATAGAGCGGAACGTAAGGTACCAAAACATAGGAGCCGGGCAAACCCAACATGTGACCAAAATCATGACTCGAAGCCGATGCATATAGTGCTATAAGTTCGGGGTGCCGCACTTGTGAAAGTGTACGGACTTCTCACAACCAGATAGAAGGGTAATGAAGCCCCTGGCGTGGTTTATCGTACCATGGTGTACGGGTGCAATCATGTTATTTAATAAACATATATATATATATATATATATATATATATATATATATATATATATATATATATATATATATATATATATAAAGGAAGATAATGCAAAAGATAGACAAAAAGCTATGCATTGTTTATAAGGAGGCTATTTATCAAAGCCGAACGATACAAGTAGTGCGATAGGCAAAAAAGATATTAGACTATTTAACATGTCCTGGCCAGGCGCAGGCCGCGAAGTTTAGAAATAGATATATCGCTCGAAATAGAGACCACCTGAGAATTCCGGAGTGCGGCGTAGCTTTGTCTGCTTTCCTGGGTCTTGCATCGTTTGTGCGGCAACACTGCCAGACAAGTATCCAGAGTATGGAGTCCTGAAAGTAAAAGAAGTGCGGCAGCCCCTAGTACGTTTGACGATGTATCTTAGGCATGTCGTTTAATGTGCCCCTCCCCCTGTGCCCATGGAATTTTAAGGGCATAATTGTGTACTCTAGGTACTGGCTCCGTTATCGTGCGATGGCTGGGGTTGGGGCCGAATTGCTACGCTTGCTCCGAACGTGCCAAACGGTCTTGTTGCAGGTTACTCCGGGCGCGCTTTGCATTGTCCGGTTTTTTAACGGCCGGACTGGAGTGTTGCCTTGAGAGGCTGCTTTGTACTTCCGCCGCGAGGGCCGCCATGTGCTCCTCCGTACGGATGGAGCATTCGGTGTTTCCGCTGACCGTGATTACTCCTCGAGGGCCTGGCATCTTTAGCTTGAGATATGCGTAGTGCGGCACCGCATTGAATTTAGCGAATGCGGTTCGTCCAAGCAGGGCATGATAGCCACTGCGGAACGGGACTATATCAAAGATTAACTCTTCGCTTCAGAAGTTATCCGGAGATCCGAAGGCCACATCAAGTGTTATCGAGCCTGTGCAATTGGCCTCTACACCTGGGATGACGCCTTTAAAGGTCGTCCTTGTGGGCTTGATCCTTGAAGGATCTATGCCCATTTTCTGCACTGTATTCTGATAAAGCAGGTTCAGGCTACTGCCGCCGTCCATGAGGACTCTTGTGAGACGAAATCCGTCCACGATTGGGTCAAGAACCAATGCGGTGAAACCGCCGTGACGGATGCTAGTGGGGTGGTCCCGCCGATCGAAGGTGATCGGACAGGAGGACCATGGGTTGAACTTTGGGGCGACTGGCTCCATCGCGTATACGTCCCGTAGCGCACGCTTCCTCTCCTGCTTGGGAATGTGTGTTGCGTATATCATGTTCACCGTCCGCACTTGTGGGGGAAACCCTTTCTGTCCATTGTTGTTCGGCGGCCTGGGCTCCTCCTCGTTATCGCTATTCAGCCCCTTGTCTTTGCGTTCGGCTCTTAACTTGCCTGCCTACTTAAACACCCAACAGTCCCTATTGGTGTGATTGGCTGGCCTTTCGGGGGTGCCGTGAATCTGGCACGGGCGATCAAGTATCCGGTCCAAACTGGACGGGCCCTGGGTATTCTTTTTAAACGGCTTTTTCCGCTGACCGGATTTATAGCCTCTGAATCCGGCATTTACTGCCGTATCCTCATTGTTGTCGCTGCTGACGCGGCGCTTTTGCTTATTCCGGCGTGACCTGCCACTTTTATCCTTGGTATCCGAAATACCGTGCTTCTTCGATAAGTTGTTGCTACGAGCCAGCCAGCTGTCTTCGCCCGCACAAAAGCGGGTCATGAGTGTCGTCAGGGCTGCCATGGATTTCGGCTTTTCCTTTCCCTGGTGCCGGGCAAGCCATTCATCGCGGATGTTATGTTTGAAAGCTGCTAGGGCCTCTGCATCCGGACAATCGACTATCTGATTTTTCTTTGTTAGGAACCGTGTCCAGAATTGTCTGGTCGATTCTTCTGGCTGCTGGATTATGTGGCTTAGGTCGTCGGCGTCCGGTGGCCGCACATAGGTCCCCTGGAAGTTGTCGAGGAATGCGGAGTCCAGGTTCTCCCAAGAACCGATTGAGTCTGCTGGGAGGCTATTGAGCCAGTGCCGGGCTGGTCCCTTGAGCTTAAGGGGCAAATATTTGATGGCGTGCAAGTCATCGCCACGTGCCATGTCGATGTGAAGGCGATAGTCCTCAATCCATATTGCCGGATCTGTCGTACCATCGTACGACTCGATATTGATGGGTTTGAAACCCTCTGGGATTCTATGATCCATTACTTCGTCTGTGAAGCATAGTGGGTGTGCGGCGCCTCTGTACTGGGCTATGTCACGACGCAGTTTGGAAGATCTGTGCCTGTTGTGTTCGGCCCAGCCGGATTTACTGTGTCCGGAGTGAAGGTCATCACGTGTCGTCGGGCGTCCGCGCGATCCGTAGATCGATCTTGTTTGCCTTGCTTTATCCTCCAGTACGTCTCGCAGGTCTGGCTCGTTTTCCCGTGCCTTATTTGAACGGCGCCGGGCCATGGCTTGTTTAGAGGTTCGGCAGGCCTCTCTGTCGCGGCCGCGAGGTGGCCGGTCTGCCATGTCATGAGCTTCCTCCTCTGATTGGGGTAGCGGCCTGCGCTTGGGATAATTTTTGGAGGGGTGCTCGAGTTCATGCTCTTCGGCCGCAAGGACTTCGGTCCATCTGTCAGCTAGCAAATCTTGATCAGCTCTAAGTTGTTCCTGCTTTTTCTTTAGGCTGTTCACCATGGCTAAAAGCCTGCGTTGAAAGCGCTCTTGTTCAGCGGGATCTGATGGTACGACGAATTCATCGTCGCCGAGGCTTGCCTCGTCTTCGGAGGGAGGCATGTAATTATCATCCTCAACCTCCTACTCTGTCGCTCTCTCGTGAGGGTTGGCTTTTTCATCTTCCTGCGCCGAATCTTGCTGGTTTTGGTGTTCGTCGGCGCTGTCCGGGGTAGTATTATCTCCCGTGCCGGAATCACGGTTTTTGCTGTGGTGGGATTTAGAGCGGCGCCATTGGCGCCGGCGTTTTGGCGGCTTTTTCGAGGTGCCGTCCTCCGCAGTTCCCTCGCCATCTCCATCCTTTGGAGCATCCACCATGTATATATCATATGACGAGGTGGCGGTCCAGCGCCCTACAGGTGCTGGTTCTTGTTCGTCTCCTCCTTCGTCGTCCATCCCGTCAAAGTCTTCGGAGCCAAAGTCAAGCATGTCGGTTAATTCATTGACAGTGGCTATTAAGTGGGTGGTGGGTGGGCTTTGAATTTCTTCGTCGTCCGAATCCCAACCTCGCAGGCCATAGTCCGGCCTGGGCTCTCCTGATAAAGAGAGAGACTTGAGAGAATTCAGAATATCACCAAAAGGTGAGCACTGAAAGATGTCCGCGGCGGTGAACTCCATTACAGGCGCCCAATCAGATTCGATCGGCAGGGGCACGGAAGGCCCGGAGTTCGGAGAGGAGTCCGGCTCCTTGGAGTCGTGAGCCTTGCGGAGTGCGGGGCTGGCGTTCGGCTCGATCGCCTTTGAGATCGCGGCCCCTGAGGTGACGTCCAACCGTTCATCCTCGAAGAACGCGGCGGGCTCCGAGTCAGGGATCGGGGCCGGAGCGTGTGCGGCCTCCAGGGCACTGTTCGGAGGCAGAGCTATATCATGCCCCTCGAGATAGTGTGCCGCGCTTGGCTGTGGCTCGAATCCATCGAAGATCAAGTCTCCGCAGATATCCGCCGTGTAGTTTAAGCTTCTAAACCTGACTTGATGGCCAGGGGCGTAGCTTTCAATCTGCTCCAAATGACCAAGCGAATTGGCCCGCAGAGCGAAGCCGCTGAAGACGAAGATCTGTCCGGGGAGGAAAGTCTCACCCTAGACCTCATCGTTGTTGATGATCACAGGAGCCATCGGGCCTAAAAGCGACGATACAGAGGAACTCTCAATGAAAGCACCAATGTCGGTGTCAAAACCGGCGGATCTCGGGTAGGGGGTCCCGAACTGTGCGTCAAGGTCGGATGGTAACAGGAGACGAGGGACACTTTATTTTACCCAGGTTTGGGCCCTCTCGATGGAGGTAAAACCCTACTCCTGCTAGATTAATATTGATGATATGGGTAGTACAAGAGTAGATCTACCACGAGATCAAGGAGGCTAAACCCTAGAAGCTAGCCTATGGTATGATTGTGTATGATGATGGTTGTCCTACGGACTACAACCCTCCGGTTTATATAGACACCGGATAGATTTAGGGTTACACAGAGTCGGTTACATTGGTAGGAGATCTTGAATATCCGCACACCTAGCTTGCCTTCCACGCCAAGAAAAGATCCTTCCGGACACGGGACGAAGTCTTCAACTTTGTATCTTCATAGTCCTGGAGTCCGGCTGAAGGTATAGTTCGGCTATCCGAACACCCCCTAATCCAGGACTCCCTCACATGCCATTAACAGGCTTTCCATGGGCCGGCCCGCCACCTTTTTACCAAGTCAAACAGGTCGGCCTTTTCACAGGAATGGGCCTTTGTTGGGTCGTGCCACGTGTCGACGTATCATAGGCGCCTATCTGACCCACTGACGAGCTGACACGTGTTTTGTCCGGCCAATAAGAATTTTACATGTGGAAATTTCCCATTGGTCGGGGCTATTAACGGGTTATCGGATGCAAAACCCGACCCGATAGCTTAACTGCGTTCCGTTACGGTGGATGCCACGTGTCGGTCACCCTTGATGAAAGCACTTCTGTGACGCACGATTTATCGTTATGGAAGTGGACACTTCCGTGATGATAATTTTGGTAATGTCATGGAACACTTCTACGACAGCACAGGTATGACTATCTTGATTCTGTCATAAATTTGTCATGGATGTACATGCATGACAAAAAAAGCGACCTACTGTGACAAACACGTATCATCACAGAAGTGTATTTTTTTTTTGCAGTGCATGCTCTTAGAGCTCACTGCTTCACTTTCTTCTTGTCTCTGTCCTTCACATAGGCAAAGTACCATGTAAGCGGAGTTATAGCCCATTAAACAATTTAATTATTTAGCAACCAAACTTCTTCATGCATTGCTTGGTAGACATTTTGCATAGGTTCATGTGTTTCTTTCTAGATTACTATAAATACTCTCCCATCTCCAAAATCTTTGTCCCACCAGTTTTCCTATCTATGTGACACACTTAGCCCCTATTCATTGTGAGCACTGGGAAGAAAGGCCTTCAAATAATGACATTGGGGAGTAACTTAGACTAGTAACATGCATATGTTACTAGTCTATGTTACTATGTTTATAGTGGGAAAAAATATATGTGTGGTGTCATGTACTCTTCATTTATCTATACTGCTCTATAGTGTACGAGTTTTAAATGTTTGGATCTCAAAACCAAAATGCAATGTGAGCCGTTAATAGAGTCAATTGGAGGGCTCAAACTTGTGGGATTCAAAGCTACAGTACCAGTGAACATACCATTAATTTGTAGAACCATCACTTATATACCAATGTAGGAAAATTTCACTTGCCTAAGGTTATCCATTAATGCATGTAACTGGTCAAGGTACACACTGGCAGAGCGTCCGCAACGCACGAACTAATCACGTCAGGGAGAAGTTGGAAATTTTCAAGAAGTTAAAAAGTAAGCTGAGTGTAGTACGAGATACTAATACTAAGCATGTAAAGCTTTATATACAAGACTAAACCCCCTCTTTTCAGGCAACATATATACAAAATAGAATGGCTACATGATGAACTCGATCAAGCTTTACATGCGAAGGTACCATGTTTGAAGGGAGCAAGCAGTGTATCCATGAATTGAACTCTGCACACATATTTAAATGATGTGCAAAGCACGAAAAATTACTAGTATTAGGTAGTAGACTTATCTTGTCTTGGTATATGTGATGTTACTCATAAAATGAGTAGCTAGCTATGCTACTACATATCTCTTTTTAATCATTAATTACTTGACCTCTCATCTACTCCCTTCGTTCCTAAATATAAGTCCTTTTAGAGATTTCACTACAGACTACATACGGAGCAAAATCAATGAACCTATACTCTAAAAGGTGTCTGTATATATCTAAATGTAGTCTTTATAGTAAAATCCCTAAAAGGACTTATATTTAAGAATTGAGAGAGTATTTTGTCTATATAAGTGTGATGTTAGAGCAACTTGAACGCGCCAATCAAAACGAATGGCGATTTTATCCGCTTTTTGTTCGTTTTGGTCGGCTCGGCGGACATCCACATCCGCTTCCACGTTTCGATCGGCGCATGTGCCCAACGTTGGCCCGACCCATTTTGACGACGGGCGAAAAAAAAGAATACAAACATTTTGAAAAAACAAACAAACATTAATTAAACATTATAGCCAGCCACAAAGGCCGGCGACGCGTCCACATTTATATTAATTAACATTAAAAAAGTAAACTACGAGGCGGCGCGCTGCCTTAGGCATCCTCGTCGTCGATGTCGGGGCCGGTGAGGTCGATGAGCATGGGCGCAGGGCCGTCCTAGGGGAACATCGTGTTCCAAGTGACGGCGATGTCGGCTGCGAGCTGTGCCGCCGCGGCCTGGGCCTCACGCCTCATGCTCCTCCGCCTCGCGCCGCTCCTCCTCGGCATTGCGCTCGAGCTGCTCGAGATACTCGCCGTCACGGTGCTCCTCGGCCAACGGTCGCTGGCGCCATTGCTCGAGGTAAGCCGCCTCCCGCGCCTCCGTCGCCCGGTACCAGATCGGCAGGGCACTCACCCACTCGCGCACTACTCTAGTCCAGGAGTAGCGCTCGACGGGGGTCGCCTCTCGGTCGGCCTTGACTGGGGACGGGAGGGGGGCACCGGAGGCACGACGCAGTCGCTAGCCACGGACAGCGCCTTGGCCGGCTGGTATGTTGCCTCCTCCTCCTCCTCGTACGCCGCCCTGCATCGCTCGTCCTCCTCGCTCTCCCGGAGGACAGCCGCCATGGCCACCTGGTAGGCGGCCTCCGCCTCCTGGTCCTCGTCGCGAACGACGATGGGCGGCGGCGGCAAGCTACGGGCGACTTCGCGGACGCTGCACCGCCTGGCCTCCTCGTGCTCAAAGGCGAACCAATGCGCCCAATAGGGTGGTTCAGCGTCGTAGGCGGAGTCGCTGCACCGCTCCGGTGTCAGCAGCGCCCGCCAACGCCGCACCTCCTCCGCGTGCGCCCTTGCCGACCGCGGTGCCGCTGGCATTGGGATCCTCTTCGGATCCAAATGTCAGTCGTGCGGTAGGGTGATGTCGGGGTAGGTGTCAGTGTCAAAACCGACGGATCTAGGGTAGGGGGTCCCGAACTATGCGTCTAAGGCGGATGGTAATAGGAGGCGGGGGACATGATGTTTACCCAGGTTCGGGCCCTCTCGATGGAGGTAATACCCTACTTCCTGCTTGATTGATCTTGATGATATGATTATTACAAGAGTTGATCTACCACGAGATCGTAGAGGCTAAACCCTATAAGCTAGCCTATGGTATGATTGTTGTTGTCCTATGGACTAAACCCTCCGGTTTATCGGAGGGGGCTAGGGTTACACAGAGTCGGTTACAAGGGAGGAGATCTACATATCCGTATTGCCAAGCATGCCTTCCACGCCAAGGAGAGTCCCATCCGGACACGGGATGAAGTCTTGAATCTTGTATCTTCATAGTCCAACAGTCCGGCCAAAGCATATAGACCGGCTGTCCGAGGACCCCCTAATCCAGGACTCCCTCAGTAGCCCCTGAACCAGGCTTCAATGACGATGAGTCCGGCGCGCAGATTGTCTTCGGGATTGCAAGGCGGTTCTGATACGTCCATTTTGCATCAGGCTTTTATATTGATATTTATTGCATTATGGGCTATTACTACACGTTATGTCACAATACTTATGCCTATTCTATCTTCATTTACAAGGTTTACATAAGGAGGGAGAATGCCGGCAGCTGGAATTCTGGGCTGGAAAAGGAGATTATATTAGAGACCTATTCTGCACAACTCCAAAAGTCCTGAAACTCCACGAAAGTTATTTTTCGAAATAATAAAAAATATTGAGCGGAAGAAGTACGCCAGAAGGGGACCCATGTGGCCACGAGGGTGGGGGCGCGCCCTACCCCCCAGGGCGCGCCCCCTGCCTCATGGGTCCCCTGTTGGCTCTCTGGTGGCCATCTTATGCTATATGAAGTCTTTCGTCGAGGAAAAAATCATAAGCAACCTTTTGGGACGAGACTCCGCCGCCACGAGGCGGAACCTTGGCGGAACCAATCTAGGGCTCCGGCAGAGCTGTTCTGCCGGCGACACTTCCCTCCGGGCGGGGGAAATCGTCGCCATCTTCATTACCAATGCTCCTCTCATCGGGAGAGGTCAATCTCCATCAACATCTTCACCAGCAGCATCTCCTCTCAAAACCCTAGTTCATCTCCTGTATCCAATTCTTGTCTCCAAGTCCGGGATTGGTACTAGTAGTTTGCTAGTAGTGTTAATTACTCCTTGTAGTTGATGCTAGTTGGTTTATTTGGTGAAAGATCATATGTTCAGATCCTTTATGCATATTAATACCCCTCTGATTATGAACATGAATATGGTTTGTGAGTAGTTACGTTTGTTCCTGAGGACATGGGAGAAGTCTTGCTATTAGTAGTCATGTGAATTTGGTATTCGTTCAATATTTTGATGAGATGTATGTTGTCTATCCTCTAGTGGTGTTATGTGAACGTCGACTACATAACACTTAACCTTTATTTGGGCCTAGAGGAGGGCATTGGTAAGTAATAAGTAGATGATGGGTTGCTAGAGTGACAGAAGCTTAAACCCTAGTTTATGTGTTGCTTCATAAGGGGCTGATTTGGATCCATATGTTTCATGCTATGGTTAGGTTTACCTTAATACTTTTGTTGTAGTTGCGGATGCTTGCAATAGAGGTTAATCAGAAGTGGGATGCTTGTTCAAGTAAGAACAGCACCCAAGCACCGGTCCACCCACATATCAAATTATTAAAGTACCGAACACGAATCATATGAACGTGATGAAAACTAGCTTGACGATATTCCCATGTGTCCTCGGGAGCGCTTTTCTCTATATAAGAGTTTATCCAAGCTTGTACTTTGCTATAAAAAGGATTGGGCCACCTTGCTGCACTTTATTTACTTTTGTTACTTGTTGCCCGTTACAAATTATCTTATCACAAAACTATCTGTTACCACTTATTTCAGTACTTGCAGAGAATACCTTGCTAAAAACCGCTTATCATTTCCTTCTACTCCTCGTTGGGTTCGACACTCTTACTTATCGAAAGGACTACGATAGATCCCCTATACTTGTGGGTCATCAAGACTCTTTTCTGGCGCCGTTGCCAGGGAGTGAAGCGCCTTTGGTAGGTGGAATTTGGTAAGGAAAAATTTATATAGTGTGCTGAAATTTACTGTCACTTGTTACTATGGAAAGTAATCCTCTGAGGGGCTTGTTTTGGGTATCTTCACACCGACCAGTAGAGCAAAGAGTTGCTCCTCAACCTACTGAACCTACTGAAAATGAAAATGTTCCCTTTGAAGTTCCTTCGGGTATGTTAGAAAAATTGCTAGATAATCCTTTTGCAGGAGATGGAACAAAGCATCCTGATGAGCATCTAATCTATGTAGATGAAGTTTGTGGATTATTTAAGCTTGCACGTATACCCGATGATGTTGTTAAAAAGAAGGTCTTCCCTTTATCTTTGGAGGGAGATGCATTGACATGGTATAGGCTATGTGATGATACGGGGTCATGGAACTACAAACGATTGAAATTGGAATTTCATCAGAAGTTTTATCCTATGTATCTTGTTCATCGTTATCGCAATTATATATATAATTTTTGGCCTCGCGAAGGAGAAAGCATCGCTCAAGCTTGGGGGAGGCTTAAATCAATGTTATATTCATGCCCCAATCATGAGCTCTCAAGAGAAATAGTTCTTCAAAGTTTTTATGCTCGGCTTTCTGAAAACAATCGCAGCATGCTTGATACTTCTTGTGCTGGCTCTTTTACGATGAAGACTATTGAATTCAAATGGAATTTATTGGATAGAATTAAACGCAACTCTGAAAATTGGGACCTCGACGAAGGTAAGGAGTCGGGTATGACACCTAAGTTTGATTGTGTTAAATCTTTTATGGATACCGATGTTTTTCGTAAATTTAGCACTAAATATGGACTTGACTCTGAGATAGTAGCTTCTTTCCATGAATCTTTTGCTACTTATGTTGATCTCCCCAAGGGGAAGTGGTTTAAATATCAGCCTCTGATAGAAGTAGAAGTAGTTGCACCTATTAAAGTTGAAGAAAAGACTGTCACTTATAATGATCCTACTGTTCCTACTTCTTATGTTGAGAAACCACCTTTCCCTGTTAGGATAAAGGATCATGCTAAAGCTTCAAGTGTGGTTCGTAAAAGCAACATTAGGACTTATACACCTCCTGAGCAAGTTAAAGTTGAACCTAATATTGCCATTGTTAAAGATCTCTTGGCTGATAATATTGATGGGCATGTTATTTATTTCTGTGGTGAAACTACTAGAATTGCCAAACCTTGTGCTAAATAAGATAAACATAGACCTGTGGTAGGCATGCCTGTTATTTCTGTTAAAATAGGAGATCATTGTTATCATGGCTTATGTGATATGGGTGCTAGTGTTAGTGCAATACCCTTTGACTTATACAAAAAAATTATGCATGAAATTGCACCTGCTGAGTTAGAAGATATTGATGTCACAATTAAGCTTGCCAATAGAGATACTATTTCACCCATTGGAATTGTTAGAGATGTTGAAGTCTTTTGTGGGAAAACTAAATACCCTTCTGATTTTCTTCTCCTTGGTTCCCCACAAGATAGCTTTTGTCCCATTATTTTTGGTAGACCCTTCTTGAACACTGTCAATGCTAGAATAGACTGCAAAAAGAATGTTGTTAATATTGGCTTGGGTGATATGTCTCATGATTTTAATTTCTCTAAATTTAGTAGACAACACCGTGAAGAAGAATTGCCTAGTAAGGATGAAATTATTGGTCTTACTTCTATTGTCGTACCTCCTAGTGTTCCTTTAGAACAATACTTGCTAGACCATGAAAATGATATGTTTATGAATGAATGAATGGAAATAGATGAAGTATTCTTTAAACAGGAACCTATTCTGAAGCACAATTTGCCTATTGAAATCCTAGGGGATCCTCCTCCACCCAAGGGCGATCCCGTGTTTGAGCTTAAACCATTGCCTGATACTCTTAAATATGCTTATCTTGATGAAAAGAAGATATATCCTGTTATTATTAGTGCTAACCTTTCAGAGCATGAAGAAGAAAGACTATTGAAAACTCTGAAGAAGCATCGCGCTGCTATTGGATATACTCTTGATGATCTTAAGGGCGTTAGTCCCACTCTATGTCAACATAAAATAAATTTGGAAGAAGATGCCAAACCTATTGTTGATCATCAACGAAGGCTGAATCCTAAGATGAAAGAAGTGGTAAGAAAAGAAATACTAAAGCTTTTGTAGGCAGGTATAATTTATCCCGTTGCTGATAGTTAGTGGGTAAGTCATGTCCATTGTGTCCCTAAGAAGAGAGGTATTACTGTCGTTCCTAATGATAAAGATGAACTGATTCCGCAAAGAATTATTACAAGTTATAGGATGGTAATTGATTTCCGCAAATTAAATAAAGCTACTAAGAAAGATCATTACCCCTTACCTTTTATCAATCAAATGCTAGAAATATTATCCAAACATACACATTTTTGCTTTCTAGATGGTTATTCCGGTTTCTCTCAAATACCTGTGTCAACCAATGATCAATCAAAGACTACTTTTACTTGCCCTTTTGGTACTTTTGCTTATAGACGTATGCCTTTTGGTTTATGTAATGCACCTGCTACCTTTCAAAGATGCATGATGGCTATATTCTCTGACTTTTGTGAAAAGATTTGTGAAGTTTTCATGGATGACTTTTCCGTCTATGGATCCTCTTTTGGTGATTGCTTGAGCAACCTTGATCGAGTTTTGCAAAGATGTGAAGAAACTAATCTTGTCTTGAATTGGGAAAAGTGCCACTTTATGGTTAATGAAGGTATTGTCTTGGGGCATAAAGTTTCTGAAAGAGGTATTGAAGTTGATAAAGCCAAGGTTGACGCTATTGAAAAGATGACATGACCCGAGGACATCAAAGGTATAAGAAGTTTCCTTGGTCACGCCGGTTTTTATAGGAGGTTCATTAAGGATTTCTCAAAAATTTCTCGGCCTCTGACTAATTTATTACAAAAAGATATACCATTTGTCTTTGATGATGATTGTGTAGAAGCATTTGAGATACTTAAGAAAGAATTGATCTCTGCACCTATTGTTCAGGCACCTGATTGGAATTTACCTTTTGAAATTATGTGTGATGCTAGTGATTATGTTGTAGGTGCTGTTCTAGGGCAAAGAGTTGATAAGAAATTAAATCTTATTCAATATGCTAGTAAAACTCTAGACAATGCTCAGAGAAATTATGCTACTACTGAAAAAGAATTCTTCGCAGTCGTATTTGCTTGTGATAAGTTTAGACCTTATATCGTTGATTCTAAAGTAACTATTCACACGGATCATGCTGCTATTAAATATCTTATGGAAAGAAAGATGCTAAACCTAGACTCATTAGATGGGTTCTCTTGCTACAAGAATTTGATATGCATATTGTTGATAGAAAGGGAGCTGAGAACCCCGTTGCAGACAACTTGTCTAGGTTAGAAAATGTTCTTGATGACCCACTACCTATTGATGATAGCTTTCCTGATGAGCAATTAAATGTCATAAATGCTTCTCGTACTACTCCGTGGTATTCTGATTATGCTAATTACATCATTGCTAAATTCATACCACCTAGTTTCACATACCAACAAAAGAAAAAGTTTTTCTATGATTTGAGACATTACTTTTGGGATGACCCGCACCTTTATAAAGAAGGAGTAGATGGTGTTATTAGACGTTGTGTACCTGAGCATGAACAGGAGCAGATCCTACGCAAGTGTCACTCCGAAGCTTATGGAGGACACCACGCTGGAGATAGAACTGCACACAAGGTATTGCAATCCTGTTTTTATTGGCCTACTCTCTTCAAAGATGCCCGTAAGTTTGTCTTATCTTGTGACGAATGTCAAAGAATTGTTAATATTAGTAGACGTCAAGAAATGCCTATGAATTATTCACTTGTTATTGAACCATTTGATGTTTGGGGCTTTGATTATATGGGACCTTTTCCGGCCTCTAATGGATATACACATATTCTAGTTGCTGCTGATTACGTTACTAAGTGGGTAGAAGCTATTCCAACTAGTAGTGCTGATCATAACATTTCTATTAAGATGCTTAAAGAAGTTATTTTTCCGAGGTTTGGAGTCCCTAGATATTTAATGACTAACGGTGGTTCACATTTTATTCATGGTGCTTTCTGTAAAATGCTTGCTAAATATGATGTTAATCATAGAATTGCATCTCCTTATCACCCACAGTCTAGTGGTCAAGTAGAATTGAGTAATAGAGAGCTCAAATTAATTTTGCAAAAGACTGTCAATAGGTCTAGAAAGAATTGGTCCAAGAAACTTGATGATCCATTATGGGCCTATAGAACTGCATATAAAAATCCTATGGGTATGTCTCCGTATAAAATGGTTTATGGAAAAGCATGTCACTTACCTCTCGAACTAGAACATAAGGCTTATTGGGCTATTAAAGAGCTCAACTATGATTTCAAACTTGCCGGTGAGAAGAGGTTATTTGATATTAGTTCACTTGATGAATGGAGAACCCAAGCTTATGAAAATGCCAAGTTTTTTAAAGAAAAAGTTAAAAGATGGCATGACAAAAGGATATAAAAGCATGAGTTTAATGTAGGTGATTATGTGTTGCTATACAACTCTCGTTTAAGATTTTTTGCAGGAAAACTTCTCTCTAAATGGGAAGGCCCTTACGTTATCGAGGAGGTCAATCATTTCGGTGCCATAAAAATCAACAACTTTGAAGGCACAAATCCGAAGGTGGTGAACGGTCAAAGAATCAAACATTATATCTCAGCTAATCCTATAAATGTTGAAACCAATGTTATTGAAACCATAACCCTGGAGGAATACATAACAGATACTTTCCGGAATGTTTCAGACTCCGAAAAGGAATAGGTATGTGGTATGGTAAGTAAACCGACTCCAAAACATTTTTATGGCAATATTTCTCCGTTTTGGAATATCTAGAAAAATAGAAAAATAAGAGGCAATCCGGGAAGGACAGGAGGGCTCCACGAGGGTGGAGGGCGCGCCCTACCCTACTGGGCGCGCCCCCTACCTCGTGGGCACCTCGTGTGCTCTCAAGACTCCGTTTTCTTGCACGATACATATTTTGGTCGGTAAAAATTCATTATATAATCTCCCGAAGGTTTTGACCACCGTATCACGCAATTGTCCTCTGTTCTTGTTTCGA
Source organism: Aegilops umbellulata (assembly GCA_032464435.1). Classification (NCBI taxonomy): domain Eukaryota; kingdom Viridiplantae; phylum Streptophyta; class Magnoliopsida; order Poales; family Poaceae; genus Aegilops; species Aegilops umbellulata. Next base: position 235,317,780 of record CP136055.1, on the reverse strand, counting down.
GTTGTTCTCTGTCAGGGTTGTCAAGGCCAGGCATCATGTCGTCCCCCTCATCCAACAATGGTGACAATGATGCTTGGCTAATGAAGATAGAGCTGAAGAGGGAAGAACCCATGGAGATCAACAAGGATGAAGGGATCAAGAAGGCCACGGAGGACCAAGTTCCGGCAACAGAAGACATCCTTCAACTTGTTCATAATCTTCTTACCCCAACTGAGATCGAAGCTTTCAAGATGATTGAGTTAGCTCGTATACAGAACAAGTATCTCACACGTGAAAATACTTTGTTGAAGGAGCATATTGTTGCACTCAAGGGCATTATCCGCAAGCTGGAGGACCTCTTACGCTCGATGTGCGACTATCCATCATCACCACCATCCTCTTCACCAACAAAGAAGGAGATATAGTCACATGGGTATGGGCACTCCCCTTGGCAACTGCCAAGCTTGTGGGAGGTGCCCCGGTATCGTATCACCATCACACTCCTATCTTTATCGTTTTCTTTAGTTCGATCCTATTAGTAGTATCTTGATCTAGTAGAATAAAGTTTATGGCATGATCTAGTTTTGAGTTTTGCTTTATGATCTCTCTATGTAATCGAGTCCGTGAGCTATATATAATAAAGATTAGTGTTGAGTCAAGGGCTTGATTATTTTGCTATGATCTTGAGTGAATAAAAGAAAAGAATAGAAAGAAATAAAGGGTTCATATTGATCTTATTGAGAGTAATGACTTCACATAGAAAGAGCATGATGATTAAAAACTATTGAGAGTTGGCAAACATAGCTTTGGTCATCGTTGCAATTAATAGGAAGTAATAAAGAAAGAGAGGTCTCACATAAAAATATACTATCTTGACATCTTTTATGATTGGGAGCACTCATTAAAATATGACATGCTAAAGAGTTGATGTTGTACAAGGAAGACAACGTAATGGGTTATGTTTTCTTATATCTGAGTTAAAGTATATTGTCATGGATCATCCAACATGTTGAGCTTGCCTTTCCCCCTCATGCTAGCAAAATTGTTTGCACCAAGTAGAGATACAACTTGTGCTTCCAAATATCCTTAAACCAAGTTTTGCCATGAGAGTCCACCATACCTACCTATGAATTGAGTAAGATCCTTCAAGTAAGTTGTCATCGGTGCAAGCAATAAAAATTGCTCTCTAAATATGTATGATTGATTGGTGTGGAGGAAATAAGCTTTATACGATCTTGTGATGTGGAAGAAAACAACACGACTGACTGCATAATAAAGGTTCATATCACAAGGGGCAATATAAAGTGACGTTCTTTCGCATTAAGATTTTGTGCATCCAACCATAAAAGCGCATAGCAACCTCTACTTCCCTCTGCGAAGGGCCTATCTGTTACTATTATCTTCTACCTTATGCAAGAGTCATGGTGATCTTCACCTTTCCTTTTTATATTTTATCCTTTGGCAAGCACAGTGTGTTGGAAAGATCCTGATATATATATATCCAATTGGATATAGGGGAGCATGAGTTATTATTGTTGACATTAGCCTTGAGGTAAAAGGTTGGGAGGCGAAACTATAAGCCCCTATCTTTCTCTGTGTCCGATTAAAACTCCGTAACCACAAGTATTGCATGAGTGTTAGCAATTATGGAAGACTAAATGATAGTTGAGTATGTGGACTTGCTAGATGGCTCTGACATAGACTCTTTCTGATGTTATGATAAATAGCAATTGCTTCAATGACTGAGATTATAGTTTGTTAGTTCTCAATAAAGTTTCTGATTCATACTTTTTCATTGTGAATAGATTATTACTTGAGCATAAGAAATCATATGACAATATCCATCTATGTGGCTGTTATGAGAATAATCATGATGCTCTCATGTCCGTATTTTATTTTATCGACACCTCTATCTCTAAACACTTGGACATATTTATCGTTATCGGCTTCCGCTTGAGGACATGCGAGGTCTAAGCTTGGGGGAGTTGATACGTCCATTTCGCATCATGCTTTTATATCGATATTTATTGCATTATGGGTTGTTAGTCACAATACTTATGCCTATTCTCTCTTATTTTACAAGGTTTACATAAGGAGGGAGAATGCCGGCAGCTGGAATTCTGGGCTGGAAAAGGAGCAAATATTAGAGACCTATTCTGCACAACTCCAAAAGTCCTGAAACTCCATGAAAGTTATTTTTGGAAATAATAAAAAATATTGAGCGGAAGAAGTACGCCAGAAGGGGACCCACCTGGCCATGAGGGTGGGGGCGCGCCCTACCCCCTAGGGCGCGCCCCCTGCCTCGTGGGCCCCCTGTTGGCTCTCCGGTGGCCATCTTCTGCTATATGACGTCTTTCATCGAGGAAAAATTCATAAGAAACCTTTCGGGACGAGACTCCACCGCCACGAGGCGGAACCTTGGCGGAACCAATCTAGGGCTCCGGCAGAGCTGTTCTGCTGGGGACACTTCCCTCCGGGAGGAGGAAATCATCGCCATCGTCATCACCAACGCTCCTCTCATCGGGAGAGGGCAATCTCCATCAACATCTTCACCAGCACCATCTCCTCTCAAAACCCTAGTTCATCTCTTGTATCCAATTCTTGTCTCCAAGTCCGGGATTGGTACTAGTAGTTTGCTAGTAGTGTTAATTACTCCTTGTAGTTGATGCTAGTTGGTTTATTTGGTGGAAGATCATATGTTCAGATCCTTTATGCATATTAATACCCCTCTGATTATGAACATGAATATGCTTTGTGAGTAGTTATGTTTGTTCCTGAGGACATGTGACAAGTCTTTCTATTAGTAGTCATGTGAATTTGGTATTCGTTCAATATTTTGATGAGATGTATGTTGTCTATCCTCTAGTGGTGTTATGTGAACGTCGACTACATAACACTTCACCTTTATTTGGGCCTAGAGGAGGGAATTGGGAAGTAATAAGTAGATGATGGGTTGCTAGAGTGACAGAAGCTTAAACCCTAGTTTATGTGTTGCTTCGTAAGGGGCTGATTTGGTTCCATATGTTTCATGCTATGGTTAGGTTTACCTTAATAATTTTGTTGTAGTTGCGGATGCTTGCAATAGAAGTTAATCATAAGTGGGATGCTTGTTCAAGTAAGAACAGCACCCAAGCACCGGTCCACCCACATATCAAATTATCAATGTACCGAACGCGAATCATATGAATGTGATGAAAACTAGCTTGGCGATATTCCCATGTGTCCTCGGGAGCGCTTTTATCTATATAAGAGTTTATCCAGGCTTGTCCTTTGCTATAAAAAGGATTGGGCCACCTTGCTGCACTTTATTAACTTTTGTTACTTGTTGCTCGTTACAAATTATCTTATCACAAAACCATATGTTACCACTTATTTCAGTACTTGCAGAGAATACCTTGCTGAAAACCGCTTATCATTTCCTTCTCCTCCTCATTGGGTTCAACAGTCTTACTTATCGAAAGGACTACGATAGATCCCCTATACTTGTGCTCATCAGGTTCCTCCTTCGAATACTCCATAGAAGATTTTGAACACAAGAATAGTGTCCGGCTCTGCAAAACAAATTCCACATTCCGCCGTAGAGAGAATAATATTTGCACACATCTAATCTGCTGACACATTCAGTAGCATGACATCATACCACGGCCCGGTCATTATCCGAACCATTTTTCTCAACCAATGACTGCACACATTGCGAGGCGGTTTACTTGGCACGTCTTGTCGAAGCAGAGATCGTGTCCCCTTATCACGGGATTCTCATCAATACGGTTGTGGGTAACCCAACTGTGCCATCAATTATGGCGCTTGGGGAATAAGCGAATTTACCAGGCAAGTGGGGAGGCATATAGTTTCTTCCGCCCTTATAAAGGGACAAGGATTCCTCTTTTTCACCCACGCCTTCTTCTTCCTTGCTCATCCATTCTTGCGCACTCGAGCTCCAGCACCCAAGTTCGCATTTTCTTCTCAAACTACTCCAAGCATGTCTGGAGCAGGAGGTAAGTGGATGATCTCCTCCGTTACAGAGGAGAACATCACAAAGCTACGGGGAGCAGGATATCTGGCCGCGAATATCGCACACCGACTGCCAGATGCGGGGTAGATCCTCCCTACTCCCGAACCCCACGAGAGGGTGGTTTTTCTAACCCACTTCGTCCGCGGATTGGGATTTCCCCTCCACCCGTTTGTCCGCGGGCTCATGTTTTACTACGGGATGGATTTTCATGATCTGGCCCCCAATTTCATCCTCAACATCTCGGCGTTTATCGTCTTGTGTGAGGCCTTCCTCCGCATCAAGCCCCACTTCAGCATGTGGCTGAAGACCTTCAATGTTAAACCGAAGGTGGTGGTCGGCCAGCAGGCGGAGTGCGGAGGCGCCATGATGGGCAAAATGCCTAACGTCACCTGACTCGAAGGCTCCTATGTGGAGACCATAAAGGGGTGGCAATCGGGGTGGTTCTACATCACCGAGCTGCGCGACACCAACTAGGTGGCGGCCCCCAAATTTCCACCCGGAATCCCCACGCGGCTCACCTCCTGGAAAGAGAAGGGCCTATCCTGGGGTTCATCGGTGGAGCTGACCGGAATCCAGAAATGCGTCAAAAACATGATGAGCAAGAAAATCAAGCTCTTCAACGTGGTCCAGGTCATGCTCTTCCGCCGGATCCTCCCGTGTCAACGACGGGCATTCAATTTGTGGGAGTTCGACCCGGCCGAGCACCAGACGCTGCGAGAGCTCTTCGACACGACACACAAGGACGTCTCGAAGGTGTTGTTCAAGGGCGCCGAGGTACCTCCTCCCCTTACCGAGGACCGGGACTCAGCGCAAAGCGCCCTGCCAATCCGGTAAGTCTTTTATATCTCATAAGATGTTCATTTTCCCCGGTTTAACCATGTGCGGGATCTAAGCCTCCATGCCATTTAACAACACTGGGTAGAGATAGCGGAGCAGATCGATTGTCCAGCCCCCTCCCTGAAGATCCAGCAGATGCTCTCCTAACGGAGATGCTGGTTCTGGCGCCTTACGAGGTGCCAGTGAAGAAGGCCAAGAAGAAGGCCACGGGGACCCGGAAGGGTCTCCGGTGCAAGGTTATATCGGACTCATCGTCCAAAAACACCAAGGCGCACTCCTCCCACAAAAACGAGGGGGAGGAAGAGGAAAGTTCTCCCCCCCCCCCCAGCCGGGGGGACAAGAAAAGGAAGGCCACCCCATTTGGGGAGGCCGAAGGGTCCAAGAAGGGAAGGACCCTCCTCCCGGACTGCTCCACGACGGCCGCCTAAAGCGACGACGAGTGGTTGCCCAGGGACAAGCCCCTGGCAAAGTCATAAGTATCCGGATACCATAGTAATTCATGGTATGTCTTATTGTACTACTTCGCATCACGACGAACATGATTATGCAGTCCGTCCCGAGTCCATATCGACGTATTCTTTGGACCCGTCGGATCTGAACAGCAATTCACTTCCGACCGCCTCCTCCCCTCGCCCTACGGACAATGTCGAGGTGTTGTCTCAAGGGCACCGAGCCGAGGGGAGGTAGTCCTGGAGGCGCCTCAAGGCGATATTCCGGACCCTGGGTGCAAGGGGAGCAAGACTCCCATGGGCTCCGATAGCGGGGCAGCAAATTCGGCCCCCAACCGAATACTGCGCCAGAACCTCCAGTGGTTCCGGACTTGGTCAGGCAACCCCTCGCTAAGAGGGGCAAGCCGTCTGTGCCGACGGCCTCTGTCCATCCAGAGGCATCGGACAACTTGCTGGAAGTGCTTCAGGATGCTTCCATGGACGAAGAGCACTGCACTATCATTAGTGTGGTGATCGAGAAGGTTCAGTCCGCCGAAAGCGGACTGACTGAAGCCTGTGCCAGCCTCCTAACAGGCTTTCAGGTAAGTAATCAAATTATAAGAAAATGTTATAGCATAGACAGTTGCCCCTGATGCTCTGTTTGGCGTTCGCGAAGAAAGGCCAAATAGAGGACCAAATAATGACCGCAGGAGTCTAATCGGAATATGTCTATGTGCATATGCAGGCGTCACTGCTAGCCGCTGCCGCACGTACTGCGGAGGTCGCTGCGCTGAAGTAGGACCTTGAGCGGTCCAAGGAGGAGCTCGGCCTTACCAAGAGGCAGCTCGAAGAGAACAAATGTAAGTCATGCCCCGTTTGTACATTATTAAGATTTGGTTTTAGAATAATAGGATCGCCATGAATTTTTCTAGGGGCCACGACCGAAGTGGTGACCCTGCAGAAGGCGCTATCCAAGGCCGAAGACAAAGCGGCCAAGGAGCGCATCGAGCGAGAAAAGTAAGAAGCCCGGGTGGGCGAGGTGCAGCAAGAGCTCCAGGCTCTCGCCAAAAAACACGAGTCCTTGGAGCTTGATTCTAAGACGCGAGAGTCCGAGCTTGCGAAGGCCCTCAAAAGCGCACAAAACGGCAAGGCCGAAGCCCAAAAGGCCCTCCAGGAAATTGAGGCGGTTAAGAAGATAGCAGCGGGTAAGGCATTCATTATGCAAAGCAAGCATGTGAAGGAAACTTTCCTTTTACTTACCTGAGTTCGGAGCTCTCCAGGAGCGTTCGCAGATCTTCCCCACAGTGTGTCGGATGCCGCGGAGTTCTACCGGGCTGAGGAGGGGAGCTCGACGGAGAAGTTGTTCTGGTCTCAGTATACTGGAACCGAACACCCAATGCCCTTGAGCGACCAGCTAAAGCAACTGGCCGAGCTCCACAAGGCGGCCGAACAGGCCATGAGGGGTCTTATAGTTCGGATGTGGCCTGGCGAGCCCCTGCCTGATAGCTACTTCGGTCTGGTGAGGCGGCTTGTGAATGCCTGCCCACGGCTCGAAATCATAAAGCGGTCCGTCTGCATCGAGGGTGCGCGCAGGGCTTTTGCCCGGGCGAAGGTGCACTGGGCGAAGCTGGACGCCGTGAAGCTGGTGAAGGAGGGGTCACCGGAAGGCAAAGAGCATCGCCACCCCGAAATTTATTATGACAGTGTCCTGAAGGGTTCCCGCCTTGTGGCGGAGGAATGTGCTAAGGATGTAATATTCAAATGAATGTACTCATGTGATCCTGTAATGTGAAACGAGTTCATTTGCGCTATGCAACGCTTGTTAATTTAAAATATTACCTTCTGTGCGGCCATTTATGAAATCTGAGGGTTGGCCAGTCGTCGGCTTCTGCCCCCATGTAACCAGTACTGGGGTGTTCGGGATAAACCTGAGCACTCTTTATCCCAATTTTGGGTCCTTCAAAGGAGGTGTTCAGCACAGCGAACCAAGCAGTCGGACTATAAAGCTTTATCACCCTCACTTAGCCATAGAAGTCTACAATTTTAAATTTTGGCGAAGCCCCTAGTATTCGGAAGGCCGAATTTGGGGCGCTATATACGCCTAAGTCGGGCAAGGCCGACTCCTCGCCCGAAGCGGAAAAAGTCTTTAAGGACTTGAGACCTCTCGAACAACGCCCAGCTCTCGCCTCATCATGAGAGTCAGTTTTCGGCTTTCTCTACTGAGGTGCTCGTCCGGAAGAACCGGGACACAATCACAGTAGTTCTCTCAGTGCTACCTTAGCCGATTTTGTGGAACATAAGGTACCAAAACATGGGAGCCGGGCAAACCCAACTATTGACCCAAGACATGATTCGGAGCTGATGCATATAATGCTATAAGTTCGGGGTGCCGCACTGTCGAAAGTGTTCGGACATCTCACGCCATGTTATGGGGTATACTGAAGCCCCTGGCGTACTAGTCATACCAGAATGTACGGGTTCGATCTGTCGTAAATAAGCAGACAAGAGGAAAAAAGGAAAGGGTGATGCAATAATAGGCTAACGCTATGCGTTGTTATTAAGTGGTACGCCGAAGCGTACGGATACAAGTAGTGCAATAAGCAAAAAATAGGACTATTCGACATGTCCTATCCAAGGGCAAGCTGCGTATGGGATGTAAAACAAGTATATCGGTAGTTATCAGAGACCACCTGAGGATTCCCTTGTACGTCAGACCACCTTGCTTCCTTGGTATTCCCTTACCGCCATGAGTTCAACGATTAGACTGCCGGAAAGGGCTTCCAGAGAGTAAGGTCCTGGAAGAGAGAAAAATGATAAAGGTAGACAGTCCCTGGGCCGGTTGAGCCGCATTGTGGGACGTGTCGTAGTGGTGCCTCCGCCTATGCCCATGGTATCTTGAGTGCGTAGTTATGTACGCCTGGCACGAATTTCGCCACTGGACTGGGACTAGGACGGAGGCCGAATTGCTAGTCGAGCTCAAAACGTGCCTGCCGATCCACCTACGGGGTACTCCCGACTCGCTTGAAGCTGTCCGGGGTCTTTTTCGCCGAATTGGCGGTTTGCCTGACAAGGCTGCTTTGCGCTTCTGCTGCGAGGGCCACAGTGTGCTCCTCCGTGCGGAGCGAGCGCTCTGTGTTTCCATTAACTGTTATAACCCCGCGCGGTCCTGGCATTTTGAGTTTGAGGTATGCATAATGTGGTACCGCATTAAATCTTGCAAATGCGGTTCGCCGAGCAGTGCGTGATAGCCACTGCGGAATGGGACGATATCGAAGATTAACTCCTCGCTTCGGAAGTTGTCCGGAGATCCGAAGACCACTTCCAGTGTGATTGAGCCCGTGCAATGGGCCTCTACACCTGGGATGACGCCTTTAAAGGTGGTTTTAGTGGGTTTGATCCTTGAGGGGTCTATGCCCATTTTGCGCACTGTATCCTGATAGAGCAGGTTCAGACTGCTACCGCCGTCCATAAGGACTCGAGTGAGGTGAAATCCGTCAATGATGGGGTCGAGGACCAATGCAGCAGATCCGCCATGACGGATACTAGTGGGGTGGTCCCTGCGACCGAAGGTGATCGGACAAGAGGACCATGGGTTGAACTTTGGGGCGACTGGCTGCATCGCATAGACGTCCCTTAGTGCACGCTTCCGTTCCCTCTTGGGAATGTGGGTTGCGTATATCGTGTTCACCGTTTTCACTTGTGGAGGGAACCTCTTCTGTCCTCCCGTGTTCGGCGGCCGAGGCTCCTCCTCGTCGTCGGTATGCAGCCCCTTGTGCTTGTTTTCGGCATTCAACTTGTCGGCCTGCTTGAACACCCAGCATTCTCTGTTGGTGTGATTGGCTGGCTTATCGGGGGTGTCGTGAATTTGACACGACCGATCGAGTATGCGGTCCAAACTAGACGGGCCCGAAGTACTTCTTTTGAATGGCTTTTTCCACTGACCGGATTTAGAGTCACTGAATCCGGCATTGACTACCGTGTCTTCGGCGTTATCGCCGTTGTTGCGGCGCTTGTGTCTGTTACGACGTGGTCTGCCGTTAGTATCTTTGGTATCTGAAGTGCCAGGATTCCTTGATGTGTTGTTGCTGCGAGCCATCCAGCTATCCTCGCCCACGCAAAAGTGGGTCATGAGAGTCGTGAGGGCTACCATACACTTCGGCTTCTCCTGGCCGAGGTGCCAGGCGAGCTACTCGTCACGGATGTTATGCTTAAATGCCGCTAAGGCTTATGCATCCGGACAGTCGACAATTTGGTTTTTCTTACTTAGGAACCTGGTCCAGAATTTCCTGGCTGATTCCCCTGGCTGCTGAATTATATGGCTCAAGTCATCAGCATCTGGTGGCCGCACATAAGTGCCCTGGAAGTTGTCAAGGAATGCATCTTCCAAATCCTCCCAACTGCCAATGGAGTCAGCTCACAAGCTATTCAGCAAATGCCGAGCTGGTCATTTGAGTTTTAGTGAGAGGTACTTGATGGCATGTAGATCATCACCGTGAGCCATGTGGATGTGGAGGAGGAAATTCTCGATCCATACCGTGGGATCTGTTGTGCCGTCATATGATTCAATGTTTACGGGTTTAAAACCCTCTGGGAATTCGTGATCCATTACTTCATCAGTGAAGCATAGGGGGTGTGCGACGCCTCCGTGCCGGGCTATATCACGACGCAGTTCGTATGAGTCTTGTCTGCTGTATTCGGCCCGGCCGGATTTGCATTTAGTATATCCGGCGTGATGGTCATCGTCCCGCGTTGGGGCGCGCCCCCGTGATCTGTAGATCGATCTTGCATGTTTTGCTTTGTTTTCCAATACGTCTCGCAGGTCCCGCGTGTTGCCCCGGGCCTTGGTATTTTTGTTTGAGTGGCGGCGGGGTGCAGGCTGGACTTCGGGCTGATATGCCTCTCTGTCTCGGCCATGGGATGGCCGATCAGCCACATCATACACTGGAGATGTAGGTTTGCTTCCTCCTCGAGTTGGGGTAGCAACCTGCGCTTTGGATAACTCTTGGTTGGGCGTTCGAGTTCGTATTCCTCGGCCGCAATGACTTCAGTCCATCTGTCCGCTAGCAGATCCTGATCAGCTCGAAGCTGTTGTTGCTTTTTCTTTAGGCTATTTGATGTGGCTATAAGCCGGCGCTTGAAGCACTCTTGTTCGACGGGATCCTCAGGCACGATAAATTCTTCGTCGCCGAGGCTCACCTCGTCTTCGGAGAGAGGCATATAATTGTCATCCTCCGATTCTCCGTCTGCTTCCTGTTCCGGAGGGCTAGCTTGTTCATCCTCCCGCTCTAGGTCTGGATGGAGGGGATGGTCATCGTCTTCGGCACTATCTGGAGCGTTATTGTCTCTTGTGCCGGTATCACTGCTTTTGCTATGGCGGGACTTAGAGCGGCGCCGCTGACGTCGGTGCTTGGATTGCTTCTTCGAGGGATTATCCTCCGATGTCTTATCGCCACCGTCTTCTTTGGGGGTGTCCACCATGTATATGTCATATGATGAGGTGGGAGTCCAGCGACCTGTGGGCGGTGGTTCTTGTTCGTCTCCTGCATCGGCGTCCATACCGTCGATGTCTTCGGAGCCGAAGTCGAGCATGTCGGTTAACTCGTCGACAGTGGCTACTAAGTGGGTGGTGGGAGGGGAGTGAATTTGTTCGTCGTCCGCATCTCAATCTAGCTGGACATAGTTCGGCCAAGGATCTCCTGACAAGGAGAGAGACCTTAATGAATTTAGCACTGTGACGCCCCCGATTCAATCGTACACTAATCATGCACGCAAATGTGTACGATCAAGATCAGGGACTCACGGGAAGATATCACAACACAACTCTAAAACATAGATAAGTCATACAAGCATCATAATACAAGCCAGGGGCCTCGAGGGATCGAATACAAGTGCTCGATCATAGACGAGTCAGCGGAACCAACAATATCTGAGTACAGACATAAGTTAAACAAGTCTGCCATAAGATGGCTAGCACAAATGGGGATACAGATCGAACGAGGCGCAGGCCTCCTGCCTGGGATCCTCCTAACTACTCCTGGTCGTCGTCAGCGGGCTGCACGTAGTAGTAGGCACCACCAGTGTAGTAGGAGTCATCATCAAAGGTGGCGTTTCGATCCTGGGCTCCATCGTCTGGTCGCAGCAATCGGGTAGAGAAACAGGAAAAAGGGGGAACAAGGCAACCGTCAGTACTCATCCAAAGTACTCGCAAGCAAGGAGCTACACTACATATGCATGGATATATGTGTAAAGGGCCATATCAGTGGACTGAACTGCAGAATGCCAGAATAAGAGGGGGATAGCTAATCCTGTCGAAGACTACGCTTTTGGCAGCCTCCGTCTTGCAGCATGTAGAAGAGAGTAGACTGAAGTCCTCCAGGTAGCATCGCATAGCATAATCCTACCCGGCGATCCCCTCCTCGATGCCCTATTAGAGAGCGATCACCGGGTTGTATCTGGCACTTGGAAGGGTGTGTTTTATTAAGTATCCGGTTCTAGTTGTCATAAGGTCAAGGTACAACTCCAAGTCGTCCTGTTAACGAAGATCACAGCTATTCAAATAGATTAACTTCCCTACAGGGGTGCACCACATAACCCAACACGCTTGATCCCGTTTGGACGGACACCTTTTTCTGGGTCATGCCCGGCCTCGGAAGATCAACACGTCGCAGCCTCACCTAGGCACAACAGAGAGGTCAGCACGCCGGTCTAAATCCTATGCGCGCAGGGGTCTGGGCCCATCGCCCATTGCACACCTGCACGTTGCGTACGCGGGTGGAGAGCAGACCTAGCAACCTCCATTACAAAGGAAGTCACGTTACGCGGTCCAACCCGGCGCGCGCCGCTCAGTCGCTGACGTCACGAAGTGCTTCGGCTGTTACCACAACGCCGAGTGCCCATATCTTTCCCATGTAGTTGGTTAGTGCGTATTGATACGTCTCCGTTGTATCTACTTTTCCAAACACTTTTGCCCTTGTTTTGGACTCTAACTTGTTTGATTTGAATGTAACTAACCCGGATTGACGCTGTTTTCAGCAGAATTGCCATGATGTTGTTTTATGTGCAGAAAACAAAAGTTCTCGGAATGACCTGAAACTCCACGGGATGTCTTATAAAAAATAATAAAAAATCCTCGCCAAAGATGAAGACCAGGGGGCCCACACCCTGTCCACGAGGGTCGGTGGCGCGCCCCCTACCTCGTGGGCCCCCTGGAGACCCTCCGACGCCAACTCCAACTCTATACATTCGCTTTTGGGGAGAAAAAAATCAAAGAGAAGAAATCATCGCGCTTTACGATACGGAGCCGCCGCCAAGCCCTAAAACCTCTCGGGAGGGCTGATCTGGAGTCCGTTCGGGGCTCCGGAGAGGGGGATTCATCGCCATCGTCATCATCAACCATCCTCCATCACCAATTTCATGATGCTCACCGCAGTGCGTGAGTAATTCCATCGTATGCTTGCTGGACGGTGATGGGTTGGATGAGATTTATCATGTAATCGAGTTAGTTTTTTTAGGGTTTGATCCCTAGTATTCATTATGTTCTGAGATTGATGTTACTATGACTTTGCTATGCTTAATGCTCGTCACTAGGGCCCGAGTGCCATGATTTCAGATATGAACCTATTATGTTTTCATGAATATATGTGAGTTCGTGATCCTATCTTGCAAGTCTATAGTCACCTATTATGTGTTATGATCCGACAACCCCGAAGTGACAATAATCGGGATACTTCTCGGTGATGACCATAGTTTGAGGAGTTCATGTATTCACTATGTGCTAATGCTTTGTTCCGGTACTCTATTAAAAGGAGGCCTTAATATCCCTTAGTTTCCAATAGGACCCCGCTGCCACGGGAGGGTAGGACAAAAGATGTCATGCAAGTTCTTTTCCATAAGCACGTATGACTATATACGGAATACATGCCTACATTACATTGATGAATTGGAGCTAGTTCTGTGTCACCCTATGTTAAGACTGTTACATGATGAACCGCATCCGGCATAATTATCCATTACTGATCCGGTGCCTATGAGCTTTCCATATACTGGTTCTCGCTTATTTACTTTCCTGCTGCTACTGTTACAATCACTATAAAATACCAAAAACATTACTTTTGCATCCTTTACTTTTGTTGCCGTTACCACCACTATCATATTACTTTGCTACTAAACACTTTGCTGCAAATACTAAGTTTCCAGGTGTGGTTGAATTGACAACTCAGCTGCTAATACTTGAGAATATTCTTTGGCTCCCCTTGTGTCGAATCAATAAATTTGGGTTGAATACTCTACCCTCGAAAACTATTGTGATAAACGGAAAGCAGTAACATGCTACACTACTCTAATGCAAGCAATATATAAGAGAATAGGCGATATCTGGTGAGCAAGGGGGGCTTGCCTGGTTGCTCTGGCAAGATAGAGGGGTCGTCAACTCCGTAGTCGTACTAGGTAGCAGCGGCGTCGGTGTCGGTGTCTAGCGAAAGAAGAGGGGGAAGAAACAATGAATACAATGCAAACAGGCGCATAACGATGCATGACAAAGCAAAGTGTGATGCTAGGCGTGCCCTAACGCGGTATGAGGTGATACCGGTGAAGGGGGGAAACATCCGGGAAAGTATCTCCGGTGTTTCACGTTTCGGGCAAAGGAGCCGGAGGGGGAAAGTTGCGAGTTGGATATGTTAGGGGTGTGTGGCGGATGAACGGGCTGCGTATCCGAATTCGTCTCGTCGTCTGAGCAACTTTCATGTTGAAAATATTTTAATCCGAGTTACGGATTAAAAGATATGATTTTCTAAAGATTTTATTAATTTCTGGAATTTAATTCATTATTTAATTTAATTCGAAAATGGATTTATGACATCAGCATGATGTCATGCTGACGTCAGCAGTCAACAGGGTTGACTGGGTCACACTGGCGCGTGGGTCCTACTGTCATTGACTAAGACTAATTAAACAGTTTAATTAGTTTCATTAGTAATTAGGTCAACCTTACTAAGATTAATTAAGTTAATTAATTCGTTAATTAATTAATTAATATTTTAATTGTTTTTAAATACTTATTTATCTATTATTTTTTTATTAAATTAAGTTTTCCTTTCTCTTTTTCGTTCTGGGGCGTGGGCCCCGGCTATCATTGGGCCAGGGGCCTTAGCGGGCATGGGCGGTAACGGGTGCGGGTGAAGGGGTGTCCACACACCAGGCCACCAGGGGAGGGGAGCGCCGGCCACAACGGCCGGAGCAGGGCAGCGCGACAACGGGCGCCGGCGGCCGGAGGCAGGCACGGTGAGCGGCGCGCGCACGCGCGGATGGAGAGGCGCGCGCGAGCGACCACGAGGCTGCGAGCGGGGCGCGGTCGGGTGCTACCCGAGGCATGGTCATGGCGTAGTTGGCGCGTCAGCGGGTGCGGTTGGGCCTGCGCGGCGCGCGCGCATGGAGGTGCGAGCTTGCGCGGGGTCAATGACAGAGGCGGGAGGCGCGGTTTGAAGCGGCGAGGCCAATGGCGGCCGGAGGCGGCAGATGCGGGCGCGCGGGGCGCAGCCGGTAGCGGCAAGCAGCAAGTAGGAGCGGCGGAGCAGCGGAACAGCAGCAGGCGCATGCGGTGCCAGCAGCACACGAGCGCGGCGGGGCGAACAAAGAGGTTCGGGCGCTGCGGTTGCCGCGGGTGCGGGCGCTGGAGTGCACGGACGCGCGCGTGCGGGCGTGTGAGCGCGCGCGAGGTCGAATGCGAGGGGGAGGCGGGCGCAACCCGGGCGCGTGCACGCGCGTGCAGGGCGCGGGGCGCGGCCCCGAGCGGCGAGCAAGGAATGAGGGAGAGAGAGGAGGGGCGCAACTCACGGGGGGATGTAGGGACGGGGCAGTGGGCTCGACGGAGGTCGGGGGCGATGGGGACGAGCGGCGGAGAGGATGCAGGCCGGCGGAGGAGCTCCGGCGTCGGCGGACGACGGCGTTGGCGTCAGTGGCCTCCTCGATCCTGATCCAAATCGGGGGAGAGGGGGGATATTTTCGGGGAGTGGGGGGTGTGACGGTTAGGGTTTGGGGGGAGTGGGATAAGGGGTGGTCGGTTGGGCCGGTTCGACCGGGCCGGCGGAAGTAGCCAGCTGGGCCGGTTGGCCCAGTTGGGCCAGGGGCACTTTTTCTTTTTGTTTTTTTCTTTTCTGTTTTCTGTTTTGCATTTTCTTTTCTGTTTTATTTCATTTTAAATCATTTAGGCATTTTATAAAAATGTGTTTGCTTTATTATAATTACCCAGGCATTTAACTGCACACCCCGAACATTTTAGTTTAATATTTTGAAAACTTTGTCCTTTGACATTAATTTGAATTTGAATTTGAAATGGTTTCGAATCATTGCGAGGTTAGCAACAGTAACCGAGGTGTCATGGCATGATTAGTGTGGGATTACTGTAGCATAATTATCCGGGCGTTACAAGCACATCACCAAAAGGCGAGTGCTGAAAGATATCCGCGGAGGTAAACTCCAGGATCGGCGCCAAATCAGATTCAATAGGCACGGACGCAAGCGGCTCGGAGCCCGTGGCCGGGGACGAATCCAACGGTTCGGCAACACGGCTCTCACAGGAGGTGAAGTCAGTATTCGGCTCTATCGTTGCTGAGAGTGCGGCCTCCGTGGTGGGGTCTATCCTCTCGTCCTCGGATGGCGCAATTTGTTCCGGATTGAGGGCCGGAGTAGTTTCAGGTGTGATCTCCCGAACACTGTCCGACGACAGAGTTAAGTTATGCTCGTCGTAATTGTGAGGCGCACCTGACATGGGCTCGAATTCGTCGAAGATCAAGTCTCCGCGGATCTCGGCAGTATAGTTCAAGTTTCCAAACATGACCTGACGGCCAGGGCGTAGCTCTCGATCTGCTCAAGATGGCCAAGCAAATTGGCCCGCAGTACAAAGCCCCCGAATACGAAGATCTGTCCGGGGAGGAAAACCTCACCCTGGATCGCATCATTGCCGATGATCGAAGGAGCCATCAAGCCTCACGGTGACGACACAGTGGAACTCTCAATGAAAGCACCAATGTCGGTGTCAAAACCGGCAGATCTCAGGTAGGGGGTTCCGAACTGTGCGTCTAAGGCGGATGTTAACAGGAAGCGGGGGACATGATGTTTACCCAGGTTCGGGCCCTCTCGATGGAGGTAATACCCTACTTTCTGCTTGATTGATCTTAATGATATGAGTATTACAAGAGTTGATTTACCACGAGATCATAGAGGCTAAACCCTATAAGCTAGTCTATGTATGACTCTTGTTGTCCTATGGACTAAACCCTCCGGTTTATATAGACACCGGAGGAAGCTAGGGTTACACAAAGTCGGTTACAAGGGAGGAGACTTACATATCCGTATTGCCAAGCTTGCCTTCTACGCCAAGGAGAGTTCCATCCGGACACGGGCCGAAGTCTTCAATCTTGTATCTTCATAGTCCAACAGTCCGGTTGTCCGAGGACCCCCTAATCCAGGACTCCCTCGGTACGGGAGAGGGACGTGCTGCTGCCAGTGCCACTCCGCCTGATGCACTGGCACGTCACGCGCTGCCTCAGCCGGCGAGGAGACGCCAGCGGAGGCGGGGGGCTTGTCCTTGGCTTTGCTGTTGCCATTGTCGGAGAAGAACCCCATTGTGCAGTGGCTTGGGTGGCTAGGGTTGCCGCCGACGGGGGACCAGTGGGTCGCGAGATGGGGACGGGAGCTTTCTGGAAGCGGATGAGGACGCCTCCTCGACATGCTCGGCTTGAAAAAGGCCGACCACCACCGCTGACGCGTGGGTTCATGGTCATAAATTAAGCTGATAAAACTAACCGTGGGTGGTTGGATGGCCGCCACGTGGGGACGCAGCGGACACCGAGAAGGCACGCGAGGCGTCCGCGTCGCGTCCATGCCGACGTATTTTGGCCGTAAATGCATCTGCGCGGATGCGAAGCGGACGTGTTTTAAGTCTGAATCGGCGCGTTCGACTTTATTTTTGTCCACACCGACCTAAACGAATGAAGGCGAACGTTTTGGATCCCTGCGTCGGAGTTGCTCTTATCCTCTATATTAATCCCACTATGGATGGTCTCCTAGTGCGGTTGCGCCGTCTGGCTATTGGGTACGTACGTACTCACCACGTAAACGCAGCTTCGACTCCCAGACTAGTGGTAGAACGTTTGGGGAAAGGAGAGAAAGCAATAGATAAGTGAGAAAGGATTAAAATATCCGTGCGGAGTCTACGCATGCACGCTGCCCTGGCCCCAGCCAAACGCCAGTCTGTCATGTTCCCCATTCCCCTGCCCCTGCCTTTCCTCCTCCTATATATAACTGACCCTCCCAAACCTCCTCTTCCATCGCCGTCTCAAAGCTCAAGCTCACACAACAACATCACAAACATCACCACAAACCTAGTATAAAATGGGGCTCTGCATGTCTAGCGGCGGCGCGGCGGCGGCGGTGCGGGCAGACGGGCAGCCTGCCTCCACGGCTATGGTACTGCTGCCAACGGGGGAGCTGCGGGAGTACCCGCGCCCGGCCACAGCTGCGGAGGCGCTCGAGGACAACTCCGTTGCTGGGGACGCCGGCTGGTTCCTGTGCGACGCCGACGCGATGGGCTTCGAGGGCCCCGTGGCCGCCGTGGCTGGGGCCGAGGAGCTCCGCCCTGGGCAGATCTACTTCGTGCTCCCCGCCGAGGCCCGTAAGAAGGGGCTACGGCGCGAGGATCTCGCCGCGCTCGCCGTCAGGGCATCCGCGGCCCTCGTCAGTAAGGCCAACGCCAACGCCAACGCCTCCGGCAGCGGCGGACGGAGGAGGCGGGCCGGCTCTGTTTCGCCGCTCGTGTTCGCCCCGCCGCCGGAGGTGGACGGGACCCTCGCGTACAAGACCGTGCCGGCGCTGGCGGCGAAGAGGCGGCCGGTGGCGCGCGCGAAGAGCGCCGGGAGGATGCAGCCGCGCTTCGCACCTGACCTGACCGCCATTCCCGAGTGCGAGTGAACCGACACAATGGCGTCGCGATCGTAGCGAGAGGAAGAAAATCCAAATTTCCCATGCAAGATCGCTCGAATATGGAGGGGCTCCCACGATTCTGGAAACAGAGCAAAGGAAGGTGCCGCACATGTGGTTTTTTTTTTTGACCCCAGAACCGTAGAACAATGCCGCACATGTCGTTCTGATTGGGAGGTTGATCAGATAGAGTCTGTAATTTGTAGAAACAAAATTTTGGTCGGTTAGTCGAGTTTGTGGTCTCAAGTCTGAAGAGACAACGGAATGTGAATACGAGGTCCTGATTTTGCCAAAACACGCACACTTGTTCTGTGGTTTCTTTCTACACATCTCTGTCTGTCTCTCTTTGTTTAAAAAAAAAATCTCTGTCTGTCTCTCTGAGGTTTCCCCCTGTATGTATTCTGTTTGCAGCTCGGTTCGTCGCTCGTTTCTGCGATGTGGTTCTCGTGCGTGAAAGCGTGTGTGGTGCATGGCAAGTGATAGCGGCGCACGCTGCTATGCCACAAGGGTTTTCAGCGGTGCGGTGGCCAGGGCATGCCAACCATTGCGTCTCCGACCTGAACTACTCTGCGGCTTAGCTAACCCCAACCCGTCCCGTGCAGGCGCGTCGCCACTGCAGCACCAGCATGCATATATATCTATATATATCGTTCGTATCCATCTGGTCTGAGGCGACGAGTCTGTTTGCTTGTTGCAGTAGCCGGTTACCCACGTCGAGATCGTTAGCCCGTCCGTCCATAGTGCACGTGATCGGCCAAGTGCTGCTACGCGTGCTCGCCCTGCACTTTTTGCAAAACTGTGGGCATGAAGTCCCGTGCAGGACTACTTGCATGGTCAAGTCTGGCATCAGATGCATGAAAAGAGACACCATCTGCGTACGTACTCGGTGAGCCCAACTTAATGGCCGCGCATCGCATGGTGCATGGGAGTGTAAACCCGAGCGTCGTAGAGTATGCGCGTGTGATCATGGCGTACGTTTCAAGGTCAACTCGGGCAGCGTCGCCCATGGCTAGTTGGCTACGGCTTCAGGGTGCGGCGAACAGGCCATGCATCGCACGAATTGCTAGTTGCTGCTCTTAAGTGGGAGTAACTTCGGCAGTAACTTCAAGTTCAACTCAGCAAATTTGTCTATGTGTCAATGAGTTAATGAAGAGAGAGGTGGTTCTAGTAACTTAGCTAGTTACTGTAACATCACACATATCAAGGCAAGATGAGTCTATATCACAATAAATGAAGTGTTACATGTTATCACACATTTGTTACTTAACATATGTTACTGGTCATTGTGGCTAGTTGGAGTGCATGCATGCGTCTTGGCATGTTCCCATTCTACATCCTCTCTACGTTCGTTGGCGCGTAACCGCGTATACCAACCAAAGACAGCCAGCAAATTTTCTCGACAGGGTCGTCTCAAGAAGAAACATCCTGCTGCGCTTGTTTGTTTCAAGCAGGCTGGCCGGCAACGTGCGTGTGCTGGATGCCTGGATTCAGATTCCGTCTTCAGAATATAGGAGTAGTAAACTCGGATGTGTTCTTCCATAGCTGAAATAAAATAGCATATGCTCTAGCAAGGAAGACGATAGATTAAATACTCCTACTTACTAACTTACTGGTATCATGTGGCCTACATTGATCTAATTATAAAATAAATAATGTTTAGTTTCAGAGTAAAAATGGGACCAGCTGAAGACACAAGTAAGTATATAAACCAATTAAATTTGCGCATCAAACAATATCATGGTTGGGAGTGTGGCAGCAATGGTAACCTGAAATTGTCGCAAAATTCATCAAATCAGAACTCGATATCCACACACGTCTCAGCCTGAACACTGCTATCAGTGAACACATCAGGAGAATCATCCAACAATGGGGAGGCTGCGCAACAAAGACACCAAGGCAAACGGAAACAACCTACGGCAAAGGGGAAATCATAGTCACTCCTAACCAAGGGGAACAACTCATACCAGCTGACGGCAATCTATCCACACATTACTAAACTACATAAGGGCACCGCCATCGGAAAAGAATGTATAAAATTAGCAAACACCTCAACCAAACCCACAACAAGGATAAAACAACAGTACATCCTATAAAAAAGGCCCACAAAAATGACCAACACCCCACTGATCCACAGCTATCCACAACACCACATCCAATCAGCCAGAAAGCGTCTAATCCAAACCCTAGTGGGTCGCGAAAAGAGCAACACATGAAACATCCACCGCTGCAGCCCGTATCCTATAATTCCAGAGTCCAATCGGCCGGCACCGGCGATCAAACAACACCACAAACAAAAAGGAAACAACAAAGGAGGAAGCAAACAGAAGGCGTCAATCCGCCGGGAGATAACCGCATCTACAGCGGGACCTAGCTAACCCAGCCCCCCTAAACGTTCATGAATGCGCCCTGGCATGTCCACGGACAGAAATCGGTCATCCTCCATTTTTCGTAACCACAACCGTATAGTACCTCATTAGCATGCCCTGAAATCTATACAATCGTAACCTTAACTCATGTAATACAACTCGATCTCAGGCATCGTGTCCGGCTACTTTATCATGCATCTCATCGCAAATTGACATGCTCTACTAGTACATCATACATGCCATTGAAATATTAAAAATTTGCATGTTCTACGTACAAAAACTATGAAGAAAGTTCATCCACGCCTGCCGTTGCTCTTGCCGTCTTTTTTTGTTGCGCAAGTAGCGATCAAAGAAGAGGAGTTACAGCTGAGTTGCACACGGCACGCAGAAGAGTGCAGGACCCGCGATGCTGCATCTCGTGTCTCTCTCAAGTGTCTAACACTTTACGCCGTGTTTCACAGTCTAGCTCCTTCCTTCCAGCGATGTGCTAGCTTGGCTGTGTTGCTCTCTGATTTTTGATGGGCCGCCGGAGCGTCGTGTGGTGCACGTAACCGCGAAGCATCTGCAGGCAAAATGGATGTACCAGGAGCAGCCTGTGTCACATACGCAGCACTAGGTAGCTACGTGTACGTAGCGTCGGCACCCATGGTATTCATCTCTGTCTCGTGTTGGGGTGTGGTCGGCTCGTCCATGTAGCCAACTACATGCAGGCGTGCTTTTTTTTCGAAAAGAGGGAAACGCTGTACCTATACCTGCCCTTTCTTTATCGTGCTCACCCGCGCACACGGGCATAATCACTTGGTAGGCAGGTGGGTACGCTTCGATTAGATAGAGTAGACTCACATCACACGACGGCTCGCGTGGACTCGCAGGTCGCTGTCACTAGTAGGACTAGTGCTGTAGCTGTGGACGTACACGTACTACTCCTGCCGTATTAAAGAAAGCTACTACTAGTAGTAGACGAAGAGAGGAGTAAAGTGTTTCCAACGCTTGGAGGTCAACGTCTCCATCACCCGTGCAGATAGCGCAAGCTAGGCCAGCCACCTCTCCTTGTAGACCGCACTTTTTTACTGAATAATGGTAATCTCAAGGACAAGGCAACTCCAAGTGAAAATCGAGATTTCAGGCAACTTAACTAGAGACACTGCACTGAGACACTGCACTGCAGTGCAGTGAAGCATGAATACATTCAGGGGCACGCATGGTAGAACACGCACCAGCAAGGCGGGCGGTGATCACGTGCAAAATGCACGCGTTAACAGCAAGGAAGCACCAGCTTGATACAGTACAGTAGCTCGCACGCAGTGTCTCTGCTTCCTTTCCTTCATACGGCAAGCCTATGCCAATTAGTACCGGCAACAGGAATACATACATACATACAGCAACCAAACAAAATTGCATTCCCTGCTTGAATTGAAATACCCCCCCTATGTATCCTGCAGAAAAAGAAAAACATCCCTGTATCGCATGTATGCGCTGGGCTGGGTTCAGATTCCTGCTGCAGAGCAAGCCTGCATGCCAGCCCATCTCTCATCTCAATAACAAACTTGCGCCTTCAGGTGCAGCATGAATAAAATTAATGTTGATGCGTCTCTAACCCAGAATGCCTCGATGGGAGCTGTGGCTGCCGTATGCAGGGACATCCAGGGCAACTACATCGGAGCCTCCACAATCACGTTTGTTGGAATTTCCGATCCAACGACACATGAAGCCCTTGCAGTCCGTGAAGCGTTGTCTTTGGCAGATGATCTCTATGAGAGAAGAATATATGTAGCTTCTGATTGCAAGATTGTCATTGACGACATCAAACAAAGAAGTGCGTCATCTTATGGCACAGTCATTCGTGAAATCATAGATCATTCTAGTTTTTTTGATAGATGCTTTTTTAGTCATGAGTTTAGGAGCTCGAATATCGAGGCTCACAATTTTGCGAAGTATGCTCTATCACTCGGGGTTGGCCGCCATGTTTGGTTAGGCAATCCGGGAAAAAAAAAGGTGCCGCACTAGTAGATGTAAATTCACTCATCAGGGCATAAAAAGTACGGGAAATGCATTCACTGGTCGACAACAGACTCTGCTCAACAATTGAGAAAACATGGACAGAGCAAAAACCTAGGCCCCAAACAAGTTGTGTCCGCCTGCATATGAACGGAATCATTGATATATTACTATCAATTCGGCAACATACACACTCATTGATCCGTCATGACGACGACGAACGAGGAGTGGTTTAACAGCGGCATCATACATAAGCCGGTCAACGTTCAGGGCTAAACAGGGAAATACGTAGCAAATATCCAAGTAGAGGGCATTATACAAGAAACAACTTCGTGGCCGCAGTTCCTACACAACACCAAGAGGACCAGCTAACAGAACCTAATATTCACACAGCCCGGTTCCGGATTCAACCTAAGCCGTAGCTTGCATTTGGTGGGGCATCAAGGCTGCTGCCGAAGGGGATCTCAACTCTTTCCTTCACAACGCAGTGCGCCCGACCATCTCCTCCAAGCACCATTACCTTCCCAGGAGGGCACTGTAGAGTAGGAGGAACCTGCTCTTTTGCACCAGCCGCCTCTTTACCCAACAGACCTGCAATGTCCAGTTTTATGCCGCTCCTCCCTATTGTGGGCTCGTAGCCAGCAGCCTTCATGACTGATACTGCGCCCACAATCATGACCGCTGTTTTAGCCATCCATCCGATCAAAGATCTGATCCCCCCTGCTGAATTGCGGCTCGACGTGCTAGGAATTCTGTTTTGCATCCCGTTCGTCCTTGTACCATCTTCAGTCACTCCATTAGAACACAGTCCGTTGTGCAAGCACTTGGACTTGGACACGTAGTTTGCAGGATAGAGATCATCGAGCACAAATGAATTGGTGACATGGCCCGAGTAAGGAGGTAGGATGAGACCATCATCATTTTCGATTTTTTCACCAGCAAAAGCAGCAGCCTCGTGGATTGCCTCACAGTCCTCTCCCTTGTATTCTTTCAGCTTGTTAAGGAGAGATGTTCGACTCCGATCAATCTGGCTCAGGATGGTTTCTCGTTCATATCTTTGTTGGTGTTGGAGGTCCTGGCATGGCACTAAGGTGGTAAGCTACTTAATTCCAAAACAGAAACATGTAAGCTTTGTGGTACTCCCTATGTAAAGAAATATAAGAGTGTTTAGATCACTACTTTTGTTATGGCGCTGTCAGAAAGAGGGCGCGAGAGGGCCGGCCGGGGACCTTTTGCCCACGGCCGGGCAAGAGGCAAGGGATTTCCTTCTTAATTCTTGCTTGATTAGATTGATACATCTCCTCTCTTAATATAGAGAGGTTTACTTGACTCCCAAGCAAGGCTTACTTGACCCCTAAGCAAGCGACCCTTATCTTTAATTTACCATAAGACTAACGGGCTATACCGCCAGCCCAGGCCATTAGACCCATTACGTACTCTAACACTACACCTCACCTGGACATCCTCGAGCTGCAGCCTAACCAACTTATAACCATGACTCGACGCAACACAAACCTAACACCTAAAAGCAAGCCTTTTACATCTCGGCTTGTTTTATTACTCTCAACCTAAAATGGACTGAGACGATTTATTTTGGACCCCTTAACAAAAAGTGGACACCATCCGCACGTCGGACGTGCACGTGTACAGCCGCCTGGATCCCATGGACACCATCTGGACAAAAGGAGTGCATGTGTATGGCCACCTGGAAGTGGTCGCAAGAGCGACCAGCAGAGGCGCCCTCGCGGTGGCCGGCGGCGGAATGCAGTGGTGCTACGTGGTGCGCTCCTGTCGGTGACACCATGCCTTCTCCCCACCGGACGGCTGTTGGTCTGGACCGCACAGAGAAGAGTGAAGGGCTGTCGATGGAGAATTGTGAGGTCCTTTGTGCAGCGAGGCACAACTGGGAGGAGCGGCAGCTGCAGATCACGCATCTCCCGCACACGCCGACGCGCTAGGAGGCCGCGCGCAGCAGCCTGCAGCCTCACCGCCGCCGACACGTGGTGGGTAGTGATCCAAGCCGGAAGTGGTGACGGCGATGGCGGGAACTTGATCTGCTGGATGGCGACGCCCTGGGGATGCGGTGATGGTGACGGCGGGAACTTGATCTGGTGGATTGGGACTCCCGCCGGCGCGGACGATGCGGGGCCGGAGCTAACCGGCGGTGGCTGCTGCAGCTGCAGCGGCTGCTGCGGTGCCGCGCCGGGCAGCGGCAACGGCTGCGGCGGCGGAGCGCCGGGCGCGGCGGCGGAGCGCCGGGCGCGGCGGAGGCCGCCAGGAGCGGCGGTTGCCACTGCAGTCAGGGCGGGGCGGTGGTGGCGGTGCATGGTAGCTGCAGCGGCCCGGCGAGCGCGATGGAGGCCGCCTGGTGCGGCGGCTGCCATGACAGCCACGGCGACGCGGTGGCGGCGATGGGCGGCGCAGCCGGGTGCGACCCGGTGAGCGCGGCGGAGGCCGTCTGGTGCGGCGGCTGCCACTGCAGCCACGGCGGCACGATGGCGGCGATGGGCGGCGCAGCCGGGTGCGGCCCGTAGGACCCGGCCAAAAACAGGTGGATCTCCTGTACCGCCTGGGTTAGGTCCCGCAGCGTCCCGGACACCTCCTTCGGGGTGAGGACGACGGGGGCGGGCGCGACAAAGGAAGACATGATCGAACCGAAGCTAGCTGATACCAAATTGTTATGGCGCTGCCAGAAGGAGGGCGCGAGAGGGCCAGCCGGGGACCTTTTGCCCACGGCCGGGCAAGAGGGAAGGGATTTCCTTCTTAATTCTTGCTTGATTAGATTGATACATCTCCTCTCTTTATATAGAGAGGTTTACTTGACTCCCAAGCAAGGCTTACTTGACCCCTAAGCAAGCGACCCTTATCTCTAATTTACCCTAAGACTAACGGGCTATACCGCCAGCCCAGGCCATTAGGCCCATTACGTACTCTAACAACTTTAGTGATCTAAACGCTCTTATATTTCCTTACAGATGAAGTATCAAGCTAAGAACACCATATGCCTGGTACAGTTAGGCTAGCCATAGTGGGAG
The DNA here is from genome assembly GCA_032464435.1 of Aegilops umbellulata. Classification (NCBI taxonomy): domain Eukaryota; kingdom Viridiplantae; phylum Streptophyta; class Magnoliopsida; order Poales; family Poaceae; genus Aegilops; species Aegilops umbellulata. The sequence goes on along the minus strand of CP136055.1, from coordinate 235,292,150 downwards.
TAACATAAGTAGTATCATGTACTTGGGACTCGCAAACATACTTATGTGGCAGGCAATTAAAGAAGAGAGAGATGGTTATAGTAACATAGGTAGATACCATAACATAATAAATGTGATGCTACTATGTGTCATGCATGGCAATAAATGAGACCACCTATGATACTAATCTATGATACTATGCACTATTTGTTTCTTGGAGTGTGTGATGTTCCGGTAACTTAGCTAGTTATCACAAGCACCTCTCTCTTCATTAAACATGTGCCACATAAGCAAAGTAGTATTGGCGTGTGTGATGTTACTCCTAAGTTCCTCCCCATTGTGTGATGTTACTCCTAAGTTCCTCCCCATTGTGACTAGCCTAACTTTGCTTATGTGGCACATATTTAATGAAGAGAGAGGTGCTTGTGATAACTAGCTAAGTTACCGGAACATCACATACTCCAAGAAACAATGTGTCTATAACCTAATAAATACATCGTTGCATGACACTACATAGATGTTCCTACCCACTATGGAGGTAGTAACATAGTCTAGGGAAGTGTGTAAGTTACTTGCTTATGTTCTTGCCCATTGTGACCAGCCTTACTAGTCTAAGTTACTCCCCACTATGACCACCCTTATTGGTATCCAAACCATATTAATTGTCGCTGATTTATTACAAAGTTGTCCTAAATCAGCGACAATTAATATGGATCAGAGGGAGTACTAATTTCTTGAGGCAAGCGTCATCCAATTGGCTCACATATAGCAGTAGTAATGGAAGTACATCGCACGTTTGATACCCTTTGGGTTATCGTGCTTAAATGTGTTTATGTCATTATCTTAAAGTAAGCATTTTGTACAATAGAGTCAGAAACTCAGCAATATTTTACAGTTTATTGAGCACGAAGCAGAAATTTTCATCTCAATGTATGATTGTGTCTCTTAGCAAAACGACCTTCCTTTTTGTGCTAACATAGGAAAATTCCATACAGTTCTTAACAGTTGATATTCCATGCAAGAAGAAACGCATAGGAAAATTTCCATATGATGGAATACCAGCTTTTTCACAACAAACAGAAGAAAAGAATGCGAGCTTGTGCTACAAGGAATGCGCAGATGTGCTGGCCACTGATACTTCCGGTAAGCTACAGTAAGCAAAGTGAAAATCATCTCTCTTTGTAAACCACGCAGTGTAACATATGATATTTTTCATTTGTGTTCACTCAGTAATCTCTACCTATTTTTTGTCGCAAAATGTGTTTTAATACAATCTGTACCTTACCCACAATTAGTTAACCAGCAATCCTATTCCTGACGGAACCACAGAATCCATCTTGCACTACCCCTTTTTTGCTCCAGTCCAATACCAAATGAAGCTGGAATTGGATGCAGCCACCAGGCAATGAACAACTAATTAGGGCTATCAATCTTTTCCTCTGTCTGTAACATCATGCTAAGCAAGCCTAGATTTGTTCCTCACGAAAATACAGTAAGACGTTGAACAAAAATGCAGTAATTGAACACCAAACCTAACAAATGACCATATCAACTCCAGCTCGTGGCACAAAACGATAACTATAGACACAACAGCAGGCTAGTACAGCAACAATAAAAAACCCATCTTTATCGAATGACCAACCAGGAATAGGAACCGGACCTGCAGGGAGGCGAGCTGCCGCTCGAGCGACTCGAGCGCGTCGTTGATGCCTACCAGGCTCTCCATCTCCACCTCCTCTTCCTCCTCCTCTCCGCCGTCGTCCTCCTCCCTGGCGCCCAGCCGCGGCGGGGGCCGTGCGGCGGCAGCGCAGGCGGAGATCCTGGAGCGGAGGTCGGAGGCGCGGGCGAGGACGAGGCCTATCTCCTCCTCCCCTTCCATGGCTTTCGCTAGCGGTGCGGGGGGTGCAGAACCCTGGCTAAACCCCCAACCCGCTGCTGGCGGCGAGCAGTGGAAGCTGCAATCTTGCACTTCGCGGCGGGTCTTGTGTTCGTGGCTGCGAGAGGGACTGACGGAGGCGTATCCGAAGATTTTTGTCTTTTGTTCTCTCGAATTACCTGACTGGACTTGGGCCTTGTTGTGCTCAAGTGGGTGGCCTTCCAATGCACTGCCGCATTTCCGATTTAAGGTATACTGTATACTCTATTTTTTTCTCACTGTCTCTCACGAAAAAAAAACTTAATACTATTGACCGTCCATCTGACTAGAAACTGTTTGAACGGATATGATGACTAGCAAAAGAGCTTGTGCGTTGTGAGGAAAAAAAATACCACATGCCCGTAATCTAATAACAATGACTCAAGACCCCAATTGGTCCACATCTTTTATTTATACATGGCATTAGCAAAAGAACCTGCTCTAAGAGAAAAAAGATACCACACATCCCTAATCCAATAATCATGAATCAAGACCTCAATAGGTCCGCGTGCATCTCATCTGTATTGTGGCTTATCCTCCTTCCCCTCGCCGACGGTGTCGTCTTCGATGTGGTTTTCATAAGGTGTTGATTTCCAATCCAGATCTACACCGGTACGACAAAAGACAGGTTATGTGATATTGATTAAGCTTGCATCATAAATAGCATTTTAAATATGTTCAATAGGTAAAATAACATCATATTCAGACTCTACACATTTTTTTAATCAATTTTCGTATATAACATGTCAAAATTGGAGCTAGGGTTTAAAAGATATGGATATTTTTTAAAGCATTTCAATTAGCCCATGGACTGCGAGTTTATTAAACAAAATATCAAGGGTTTTTGTGCAAAACCTAAAAGGTTTTCTGAACTCACTTAAAGTAGGAGAGTGGGTCGATTAACCGAAAGATCAGGGGTGTTTTGCAAAAAGCAAACATTTTTCTATACTCACTTAAAAAGCACCGTGGTTTGGTTTTAAAAAACTACATGTTTTTTTGTAAAAGGCGTGAAGGACAGGATGAAGCACTAAGTCCTTTATTAGTAGGTATAGATATAGATGTGTACCTTACTATGATACATAGGATACATGATAAACTATGACACACGAGATACCCACCTGCACGAGCCCACGCTCGAGGAATGCAAAAATCGGATCATGACTTGTGTTCATTCAGTCTATAACATTATGAGGTTCAATGGGACAGCTAAAAATATTCTGAGACTTTATTAAGAGGGAACAAGACAATTATTGAGTTATGATAAGTGCTCTATTTTGTTTGAGAAGAGATGCACTCTGGAAAATCAAGTGTCACTATGACAATATTAAAAACTACAACTAATTGTTTTGATGATAAATACTTCGGCTTATCGGTGCTAGTGGGAAGAATGAAGGCGGGAAAGTTTCAGTCAACCAAAGACAAAGGTTTGAAAAGGCTTTAGGACTGGTTTGAAAAATATGCTTGGTGCAAAGGAAATTCAATTCAAATAAGTTATATAGGCTCTTCCAGTCTATGCTATGGGTTAAATTTCCGGCTTCTCATTGTGAGTAATTGTCTCAGATTATTCAAAAAAATAGGTGGGGAGCAAAAGAAAACTCATTTGGCTGGCCTGGGATAAACTGACAAGACCTAAAGGCAAAGGGGGTATAGGTTTTCGGGATCACTCATTATTTAATGAGGCTCTTTTGTCAAAATAGGCTTGACGTTTATTGGTAAAACCGGATTCACATTGTGCAAAATTGATTCAAAATATTATCCTCAGGGGCATCTTCTTGACAAGGTCTTTCCGCAGTCAACTTTAGTGACTTGGCAGGATATTATGCATGTCATGGTATTTCTCACGGGGGGCTTGCGAGTCGACAGATGCCACAAGGGCTTAGTGTGAGGGTAAGACTGCTGCTGATAGGCCCGGGAGCGGGTATGCGAGTAGCACGCGGTGGTTTACCCAGCTTCGGAGCTCTCCGAAGAGATAATACTCCTACTGCTGCATGTCTGAGTGTATCTATCTGGGGTGTACATCGGGCAGTACAAAGTGCTCCTGGAACTGTATCTGAGATCAGTGCTGTAAGAGCCTGATCTCGTATATGCATATGAGCATAGGTGTGTGTGGCCGCATCTGCCTGGGCATGCATGCGTGAGTGTGTGGGAGCGTGAGTCCATCCTGGATGGATGGATGGATGCTCATATATATAGTGGAGTTAGCTTAGGATGTAAGCCATGTAGGCATGGTAGCTAGCTAGCTAGTGGCATGGTGGGGTGTCATCCTTGTCCCCTGGGTCACTTCATAAATAGTGCCAGGGGACAAGTGACACTATACATGATGGCTGAGATGACGCATGAATAGTGTTCGGGTACATCCGTCTCGTCGGTGTCTCGTCGATGTCGGGTCGGGTTGCAGTCGGCAGCCGGCTGGTTGGCGCAGTCGGCAGCCGGCTGGTTGGCGCAGTCGGCAGGCGGCAGTCGGCCGGGCAGAGCAGTCGGACGGAGGGGCTTTGCTAGCCCCGATGTCTTGAAATATCGTCTTGCCGTCCTCGGGGTACCCGTGGTCGATTACTCCGACAGTAGCCCCCAAGCCTCCGGGCAACTTGGCAAAGTTGGGCGGAGATTTTTTGGCAAGTGTTCATGGAAATGATCATGAAAAAAGACAAAGTTAGTCCATGCGGATATATCAAATGTTTGCTTTTAGCATTGCAAGTTTTATGCGAAGGGTGCCGACTCGGTTTCGTCCGAGCCCCCTTAATCTTTTTCGTGTTCCCTCCGCTTTTTGGTTTGTGCTCTTGCTTGCCGGACAGCCGCTCTGCTGTCTGTGGCTAAGAATGGGCCGTGAAGTGGAGTGTACAGTACTCAGAGTTTAGGAGCAGATTCAACCGAGTAGATACTTGTAAAGGAAATGGTCGGGTCGCCCGAACATTTTTCTTCCCGGACGTTTTTCGTGTGGGTGGCCTCCAGTGTTCACTCTTGCTAGTCGGACAGCCGCTCTGCGGTCTGTGACTAAGAGTGAGCCTTTGGTACTGCGCACGCTACTAAGCCGTCTGCGGGAACTAACGTCTCAGGCCAAGCGGCCAGCCCCCGGGCTAACTCTGGCTGGCGCCGGGGCGAACAGTGATGCAACTGTAATAAAAAATGCGGAGATAGCACCCGAGCATCTCTCGGGGTTATCCGTGCTTGCGTAATGCGAAAATATGCGGGCGAGGAGCTCACATTGATTTTTGTGTAGTCGCGGTCGTCGAAAACAGCCGGCGCGACTCGGCGCTCGCGGAGTGCGTCGACGCACCCGCTGGGTGTAGCCTTCGAGCCCCCGGGTGCTCGAAGGGGGGTCCCGGCCGGTCAGGCTCGACCGGCCAGGCGGCGAGGCATCTTGCAACGCCCTTTATTCTTCTCATCTGCCGGCTACTGGGAGCTGGACAAAACTCTTCTCTTGTCTGCAATCTTCCGTGGGGGCGCGCCAGCGCACCCATTGGGTGTAGCCCCCGAGATTCGTGCCGACTGCTGAGCAGTCGGGCCGGATCTCCCGGCAACTACTTTGTCTTCTCTCTCTCTCACGGGGGCGCGTCAGCGCACCCGCTGGGTGTAGCCCCCGAGATTCGGGCCGACTGCTGAGCAGTCGGGCGGGATCTCCCGGCGACTACTTTGTCTTCTTCCTCGCGGAGGCGCGTCAACGCACCCGCTGGGTGTAGCCCCCGAGATTCGGGCCGACTGCTGAGCAATCGGGCCGGATCTTCCGGTGACTACTTTGTCTTCCTTTTTTTCTTCTTCGGCCGGCTGGACACTTCTTTTTGTGTCCGACTCCACGCGAGCAGTTGGATGCACGGTTTTTTTTTTCAGCCGGCTAGAAGCAAGCGGCCGGACCGGTTTTTTCTTTCTTTGTCCGACTCCATGCGAGCAGCTAGACACCACCAGTTGGGCACTTTCTTTTCTCCACTGGCTCTGGGCAGCCGGTCGTGCACACTCTCTTTTTTTTTTCTCAGTCGGCCTCCCACTTCTTTTTCTCTTTTCCTCGCATGGGCAGCCGACCTCTTCTTTTTCTTCAGGATAGCAGGCGGCTGCAGTGGGATTCGGCAGGAGCGCGCGAGGCGCAGCAAGCCAGCCGACGGGAAGGCGGGCGGCTGCAGCACCGGTCGGCTGGAGAAGCCGGCAGGCGGGCGCGGCATCGGCCGGCTGGAGAAGCCTGCGGGCGGGAAGCGGGAGGCCGGCGGCGACCCGGAGCCGGACCGTAACGGGCGCGCGGAGGCGGCGCAAGGCGGCGCGGCCGGCTAGGCGGCGAGCCGGCCACGGAGCGAGCGGGAGCCGGTCGGGCCAGCCGCAGTCAGCGCAGGAGCCGGCGGGCACGCGGCAGTCGGAGCAGGGAGCCACTGGGGCACCGAGCGGCGGGGAGGAGGAGCAGCGCGGACCCGGCGGCGCAGTTGGGCGGCGCGAAGACGGCGAAGGACTCCACAGCAAACGGAGCGGGTGATGTGGAGGCGCAGGCGCGTGAGGAGCAGACGGCCAGGCGGGGCGGAGCCGGTCGTTCCCGTGCGCACGGCGAAGAGGCGGAGCCGGGCAGGAGGCCGGGCAGAAGCAGCACTCGGGGTGGAGCGGCGAGGCGACACAGGCGGAGACAGGGAACCGGCCAGCGCAGCGGCAGCCGGCGGATGGAGAGGAGCCAGCCAGGCACAAACCGGCTGGCGGCACCGGCGACCCGGAGTCGGCCTCGGGGCGGGCAGCGTAGGGCCGGCATGGGGAGACGGCGCGGGCGACGCGACGCAGCCGGGTGGAAGCGGAGAACGCCGGGCGCGCGGGAGCCGGAGCCAGCGAGGCCGGGCTGGTGACGCAGGCGCGGGGCGCGCGAGGCGGATCGGGGGCGGAGCCGGATGGAACGGCGAGGCGGCGAGCGGGACGCAGCCACGGCAGAGCGGCACGCGAGGCCAAGCAGTGAGAGCGGCGACGGGCGGCAGCCGGCTCCGGTTGGTGGAGGCGCTGGAGCCGGCTTTGGCCAGCAGGCACGCTGGCGGTCGATGCAGAGCAGCCCGCGTGGGACTCGGCCAATGGTCGCGCGGGAGGGCGAGGCAGCCAGCGAGCGGGGACCCGACGCGCGCGGCGAAGGCCGTCAGCGGGACGGGGAGCCGGCCGCGAGGGCGCACGCGGAGAGACCCGGGGCCGGGATGGAGCAGAGCGGAGAACGATGCTCCGCATGGCCATTATTCGATAAATGCACACGCATTGTCCAACTTCAGTCTGGCTAGTGTGCGAGCATGGTTTGGGATGAGTATGGCTGTATGGCTATCATCTGGGTTGCATCTGGACTATGCATAGTGTATGGGATAGTCTGGATAGTATTTTGCTAGTGTATGCCAATGGTTTGACAGTTTGACTATTGTTTGACTTGTATCTACCTTGCTTGCATAGATGAGATATGGAGTGGCAAACGCGCGCTTTGGCCGGAGCAAGGCACAACGCGGAGCGCGCGCACGGATACGGCCGACCGAAGCGAGGCACCGCCGTGCGCGGACAGATGGCCGGCGTCGCAACGGCGGTGACGAAGATGCACCACCCAGCACGGACGCGCCGAGGGCGTGCTGATGTCGAGCCCTCGACAGGCGCCGGAGAGGTGGCGACGTCGCGGTGATGATGAAGATGGCGAGACCGACGGCGAGGACGCGCCGTCCCGCACGGCCGCTCCGGGGACGGGTCGAAGTCGAGCCCCCGAGCGCTACCGGAGAGACGGCGCGACGCCGCGGCGGTGATGGCGAAGATGGTCCCGCCCGGACAGCGAAACCAGCAGCAGCGTGGTAGCGTAGTAGTAGTACCACCCGACGGTGGGCGCCAACTGTCGTGGTATTTCTCACGGGGGGCTTGCGAGTCGACAGATGCCACAAGGGCTTAGTGTGAGGGTAAGACTGCTGCTGATAGGCCCGGGAGCGGGTATGCGAGTAGCACGCGGTGGTTTACCCAGCTTCGGAGCTCTCCGGAGAGATAATACTCCTACTGCTGCATGTCTGGGTGTATCTATCTGGGGTGTACATCGGGCAGTACAAAGTGCTCCTGGAGCTGTATCTGAGATCAGTGCTGTAAGAGCCTGATCTCGTATATGCATATGAGCATAGGTGTGTGTGGCCGCATGTGCCTGGGCATGCATACGTGAGTGTGTGGGAGCGTGAGTCCATCCTGGATGGATGGATGGATGCTCATATATATAGTGGAGTTAGCTTAGGATGTAAGCCATGTAGGCATGGTAGCTAGCTAGCTAGTGGCATGGTGGGGTGTCATCTTTGTCCCCTGGGTCACTTCATAAATAGTGCCAGGGGACAAGTGACACTATACATGATGGCTGAGATGACGCATGAATAGTGTTCGGGTACATCCGTCTCGTCGGTGTCTCGTCGATGTCGGGTCGGGCTGCAGTCGGCAGCCGGCTGGTTGGCGCAGTCGGCAGGCGGCAGGCGGCCGGGCAGAGCAGTCGGACGGGAAGCCGGTAGGAGCGGCCGGACAGTCGGACTGAGGGGCTATGCTAGCCCCGATGTCTTGAAATATCGTCTTGCCGTCCTCGGGGTACCCGTGGTCGATTACTCCGGCAATGCATGACCGAAAACTTCTTAAAAGGGGGGTTAATTGGAGAGTGGTGGATAGATCAAATATAAGTATTTTCAGAGATAATTGGATCCCCAAGAGTTCTGTCCTAAAAATCTCAGCTAAAAAGAACAGAATCAGGACCAACTGAGTGTCTCATTTATTGATAAGTGGGTCGAAGAGATGGGATGTGAATTTAATATCATGTTTGTTTCATCCCCATGATGTTGATGCGATTATAAATATGTTGTCCAATCCTTGGGGGACGACAATTTTATTGCGTTGCACTATAAGAAGAACGATATGTTCTCCGTAAAAAGTGTGTATAATTTGGCGATGAAGCTTAAGGAGAATAAGGAGGATTATGGGCAATCTAGAGATGGTGTGAATGGGGAAAGGAAGTGTGGAATATCGTATGGAAGGCCAATGTCCCTCAGAAGATATTTTTTTTTTGCTTGGTGTGCCGCGTCTAATAGCCTGGCGGTCAAGAACAATAGGCTACCTTGGGTATGTGCTCTATCTGTGGGGTGGAAGATAAAAGTATTTTTCATGCTTTGGTGATTTGTCCTAAGACGAGGGCTTTGCGTATGGCGTTGAGAGAAAATTGGAATATTCCGAGGGAAGAGGTTTTCAATTTTTCTGGCCAGATTGGTTGCTTATCTTGGTTGATCAATTAAGCTGTCCGGTTCACGAGTAAGTCATTTTCATTTTCCGAAGAGTCTGGCACTTATGGAATGATCTAATTTTGGTAAGGGAAATGAATCTATCTCCGACTGTTCTAATTATTTAGAAAATTATTGGTTGTCGTTCTCATCTTGACAGTCCAATGCAGAGTTGGCCTCTGATTTCAAAGGTAAGAGAGTTGTGGCCGCTTTTATTTTTAAAAGGAGGAGTACCCCGGCCTCTGCATTAGGCGATGCATATAGCCATTTTATTAATCAAAGTAGCAGTCAAGTACAATGTTTAGAGCAAAGTCGCAAACAAGTCGTAATAAAAAGGAAAATGCAACAATTGCCGAAAATAGGGTAAGATAATAAGCACATATCCTATTGTTGGACTGTCATCCAAACCGGTTGTATCTATCCCGTGCTACCGTCTCCCAACGGTTGCACACGTAGGCCATAAGATTCGTGTAATCCGCATGGCTGAGTGACGACCATGTATGGATCCATCCAGACGCCGGAAGATGACCTGCAAAAAATTGCCATGGTTTGTGTGTTAAATGTGACATCATTTCGGGCAGTTTCATAGAGCCCAAAGTAATGTACATACTCCAACACGAATATGTACCGCTGTCTTAGGCTCTATCTCGTTAACCATGTCCCAAATAAACTAGAGATGCTATTAGGAGGACACATATTAACAGACACATGTATTGTACGCGACAATAGCTTGGCTAGTGGGCATTTTAGAAATAAATGTTGGATTGATACGTCCTGGTCACAAAAACAACATTGCTTACTACCCTCCCACTACGCTTTAGCAAGTTGTCCTTAGTCAAGATCACTTCCTTGTGCACAAATCACATAAATACCTTAATTTTTAAAGGCACCTTAATTTTCCAAATATGCAACAACTCTGGGATAGGATCGGTGTTTATCTGCATACATAAATTTAATTGAGAATACCCTGTAGACCAAAAGTTTTCAGTGTAAGGTATACGGTGTATCAAAAAGGTTAACCTCCATCAACATAAGCACAAGATGCAGCTATCTATCCCATCATTCTCCCACCAGTGCCTACCTGAACAGAATATTTAATGGAATATTTATCTGAGTTGTGCCTGCTTTAAGACCAATCAATACATGGATATCAGTGTGGTCTGGCAGCCTCCACCTTTAAATTACATTACAATAAATGTTGATGCTAGCGTTGTGGAGAGCATTAGCGCTATGAGTGTGGGGTCGTTGCTAGGGATTCTACACGTGAAGTTCTTGTCACTTCATGGGATTATATTGGAGAATGACTACTCTTTTGTGGTTTCATTCATAGCAAATGAAAACCTTGACAGGTCATCTCCCTCATTGATCCAAAACAGGAGGTTATATCCATCTCTAAACTGCTTTGGAATTTTCAGCTCAAAAAGATTAATCAAAGGGCTAATGCGGTCGCACACCAGATTGTGAAATTTAGCTTTGATACTAGGTCGGATGGTATTCTTTCTAGAGGCGTGCTTCACTACACCCCCTCACAAACCGTATAAGGGCAGTATGGTCATTTCATGAAACTATATACCCGTCTGCATATGTGACACGTATGAGACATTGTACCCACTTTTTATCAGACTTCAAAAAATAGCGCAGACGACGTGAATCGTACTCAAGAACTCTTGGTCTAGGGAGAAACACACTAACTAATTAGGACATCATAATGCTGATGCGTATTTACTCTTTTTTGTTTTCCTCTACTTCAATACGCGGTTGGGCTGGCACATTGTTGAATCGGTCCTTTTATCACTATTTCTTTTTCGTTTTTTCTATTAATTTTTTCTTTTTCTTTTTCATTTCTTTTCTTAAATACTCACACTTATTTTTTTCCAAATTTCAAAAAATGTGCGCATTTTTAAATTTTGTTCATAATGTGCAATTATTCGTATTCTAAAAAAATTGTACAAATATGTCAACACATTATTTGTTTAAATAGAAAAATGCTCACGTCAATATCATTAAATTTCAGAACATCTATTAAATAGAAAAATTGTTTGTTTAAACAATAATGTACGCTTAAACAAAATTGTTTGTTTAAATAGAAACATGCTCACGCAAAAAATTGAACACTTTTAATTTTTTTTCAAGATCTATTAAATAGAAAAATGAAAATAAATCAATCAACGACCACTTTATTGTTTGTTTTTTATCTCTTTTTCATTCTTGTTGTTTTTCCCCTATTTTGTTCTTTTCTTTTTTTTAAATACCCACATCAATACAATGGACCCAAAAAATTTCACACACTAGCATCATCATGCCGAACATCCATAAGAATTTTATTGAGTTCTGACATTTTATGCATTTTCTAGGTTCCCGGTGGAAAAACCTTAAAACACTAGTCAAACGGGACGCAATGAACGTTCGATGTCTGAATTTCTTCAAATTTTGCATGGAGACCTGCCATGAGTATGCCCACATGCTGGCAAAATTTGATGTCATTTCATATATGGCAAGAAGCACACCATGTTCAAAGGTGCTGGTTCAGGTAGGGAGTTGGGTAAGTCTGGATGCACTTTTTTCCAAAAGAATAAAAACGACCCAAGATTTTCCACACACAGCATCACCATGCCAAGCATTCATGGTAAATTTCATAGAGTTCTGACATTTTATGCATTTTCTAGAGTTTCCCTATGGAAAAACCCTAAAACACTAGCCAAACGTGATGCAGCGTGCGTTCGGTGTCCGAATTCATTCAAATTTTGCATAGAGGCCTTCCATGAGCATGCCCACATGCTGGAAAAATTTGGTGTCATTTCATGCATGGCAAGAAAAACACCATGTTCAAACATGGTGATTTGGGTAGACTAATAGGGCAAGTTTGGATGCATTTTTTTCACATCAATAAAATGGACCCGAATTTTTTCACGCAATAGCATCACCGTGTCAAGCATCCATGATAAATTTCATCGAGTTCTGACATCTTATGCATTTTCTAGAGTTTTCTCGTGAAAAAACCCTAAAACACTAGCCGAACGTGACGCAACGTAGGTTCAATGTTCAAATTCCTTCAAATTTTGCATGGAGGGCTGCCATGAGGATGCCCGCATGGTGACAAAATTTTGTGTCACTTCATGCATGTCAGGAAGCACGCTATGTTCAAAGGTGGTCGTTCGTGTAGGCTGGTAGGGGAAGTCTTGATGCACTTCTTTCACATCAATAAAATGGACCCAAATTTTTTCCACACACTAGCGTCACCATGCCAAACATCATGATAAAATTTCACCGACTTCTGATATTTTATGCATTTTCTAGGGGTTTTCCAATGAAAAACACTAAAACGCTAGCCGAACATGACACACCGTGAGTTGAGTGTCCGAATTCCTTGAATTTTTGCATGGAGGCCTGGCATGAGCATTCCTACAAGCTGACAAAATTTGGTGTCATTTCATGCATGGCAAGAAGCACACCATGTTCAAAGGTAGTGGTTCGGGTTGGCCGGTAGGGCAAGTCTGGATGCATTTTTTTCACATCAGTAAAATTGACCTAATTTTTGTCCACACACTAGCATCACCATATCAAGCATCCATGATAAATTTCATTGAGTTTTGACATTATGCGTTTTCTAGGGTTTTCTCGGTGAAAAAACCCTAAAACACTAGCCGAATGTGACACAACGTGCGTTAGGTGTCTGAATTTCTTTAAATTTTGCATGGAGACCTGCAATGAGTATGCCTACATGCTGGCAAAAATTGGTGTCATTTCATATGTGGAAAGAAGCACACCATGTTCAAAGGTGCTGGTTCGGGTAGGGAGTTGGGTAAGTCTGGATGCACTTTTTTCCAAAAGAATAAAAACGACCCAAGATTTTCCACACACAGCATCACCATGCCAAGCATTCATGGTAAATTTCATAGAGTTCTGACATTTTATGCATTTTCTAGAGTTTCGCAATGGAAAAACCCTAAAACATTAGCCGAATATGACGCATCGTGCGTTCGGTGTCCGAATTCATTCAAACTTTGCATAGAGGCCTTCCATGAGCATGCCCACATGCTGGCAAAATTTGATGTCATTTCATGCATGGCAAGAAAAACACCATGTTCAAACGTGGTGATTTGGGTAGACTAATAGGGCAAGTTTGGATGAATTGTTTTCACATCAATAAAATGGACCCCAATTTTTTTCACACAATAGCATCACCTTGTCAAGCATCCATGATAAATTTCATCGAGTTCTGACATCTTATGCATTTTCTAGCTCGTGAAAAAACCCTAGAACACTAGCTGAACGTGACGCAACGTAGGTTCGATGTTCAAATTCCTTTAAATTTTGCATGGAGGCCTGCCATGAGCATGCCCGCATGGTGACAAATTTTTGTGTCACTTCATGCATGTCAGGAAGTACACTATGTTCAAAGGTGGTGGTTTCGTATAGCTTGGTAGGGGAAGTCTTGATGCACTTTTTTTTCACATCAATAAAATGGACCCAAATGTTTTCCACGCACTAGCATCACCATGCCAAGTATCGTGGTAAAATTTCACTGACTTCTGATTTTTTATGCATTTTCTAGGATTTTTCCAGTGAAAAACACTAGCCAAACATGACACAACTTGCGTTGGGTGTCCAAATTCCTTGAATTTTTGCATGGAGGCCTCGCATGAGCATGCCCAGAAGCTGACCAAATTTGGTGTCATTTCATGCATGACAAGAAGCACACCATGTTCAAAGGTGGTGGTTCGGGTTGGCCGGTAGGGCAAGTCTGGATGCATTTTTTTCACATTAGTAAAATTGACCTTTTTTTCACACACTAGCATCACCATACCAAGCATCCATGATAAATTTCACTGAGTTCTGAAATTTTTTGCGTTTTCTATGGTTTTCTCGGTGAAAAAACCCTGAAACACTAGCCGAAGATGACACAACGTGCGTTAGGTGTCTGAATTCCATCAAATTTTGCATGGAGGCCTGCCATGAGCATGCCCACATGTTGACAAAATTTGGTGTCATTTCACGCATGGCAAGAAGCACACCATGTTCAATGATGGTGGTTCGGGTTGACCGGTGGGCCAAGTCTGGATGCACTTTTTTCACATCAATAAAATGGACCCAATTTTCTTTCACACACCAGCATCACCTTGCCAAGCATCCATGATAAACTTCATTGAGTTCTGGCATTTTATGCATTATCTAGGGTTTTCCCAGTGAAAAAATTTTGTCTGTAAAAAACCCTAAAACACTAGCCAAACGTGACACAACGTGTGTTCATGTCCGAATTCCTTCAAATTTTGCATGGAGGCCTGTCATGAGCATGCCCACATGCTGCAAAATTTGATGTCATTTCATGCATGTCAAGAAGCACGTCATGTTCGAAGATGGTGGTTCCGGTAGACTCGTAAGGCAAGACTTTTGTTATTTGCAATTTCTGTCATTATCAGTCAACATGAACAATTTATTATATCTGAATTATTTTATGCAATTTGTCAATAATTTTGGAATTTCAAATGTTGTATGGAAATTTTATAAACATGAACACTTTTCGAAAATTGTTAATAGATTCCAAAATATTGATGTCGTACACAAATTGCAAACCGCATAATTTTTCTAATTTATCAACATTTTTAAAACACAAAAAATTATTTAATTTATGATTTTTTTCAAAAGTGGGACTATTTTCTGAAATTCTAGAACATTTTTATAATTTATATTTTTTTGAAAACAATAACATTTTTGGTATTCCAAAAATACTTCAAATTTTATAATAGGTTTTAAAATGAATACTAAAGTTCAAAAAGGAAAAACATAAATTAATCAAAAAATAAAAAGAAGGAAAAAAATAGAATAGGAAAAAAAATACGCTCTTGCCCAACCGCGCGACGGCATTGCTTCCATCGGGTTCCTGTTGGGCCGGCCTAAGCATTGGCTGATTTGAAAAAAGTTCATCAATTTTGAAAGAGAATATTTATGAATTTGAAAAAAAACATGGGGTTCTATAAAACGTTTGTAAAAGTGTAAAAGAGTTCCTGGATATGGAAAAAAGTTCATAAATTTGGAAACAATATTTGGGAATTTCAGAAAATGATCACGAATTTAGATGGAAAAAAGTTCGAGTAGGGCGTTCAGGTTGGGCGGAAGGTTCTGTCTCAGAGTACCTTTTTTCAACATCGTTCGAATGACTGAGTTTTTTTCTGGGGCGTTGTATCACCATTCCAAGGCACCATGCAAGCTTTTGTGATTTCAACAATTTTGCATTTTTAAATAATGTTCATGCTTTCAAAATTCATTTGGAATTTAGAAAATAATCTTGTATTAAAAAAAATTCTACACAAGCACAAAAAATCTTTGCGGAAATTCAAAATAAATTGGTTTCAAATTTTTGTTCATATTTTCTGATTTTTTCTTGAAATTTCGAATTTCTTAGTGTTTTTCAAAAAATATGTCCGTGTTCAAAATTTGGTTTGCTCTTTTTAAAATATGTTCTTGTTATGACATTCTGAGCAATTTTGAAAGGCACGAATAATTTTTGACACATCTGTACAATTTTTTTAAAATGCGAATTTTTGTACTTTATGAATTTTTTAAACGAACATGTTTTGAAATTTTGAACAAAATTTTATAAGTGTGAGAAATTATTCAAAAGGAAAAAGGAAAAAATAAATATATGTAGACCAACAGTTGCATCTGTTCTAATTTTGCTAACAGTAGATAGGGTTCATCACACAGAGAGAGAGAGAGAGAGAGAGAGAGAGAGAGGAGGGCAGGGGAGAGGAGGGAGAGGCTTACGGGCTCGGGCGGTCGGCAACGAGGGTGGGCAGGGGAGATGGAGGTGGCGACAAGGTCGAGGGCGGGCAGGGAAGAGGTTGGCAATGGCGGTGAGGTCGAGGGCGGGCAAGGGCTTGGGCCGGCGTCGAGGTCGAGGTCGAGGGCGGGCAGGGGCTCGGGCCGGCGTCGAGGCCGAGGGCGGTCAAGGGCTCGAGCCGGCGTCGAGGCCGAGGGCGGTCAAGGGCTCGGGCCGGCGTCGTGGTCGAGGGGCGGGCAGGGGCGACGGCCGGCGGGCAGGGGCTACAGCGGCGGCGACAGCAGAGAGGAGGGGGAGAGGTGGGAGAGTGGGGGAGGAAATGAGACTTGGCAAAATTTTGAGCTCACGCGGCGGGTTAACTAAAAATAGCAGTAGCATTGGGTTAGGATCCAGCGCTATAGCAAAGTTAGCTATAGCGCTGGGTGGTAATCCAGCGCTACTACTAACTGTTTCAAATTTTACTTTTAATAATTCTAAAATACACATAGTAGTAGCGTTGGATCCTAATCGACCGCTATAGCTAACTTAGCGCTGGTTCATAATCCAGCGCTACTGATATGTTTCTTTTCTTTTTATCATTTTCTTTTTCTAGTTTTATTTTTCTTTTCTTTTTATTATTTTCCTTTACTTTTTATTTTTCTTTTGTATTGCTTTCTCCCATTTGTTTTTATTTTTCTCCCGACGGCCTCGCACGCAGTCGACGAGAACGTCTCCCTCCCACACTGCGCGAATATCACCGGAACCATGCATGTGGTGGTAATTGAAGGGGCTACGACGTATACATCATTTGACCCATAACGGTTACTTAAGTGCGTACACAAAATAGATACATATATACAAATGATGGTTTCTCAGCTGCGTCGGGGACGTTTCACATTCAGCTTCTTCCATTTCTTGTTTGTTGTCGAATAATTGAGCCCCTCATTGTGATTTTTCCGGAACCATGGAGTACGATCTTTCTTAGGTAATGTAGTCTTGGTTCTTCTTTTCACATATGCTTCATTATCATCGTCATCTTCCCCATCGGGTTGCTGTATTGGTCGTAGTCTTTCTCGTTGGCGACTCCATCCATTCCGACGATGCTCCTTTTGCCTCTCCTCACGACAACACGGCTGAGATTGGTCGGGTCGGTTATAAAGAAGCATTGTGTCACGTGCTTAGCGTGTACCCATGGCTCAGTTTTGGCGATGACATTAACATTCACGGTAGCGCTCTTCACATCGGGTATAGACATGGTAGTGAAATACTTTTTCCTCTTAGGACGTCCTTAGCCATTCTGACAAGGAACATCGTCGTATCGTGCATTCGAGCATAGTCAAGCTCCCATATCTCTTCTACCCTTCCGTAGAATCTTCTAGTTGTGCCGTTGGCGTCAGTCACTACTACCTCTTGAGCTTGCGTTGATTTTTCCTTGAAGAGGAAAGGGTGATGCAGCAAAGTAGAGTAAGTATTTCCCTCAGCTTTTGAGAACCAAGGTATCAATCCAGTAGGAGACAACGCAACAAGCCACCGAATACCTGCACAAACAAACACCAACTTGCACCCAACGCGACAAAGGTTGTCAATCCCTTCACGATTATTTGCAAAGTGAGATCTGATATAGATGGATAAACAGTAAAGTAATATATTTGGTATTTTTGGTTTATGGAACGAAAAGTAAAAGATTGCAAAGAAAGTAAATCGGAAACTAAGATTATAGATCGGAAAGTTATATGATGGAAAATAGACCCGGGGGCCATAGGTTTCACTAGAGGCTTCTGTCAAGATAGAATATATTACGGTGGGTGAATAAATTATTGCCAAGTAATTGATAGAAAAGCGCAAAGTTATGACGATATCTAAGGCAATGATCATGAATATAGGCATCACGTCCATGTCAAGTAGACCGAAATGATTTTGCATCTACTACTATTACTCCATACATTGACCGCTATCCAGCATGCATCTAGAGTATTAAGTTCAAAAAGAACAGAGTAACCCATTAAGCAAGATGACATGTTGTAGAGGAATTAACTCAAGCAATATGATGAAAACCCCATCTTGTTATCCTGAATGGAAACAATACAATACGTGTCGGTTCCCCTTCCGTCACTCGGATCCAGCACCGCAAGATTGAACCCAAAGCTAAGCACTTCTCCCATTGCAAGAAAAACCAATCTAGTTGGCCAAACCAAATCGATAGTTTGAAGAGACTTGCAAAGATATCAAATCATGCATATATGAATTCAGAGGAGATTCAAATAATATTCATAGATAAGCAGATCATAAATCCACAATTCATCGGGTCTCGACAAACACACCGTAAAAGAGTATTGCATCAAATAGATCTCCAAGAACATCGAGGAGAACTTTGTATTGAGAATCAAAGAGAGAGAATAAGCCATCTAGCTACTAGCTATGGACCCGTAGGTCTGTGGCAAACTACTCACGCTTCATTGGAGAGGCAATGGTGTTGATGTAGAAGCCCTCCGGCAGGATGCCGGAAAAGGCCCCTAGATGGGATCTCATGGGTACAGAAGGTTGCAGCAGTGGAAAGGTGGTTTCCTGGCTCTCTTGGAAGGTTTTGGGATATTTGAGAATATATAGGCGGAAGAAATAGGTGGAGTCACGAGGGGCCCACAAGGGTGGGGGGCGCGCCCTACCCCCCTAGGTGCGCCCTCCGACCTTGTGGCCGCCTCCTGGCTTTCCTGACTTGCACTCCAAGCCCTCTGGATGTCTTCTGGTCCAAGAAAAATCATCGCGAAAGTTCCATTCGGTTTGGTATTCCTTTTCTGCGAAACTCTAAAACAAGGAAAAAACAGAAACTGGCACTGGGCTCTAGGTTAATAGGTTAGTCCCAAGAATCATATAAAATAGCATATTAATGCATATAAAATATCCAAAACAGATAATATAATAGCATGGAACAATCAAAAATTATAGATACATTGGAGACGTATCAGGCATCCCCAAGCTTAGTTCCTGATCGTCCTCGAGTAGGTAAATGATAAAAACAGAATTTTTGATGTGGAATTCTACCTAACATATTTATCCATGTAGTTCTCTTTATTGTGGCATGAATGTTCTGATCCGTATGATTCAAAACAAAAGTTTAATATTGACATAAAAACAATAATACTTCAATCATACTAACAAAATAATTATGTCTTCTCAAAATAACATGGCCAAAGAAAGCTTATCCCTACAAAATCATATAGTCTGGCTATGCTCCATCTTCATCACACAAAATACTTAAATCATTCACAACCCCGATGACAAGCCAAGCAATTGTTTCATACTTTTAACATTTTCAAACCTTTTCAATTTTCACGCAATACATGAGCGTGAGCCATGGACATAACACTGATACGTCTCCATCGTATCTACTTTTCCAAACACTTTTGCCCTTGTTTTGGACTCTAACTTGTATGATTTGAATGGAACTAACCCGGACTGACGCTGTTTTCAGCTGAATTGCCATGATGTTGTTTTACGTGCAGAAAACAAAAGTTCTCGGAATGACCTGAAACTCCACAGAATATCTTACAATAAATAATAAAAAATCCTCGCCAAAGATGAAGACCAGGGGGCCCACACCCTGTCCACGAGGGTGGGGGCGCGCCCCCCGCCCTAGGGCGTGCGCCCCTACCTCATGGGCCCCCTAGACACCTTCCGACGCCAACTCCAACTCTATATATTGGCTTTCGGGGAGAAAAAAATAGAGGAGAAGAAATCATCGCATTTTACGATACGCAGCCGCCGCCAAGCCCTAAAACCTCTCGGGAGGGCTGATCTGGAGTCCGTTCGGGGCTCCGGAGAGGGGGATTTGTCGCCGTCGTCATCATCAACCATCCTCCATCACCAATTTCATGATGCTCACCGCCGTGCGTGAGTAATTCCATCATAGGCTTGCTGGACGGTGATGGGTTGGATGAGATTTATCATGTAATCGAGTTAGTTTTGTTAGGGTTTGATCCCTAGTATCCACTATGTTCTGAGATTGATGTTGCTATGACTTTGCTATGCTTAATGCTTGTGACTAGGGCCCGAGTGCCATGATTTCAGATCTGAATATACGTGAGTTCTTGATCCTATCTTGCAAGTCTATAGTCACCTACTATGTGTGATGATCCGGCAACCCCGAGGTGACAATAATCGGGACCACTCCCGGTGATGACCATAGTTTGAGGAGTTCATGTATTCACTATGTGCTAATGCTTTGTTCCGGTTCTCTATTAAAAGGAGGCCTTAATATCCCTTAGTTTCCATTAGGACCCCGCTGCCACGGGAGGGTAGGACAAAAGATGTCATGCAAGTTCTTTTCCATAAGCACGTATGACTATATTCGGAATACATGCCTACATTACATTGATGAATTGGAGCTAGTTCTGTGTCACCCTATGTTATGACTGTTACATGATGAACCGCATCCGGCATAATTATCCATCACTGATCTGGTGCCTATGAGCTTTCCATATACTGGTTTACGCTTATTTACTTTCCCGTTGCTATTGTTACAATCACTACAAAATACCAAAAATATTTACGATTGCTTGCGTTACTCTTTTGTTACCGTTACCACCACTATCATATTACTTTGCTACTAAACATTTTGCTGCAGATACTAAGTTTCCAGGTGTGGTTGAATTGACAACTCAGCTGCTAATACTTGAGAATATTCTTTGGTTCCCCTTGTGTCGAATCAATAAATTTGGGTTGAATACTCTACCCTCGAAAACTGTTGCGATCCCCTATACTTGTGGGTTATCAAGCACTATAGGTGGAATAGACGGTGGTTGTGGAGAAGACAAAAAGAAGGAGATAGTCTCACATCAACTAGGCGTATCAACGTGCTATGGAGATGCCCATCAATAGATATTAATGAGAGTGAGTAGGGATTGCCATGCAACGGATGCACTAGAGCTATAAGTTTATGAAAGTTCAAAACGAAAACTAAGTGGGTGTGCATCCAACTTGCTTGCTCACGAAGACCTAGGGCAATTTGAGGAAGCCCATCATTGAAATATACAAGCCAAGTTCTATAATGAAAATTCCCACTAGTATATGAAAGTGATATCATAGGAGACTCTCTATCATGAAGATCATGGTGCTACTTTGAAGCACAAGTGTGGTAAAAGGATAGTAACATTGCCCCTTCTCTCTTTTCTCTCATTTATTATTATTATTTTTTATTTGGGCCTTCTCTCATTTTTTGGCCTCTTTTTTTACGTCCGGAGTCTCATCCCGACTTGTGGGGAAATCATATTCTCCATCATCCTTTCCTCACATGAGACAATGCTCTAATAATGAAGATCATCACACTTTTATTTACTTACAACTCAAGAATTACAACTCGATACTTATAACAAAATATGACTCTATGTGAATGCCTCCGGGTGTACCAGGATGTGCAATGAATCAAGAGTGACATGTATGAATGAATTATGAATGGTGGCTTTGCCACAAATACGATGTCAACTACATGATCATGCAAAGCAATATGACAATGATGGAGCGTGTCATAATAAACAGAACGGTGAAAGTTGCATGGCAATATATCTCGGAATGGCTATGGAAATGACATAATAGGTAGGTATGGTGGCTGTTTTGAGGAAGGTATATGGTGGGTTTATGGTACCGGCGAAAGTTGCACGGTACTAGCACTACAAAAAAAGACACATCCGTGACATTTTGGGCCGAACGAAAAAAATTGTCATACTTATGACACTTCTATGACAATAATTGTGACAAAACCCGGTATCATCATAAATGTGGTGGGGTCCTACTTCTATGACAAAAAATCATGACAGAAAATGGGCTTTTCGTCCTGGGCGTGCCGGAGGCGCAGCTGCATGATATTCTTTGGGCTGTCCATGACAGAATAAACCGTGGTAGAAGCGAGGGCGAGGAAAATATCGGGGAGTTCCCGGTTACTGTGGGTTGTCGGGGCCGAGCGATGCGCGTTTCTCTCGTACGTACGCGCGTGTGTGCGAGGCGTTGCGCTCTAACTGAACCCTAGCGAGGCGTTGGGCTCTAACTAAACATGAGCGATTGCACTGTAAGTTACGCGTTACTGAACCCGAGCGATCGATCGGTCCCTTGCTGTTTACTGAACCCAAGTGATTCCTTCGCTACTGCTGCTAACTGAAGCCGATCGATGCTGCCTCTGGATGAATAGTGAGCGTTGTTGGGGGGGGGGGTGGATGAACAGTTCCCGGTGGGGGGTTGGATGAACAGGACCCCGTGGTAGTAGAGGCCGTTGCCGCTGGATGAACAGTACCCCGATCGATCGAGCCGGTGGAGGGGTGGATGAACAATACCCCGTGGAGGGCTGGTTGAACAGTAGGTGGTGGAGGGCTAGATGAACAGTAGCCCGTGGAGGGGTGGTTGAACAGGACCCTGTGGAGAGGGCTGGTTGAATAGTAGCCGGTGGAGGAGCGTGCGGTGGAGGCTAGATGAATAGGAGCCCGTGGATGAACAGTCGCAGGTGGAGGCTGGAGGAGGTCAACGGTGGATGAACAGTAGCCCGTGGAGGAGGTCGACGGTGGAGATGAACAGTATTCCGTGGAGTCCCGTTTTGCGGTATGCCACACCCCTCCCGATGAACAGGACCCCCGTTTCGACCGTAGCGCTCCAACACAAGTCCGTTTCCTCTGTTTTGCGGTACGCCACATCCCTCCCGATCAACAGGACCCCGTTTCGACCGTAGGAGGTCCATTTCCTCCGTTCTGCAGTACGCCAGACCCCTCCTGATGAACAGGATCCTGTTTCGACCGTGTCCGATCGAACACAAGGCCATTTCCTCCATTCTGCGGTACACCAGGCCTCATTTCCATCGGCTGTTCCGTCCAAGCCGGTTGGCTCCCGATGAACAGCACGCATTCCGTTGCCTCCCGATGAACACGACATTCCGTTGCCTCCCCATGAACACAACGACAACGCAGTTTCTCCGTTCCGACCCAGCCACGTACACGAGCCCTAGCCGTATATATGCGCGAGTAGGCGTTCGAGACCCCGCCCGTATGTACGTACGTGGTCGTATTTACTTTCTTGCACCCTGGTCGCTGTACGTACATGTACATGCTACGTGCGCTCCTCTACTACGACACGTGCGCGCCTCTACATCGACCAGTATGTACGTACATGTTCGTGACCGGAATGACAACGCTACGTACGCTTCGACCAGGTGGGTCCCGACTGTCAGGCACTTACTTCCGTGCGAAGATGTACCTGGTGAGTCCCAGCAGTCAGGGGGCAAATCATATTTTTTGCCCGTACTATGGACGCCCTTCCTTGCGTGCGAAGATGTAGCTGGTGGGTCCCATCGGTCAGGGGGGAAACATTTTTTTTCGCAAAATATGGTGGCTCGTCCGGTAGGTCCCTGCTGTCAGGTGGAGGAATCATTATTTTCCGCATAATAAGGAGGCACTTCCTTGATGCGGCCATGGACCCAGCTGTCAGCCTCTCCACGTACAGTACTCTTCCGATGGAAGTCGTTCGTTGACCACATTGACCATGTCGCGCCGAGAGCACCAAGGCGGTGGACGACGGCGAGGCCTAGGAAGGGAATGACGCGGAGCCGGGGAAGACGCGACAGTGGATGCCCACGCGGAGAGGAGTACGAGGGTTCACTGGTTCGGCTGCGGTGTGAGGCTGCTGTCGCCGCAGGGCCTGCCAACGGTGGGAGTAGTAGGGGATGTGAGGCCTCCACGGCGGCACAACCGGCCATGGGAGGCAGGAGCAGGCGGCATGACCGACGCTGCTTTGAGCGGCTGGAGCAAGAAGACTAGAGGTTGAAGAAGCACGACGGCCGTTGGATGGACATCGTACGGTCACTGCAGCTAGAATCGTTTATATTGACTAAGTTGACAAAGCCCTTGGTACACGTCAACTTACTAGGCCCACATGCCATCCTCCGAAACAGTGCGCCCCAGATGACAGGAGGAGGAATCATTTTTTGGACGGGTGAAGTTAGAATATCCGAGATTGAAGAAGAAGCACGACATCCGTTGGATGGACATCCAACGGCCACTGTTGCTAAAACCGTGTGTTGACTATAAGTTGATAAATACTTGCATACGCATCAACTTATTTTTTTGAGGGGACGCGTCAACTTAGTAGGCCCACAAGTGTGTGACAGAGAACTTATAGCCCATTTGAGATTTGTAAGAATTTATAACCCATTTTTAAATTCTAATGGAATTTACTACAACCCATTTACAGTTTGTTAAAAGTACAACCCATTTTCTAGCTAGGACAACGATTAGTAATTTCAACCAACCGTTCAAAACAGAATTCAATAAAATTTCCCACATTTTGATGGGATCAGAAATATTTTGATCCCTAAATTTCTAGTTAGATTAAATACAATTTTAATATAAATTTGTTTTAGGTAAAAAATCCAATGAAACATTGCGCGCGCAACAATTATTGAAATTAATATTTTCAAAATCCAAAAATATATTTTATAAACTAATTACATGTTTGGTGCATTTTTTATAGTTACAACCTAGTTTTTTATAATTACATCTCATTTATTATTTCTTAATGCCCATTTTCTTGTTAAGCCTAATGTATCCCTCCTAGCAAAGATTTGCAGCCCAGCAGGGCGGAGAATAACAAGTTGACCTTGCCTGGGTATTCCTTAAAAAAAGTATAGCTGGGCTAGCCATTTTCAGCTTGAAAAAAAATAATATCTGGGCTGGATATCTGGCCTGGGCTAGACGGGCCACAGCCCATCTAGTTAATACCCTGCTCTCCTTTGAACAACAACGAAAACATCGCTCTTGTCTAAAAAATGAAAACATCGCTCTTGTCTAAAAAATTAAAACATCGCTCAAGAAAAACTCTGCAGTGCTCACACCTCAAAAATACAAATACTGCTCGAGCTGCTTGGTCCCTGCTGTCGGCGCTCCTTGCGCAATTCTCTCGTTTATTGACTACATAGGTTGACAATGGTGTGGCCATGATGTCAGGAAATCAGGAGGAAGCAAAAAAATTTACAGTTGTAGTATGTAATAAGGAGGCACTCGTACATGCGGCTATGGCCCTGATGGGTCCCCACTGTCATCCTCTCGAATTAAAGTCATCTCCTCATTCCTCATGTCTGTTGGCCATGTTGACAATGCGAGACGGTGGCGCCACGGCGAGCGCAACAACTCGAAGGACGACGAAGAGGGCCTCGTGGGCACTACGGATGGTTTGATACAGCGCCCGCTGCTCATTCGGGAAGCTGGGATCATAGGGCCACATGTCCGCGACGACATTGTCGTTCGCTTGTTCATGGTGCTCATTGACGAGACGGAGGTTGCAGCACAGGTCCTCCTGTGCTGGTAGCTCTTCCGCCATTAGGGCGTCGAAGTGCGGTCGCACCTGCTCTATGGTGAACATGGCATGAACCAGCTTGGACAGTGGTGCCGGCTCCTAGTCGGAAGCTACGTCCATCTTCTAATTGTTGTCGCTCAGCTCGGCGAGCTCGCTGGCGAGCCAGCATATCCGGCTGCTGGACCGACCTGCTGCCAAGCACGAGTCTGACTGCCCTGGCCCACCCAGACCGCCTCCCTTGCCCACGCGCGCTTTCCGCCCGAAATGGTCAGCGCCGCCCGCCTCACTTCCTGGTATAGGCGATTGCTCCGTCTTCAAACGACACAAGTGTCGTCCGTCCGTCTGCCGCCCACATTAATGATACGCTGTTGCCGAGGCGGCTACTCCGGCGCCACACGTCCGTCCCTCCGCCGCCCAACATTGCTATATAAACTGCTGCGCCGGCCATAGCCGCAGTCATCCGCCTCCATTCCCTTTCTCCTGTCCACACCACTACTGCCCATAATGGCTTCCTCGCGCTCCAGCGCTCTTCAGGACGGGCGGACGACGGACCACAAGGAGATGGCAGCCATTGCTGCCGACGGCCTGGCCGGCAGGCAGCCAGAGGACGACGACATCCCAATGGAGAACATGGTAGTCGACAATCCGGCGCCAACCCCCTCCTCCGCACCATCCTCGCCGGTGCATTGCACCATGACCATCGTCGAGGCCCGTGCCCAGTACATGGACACGGTGAGGCAGAAGCGTGAGGAGCATTTCTGGGAGGCGCAGGCCGACGCCGCCTACAACCACCATCTCATCCAGGAGCACATGCAGGCGTAGGAGGAGATCGCTGCGGAGCGGGCGGAGTAGGATGCGCTGCTCGACTCGTACCTCTCCGCCCGCGAGGGCCACCTCGAGCGATGGCGGTACCGCATGCGGGTGGCGGAGGCTGCGGCTGCCTACAAAGAGGGTGATGAAGCGGGCGAGGCGCTGTTTGGAGAGACTGGGGACAAGGCAGAGGACAAGGAAGAGGACAATGCCGCCTCTGACGAGTCCCCGCTCCGTTGGCATCGACGAGGCCCTACTCCGCCGAGGCCCCGCGACGCCAACAATAAGGCAGAGGACACCGCCGGCTCCACCGAGGGCCCGCCCCACCGGCACCGAGGTAGAGGCCCTACTCCGTCGAGGCCCCGCCCCACCAACAACAAGGCAGAGGACATCACCGGCTCAGCCGAGGCCCCACCCTGCCGACAACGAGGGGGAGGATTTCCCCCGCTCCGTCGAGGTGCCACCCCGCCGGCAACGAGATAGAGGACATCGCCGGCTCCGTCGAGGCCCCGCCCCGCTGCCAACGAGGCTGCACCACACAAAAACGAGGAAGAGTAGAACACGGTAGGTCCCATCGGTCAGGGGGGAAACATTTTTTTTTCGCAAAATATGGTGGCTCGTCCGGTAGGTCCCTGCTGTCAGGTGGAGGAATCATTATTTTCCGCATAATAAGGAGGCACTTCCTTGCTGCGGCCATGGACCCAGCTGTCAGCCTCTCCACGTACAATACTCTTCCGATGGAAGTCGTTCGTTGACCACATTGACCATGTCGCGCCGAGAGCACCAAGGCGGTGGACGACGGCGAGGCCTAGGAAGGGAATGACGCGGAGCCGGGGAAGACGCGACAGTGGATGCCCACGCGGAGAGGAGTACGAGGGTTCACTGGTTCGGCTGCGGTGTGAGGCTGCTGTCGCCGCAGGGCCTGCCAACGGTGGGAGTAGTAGGGGATGTGAGGCCTCCACGGCGGCACAACCGGCCACGGGAGGCAGGAGCAGGCGGCATGACCGACGCTGCTTTGAGCGGCTGGAGCAAGAAGACTAGAGGTTGAAGAAGCACGACGGCCGTTGGATGGACATCGTACGGTCACTGCAGCTAGAATCGTTTATATTGACTAAGTTGACAAAGCCCTTGGTACACGTCAACTTACTAGGCCCACATGCCATCCTCCGAAACAGTGCGCCCCAGATGACAGGAGGAGGAATCATTTTTTGGACGGGTGAAGTTAGAATATCCGAGATTGAAGAAGAAGCACGACATCCGTTGGATGGACATCCAACGGCCACTGTTGCTAAAACCGCGTGTTGACTATAAGTTGATAAATACTTGCATACGCATCAACTTATTTTTTTGAGGGGACGCGTCAACTTAGTAGGCCCACAAGTGTGTGACAGAGAACTTATAGCCCATTTGAGATTTGTAAGAATTTATAACCCATTTTTAAATTCTAATGGAATTTACTACAACCCATTTACAGTTTGTTAAAAGTACAACCCATTTTCTAGCTAGGACAACGATTAGTAATTTCAACCAACCGTTCAAAACAGAATTCAATAAAATTTCCCACATTTTGATGGGATCAGAAATATTTTGATCCCTAAATTTCTAGTTAGATTAAATACAATTTTAATATAAATTTGTTTTAGGTAAAAAATCCAATGAAACATTGCGCGCGCAACAATTATTGAAATTAATATTTTCAAAATCCAAAAATATATTTTATAAACTAATTACATGTTTGGTGCATTTTTTATAGTTACAACCTAGTTTTTTATAATTACATCTCATTTATTATTTCTTAATGCCCATTTTCTTGTTAAGCCTAATGTATCCCTCCTAGCAAAGATTTGCAGCCCAGCAGGGCGGAGAATAACAAGTTGACCTTGCCTGGGTATTCCTTAAAAAAAGTATAGCTGGGCTAGCCATTTTCAGCTTGAAAAAAAATAATATCTGGGCTGGATATCTGGCCTGGGCTAGACGGGCCACAGCCCATCCAGTTAATACCCTGCTCTCCTTTGAACAACAACGAAAACATCGCTCTTGTCTAAAAAATGAAAACATCGCTCTTGTCTAAAAAATTAAAACATCGCTCAAGAAAAACTCTGCAGTGCTCACACCTCAAAAATACAAATACTGCTCGAGCTGCTTGGTCCCTGCCGTCGGCGCTCCTTGCGCAATTCTCTCGTTTATTGACTACATAGGTTGACAATGGTGTGGCCATGATGTCAGGAAATCAGGAGGAAGCAAAAAAATTTACAGTTGTAGTATGTAATAAGGAGGCACTCGTACATGCGGCTATGGCCCTGGTGGGTCCCCACTGTCATCCTCTCGAATTAAAGTCATCTCCTCATTCCTCATGTCTGTTGGCCATGTTGACAATGCGAGACGGTGGCGCCACGGCGAGCGCAACAACTCGAAGGACGACGAAGAGGGCCTCGTGGGCACTACGGATGGTTTGATACAGCGCCCGCTGCTCATTCGGGAAGCTGGGATCATAGGGCCACATGTCCGCGACGACATTGTCGTTCGCTTGTTCATGGTGCTCATTGACGAGACGGAGGTTGCAGCACAGGTCCTCCTGTGCTGGTAGCTCTTCCGCCATTAGGGCGTCGAAGTGCGGTCGCACCTGCTCTATGGTGAACATGGCATGAACCAGCTTGGACAGTGGTGCCGGCTCCTAGTCGGAAGCTACGTCCATCTTCTAATTGTTGTCGCTCAGCTCGGCGAGCTCGCTGGCGAGCCAGCATATCCGGCTGCTGGACCGACCTGCTGCCAAGCACGAGTCTGACTGCCCTGGCCCACCCAGACCGCCTCCCTTGCCCACGCGCGCTTTCCGCCCGAAATGGTCAGCGCCGCCCGCCCCACTTCCTGGTATAGGCGATTGCTCCGTCTTCAAACGACACAAGTGTCGTCTGTCCGTCTGCCGCCCACATTAATGATACACTGTTGCCGAGGCGGCTACTCCGGCGCCACACGTCCGTCCCTCCGCCGCCCAACATTGCTATATAAACTGCTGCGCCGGCCATAGCCGCAGTCATCCGCCTCCATTCCCTTTCTCCTGTCCACACCACTACTGCCCATAATGGCTTCCTCGCGCTCCAGCGCTCTTCAGGACGGGCGGACGACGGACCACAAGGAGATGGCAGCCATTGCTGCCGACGGCCTGGCCGGCAGGCAGCCAGAGGACGACGACATCCCAATGGAGAACATGGTAGTCGACAATCCGGCGCCAACCCCCTCCTCCGCACCATCCTCGCCGGTGCATTGCACCATGACCATCGTCGAGGCCCGTGCCCAGTACATGGACACGGTGAGGCAGAAGCGTGAGGAGCATTTCTGGGAGGCGCAGGCCGACGCCGCCTACAACCACCATCTCATCCAGGAGCACATGCAGGCGTAGGAGGAGATCGCTGCGGAGCGGGCGGAGTAGGATGCGCTGCTCGACTCGTACCTCTCCGCCCGCGAGGGCCACCTCGAGCGATGGCGGTACCGCATGCGGGTGGCGGAGGCTGCGGCTGCCTACAAAGAGGGTGATGAAGCGGGCGAGGCGCTGTTTGGAGAGACTGGGGACAAGGCAGAGGACAAGGAAGAGGACAATGCCGCCTCTGACGAGTCCCCGCTCCGTTGGCATCGACGAGGCCCTACTCCGCCGAGGCCCCGCGACGCCAACAATAAGGCAGAGGACACCGCCGGCTCCACCGAGGCCCCGCCCCACCGGCACCGAGGTAGAGGCCCTACTCCGTCGAGGCCCCGCCCCACCAACAACAAGGCAGAGGACATCACCGGCTCAGCCGAGGCCCCACCCTACCGGCAACGAGGGGGAGGATTTCCCCCGCTCCGTCGAGGTGCCACCCCGCCGGCAACGAGATAGAGGACATCGCCGGCTCCGTCGAGGCCCCGCCCCGCTGCCAACGAGGCTGCACCACCACAAAAACGAGGAAGAGTAGAACACGGTAGGTCGCCGCCTCTCGGGTCCAAGTAAGGCCACTGTTGCTACCCTCCGGTTGAAGCCAAGCTAGGCGGGTTGACCATTGACGGCCGATTAGCTTCTTGGCGGCGACGTGGAGTCGGAGAGCTATGTTGGAGAAGGACGCTGCTTCTACTTAACTGCTGGTGCAGTTGCTCACTGACACATGGGCCCAACAAGCATCTGGGCCACATGTCAGTTATGCAACTGCACCTGTAGTTAAGTCACTGAAGCTCAGTCCACTGGAGAAGAGGCTTCTGTTCGGCTCAGCCGGACACATGTGGGTAGCTTCGGTTAATTAATTATACCTCCAGCGCACCCCTTTTTAGTTGAAGAATGTATGAAATGTAATGAAATCCGGCATGTTTATATGAAATGAATGAATTTAGTTCGATTAGTTCGAATTCTTGTATCACTGGCATTGGATGAACATGCAAAACAAAACGTACTAGCATTATTCCCAGGGTGATCACCTCGTTTGCAGTAGTTTCACATGTACTCCCTCCGGTCCTTTTTAGTCTGCATACAAGTTTTGTCTACAGTCAAAGTATCTCTACTTTGACCGGAGTACAAAGAGTTTGAGCAGCTTTTTAGCGTTCCTGTACATTGCAATCAAACACATAGGCCTGGCAATTCATAGAGAACATTCGAAACAATCGATGATTATGCATCTCAGCGATTCACATGTCAGAGCCAATATTTACTTCACAACTAAAGAATAAAGAAAAATAGATCGACGCTGCTCACAGCAAAGGGCGTCCCATTCGAAAATATCAAACGCATGTCTTCTTGCTAACATCAATGAGCAAAATTTGACAAGGTTGTCCCATTCCAAAATGTCAAATGCTTGTTGTTTTTGTGCATCAATGAGCAAGCTTTGACAAGGTTTTCCCATTCCAAAATATCAGATGCCTACAATTGTCGAATGGGCGGGGTTTGCCATCAGTTCGGACATTGACATGGCACCTCGTGCTAAATAAACGAGCTGTTCTTTTGTGCAGTTCCACCAAAATCTACCAAATTCGCGCATAGCTTGTATGATCTCACCCTTATATGTTGCAATGCCTTGAACATATCGGCACCTCCTTTCTTGTGGTGGAAATGAATGATTGGATGTATTCATAAACATTTTGTGCAGTTCCCATAGAAATCAAGATGAGCACCCCTGTTTGCACAAATACAAAAAAGTGATTAGTTTAAAGCAAATTGTACTATGAATTGACAGTTTAAACAGGCACCTACATGGTCCATGTAGAGCACACTTTAAAGAAAATGGAACTCACCGGAAAGAATCCTAGAACAACTTTGTACTTGCGCATCACAGTAAAAAGATGGAGATATGTCAGTCCTTCTGAGCTGAAGTTAGTTTGGTCTTGTGGGGAGTAATGTAACCATCCTTTAACTGCTCCTTCTGATGAGAAGATAGATAGGGCTTCTTCATCCTGGCATAATCGGAACTAGTCACTTCACGTAATCCGTATTCTTCTACAGAGGAAGATGATCCTGTTGTGCAAAGACAAGAGGACAACTAAATGCTAGCATCTCTGTTTTCTCGGAAAAAAGGAAAGGAAATATTTAAAACAGCACAGATGAAGCACTTCTCAAGGACAATACCACTTTCTCATGACAGTATCTAAACAGTAGCACAACACCAATAGAGATGACAAAGCTCAATCATATGGATGAAATCCGTGGGCGAGTACCAACCTTTGTCAGGAGGCTTATTGTGTAGAGCATACAGATCAAGCACTTCTCTGAAACCATCTGTTGTTATCTACTGTGGTTGCCATGCTTAATATATACTCCTCGATTAGTTTAATGTTTCCAACATCTTCTTGTGCAGTTCCACTAAAATATATGGTATCTTCAAAGAAGATCCTTGTTTGCACAAGTAGAGATAATTACATATTAAATTAAGAGTGGCATCAAATCAGTGGCAAAAAATTGCTCGTTCCAGCCATAGCAATAAATTAAGATGCAAAACTATATCATTACTTGTGTCATCACAGTTCCAGTTCTTCATTACAGCACCGGGAGTTGATTTTTGTTTTTCATTCGCTTGTTCCTCCCCTTCATCACTTGGTTCAGTAACAGACAAGCTTCGCCTTCAATGTAAGATTTGGCATGTTAATTAGGGAGCACAGGTATAGCACTAAAAAACGCCATTACTTATCTGATGAAAGTGGCAAAATACAGGCCAACAGTTGTGAAATATCCTTATCTTACCTCAATGGGATATTGCGGTGCACATACAGATTGGCAGTCTTGTCTCCATTTGTGCAGTTCACTAAAATCAAGCAACATTACTGTACAAGTAGCACAACATATGAAAGCACACTGCACAATCATGTGAAAGAAAGCTAGTACTGAACTCTCATGACGTAGAATTCAAACAACTCACAATAACAAGATCTGAACCAAAATTGCCAACACGGATAGGAAGTAAGATCTCCTCTTGTGCAGTTCCACTAAGATCAAGCAATCAAGCAACATTGTCGGTGTGATGATGTCTACTACGCAACCTTCTTCTTGTAGACGTTGTTGGGCCTCCAAGTGCAGAGGTTTGTAGGACAATAGCAAATTTCCCTCAAGTGGATGACCAAAGGTTTATCAATCCGTGGGAGGCGTAGGATGAAGATGGTCTCTCTCAAGCAACCCTGCAACCAAATAACAAAGAGTCTCTTGTGTCCCCAACACACCCAATACAATGGTAAATTGCATAGGTGCACTAGTTCGGCGAAGAGATGGTGATACAAGTGGTATATGGATTGTAGATATAGGTTTTTGTAATCTGAAAATATAAAAACAACAAGGTAACTAATGATAAAAGTGAGCGTAAACGGTATTGCAATGCTAGGAAACAAGGCCTAGGGTTCATACTTTCACTAGTGTAAGTTCCCTCAACAATAATAACATAATTGGATCATATAACTATCCCTCAACATGCAACAAAGAGTCACTCCAAAGTCACTAATAGCGGAGAACAAACGAAGATATTATGGTAGGGTACGGAACCACCTCAAAGTTATTCTTTCCAATCAATTCGTTGGTCTATTCCTATAAGTGTCACAAACAGCCCTAGAGTTTGTACTAGAATAACACCTTAAGACACAAATCAACCAAAACCCTAATGTCACCTAGATACTCCAATGTCACCTCAAGTATCCGTGGGTATGATTATATGATATGCATCACACAATCTCAATTCATCTATTCAAACCAACACATAGAACCTCAAAGAGTGCCCCAAAGTTTCTACCGGAGAATCACGATGAAAACGTGTGCCAACCCCTATGCATAGGTTCATGGGCGGAACCCGCAAGTTGATCACAAAAACATACATCAAGTGAATCACGTGATATCCCATTGTCACCACAGATATGCACGGCAAGACATACATCAAGTGTTCTCAAATCTTTAAAGACTCAATCCGATAAGATTACTTCAAGGGGAAAACTCAATCCATTACAAGAGAGTAGAGGGGGAGAAGAAGCATAAGATCCAAATGTAATAGCAAAGCTCGCGATACATCAAGATCGTGCCAAATCAAGAACACGAGAGAGAAAGAGAGAGAGATCAAACACATAGCTACTGGTACATACCCTCAGCCCCGAGGGTGAACTACTCCCTCCTCGTCATGGAGAGCGCCGGGATGATGAAGATGGCCACCGATGAGGGTTCCCCCCTCCGGCAGGGTACCGGAACAAGGTCTCGAGAGGTTTTTGGTGGCTACATAGGCTTGCGGCGGCGGAACTCCCGACCTAATCTCTGTTCTGGAAGTTTTAGGGTACGTAGGTATATATGGGTGCAGGAAGTACGTCGGTGGAGCTTTGGGGGCCCCACGAGGCAGGGGCGCCCCCACCCTCGTGAGCACCTCCCTTTGCTCCTGACGTGGGGTCCAAGTCCATCCGGTAGCTTTCCTTCCAAAAATAACTTCTCCAGTTGATTTCGTTCCGTTTCGACTCCGTTTGATATTCCTTTTCTTCGAAACACTGAAATAGGCAAAAAACAGCAATTCTGGGCTAGGCCTCCGGTTAATAGGTTAGTCCCAAAAATAAAATAAAAGTCAATAATAAAGCCCAATATTGCCCAAAACAGTAGATAACAAAGCATGGAGCAATAAAAAATTATAGATACATTGGAGACGTATCATGTGACATTTTAGTTGAACTGCACAAAACACTCTAAAAACAAAAGTGTTTTGTGCAGTGCAACAGAAGGTCACAATAGCAAGGAGTGAAGTAGATAACCCTATTTACACATAGGTGCAAAGGAGACAACTAGTGGTCAATAACGGTGGATGACACAGAAGCCAACAAAAAGAAGCATCTAACTTATCTAAATGGGAAAGAAAGCAATACAGTAGCATTTCTCAAACGGTGGCATTGATTAATATTAACAGAGATACTATATTAACAATAAAATTCGTTAAACATGTAATTTGCTTTCAACTGTGGCATTGCATCAATTTTCCAGCGGCATTATTAGAGGGTGTTTGTTTACAGGGACTTTTTGGTGTAGGGACTAAAAAAAGTTTGTGTCAGTCCCATCTAAACCAAACAGGAGGGACTTTTAGGGACTAAAAGTGGGCATTTGGGACTAAAGAAAGAAGACCCCGAGGGAGAGTCTTTTTGGGACTTTTTCCAATAGTTGCCCATGCCCCGCATCGCACCTTGTCTCTATTAGTTCATTACTAGGGGTAACATGGTCTTTTAGCATGTTATTTAATAACCTCTAGTCCATGTTTAGTCCCTGGAACCAAGCAGGTAGGGACTAGGGACTTTTTAACCAAACAGGGCCTTAGATTAACAACAGCTAAAGAGTTGCACGGAACAGTGGATGCACCAGCACCATGTGCATCTACCGATGTATGAAGGGGTGATGCATAGTCTGTTGCAACAAAGAACAAACAACCAAGGGGAATATTTGTGTTGGCCCAGTTTTGTTATCTTTAGACTCCTTTCCCTATGTGAGCACAGCAAATCTAGTCATGCTCAAACTCTACAGCCTTGCCCCCAAAACAAAAAGATCAGTTCATTACACATGTGCGTACTGCGTTTGTCATTGTTTTCCCTTTTCTACCAACGTAGGTGCTGGATAGCCAGTCTATACTAGTACTTTCCCCTTCCTTTCCTCTTTGAACCACGTCCTAGATTCATGCTATACAACTTTCCCCACTACGTTCCCCCATTCCTTTCCTCTTTGAACCACGTCTTAGATTCATGCTATACAACTTTCCCCACTACTTTTCCCCCTTCCTTTCCTTTTTGAACCATGTCCTAGGTTCATGCTATACAACTTTCCCCCATTCCTTTCCTCTTTGAACCACGTCCTAGATTCATGCTATAGAACTTTCCCCGCTACTTTCCTGTTTGATCCAACACCTAGATTCAAGTGCAGAAGCGGAAAAAGCCCACATGCAGCTAGAGCAATGCATGTGGAATAAGTAAATTATACCTTAAGGTTCTTGGGGTGTGGTTCGGTGGGCGACCGGAGGCCGTTCAGCCCACACTACATACGACAGCGAGGAAGAAGGGGTCGGAGGCCCTCCCGCGCCGCCGCTGGGTGAAAGCGAACAGCTGTGCCGGTGGTGGATTCCCTCCCTCGCCGACGGCGATAGCGTTAAGCCTCCTTCCCTTCCTGGCAAACGGATCCTGCCGGCTCTTTGACCAGCAGTGAGGGGAGAGAGAGAGGCCAACGAAGTCTTGTTTAGATCTAGAGAGGGTGAGAGAGTGTCAAGAGAGAAACTACAAGTGCTGATGCTCCATCGTGTATATATATACTGGAGAGAGAGAGTGTGAAGAGTGCAAACCCTAGAAAACAAGCGCCGAGGCTGCAGCGCAAATGTGATGAGGTGATTATACGGTCACTACGAGATCGTATAGCTCCGTATCCATCCATTTTGACCAGTCAAAGAATCCTCCTGGCACCGCCCCAGATCACTTTCTCTCTCTGTCATGTGGGGCCTACCTGTCATTGGGTGGAATAAAGAAGTCAAACAAAAACAAAATTATGCTCAAGTGTAGTTATCCAACCCGAGACCTCAAGTTTGATGAGCGAACATGCTAACCAGCTACACCACCCTCCCGTTATGTTCAATGAGAGGAAAATAACCTTTTATACATTCCTGCATTCGTGTGACAATCATGTCGTGTTTTTTGCGTGTGAGTCATTGGGATTTAAATCATAATCGTGTCATGTGGCTTTGGTGGTAAGGTCTTTTGGGATTTAAAGCAGTGTTGGTAGTACAGAAATAATGCAGCCTTAGTCACCTTACCTCTCTCCACATAGTACGTTGGGCCCCACTAGTCAGAGGGTGAAACAAACAAATTAATAAGAAAAATTAAAAGCGCCAGTGGTGTATCTTACCTCACACATCTTGCTACTGCTCGGTAATACTGTCCAATTGATTCCTCTGTTCGCTCATGTACTATTTTAAGTGAATCCTTATTATAACATGCACACGATTTTTGGGCACTTGTATTCGACCTAAGTTAGTGTGCCACAGTATCTCGTACTACTCCCTCCGTCTAGGTGTAATAAGTCACGTTAGAAGGTGCAGCGGGACCAAAGGTGCAAGCAGATTGGAGGAGAAGGAGAAACTTGACCGGTCCTTCCTCCAATCAAAGCCCTGATTTCTGTCTCTAAACGCAACAATTAATCCCAACAACTAAGAGATGTCATTTTAGCTACCATGCAGGGCCACGTATTAACTCGCATGCAAGCCAACTTTGATTTCTTGAGTGATCAACGCGTAGTTGCGCTCCATGCATTGGGTTTTTGGGGAGATAACAAGGCAGAGTAAGGAGCGTTTGGTTACATTGCTTAGGCTGGTCATAGTGGTGAGTAACTTGGACTAGTAACATGCATGATATTCCTATTCTATGAACCTGTGTGTGCGTGTGCGTATGTGTTTAATAGCATACGTGTGTTAGAGAGAGCGACACATCGACCTACTCCTACAGAGAGGTGGTGTGTAGTGTACGATTTAGCTGCAAGAGTCGGTGCATCCTCTTCCGGGCGTCCGGTCGGGACAAGCGGATCGCTGCCACGCCCGCTCCTGACTAGCCTGGCCCACCCAAAGACCCTCCATTGCCCGCGTGCACTTCCCGCCTGAAACGGTCAGCGCCGCTCCAAAGAATCGGTGCCGCATTCATGCCCGGGCAGAGCGGACGCGACCTCTCACTGGAGGATGTGTTGAAGAGAGAAGCGGATTCAAGAGTGATGGTTGCTTCGTCCGTCCAACTTACTGCTGGGTCTATGTGATTTGACGGCTCATTGGTCATTATTACTGAGGTGGTAGGACTGCTGGATGTCCCACACTTTCGGCGAAAAGAGGTACTACTAGATTACAATTTTCTCCATTCTTACAGCGAAGGAGTGTGAGAGCAGCGAAAACACGCAGGCTCAGTGATTACATGGCCCACCTCACATTATCACCATATTTTCTGGACACCGTGCGACACCTAACTCTTTACGTAGTACTACTAGTATAGTACGTACTATAATTTATCAGCGAGATAAATTTGTACAATGTTATGAAGCTTTCAGCTTCTGTTTCATGTATCTTGCATCAAAGGTTGCCCGTTGCAACATTTCATCAAATACAAAGGAGACTAACATGCATGCTATTGCATCTCAGTGATTGACAGATCATAGCCAATATGTACTCCCTCCGTTCCAAAATAAGTGTCTCAACTTTATGCAAACTTTAGTACAAAGTTGTACTACTACTAAAATTGACACTTATTTTGGAACAGAGACAACTAAAGAAAAAAATGATCAATGTAGTCCCTAGCCCTTGAATCGTAAACCCTAACCATGCTTTAATCTGCTGGCAATGTTGGAGCTTCTGAAGAAATGAAGTTTGCAACCCTTTGACCATCGGATCATTTTGTGCAGTTTCACCAAAATCGAGATGAGCTCCCTGTGGCAAAGAAATTGAAGAAGCGTGATTAGAATAAGATTACTGGGAATAGTTGATGAGACATAAACTCATCACAAATACAGTATGTAGACGCCAGTAGAGGTATGTGCGGGACAAAGAAGTAGAGAAATATCCACATGGAGTGATGTGGGCAGCTGGAGCAGTGGTGCAAGCCGGCTGTAAAGGGAGTTGTACCTGAGGGATGTCGGGACATAGCTCAACCTAGAGGAGGGTGGTAGGAGGCGGCAACTGCCCACATCGTGGCAGTGAGCAAGGGACGAAGGCAACCTCACCGGCTTTGTGAGAGAGAACGGCGGGGACCCCTGACCGAGACGTGCCGACAGTGGGTTTTCACCGTCGGCAACGGCGACCGCATCTACACTAAGCATCCACCCCTTCCCCCAGCGGACGTGATCCGCCGGGATGTTAGAGATGTGGCCACAATCGTTTTGTGCGAGAGAGTGTGAAGAGAGCAACCCCAGCAAGCAACCGTGTAGGCTCATCCTGCGTATGTATACAGTGGAGCGGTTTCCTTTTCTCTCCATATGAACCTATTTATATTGCGTACGTGCCACTGAAGGAAAAAACTTTAATTATAAATGACGCGGCACCTACTACTCGTTCTCCTATAAACCTTGCGCTTGGCATCTCCAAAATATTAACCTTGTGATTGGCTCTTCGCCTCTTCGGGAAGTCGAGCAATA